>JAWWEE010000030.1:13858403-13883799 GCA_035221455.1 Xenops minutus | reverse complement strand
ACTCCCCCCCAGCGCACCCCACTAACACGCCCCCTCCCCGCCCCAGAGCCCCGTCCCAGCGCAGGGGAGGGGGGCTGTGCCCCAGGGCAGCCCGCAGCCCCCCGGTGCCCGCAGCCCCAGCCCCATTTCGGCGCTCAGCCGAGCGGAGCAGCTGTTCCCTGCACACTTCACTTGCCCGCAGATGATGATAAATGGGGCTGGGGCTGCACCGCCCACCGCGTGGGGGTGGGCAGGCAGCAGGAGGAGGGATGGGGTCCCCATCCCCTGCAACCCCCCCAGATCCTGCTGCTCCTCCCATCCAGCTGCTGGGGAATTCCCTGGGCAGGTCCCCCCCCCTTCCCATCCCTACCCGAGCCCCCATCCCGGGGGTTGGAACCTACCCAGGGAATTCCCATGGCTATGGGGTTGCCTCCCCATGCACAGATAAATGCCCCATTTGGGGTGGGGGCACAGCCCTTCGCTGCTCCACAACTCCCCCTTATCCCCCTTCCCCTCCAGCTCTACTCCTCCCCAGCGAGGAATTTTACTTGGGAAAGAATCCATCGCCTGCGAACCGCACTCATGACTCAACGTTTCTGCTGGCCCCGGTTCCTCCATCCCTTGCCAGGGGAAGCCCGTGGCCGCCCCAACCTCATCCCCTCCACATGGAAATCCGGCTCAGCTGCCAGCTCCAGCCTCTCCCCATATCGGTTTCCCCTCCTTTACTTCGGAGGGGGGGTTTGGGTGCTCGATGTCAGGGATGGGAGGTCTGCAGAGGTTTTGGGCTGGGGAGGGATGATGAGAGGCTCTGGGAGTCACAGCAAGTTGCTGGGTTTTGGTTTTTTTTTCTTGCTGGGGGAAAATGTCAGACGGTAAGGAAGGATTTGAAAAAGGAGGGAGGAAAAAAAAAAGAAAGGAAAAATAAGAAAAAAAAAAGAAAGGAAAAATAAGAAAAAAAAAAGAAAGGAAAAATAAGAAAAAAAAAAGAAAGGGGGAGGATGGGGGGAGAAAAGAAAAATGAGAAGAAAATGAAAAAACAGAAAAAGGGGGAAAAAAGAAAAAAGAAAATTGAAAAGACGAAAAAGAAAAAAGAGAAAAAGGGGGAAAAAAAGAAAAAGGGAGAAAAAAAAAAGAAAAGAAAAGGCTGAAGGCTCACAGCAAAGCAGATGCTCAGCCTGAGCCTTCCTGGGCACATTCCCTCTCCAGAGGGAAATCGCGTTCCACTCCGGAGCAAAATTCATGGCCGGATGTACCATGGAGTGAGGCTCCACATGCTCCTGCTCCCAGCCAGCAGTTAGAAATCGACCATAGTGTGCTGGCAGGAAAGGAAAAACAGCCCATCAGGAGGCTGGAAACACGGCCGGGGTTAGGAGGAATGCAGTAATCCCAGCCTCCAAACCCAGACCCTGGTGCAGACCTGCCTGCAGCTGTCAGCACGAGCCTCTGTTGGGGCATTGGGCCACTGTCACCCCTATGGTGACCTTCAGCCACCCCTCCAGCCTCCCCCCAGGTGAGCAGCGTGGTGCTGGCATGGAGTGACAGCCTGGCCAGTCCTCTGCATGCTCCCATTTTTCTTATTATTTTCTGCCTGACAGGTTGGGATCCTTCTTCTTTCCTCCCTTCCTTCCTCCCTCCCCTCCTTCTCTTAGCCTGACTCACTTCAATTCCAATAGTAATTAACCATTCCAATCATTACTGCGGCCACTAATATTAACCCCCTGCTTCTCCCACATCCTGTTTGCCCCCTGCCTCAGTTCCCCCTTGAAGCAGGACAGAAGCTCCATCCCTGCAAGGAAAGGTGGCAAGCAGAGCAGCCAGAGCGATGCCACGTCCTTGGCACCCTCCTTGGGGATGCTGAGGCCCCGAGGGGTTCATGCTGCATAAATACAAGCAAATAAAAGCTCCCCCAAGGATGGGAGAGGGAGTGGATCACAGTCCCAGATCTGGTCTGTATGCATCTGCCTCGTGAGCTGGTTGCTCATGGATGAGGTTGGATGGGTGAGGCTGCAGCCCCTGGGGAACTGGGACCACTCCCCAGCTGTGCCTCAGTTTCCCCACCTATGGGGTGGTTTGGGTTTGTGGTTTGTGGTTTGGGTTGGTGCTGGGAAATGCCAGCCCAGGTGAAAAGGGATGGAGCAGCACATCCCAGCCCTGTGCCAGGGTTCTGGACCTCCTCCCCACTGGGTCTCTCTATCCCCACCAGCACTGGAGACCTCAAAGGTGGCCATCACCCTCAGGACATTTCCAGCTCTCCTGACCGTGTCACTGGGTCCATTCCCTTTGGCTCTTCCCTGGTCACAGCCAAGTTTTCTACTGGGAAAACTTTCAGCAAATTCAAGCTATGGCATCCAAAACCAGGAGGTCTCAGCTGCTGTGGGATGGCTGCTGATGGCAAAGGACAGACCCTGGCACCATCCCATGCCCCCTCCCCATCAGAGAGGTGATGGGGCTTTGCCACAGGTGCCCCTGAGTCCTCACCATGTCCAGCACATGGGGACATTCATGCCTCTGTTTTAGATGAGTGCTATTAAATGTTACCAGTGGTCCCAGAGAGACCCCCACTCCCAGCCCCAGTCCAAATGATCCCAGTCCCACTGAGACCCCCTCACCTGGCTCCCTGGTTACAGGGGCATTATTCCCATCCCCCTGGTCTCACAGCACCTCCTGCCTTCCCTTTTGAGGCAGCAGCACAGAGTTTTGTGTGCTGAACCACATAACCCAGCAACCCCCAGCTCCCCACCAGCACCACAGCAAACCCCCTTGGACCTGGGCACCCCACGGATGCCACGTTTGAACATCTGCCCACAGACAGGTCCATCCACCGGAGCTGAATCCAGCTGTGCCGCTGCCAGGCTCTGCCCTAAACCATCCCTGCCTGCAGCAGACAGCTCAGTAATGAGGTGTAATGCTCTGACACATCCCTGAGTGACAGTGGCCAACACCAGCTGCATCCCCATGGCTCAGCATGGCCTCCTCTGCCTGCCAGGGTGGGGATGAGCATCCCCCTGCCACGAGTGGGGCCTGGGGATGCAGAGTGGTCCCCTGGTGGGATCCCTGCTAGGGCATGCTAAGCAGGAACCCACGGGGAAAAAGGAAAAATAAGAATAAAATGGGGTTGAAAGAAATAAATCAAGTTAAAAAAAAATTAGAATAAAAGGAGGTTGAAAATAATAAATCGAGGTTTGATGCTGTGTGGTAAATTATTTTGGTATTATGCATTCCCTGGCTTCAAATCCCGAAGACAAATACAGGGGCAGGTGAAGTGGGAAGCAGATTTCCAAAGGC
Source organism: Xenops minutus (assembly GCA_035221455.1). Classification (NCBI taxonomy): domain Eukaryota; kingdom Metazoa; phylum Chordata; class Aves; order Passeriformes; family Furnariidae; genus Xenops; species Xenops minutus. The sequence goes on along the minus strand of JAWWEE010000030.1, from coordinate 13,880,535 downwards.
CTTCTCCCAGCTCCCGGTTATTGACTCTGTCAATCACAGCAGGCGCCGTCCCCACCTTTGGCACCCCACAAAATCGGCTCCTTTTGTTCCTGCTGAAAAACCAGGGAGGGGGAAAGAGGAGGGGAGAGGAATTTGGGGCAGGGAACTTCCAAAAGAGATGATTAAGGAGTTAATCTGCCTGAAATAGATAAGGAGCTTAGAGCTGCTGGTATTTGACTGTCCAAGTTTGGATTCAGTGTGTCTTAAACACTGGCTGGAATGTACTTAGATATGACCAAAGAACATGTCCCCCCGAGGAATTACCAGGTTGCCAATTAGATTTGCTTCCCAGATTCACTCAAACCTTCACAAGCTTCTTCAGAGCAGGAAAATTGCTGCCTGTCCCTGGGGAGACAGCAGAGCAGCCGCTGCTGCCTGGCCCCGCAGCCGGCACAGCACAGCATGGCACGACACGAGATCCCAGTGGGCAGCCACCAGGATTTGCAGGAAGGTGGAACAACCAGGATGACTGCAAGGCAGGGATACCCATGCTGGGGCATGGAGGCACCAGGCATTTCCTGGTGGGAGTTGCTGGGAGAATTTGGGTGGGTTTGGGGGTGCTGGTGTGAGCCTCGCCACGGTCATGGCATGGCACCAGGAATGCCAGTGCACTGGTGGGGCTCTCACCAGAGCAGGCTCAGCATTCCAAAGGGCTGCTCTACGTCCAACCAGACTCACAGTGCTGCCACACAGCCAAATCCAACCCAAACTACCCCAACCCAACACAGCACACCACAGACTCACCACAACACAATGCTCAGAGTAGGGATCACCATGCAGGGGTCACAACAACAACAAGCAATGGGGCAAAGCTGTGATAGAAAACACCTACCCCTCCAAAAATCCCTCCCTATCCATTTATTTTCACCACTCCATCCCCATTCTCATTATTTACGGTGCTCCATAATGTGATGGTGAAAGTAATGAAGTTTGGGGGTCGCATGACTGACAGAGAGGCAGGACCATGATGGGGGATCCCCCCACCAGCTCCTACAGTCCAACACGCAGGCACCGAGCTCCTTTTTTATGGCAGGCTGTGCTCACTGAATCTGAGCTTAGTTTCCCCATTGGCATCCCAATCCCACGGAAAGGTGTCAGGAGTGGCAGCCACTCTCACCGGGTCGGTGTTGGCATCACCGGAGCGGCGGCTGCATGATGGAAAAGTTGCTGGAACATCAGCTTTGGATGCCTAGTCCTGGTAACAGTTGCTATGAGAAACATTCAGAGGTGGAATTTACTGTCACAGTTAATAATAGATGAAGGTTTTAGAATTTCTGATGCTTTACATTTTAAGCTGTTTGATTTATAATGTTTCAGAAAAGGGCGGGGGGAGGCAGGAGTTGCACGGCAGCACGAGGTAAACACAGTGAGTGGGGAGGTGGGCAAAGGACTCCATCCATCCATGCCCACTCCAGGGATGAGGCGAGATCCCCCATGGCCACTGGAATGGGGTGTCCCCACCGGGGAGCATCCCTGCGGAAAACAAGGGCACGATCGGGACGGAGCCCCTCAATTCCTCATCACGCCTCATTTTTGCTCTTTTCTTTTCCTTCTATTGCTGCACCTCTTCTCCTCTCCTCCCCGTTCTCATTCCGGCGGGTTGCTGGGTTATTTACTTGCCGGCGCTCCTCTCTCCTCTTGCAGGTGTATTTCAAGTAGCTCCGTAAATAGCAGCGCGCGGCGTGCCCGTGGCGGAGCGCGCCGGGTCCTGCTGATTAGCAACACGCTGCCAAAAAAAAGAAGGGTCTTACTTCCCTGCCGAGCTGCTGCTGTGTTTGCACAAAGAGGTGTCGTCGATATCCTGGCATGTGGGGATGCTCCAGCTGCATCCCGGGGGGCTGGCGCTGCTGTGTCCTCTCCTTCCTGGAAAGGAGCAGCAAGCACAGGTGCTGTGCGAAGGACCTCAGTGTCCCTTGGTGTCCTTCAGCGTCCCTTGGTGTCCCTCAGTGTCTCTCAGTTGGCTCCAAAGCCACCCCATGTCTGATGGCTTCAGTTGTAGCACCTTCTTCCTGCTTCTCCCAAACCCTGGAGCATCTCAAAGTCCCAGATGTGTGTGTGGAGCATCCCAGTGCCATAGATGTGTGTGGTCAGGAGGATTTAATTCCAGCTCAGTAGGGCTTTGGGTCATGATATGGAGAGCAGAGGGGGATCCCACACCTCTGCTACCAGCCCTGGTCGCTCAGTCATGTCTTAACAAAACTGGGGTGTGGGATGCATGAGAGGGGGTTCCCCTCTGCTCCCCCAAACCAAGAAAGGTACCATAACAGAGAGAGCAGGACTCTCACAATGCTGTTGGGAGAACATGGGGGCTGGAGCTGGGATGCTGAAGCCTCCAAGATCCAGAAACATCCCAGCCCTAACCAGCTGCATGGCTCCTGCCAAGGCCCTGGATGCACACAGGGGCTGCCAGACCCTGGGAAGTGGCTGAGGTGTATCCCCCACAGCCAGCAACCTCCAGCCCCTCCAAAGCCCCCATTCCCCCCTGGAACTGGAGATTCCCAGGGGTCCCAGGCTGAGCAGCCCCATGATGTCTCAATCAGGGCTGTGCATTGCCCCATTTACATACACACAGCCCGGCTGGAGCTGAGTACAATTTCCTTATAAAGCGGCTTTGACACACGGGGTAGCTCGCCTTAATGAGGAGGGTTATTCCACAAAGATCCATTACTAATGGGCTTGGGGCAGGCAGTGCTGCCAAACCCAGCGCCACAGCACGCCCAGCTCTCCCACGGACACAGGGTCCCCACTGGAATTACAGCCACGGCTGAGCCAGGGCTGCCGACCTCTGGCCTGGTGGGATCCCACCCCGATCCCAGCAAGATCCCAGTGTTCCTGCGCCTCTGCCAGCTGCCTCTCTGCCTCGCATCAAAACACACTTGGAGGTCCAAAAGCGCAACCGTGAGGTTCATCTTGGCATGGAAACCATTCAACCCTTCCCAAAAAGCAGGTCCGGGGAGGGAGATCGAGGCCAGCATGGCTCTGACATGCCCCAGTATGCATGAGGTCCCTGAAACATCAAACCCTCCATGTCCACATCTCCACGGGCTCTCAGCACCAGCTCTGCCAGCAACCGGCCCATCATTACCAGAACCACCTCATTAAAAAACGTACTAAAACCCGAGACTCCCCCAAGAGCATGTCCCTCCCTGCAGAGCCCCAACAAACTCAGTGCATGGGTTCATCCCTGCCACTCCCCCTCTGGTCCCCCCCTCGTTATCCCAGCATCATTCCAGGGATTGGCTGGAACTCCTTTGCGGCGTCAACCGGCTCTGCCCCAGACACCTTCTCCTGCGCCCGGAGGCGCAGTACGTCCCAGGGCACTGTCACAATATATTAAGACACTGTGCTAAAAATAAGCAACGGCAAAAATAAGCAGGAAAAACCCATGTTCCCTGCCTGCCCCTGCCGGCCTCGCACCGGCGGAGCCCCTGCTGCCGCACGCGGCTTGGGGAGGCACGTCAGGAACGGGAGGATTTGGCTGGGTTTTATTAAAACAGCGTGTTTTTCCCCCTTCCCTCCGCCCCCATCTGCAGCCCCTCTGAGCAGCGAGCCCTGCGGTGACACACAGGACTCGGTGACAAATCATCCTGGGGGTGGGTGGTTTCTCTGTGCACTGGTGGCTCAGGGCATGGCCACGGCTGGTGTGACGCCCTGTGTGTCCCCTCGTGGCTGGAGTGGACCCTCGCCCACACCACACAGCCCACAATGGGGCTCTGCTCCCCAAAGGGGACATCCCCAGGAGCCGTGGGTGCTGCTCCACCTGCCCAGCCATGGTGTGCCATCAAAAGGACGGCTGGGTTTGGGCAGCCCGGTGTTAGACACAGTGCCCAGCCTGGCTCTCTGTGGCCACCCCCATTCCCACAGCTCCCCAAGAGGGTACTCGTCTGCAAACCCCCCATTTCCCCCCGCAGGTTCCTACCCAGGCACACGAGCACCGGTGCAGCCCAGCCCATGGGATGGGAGCTGGGAGCATCCTCTCCCCAGGAACACACCTTGGAGCACCTGGGGAGAGGGCACGAGGCTTCCCTCACCCCACTGCACTGCATCACCCCATGAGGCACCATCCTCCATGCCACCTCTCTTGGGGCTGTTGGAGGCACTGGTGGGGACACAGCCCATGGGATGGGAGCTGGGAGCATCCTCTCCCCAGGAACACACCTTGGAGCACCTGGGGAGAGGGCATGAGGCTTCCCTCACCCCATGGGGCACCATCCTCCGTGCCGGCTCCCTTGGGGCTGTCGGAGGCACTGGTGGGGACACAGCCCCTGCTTGTCCCCGTGAGATGAGAGAGCAGGCTGGAGCACAGGGAAGAAGGCTCCATGCCTCCAGCCCAAGGCGTGCGGCCGCCCCGCTGCCTCGGCTGCGGCTGGAACGAATGCGTGCACATACCTCTGCCCCGGCACGGGTGTTTGCTCTTCTCTTCCGCGGCTGTGATTGATTAAAGGATCAGGGACATCTGAGAATGGAGGCAGCGGCGGCAGCAGCAGAAGCAGCTCCCTTTGGACTTGGAGAGCTTCCTTGCCTGCTGCTTGCTGCTGCCGTTGCCTGTCAGGCAGCTTTTAATCAAGGTTTGCTTATATCTGCAAAGGCCTTTCCCAGAGGGATGAAGGGAGGAAAAGAGGGGGGGAGAGTATATTAACATGCCAGCCACCCTCCCTCTCCCTCTCCTTTGTTTATGGAGAGGGTCAGTGCTTGGAAACGGCTGGCGGGGACTGGGACAGGCGCTTTGGGGGTGCTGGGGGTAGTGGTGGCTGCCGGTGTGTCTGGGTATTGTAGCACAGCCACGAGCAGGGAGGGTATCACACCCAGTTGGGATGCACTTGGTAATGACAATGGCATGTGGAGGGAGCAGGACCTTGCGGCCAGGGATCAGTGGCTTCCTCTGGGTGGCCCTGGATACCTGGCATGTCCCCACGAGTGCTGCGGTGGGCATGGAGGGGAGGGGGACCAACCTGCACATCCCCAAATTGGGGTCAGCAATCATATGCTGAGACCAGCACTGTCCATACACCAAGACCAGCCAGGTGGGAGGACCCCAAGCCCCTCCATTCCACCCCTGGCCTCATGGAAGGTCAGGGTCTCCATCCCCATCCTACAGCCCACCGTGACCCTGGGTGACCACATCACAATACCCCCATCTGTCTTCTGCAGTGTGGCCTCTGGCAGTGACACCAGGGCTGCAGTGGGACCAACACCGGCCCCACACCTGCCCCAGGGAACAGTTTGCCCCATGGCACTGGGATTTCAGCATGGCACAGGGCTGAGAGCACCCTGGCATCATCCACCACAGCACCATCACCTGCTGCAGCCACCACCAGAGCTGTTCTCACCCATACGAGCCATGTGGGAGGACGGGTGACCCCGAGCCCTGTGTCCCCTCATCAAGCGCCTCCACTGCCATTCCCGCACATCACTTTGGCTCTCCATGTTATCTTATTGCTCAGCTAATGACCTGCTAAAAGTATTATGCGAAAAACCGCGCTCTTAGCCAGCCATTAGACTGGTTAGGACCAGCGGGTCATGCTTTATTGCTTTAATAACTGAGTTTATGAAAGGTCGTCTCATAACTGATAACATGCATAATTTTTGTAACTTAATTAATGCTGCTAATATACTGGAGTCTCCATCAGCTGCTGGTGCAACTGATGCACAGTTTGCATCCTGAGCAGGGCTGGGAAGCATATCCTGGGCCAGGCACTGCCCTGCTGTCCCTTTCAGGCTTCACCCACAGTGGGAACACATTTCAAATCCACACCAAAACCCTGCCATGCCACTTTTCCACACTGGAGCATCCTGTTCAGAAATGCTCCAGCTGGGACAGGAATTGCTGTGTGTGGGCAGAGGGAAACGGGGCCAAACTCAGCTCCCAGCTCCAAAAGGCTGTAGAGAAGTGATTTCTTTGCTTCCCCTGTGCCCAGATCATGAAGTGGATACAGGGCCTGAAGTCAGGGGGAATTTTGCCTGTGGAAGGACCAAAAACCTCTCTGGGATTGGCTCCAGCAATCCTATACTTCCCTGCCTGGAGTTAAACTGAGCAATGGAGCTTTGTCCTGAGTAGGGATTTGGGGCTGTGCCCCAAGAGGGTTCCCCTGGGAGCCCCAGGACTGACCCTGATCCTCTGGTGATGGCATGGGCAGCCAGAATGGCATGGGGCAGATCCTGGTGCTGCACATCCATCATGGCCCCACAGAGGTAAATGCCATGGAGCTGCTGCTTTTCTTCCCATCACTCTGTTTTTTAAGGACAACCTCCTTGACAACAATTCTGACAGCATTTTTTGAGAATCTCTTTTAAGAACACCCCTCCTGTGACAGTGGCCAGGCACAGATGCCCAGAGAAGCTGTGGCTGCCCCTACCCTGGAAGTGCTCAAGGCCAGATTAGATGGGGCTTGGAGCAACCTTGTCTAGTGGAAGGTCCCTGCTCATGGAAAGGGGATGGAACTGGATGGTCTTTAAGGTCCTTTCCAACCCAAACCATTCTATAGATTTGATGATTCTATGACAAGAACACGCTTTTCTCATTAAAAGGATAAAAATACAGTAGCAAACAACTTCTCCCCCCTTTCCTATTGCACACCTGGGGGGCAGAGTGTCCGCGAGGGGGAAGCTGGGAATCAGAGGCATTTTCCAGGCAGCAAAATCAGGCCCTCCCCTTGCAAAAAGAAAAAAAAAAAAAAAAGAAAGAATTAAAAAAAAAATCATGTAAATAGGAGCCCAGGTGCATGCGGTGTGTGAGTCCCTGATATGCTGCCACCAGCAAATCTGGTGAGCTGTGAATCCCCGGCACCGCGCATCCAACGCTGCAAATCCGAGCTGCTCCAGTCGCCTGCTTAGTTTTGCAAATTCTTTCCTGCTGGCTGAGAAAAGCCAATATGTCTGCTGCTCCCGCTCCAGCGCAATAATTGTTCAGCGCTGGTTATCATCCTGCCAGAAAGGCACGAGCTACCGCTGGGGCACTCTGCTTGCTGTAAATGCAGCGAGATGATTTCCTAGCAAATGCAAGTTTTCCAAGGAAGTGGGTGGAATCTGCTTGTCTCTGATTAGACAGCTTGGGTTTTTGTTTTCCTGGTGCTTTAGAGAGAGAGAGAGAGAGAAAAAAATAAATAAAATAAAAAAAGGCATAAAATATGTGGCTTTCCATCCCCTCTGCCCTGAATCGCAGGCTCGCATGCATCCAGGCGATGGTCCCCTTGGGACACGCAGCTTTGCCCACACTCTGAGCAATGATCCCGTGGAATGAGGCTATGATCTTTCATCAATCATTGCCGAGCGCTTCTCCCTCCCGCGCCCGCTCCCTGGGCTGTGCCCGCTGCGAGCACACAGCCCCATAGCTCTGCTGTCCCTCCGCGCCCCCAAAAATCAAGGGGTGCAGGGTTGGAACGCCCATGGGGTCAGGACCCTGCTCAGGGATGGGGGGGCACAAAGCAGCCCCTCTTCCATCCTCCCAGACCAGCAGGATGGAGGGATGCTTGGCAGGGATGCGAGATGATGGAGAGGCTTGCAGGACCAGAGGGTGAATCCTGAATCCTGGCACAGCATCCAGACTAAGCAGGATGCTGTGAGGGAGGTGGGATCAGGACAAGCCCTGAGGCTGCAGAGAGGCAGGTCTGTCTCCCCGCCCTTGCCAGGGGAGGAAAAATGACTTGAAATTAAGATTTCCTGATGTTTGGGGGCTTGGAGACCTTGACACCCCCTGCGTCCATCTGGCTCTTCCCCTCTTGTGGCGGCTCACTCCTGCGTTCCTGTCTACCCGTGAATACCAATTATGGTTTAGGAGAATGTATATCTGCGATGTGCAAATACAAAAGGCAGGAAATAAAAGTCATCTCTTACTGAAGAGGAGAGGTAACCATGACTACCTGGGACCTCATTTAAAACTGTGCCGGCCGCAGGCTAAAAGGCAACGCTTCCTATTGTTACACACGTTTACAGAAAGCTTTGAAAACCCGTTTCCCCCCCAAAAAAACCAGCTGGGAAGTAAGAATGAAAATGAGAATTGGCGCGGGGGGAGGATAGAGAAGATATTTATTGGTGTCTGTGGGTCGGTTTTGCATCCCCCCTGCATGAAAGCAGCCGGTGAGCTGAAACTTCAAATGAGCAACTCGGAGGGAGACGGAGCGCCGGCGGCTGCGGCATCGTGGCTCTGGCACCACGTGGCAGCCGGCTGGGAGCCCGCCCGGCACAGGCAGAGCTGCTGCTCCAGTGCTCAGAGGGACAAGCACCCCTGCAGGATAGTGGGGAGCAAGTCAAAAGGGCTCCCCACGTCGCAAATGCCACCACGGTGTGCCAGGGGCAAGCTGGGGGGAGATGGTGGCTCTTGGTGCCTGGCCCAGCTGGCAGCCAGGGATGCTTGGCTTTGGTTGGGTTTTGGGAGTGCCCTGGTCTTGCTGTGCTCCCAGGTGCTGTGGCTGCTGTTTGCGTGCCGGATCCTGCAGCCTGCAGGAGGAATGCCCAGGGTGGCAGGGAATGACTGGGAAGAGCCATCTGCCCAGGCAAACCTTCTCACCAGCCGGGTCTGCAGTGCTGGTGCAGAGCCAGGGGACACCATCTCACTGTCCCCAGCAAAGACACCCAGTTGCTCACACATGTGTAACCACGACCTGTCCCAGCCACACCAAAGACCTCGGGCCACCAGGACCTCGCACCGCTGTCGAGCTCGTGGTTACAAGGCCAACCACCAGGCAATGAAACCCCCTGATTTTTGGTTCAAAAGCCATCCCACCTGCCACACTCGCTGGCACACACACAGACGGCGGGGACCACCCCAAAACCAGAAGCTGCTTTCTCAGGGATCTGTGTTTGGCACCAGGAGGCACCGCTGTGGATGCAGCTGAACATGGTGCTCACCTTTGCCCCCCGTCATTCCCGGGCACCTGCCACGAGCTCCCACTGGCAAAGCTCTTCCCCGCCTGCTTCCAGCATGGACATGGCCCTCACACCCCCTTGCCAGCACTCCTGACCCACACCTGGGGCCACACAACGGGGCTGCAGGCAGGAGCCCGAGCCAGGAATTATGGTCTGTACAAAAGACAATGACAGTGAATCTTGTTACTGGCTTTTCAGCAAACGTAATTCCTTTTTATTAGAAAATTAAAGGGTATGAAAAGCTTTCCAAGGCTGAAGAGCTGAAATGTGCTTTCATAAAATATGCGGAGTCTGATAAAACGGATTTGCTTGTCTGCCTGCCCTGGCCCCCTCCTCCTCCTGGCTATTATTCCTACTGGCAAGGTGATGCCTTTTGCCAAAACACCCATCCTGATGTGGCTGGCTTTCACCTGCAGGGACCCTTGGGGACCGTCACTGCTCCTCAGCACCCTAATCATGTGGCCAGGAGGCACCTCACAGCCTGTGTCTCTTTGAGGTTGGGTTTGGTTTGGGTTTTTTAGCTAAATAAACCTCCGAGGGACAGCTTTTCCCCACCAGAGTTGCAGGTGAAGGCTGACAGCAATCCAAACCAACACCCCAAAGGCAGCCGTGAGGACGCAGCAGTTGCCAGCAGGAGGAGAGGTGAAGCCAGGCAATGGCAGACAGAAAGCGATGGATTCCCCCAGACATCACACAAACAGCAACTATTAAAATCCTCCTGGGAAGTTCCCTCCCGAGGAGAAAGTCATGTGCCCTCCCGTGCCCTGGCACCGAGCTGCTGGCATCGGGCAGCTGAGGTAACCCACAGAATCTCTATTTCTTCCCTTTTATCAGTCTCTCTCTGCCTCTTTTTATCTCTCCAACGGTCCAAGTCAACCTTCCACGTTGCTGAGGTTAAAGGTCCTTGCTATCTCCCACTGGGGGCTGTGGGGCTGGCACAGGGACCACGCCACCATGGGGTGATGCTGGCAGGCATCTTTCATGGGCAGAACACCCCCTTGCCAGCCCTCCACCCACAAGGACCACAATGCTGGGGCTCATCTTGACCGTCTGGGGGTTTTATTTCCATTTCACTGCCAGGTCAGTTTTGCCTCTGCAAGTCCCTGAGGATGAATGGCAGTAGGATGCATCCATCCCCAGGCAGAGATCACCACGGTCCAGGGATGGTGCACAGGGACCTCACTGTCACCACCATGGGCACAGGGCTGGCACCCTCTGACTGTTTGTCACCCTTGGCATGGCAGAGACAGGGAGGTGAAACAGGATCCCCTGGGTGCCATCACAGAGCTGGGAGAGGACCTGGCAGCCCTGGCCACTGTCCCCAAATGACTCCAGCTCTGGTGATGTGACACAGGGGCAGGTGGCAAGGGGACAGCATCCCCGCTAGCACGCACCCACTGTGGTATGAGGGGTCATTGGGCTGGTGGGGACAGGGACAGGCAGCATCCAGCAGTCTCCCTGCCACCATGCCGGGCACCAGCACTGCTGCCACGGGGACACAACCCCAGTGGCAACACCGCTTGTGCCATGGGGCCGTGTGTCCCCGTGTGCCCTCTCCCTTCCCTTGCAAGCAAGCACACCATGACCCAGCTATGGCATCTTCTCCTTCCCACCCCATCCTCCCTGGTGTCCTCGGGCTTCCCGTGCCGCCGTGGGCTCCCCGTGCCACCGGCAGTGCCGCGCGAGTGACGCCTGGCTGGCTATTACCACAGGAAGAGCTGTAACACTACAGCAAACCTCCCTGCTCAGCCCTGCTACAAATCAGGGTCAGGCGGCAGCGCTGTTAGACAGAGCCTGCTGGTACGTGCTCCTGCTCCTAATGTCCTCCCGGCACATGTTTAATGGGGACGCGGTGGAGAGCGACGCGCCGAGGTGGAGGCTCAGCCCCACTGCCCATCCCGGGGCTCCTGCCCTCGGATCTGTCTCCCTGCAACCAGCAGAGATGAGGGTTAACGCCGGGCAGGCGCTGCCAGGGATGTTTCCTTCCCCGGGGCTGCTCTGGCTTTACCTTTAACATCTGCAAATGTGGTTAAAAGTTTGCCGAGCCTATTTTTAGAGCCTCTCGCCACATGCGATTTCTCCATCGTGAGACAGGAAACGCTGATGAGGTTGTTCGCCATGGAGCTGCCTTCTCCTCCCTGGATGGGCTCGGAGCTCCTCTGGTCTGCGTGGTGCTGCCACGCCACTGGGTCCCCCTGGTTCCCACCTGCCACTGAGGGGCCTGTGTCCCACGGTGGCAGCTATGGCAAACCCAAGAGCCATGGGTGACAAATGGTCAGAGGGTGACAAACTCCTGGAGGGTGCTGGCCCTGCGCCTGCCAGTGCAGTGGTCACAGCAAGGTCCCCATCCATGGTCCCCATCCATGGTCCCCATCCATGGTCCCCATCCATGGTCCTTATCCACGGTCCCCATCCATGGTCCTTATCCATGGTCCCCATCCATGGTCCCCATCCATGGTCCCCATCCATGGTCCTCATCCATGGTCCCCATCCATGGTCCCCATCCACGGTCCCCATCCATGGTCCCCATCCATGGTCCCTGGGCCGTGGCAATTTCTGCGTGGGGACAGATGTGCCAGGCTGCCGTCTGGAGACAAAACTAACCCTGGCGATGGAAATACAAAACCCAGAGGGTCCATCCAGGCCCTGGCATTGCGAACCTTACCCACCAAGTTGCCCCGTGCCTCAGTTTCCCCAAAGGAACAGTATTTTGCTTTGCTGCCGACCCTGGAGCAGCACTAAGGGCTGGTGGTGCTGCATCTCCTTGACCACAGGATGCATTGGCACTGGGCACGGTGAGTGCCAGCAAACAAACCTTGTCAAGGATGTCCACCACCAACCCTCACACCCACTGCTACCAGCACAGGTTCCTCAACACATCCTCACCATCATACTTAACACAAAAAGCTTCAGGAGTGAAGCAGAGCCCGCTGCCCCATCGGGCACCATCCCTCCTCTCGGCGGCGCGGGTACCTGCTGTTTGAATGTCAACACCTCATTTATACATCTTGATTGGCTCTCATCAGCCATGCTGCGCTACACCTGATTGCTCCGAGCCGACGCGGGGTGCCAGGCTGCAGCGCCTAATTCCAGTTAATTGGCCCTTCATCCCAAGCAAAACAGAAAATAGAGGGATAAAGAAACAATAAAGCATCCTCCCCCGCTAAAAAAAAAAAACCAACCCACAAAACAAAAATTAAAATCTCAGTGTTCTGGAGGTTGGCTTTATTTTGCAACCATAAGCAGGCCATGCTGTGGGCTGTGGGAATTCCTTTCTGGCCGTGCTGGACCCTGTGTGAGCAGGGAGATGTTTTGCCACCCCATGGGCTCGGTGTGCTCGCGTTCCCCCCCGTCCCACGGCGAGCCCCACGTTCGTGCCACGCTCGCCTGTGCTCCTTCTCCCGCCCGCTCTCGCGAACCACTGAGGCTGAAATTTCAATTAAGAACGAGAAATAATTACCCGCCGCTCCATCCACGTTTCCTCTAAAATGGTAGCCAATGCCGGCGAGCCGAGTCACTGCCTCCCACCGTGTCCTGGCGCTCACCGGCGGGCTGGCATTCGGATGACATTTCCAGGATAATGCCGTGCTGGTGGCTGCTCCCACAGCCATGCTGGGAGGCCAGAGCTGGCAGACACTTGGAAGAGATGCTCGACTCCTCGGTGGGAGTGGGGCTGCCTCAAGTCCCCACGGCCCTGGCTCAGCCTGATGCCGGGTCTGAAGCCTCTCCCAGTCGTGTCCTGGGCTGGGATGCTGGTCCCCTGCTCTCCACCTGGCAGGGGTGATCCGTGATAATGACTTGGCTCGCCTTCTTCCAAGCCACACGTCACGGGGAACTGCCGTGCTGCCATCCCTGACAGCACAAGGATGGGGCACATGGGGATGTTCCCCTCACTCCAAGGAAGACACTGAGGTTCTGGAGCATGTCCAGAGAAGGGCTATGGAGCTGGGGAAGGGTCTGGAGCACGAGTCCTATGAGAAGCAGCTGAGGGAGATGGGGGGGCTCAGCCTGGAGAAAAGGAGGTTCAGGGGGAAACTTTTTGCTCTCTGCAACTCGCTGACAGAAGGGGAGAGCAGGGTGGGGTTGGTCTCTTCTCCCAGGTAACAAGCAACAGGACAAGAGGAAATGGCCTCAAGTTGTGCCAGGGGTGGCTCAGGTTGGATATTAGGAAAAGTTTCTTCACCTAAAGGGTGGTCAGGCATTGAAACAGGCTGCCCAGGGCAGTGGTGGAGTCACCATCCCTGGAAGTGTTCAAAAAAGGCATGGATGTGGCACCTGGGGACAGAATTTAGCGGTGGGCTTGGCTGTGTTGGGTTAGTGGTTGGATGTGATGATCTTAGAGGGCTTTCCCAACCTTAATGATTCTGTGATTCAATTATTCTACACAGGAGGGCAGGAGCAAGAGGATGGATGCACTGGGGTGGGCAGCAGCTTTGGCTGCACCGCTGGCATGTGGAGCAGCACCAGGAAAGGGCAGATGGACCCACTTTTGGGACACCAGCAGTGTGGCTGTGTCAGCCTTCCCCACAGGGCTACTCCACGCAGATGCCTCAGCCCAGCACTCGCCAGCAGCATCTCAGACCTGCCCACAGCTCCAGAAATCCCACTTCTTGCACTGTTTTGTTTTAGCACAGCCAGAAATAAAAGAGGAACAAACTCCATTGGGGTGGGAAAGGGCACAAACCCTGTTTGTAGGATACTGTGGCATCCCACAAGTGCTCCTGCAGCTTTTTCTGGCCAGCCAGCCTGTCCTGGCTCCAGCACATGCCCCATGAGCTCTCACAGTGACAAAACTCCATTGCATATCCCCATGGTCCTTCCCTGGACAGCAGTGGGAGATGCAAACCCTGGGACAACGTAGAGATGGGATGCTGACCTGGGCACATGAAGATGGATGAGGATGAGGATGAGGAAAGGAGCAGCATGGATCCACACTGCTGCAGAAAAAGCTGTTGTGGAAGATATGCCATGCCCCCAAACCCTGACCCTTTGCCATCAATGGGGACGGTGTCTTATCTTCCCTGCATGTTTTCCTACTCCTTTTCCCATGATCCAGAGGGCTGGGGGGGCCACTGCAAAGGCTGTGAGTCCCATGACTCCGGTGGCAGGAGATGCAGGAGCCCTGGGCAGTGATCACAAGAACGGGGAAAGCAGCAACCTGAGGTTGCAGATTAGCTTTGTTTTATAGCCAGGGAGGCAGAAACCTCCCGTGGTTCCACATCTCGCCGGAGACCACACAAGGAGCCTGGGGAAAGCCAGGGAGAGGTCGCAGGTCTCTACGGGGTGAGAGCATCCTCCCTTGGGGGAGGAAGGGAGGGAGCTCTGAGCCAGCGGGACCCCACAGCTCCCCCAACCCATCACCACAACCCAAACCTCACACGGGACCACACATCACACCTCCTTCCCTCTCTGACCCCAAACACCCACCCCTGCCATACCAGCCAGGGCTGCAGAAACCAGTTTGGCGAAGAGGGAGAGGCTCTTTAACCAAGTTTAAATGCACTTCCCTTGACTCGGTTCCCAGTTCAGTGTAGAGGAGACCCAGCTTGGCCGGCAGCCACGGCGCTCAGCTCTGCACGTCCCTGCTGAGAGACACATTCCTGAGCACTGCAGCTAAGTGCAGCACAGCCTTTGAGGCCTTCACCCCTCCTTCAATGGTAATTTATGCCCTCTGACCCAACTCCCCCTTTTAAATCAGGCTGATCAATAGAGAAATCAGACAATCCTTTTAAGAAACTATCTCATCTGATCCTTCCAGCTAATGATCCCTGCTCTCCTTACAGCTGTTTGCAGATCTGTAGCCCAGGCTGCTGGGGGAAGCGGGAGTTAAAAAAGCCACTGGGTCAAATTCCTCCTTCCCCAGTCCAAGCAGGAGCAGCAACAACACTGATGCTTTGAATGGGAGCAGAATGGGAGATGCCAACTCCAGTCTTTTGGAAAACAAGCTGAGCATCATGCTGCAGGGAAGCACTGGCTCCCAAAATCTGCTCCCTCGCCCATCTCGCCACCAAACATGCCCTTCTCCCATCCCAGGAGCCCTGCCAAGACATTCTCCTTCATCCTCATTCTTCCCAAAGGCTCCAGTTTCCAGCGATGGCTTTCCAATGCCTCCCCTCCAAAAAAAGCCACAGCAACACAAAGCAACCACCCCAAATCCAGCTCCTGGCTGAGCCATGGTCACCTGCACCCTGTTGTGTGCAGAGCCATGGCACCACACCCTGCTGGCTCCAAGGGGATGCTGTGAGCACTGGCATCTCCATCCCTTGGCTGGAAGGCCCTCCCTTTACCATGGCAGCAAAAGCTCAGGGATGCAGCCACCTTCTGTCCATGGAGGAGTTAAACCAGATTAGTGGAAGGGGGAGCAATGTCCAGCACAGCACCAGGAGAAGAGCGTGGCAGTGTTCACAGAGGAGCCTCCAGAAGGGCTTTATTGACAGCAGCTGCATTTCTATTTAACTGGCAAAGGAACAGGGTTAACCAGCGAAGAGGGAAACATCAGAGGACCCTTTAAGTCTTCAAAGTAAATCAGCTCCTGGAACAAATGCGCTCGGTAGCCAAATGTCCCCTTCTCTTTTGTGTGTGTGGAGATATTGACATTTATTATGATGTCCAAACCACCCAGAGGAAGGATGTTTTCCTTGCATCCAAGGGCCATTTCTCACCCTGGCACACTCACAGGGATTTCTCCACTGCCCAGGCAAGGTCTGGCCCCCAGAACTCTCTCCCTTACACCACCCAAGAGGCAGGATGGGACCATGCCCCAGGGATGCTCTGCACCTTCCCCATGCCCACTGGGAGCCAGGGAGCAGGCTCTGAGCCTGGGGCACCTCCAAGATCCCCCCACCACGTGTCCCCTCCCATCCAGCCCTTGCTCCAAAGCCTGAAAGCAGATGCAAAAGCCAAGTGGTCTGAAGGGCTGCAGCAGCACAGCACGGTGCAGGTCCTGCCACAGCAGTCACAGTGAATTACAAGGTATTAAGAGCCCCGTGCTGCCGTGTCTCTGTGCAGCAGCAGTCACGGTGAAGGACATGCTATGATAGGACTAGAGTCTCCTCTGGAGAATCCAGTCTCTGGCCTGGTGGAAGGCAGTGGTATGAGAGGCCAGCCCCATTCTATAGATCATGTAGTGACAGGCATGTGAAGGACACACTATTACAGGACGAGGAGGGCTGGAAGCCGTGGTGTTTGGGGAGGGGGGGATGGTTGTGCCTCACTGGATCACTGAGTGCCCACGCTTTGCGAGCCAGCAGCCGTGAACGTTTTTAATTATGCTTTCCTACTTTATCAAGCATCTCATTTTCATTTACAGGCCGGCCATCTCCACCTGAGAACGTGGCCAGTGATGCTCCTTTCCTGCACTGCTCCCACGAGCATGAGCCGGATGGGACCCAGTGGAGCTGAAGGTCCAACCCAGGCACAAGGGACCCATCCAGTGACTGACCTGCCCTGCAGCTCCCCCTACACACTCCACATGATGTTAAGGACCATAAGGGAGCTGGGCAGAGCCTCCCTGCTGCTCAGTGTCCCTCCCTGTCGGAGCAGCCAGTTTTAGTGGCTGCCATAAATGCAGCAGGAGCAGTGTCCCCTGGTGAGGCATCGAGCGGTGACTAAGAGCGGAGATGACAATAAAGCGGAGGAAGCAAGGTCTGACTGCAAAGCAGCAAACCAACCCCCCCGAATCCAGCTCGGAGGCACTGACTGATGATGCTCCCCCAAACCAGAGCCTGAGCCCCGTGATGGGGAGCTGTGTTCTCTGGGGCTTGGACTGAGCCTGACCCTGGCGCAGACTCGGTTTGGGTGGAAATCCCATAAGCAGGAGGGGAGAAAGGCTTCCCCCATCAGGATGCTGGGATGGAGTTCAAGCCTCTTAGCAAGGCACACAGGGAGACTTGTGTACAGCCCCTACAGATAAATCTACCCCCTTAAAACACTCTCAGTGGTAAATGTGGTAGAGACTGTGCAGGACTTGACAGCTCGAGGTGTATTTATGGTGCTTTGGCACCAGGGGTACAACCAGTTGGGATTTTTGCTCGGCTCTACCACTTGGGCATAGTGCAGCCACAACAAACCCATTTGAATACCTCTTGTTTCAACCAAGGCAGAGATCCAGCCTATTCCCCGCGGAGCGAGAGCCAGACCTTGGGCCAAATTAATCTCCGATGGATCTCCATCAACTTCACAGGAATTACAACCACAATTTGGCCCATGCATGACATGTAAATCTGCTCATTTTTCTTTCGAATCGTCCAAATCCGGCAGCATTTGTTAGCGCAGGAGAGGGACGGATCCTCCGGGAGAGATCTCTTTGGATACCACGCCAGCCCTTCCTTTTTCTTTTTTTTTTTTTATTTCCTTTGCTGCCTGGATAAAAGGCAAGCGAGACGGACCACGGTACGTGTCTGAGCTGTTTGGGAAAGAAATAGGAATTTCCTCCTGCCATTCCCATTCTTTTGATAGGCAGGTGGGATGCGAGCAGGAATAACTCAATCAAGGCAGAGCAATTTTTAATTAATTTGTGGATCCCTTCGCCGGCTGATTGCCTTAGAGACAAAAGGGAAGCCTCTCCTTTAACACTTGTGTGTGCCTGGTACTCTGAGCCTCCCCTTTTCACCGTCGCATCTTTGGTCTTGAAAGCTGCACAAAAGGAAGAATTCCTTGATCTTTTTGCCTCGGCTTTTGCTAAGACGGAGACACACATGAGGGAGAGCTGGGCTGGGGCTTTTTTTTGTTTTGTTTTGTTTCTTTTATATTTTGGGGGGAATATTAAAGCCCAAAACGCACACAGAGAAGGGCGGGGAAGGGGGAAAAAAAAAAAAAAACA
Organism: Xenops minutus; assembly: GCA_035221455.1. NCBI lineage: Eukaryota > Metazoa > Chordata > Aves > Passeriformes > Furnariidae > Xenops > Xenops minutus. The sequence goes on along the minus strand of JAWWEE010000030.1, from coordinate 13,862,810 downwards.
GAAGGAAAGGGGAATAAAAGCCCTCAAAGCTAAGAAAGCAGAGCGTTTTCCGTCAACACCTTCTGCCCAGCCTGCTCCATCCCCAAGGGGAGGGAGTTGAAAGGTTCAAGCTACATCAAGTGGTGAGTAATGCAGCGGGAGGCTCCTGCTCGGGGCTGGGCTCTCGTCCTCTGCCATCACCCCCTGCCCTGTGCCCGGTGCTGAGCAGGGCAGAGCCCAGCTCTCCTCCTCCTCTTCTCCCCCCACCAGTGACCGTGGGGATGCGGGAACTTCCAAGGCAGTGAGTGACACCACAATTATCGATTGCCGGCTGCAAAGGCTTGCTCTCGCCTCCCCCCCCTCTCTTCTCACTTGTTTTCTTCTGTGCAGCAGTGCCAGCCTTCAGAGACTGCTGCTGTAAAAGGCTTGGATTGACGGGGTGTCAAGATATCTGCTGGCCCTGGCTTTTAGCGTTCCCTTGCAGGGGGGAGTGGGAAGAGCCCCTGCACAGGTGAAGGGGAGCTTGGATAGCTCCAAAAGAAAGGGAGGAATGAAAAGCCTTCCCCTCTCCTCCGCCGAGGAGATGCTCTTGAACCACAAGCAGCTTTTTCAGCCTCGGAAATCTCAAGATGCTGGGAAGGAGAGGCGGCGTGCCAGCCGGCCCCCTGCCTGAAATCAAGGCACCCCAAAAAACCCACCACGCTGCCCCAGCAGGTCTCTTGTGGGGTGGCACACACACCTGACTGCCCACGAGATCTGGCAGTGGCCATTTTGAAGGTGGGGAAGGCAAGGCACATCCAGGCCAGACGAGGTCACCCAGCAAAGGCTGCAAAAGGGCTGGGACTCCCTGGCTATGGTGCATCCCCTGCTGCTTGGCAGCAATGGCACGGAGGGGCCAAACCAGAGGGTTTTCCTACCAAAGACAGTCCAAGCAGGAGCTCCAGGTGAATCTTGAGTCACCCACCAAAGGCTGTGATGCCACTCTGACCCAGGGCTCTTGGTCCCCTGCCATCCCTGTCCCCAGCTCAGCAAGTGCCATGACTTGCCACAAAATGGGGACAGCCACCTGCCTGCAGAGGTGTTTGTTTGCACAGCTCGGTGGCACCTTGGGACCACAGCTAAGTGTTACGTGCTGGAGCCAGAGCCCTGAAATTACAGCCGGCTCCACGACTGCCGGTGTCGACACCTGGTGATGGGAGGAGAGGGATCGATGATGGAGAGTCTGTCGCTCCTGATGCATCGCTGTCAGGGTCAATACACAATTCCCGGGGAGATCAGATGTCCAGGTTAACTGCTTTGCCTCCATGCTAAGCCAGTGGGCTGGCAGAGCCCCATCCTGCTCACACATCCTCTTTCCTGGCCATCACATTCACTCCACAGCCACCAAATGCCACTGAGAGCAGCCCCAGGGCTTGTGGCTCTTGTTTGCATCCATGCAGAGCTCAGATGTAGCTCCAAAAGGCGCCCAGGGCTGGGAAAGGGCCATGGTGACAATAGGGACCTGCCCTCAGGAGTCTTTGGCTGCATCAAACCAGGGGACACAGAGCCTGAGAACAGCCACCACCTCCTCTGGCTACCCAAGGGGGCTGGGAGGGGAAGTGGAGGTGATGAGACCCCTACAGAGAAGAGTCCCATCTGCCAGTCCCCCCTGTCTGCCCCCATCTCAAATTGCTGGGCAATGGAAAGGGCAGGAGAGGGGGAAAACTCCTCTCTCCTGCCCGGCACAGGTCCTGTTGCTGTGTCCCACTCTGCACCCTGGGTGGCCAGAGGATCCACGTGGCTTTGGCACAACACCTGTCCCCTCTAGGTGACACCCCAGACCCCTGTGGGGCACGAGAGCTGTGACACTTGGGTTGCACTGTGCTCTCTGCACCAAGCAGGCTTGTGGCACCCCAGGGCACCCCAAAGCCCCTGCAGCGAGCCCAGGCAGGAGTCAGGAACCCTGATTTGCACCCTCACTGCTGTCCCTCCCAGGTGCCACGCTGGGCAGGATCTGTCCCCCATCCCAGGGGGTCCTGTGAGGACGAGAGCCACCCGCAGCCACACTGCAGCATCTCACCCCGACATCTCTCGGGGGGTTCCAGCTCTACATCCCCTTCTTCAGCACGGAACAACCCATGGGGGAGCACGGTGTGACCCCCAGAGGAGGACACCAGAGCATCCTACCTACTGTCAAGCCCAAGGAGCCACCCTGGGGGGACACAGCATCACACCCCAACCCCGGCACAGCCTGACTTGCCACCAGACCCCCCCCAAAAAAAACCCCAAGAAAACAGAGCGCGGCATGAATAACAAAAGCAGCGATCAGTAAAGACTCTCCCAAGAGGCTGCAAGTTCTTCAATTAGAGCTCACATTATAGGAATGAGAAACTCCACGCCGTCTTCCGTACGGATAACACTTTTTTCCCCCTCTCTTTTAAAGAATAAAGGGAGGGAGGGAGGGAGGGAGGAGGGAGGAAAGGGAGGGAGAGGAAGGCTGCATCTCTAATGCAACAGACAGGTCTGCTGAGATTCACTTTGGCTCTTATTTTGACTTTCATCTAAAAGAGCTGCCCTGGGAATCCATTAAGTCCAATTTAAATCGGCTCTCCGCCCTCACGGCTTCTCCCCGCCTTCGCGCCCCCTCCAGCTCCCTCTTTCCCCCCCTTGGAAGCAAACAAACACAAAAGCAAGGCCAGGCAGGGCAGGCAGCGAAGGGCAGGCAGCGAAGGGCAGCCCCGGCATGGTTTGGGAGCTGTTCCCGGGGGGATTGCAGCCTTCCCCAGGGCAGTCGCTCCATCTTTATTTCCGCCCAAATAAACACAACCCGGCCACATTTGGATACCCCCTTTGGTATCACCCACCTCGGCAGTGCTTTTTTTGGGGGGCCAGCAGGGCTTTGGGACCTGCTTCTGCTCCCCACACATCTCCCCCCTCCACGCACAGGCATCTTTTCCCCCTCCAATTTTATTATTCTCCAGCACAATTAGCTCCATTAAACGCCGCAACCGGCAAAGTTGGATGGGATATAATCACATACTTCATGCTTGGCTTTTTTTTATTCCTTCCCCCCACCCCCAGTGAGCTTCCCCACCCCAAGACCATTCCTCAGTCTTTGGGGAATTGCCCCCCCGCAGCCTCACAAGGCAGGCAAGGGACAGACCCCTCTCCTTTCATCTCACCACACTCATTCAAGCTCCGCTTCTGTCGTATAAGCAGTTTTCCAGCTCTTCCCCCCCCCCCCCTCCCTTTGCTCCCAACACACCCGCTCTGCATTGCATCCTATTCATATGTTTTCAATCATCGCCGTTTCGTTAGTTAAAACAAAAGCACACGGTTCCCCCCACCCCCGGCAGCACTCCAAGCCCCCTCACCGGGCTCCACGGTTATTCCCCGGCTTGTTTGTTTATTAATGTCAACGGAGGGTTTGGAGGCAAAATCTGCCGTGGGAGAAAGGGAGCGGGAAGGTGAAAGTCCCACCGAGGGGCTTTCCAAAGGCGCAGCCAGATGTGCAAAACCCCACGATTCCTTGGGTTATCTGCTAGATCCATTTTTTCCCCCTGCCCCGCCAGCCACCGAATAAAAGAAAGAAAATCCATCAAGTCAGCGTTCTCACGTGCAGACAACGGCAAGGAGAGACAGGCGCAACTTTTGGAAGTATAAAACCATGCACATCCATAACTCCCCAATTCAGTGAGCCTCCCCGGGAAGGTTTCCCTCTGCAGAGGCTTTCGCAGCCCTGCGCCCCGTATTATTATTATTTTTAACTTTGCAAAAGTAGGAGTCAGGACAAGCAAAACGAACCCATCCCTTCCACACACAAAATATTCCAAGCCTCAGCTGTATCTTTGTTCAGACACCCATCAATCGGCAAGTCAGGAGGGGTTTTGGACCGGTTGCAAATTTCTTTATTACTTCCAGAAAAGCCAAACCAACCCCCCCCCCCCACCACACACCCCAACCCTCAACACTCCCCGGCTCCTCCGTTTGCTGCTGCAAATAGGACACACAGACACACACACACACACGTACGTATAATCCCCCCTCCCTCCCCAAACTCCGCCGAGCATCCATTCAATCGCAGCGGCACACGAGTTGCACAAGAGAAAAATAAATCCAGAGAAAAAAAAGCTCTGTCCGCACACACCCCCCAACACCACCTCCAATTCTGCTGCGGCTTCAGGGGGAGGGAAAAAGAAAAAAACAGGGAAAAAAAAAAAAAAGGAAGGAAAAAAAGGGGAAAAAAAAAAAAGGCACAAAGATGTAGCTTGCAACAATACCTGCGATGGTCCTCGCTCTCTCCTCTCTCTCCTGCTGGCTCGCTCTCCTCCTCTTCCAGTGCACAGTAGCCAGATTAGATCCTTAGAAAAAAAAATGTGAGAAATAGCACAATTCTCCCTTTTCTTTTTTTTTTTTTCCTTTTTTTTTTTTTTTTTTTTTTTTTTTCGT
>JAWWEE010000030.1:13844359-13856859 GCA_035221455.1 Xenops minutus | reverse complement strand
AGAGCTATTTGATCCACTTCCAAGGCGCTGCCTTTCAATTCAACCCCTTGCTCTTGAAGGATGGATAACCAGGCCCTCTCTTTTCCCTGTTAATTACTTGAGATAGGCGGTATCAAGCTGCAAACCAGACCAAACCTCATAAGGGGGACCCAGCACCTGCCAAAGCAGACTGCTTGTTCTCTCTTCCCTGTCCTTTTCCTCCCCATCCTTATCCTTACCCTCATCCCCATCCCAGACCCAGCCTGGCTGCTTGTTCTCTCTTCCCTGTCCTTTTCCTCCCCATCCTTATCCTTACCCTCATCCGCATCCCAAACCCAGCCTGGCTGTTTATGGCTAATACACCACAGCACACTCCAGCTTCACACATTGCAGGATGGCAAACTAAGCTGGGACCTCACAGCTCTCTGGGGACTCAGTGTTATCCCCCCTAACCACCAACCTACCCTGCCCTTCACAGGGAAGAGCTCAGCATTTACCATTAGCTTACCATTTGGCACCAGGGGCTGTGACTGCCACCTTTGCAAAGCCAAGATGGGACAGATGCAACGGGCAACACCCCCAGCTTCTCCCCTGGGATTGAGAGGAGACTGAAGGATTTGTTATTTTTACACTAAAATCCCATAAATTCAACAGTCTGGTCCACCCGTGTCATTTCCTGGCTCTGGTATGTCTGAAATCCCGACCTCCAGGAGTCCTGTGATTTCAGGAGAACCTCAGCCCTGCTCTTCTGAAACCCTCACCGTGGCGAGGAGAAAGGTTGAAACCACAAGCCCCGGTTAATTTGCCCAATATGCAAATTAAATCACCACCAAAACCCCTCTGGTTTATTAAACGCCGTGATTTTTCCGGCACCTTTACAGTTCTGCACCTACAATTTACGGGTTCACAAAGGCTGACTTCATGACTTCATTTCCGAGGTGTCACCACCCACATCACCTCTGTTTGCGTGGCACAGCCACGTCTGTCCCAGCCCAGCCACTGGCTGGGTGGGAGACCAGCACCTATCACAGCGATTAACTTCACTAATTAAAGCCTCCAAGCTCCTAGAGGATGCTGTTGCACAGGCGTGAGGATGGGAAAGTTTCCATCCCCTGACGAAACCCAGCGCCAGAGCATCCCAAAAATGTCATCCCGAGCTACCACAAACCAGCAGAACAAGCATCAAAAAGCCTCTTCCTTCTCTTCTCTGAGCAGGGCTCACCTTGCTGATGAAAGTTGGAGGCTTCCCTGGATGTAACCCCCCACCTCCTGCCCCTGGAGAGGCTAAAAAATAATGACTCATTGCAATGTCATTTCTGGAGCTGCTAAAACAAAGGCGCTCCGGCTCCCTCAGTGTCTCACCACTGCGACCTGAACAATAAAGCATCCACAGGAAAATGAGCTTTCCCCCACCAGCCTCCTCCTCCATCTGGCCCTGCCATGCTCTGCCAACCCGGGGTCCCCAGGACCTCCCCATCACCTACGTGGGATGCTCTTCCTCATTCATCTTCCTCCCATCCCTCTTCCTGGCTGATTTTCGCCCAACCCCGCTCCCAGTGATCCCAGTGGGTCATTCCCATGCCCTGGCCACCTCACACCAGGTGCCACACACCCCACACATGTGGCAGGCAGGGAGCAGCAGCCCTTCCCCAGCTCTCATCAAGCTCCGTGCATCGGCTCTGAGCGGATCCGATGGATTTTCATTTCCTAACTTTGCCCTTCGGGCTATTTCTAACGAGCTTCCTCACGCTTTTAAAAAAAAAAAATAATAAAAAAAAAAATAAAATCCTTCATCTTGCAGCACGGTGTTGGAACAGCAACACTCAGGATGACTGTGCCTGTGAGGAGGCTGGAAATTAATTATATGGCAGTGGCTTTAGAAGGGATCCATGCACTGACCTCCTCAGCCTGGGACCCAGGGAATAGCCAGAAACCCCCTCCTGAAGCAAACAGGCTTTTTCTGGCTTTGGGAAATGCATTTTCCTGGTGTGATGTTTGGTCACAGCCACCCATGTCCTCCCATGACCCTGTCCTCTCACTGCACCCCAAATCCCCAAGCCCCTTGTGTAGCCTCTTGCCTGAAGCACTGGGTCCATCCACCCTCCCACGAGGAAGGAGGAATCGATCCCGGGTGCCTTAATTTCCACTGATCAGATGTTTTAATGACTTTCTCAGCTCCCAGCACATCCCTACTTCCCTCCAGCACCCCCTCCAAGGCTCTGCTCCCGGGCTCTGCTGAGGCTCCTGGTGTCTCGAAGGCTTTCCTTGGTGGGAGAGCAGCGATTATTCCCCTCCAAAGGTCTCTTATAATGGAAACCATCTCTGCATCCCTCCTTGGTCTCCTCCTGCCGTGACCCAGGCTCCATCGAGAGGAGCTCTGCTCCGAGGCAGCACCGTGTTTCCATGGAAAGAGTGAATAGCAGAGTCTTCCCAGTGGTTTATTAGAATTCCTTTTACTTCGATGGAGAGTTTTAGAGCAAAGTAAAAAGGCTTTAATGTGGGGCTAATGGAGCCCCTGGGAAGTCCAGGAAGGAAATCTCCCCTGGAGAAGAGGGGGCGTGAGGAGAGGGAGGGCAACTTTCAAGACAAATTCCTGGACAGGTTGAAATTTTTTTGCAGGAGCCATCTCAGGCAGCGAGAAATGGAAATGAATGTTTGTTTTATTTTTAACAGATGTTACAAAAGACCTGCCAGTAATTCAGTGAACGATGCAAAACCTAGATCCCACTCACTTTTCCCGGCATGTCTTCCATCCCCTCCTCTCCTGCTCAGTACAAATGCTTATTTGCATTTAGCATATCATGTTTAAAAAAAAAAATAAAATTAAGCAATAAAATAACAATCATACGCCACTTCATTTCCTCCCTCCCTAAGGCTTTGGTTTCAGTTTAAATCCTGGGTTGGAGCAGCTATTAATTGTTTTTAATAAATTTTTCTGTCTCTCCACATTTCCCAAACCTATTCTCTACTCACCCTCTTTGGGGGGTCCCCTCTTGCCCAGTCCTTCATCCCTCCCTCTCCCTGCTGTTTCTCCAAGGAGCAGCTCTTGACTCTGAAAGGTGTTTGGAGTCCCAGTGTGAAACACAGCCTGCAGCCTGTTTGGGGGGAAATACAGGGCTTTGGCTGCAGCTAAGAGATGGGGAGATGGAAAGGAGAGGAGGTACAATGGTGGGCTTCTAAAAGCATCCAGCCAGGGGCTGGAACAGGAGTTAAGAGTGCAGCCCCCTGAAAAACACCCACAGGCAACTCTGAAGTCAATCTAAACCCCACTATGATGCCAGAAGGGTATTTGGGGTGAAATAGAGCATTTGTGCCACACATGAAACCCTGACCTGGGAGGCCAGTGACAGCCATGGAATCTCAGAATGGTCTGGGTTGCAAAGGACCTTAAAGCTCATCCACACCTTCCCCTAGCCCAGGTTGCTCCCAGCCCTGTCCAGCCTGGCCTTGAAAACTTCCAGGGATGGGGTTGCCATAGCTTCTCTCTGCCAGTGCCTCATCACTCTCACAGGGAAGAATTTCTTCTTTATATCCAATCTATCCCTGCCCTCTGTCGGTGTGAAGCCATTTCCCTTTGTCCTGTCACTCCATGCCCTTGGAAAAAGTCCCTTTCCAGCTCTTTTGTAGTCCTGGCCAGAGGAGCCCTGAATCCCACAGATACCAGATTTCCTGAAAATGAGCAGTTTTGGCAGCTCCTGGTTTAACTCTTTACTGCAAAACACAAGCTGCAATGGTTCCCCTTTTCATGCCTAACCGTGGAATACCACTTCTCCTGACACCTGGCTTTCCAAAGAACAAGATCCAAGGAAAACCTGGACCAGGCAAACCCAGGGTGACTTTCTGCCCCGTTTCCCATTAGCACTTGTGCATGCACAGCCCCAAATCCACAGTCCAATGATCCCACACTGCAGATTCACACTGCACCGATGCCCTGTTTGTGGGATTCCAAGTAGGAAAGGAGGAAGATGGGCTCTGCAGAGCAGCTACAGAGCAATGCTGATCCAAACAGGGTGTCCCTGAGCCCCTTATAAATCCTAAAGCCTGCCTGGTTTCCAGGCAGAAAATGGCATCCGTGTGCATTTCCAGGTGACGGAGGAAAACTGGCTGTTTTCACTGAGCTTTCTCCTCTTCCCGTTACAATCCTGCACCTGGTTAGCAACTGTCGGAAAGAGGTTAATCATAGTCCTTAAATCAGGAACCTTGTTGTGGTATGCTCGGGATGCACATCTGTGCTCTCCACGGCTCATCCCCGGCGGCATTTGGGAGAAGGCAATATGCCAAAAAAAACCCCCCACCCCCAAATAAGCCAAATCCCCCTCGAGATGAGTGACAAGCATCCCAGGGTGCAGGATCCTGATGCTGATTTCTCTAGCTGGTCTTGCAGCACTTGTGAAAGGCTCATGGTGCTCCCAGCCCCTGCCAAGGCTGTGGGTTAGAGTCATCTCGGGCAATGGGGTGTTGGCACAGCTGTTATGGGGCAGAAAAGGGTTTTTAGGGATTGGGTTTTTTTCTCGCTGGTTAGCCCTGTGATGGAGGGGAGGAGATGTCACCTGGAAATGCCTTGGGTGCAGGAGTGAATGATGGGGACCAGGGGGTGGTCTCACATCCCAACTCAGCCCTTGACAGGGGAAAGTCTGGAGCTCCAGCACTGCTCACTGCCCAGCTTGGCTCCCGATTTCCAAGCATTGCAAAGCTCAGCCTGGCCTTGCTATTTCTAGGCCTGTCTCAGGGGACCACCCTGCTCTCCCTGTTTTGGGAAGAAGCAGCATTTTGGAGCAGAGCTGGAGGTGTCCACCCCTGGAGGCTGAGGCTGTTCCACTCGTGCACACACAACACACACGTGCACAGCCCGGAAAACAGGGAGGAATTGATCCCGGAGGCAAATCCCTTTTGTTCCAGCCCTGCTGCTGTGACTGGATCTCCCCAGGTCCTGGGCTCAGGAGCTGCAGCGGATCGCATCGCTTTCATGCCTTCTCCCACTGCCAGCTTGTCATGTTTGAATGGGAAGGGGAGGCATCGCTCCCAGCCCTTGTTCACCTCTCCACTGCACACGAGGGGAGCACGGCAGCAATGAGCAAAAACCTGGAGGGAGCACATCACAGACCACGCCAGGAGACCACCCCCAACTCACAGGCTGCCCCTTTTTTTTGACGAGCTTCCCCCCGCTGTCCTCCTTCCCACCAGGCTCCTCGTGCCTTGACATCTTCCTGCCTTTCCCCGCTGTCTCATTCCGACTGCAGAAATGCTGATTCACAGAGCAGGAGGCGTTTGGGAGGCAGAGAGAGCAGCACAACACCACCAGACCTCCCCACCACGCCGGGCACTGGCCACGACCGAGTGGCTGCAGATTAATCCCCTCTGTGACTATTCCAGCACCTCTTTCCCAGCGACTCCCTCGCCTCCCAGCAAGGTGAATCCATCCCCTGTGCTTCCCAGGAGAGCCTGCACGTGGATTTTTCTCCCCTTTTCTGCACAGGGGAGAGCAAGGTGAAAGATTTCACGCGGCGAGATGCCAGGAGAGTGGGATGGGGGCACAGGGGAGGGGGTGGATGGCACTTCCCCAGGGAAACACTTTGCTCTCCAAATGGTAGGGCAAAGTGAGCAGCAGCACCTTGACCTGCTGCCAGGCATGTGTCAGGCCTCACTGGTGGGTGCTCTGATGCAGCACCAGCAATCCAGACCCTGGTTTGTCCTCCCAGGGAAGGCAGGGTTGCTGGCACCCACAGCCACGTCCAGGGCTCTGCACTGTGACAGCAGTGGGCACAAGCTCAGCCTCACCTCCCCTCTCCTCTCTTGCCAGCACAGTGCAGCTGGTGCAGCAGCAGGGCTGAAATCCAAGACAGCAAAGGGATGGGGTTTTGGGGCAGGCTCTTGGGATGGTGCCCCCAGCAGACCAGGGCAGGCAAAGGGCTGCAAAAGCAGGTGATGGCTGTCCAAGCATCTTGCTTCTCCCACTGGGACAACCACAAAACACTGCAGGAGAGCTCAGGTGAATAGATGTGACCTGTTTTACTCCATATTGCACTCAGTGACCTCCTTCACTCCTTCTCCCTGAGGATACACTTCATCCCAAAGGCACCTGTGGTCCCACAATAGATGCAAACACCTTGGGACCTTGTGCACAGGACAGCATGATGTGACACTGACCTTCCTGTCACCCTCACACTCTACCCCGTGGCTCAGCACTGCTCAGACCAGGCAGGATCTGTCCCAGAGCAGGTGATGTAGGAGGTAAGCCCACTGAGCCGGGTTGGGAATATTGCATTCAGCTTCCTAAGCTCATGGGCACACACTGGATGGGTCTGGGGACACCAGGGCAACAGGACACCCCTTGCCACCACCACGCTGCTGCATCTGCAGCCCCGAGGCTCAAAACCCAACCCCACCTTTTCCTTTACTGCTTCCACGTTTTGTTTGCTGGGTGTATGAAGGCTGTGCCAGTCCCCCAATCCCCTCTGCAGGGGTGACTGTCTGCCTTCAGCCAGTGGGAGAGCTGGGCTGCTCATCTGGCTCCCTGAAAAGCTGTGGTTCATCTGAATAGATTTCCACCATGCAACTGTAAAGGCCCCAGTGGGTTTGAATAGGAGCCCTTGAGGTATTATCTCAGAAATGCCTCGAGGCAACCACCTGAATCCTTCCATGACTGCTGCACAAACCTGGAATGCCTCCAGAAGCTGGGGATTATGGACAGGCCTTGCAGAAGAGCCCCAAGACCATCACAGCCAGCACCATGAGCTCTCAGATGCTCTCACGTGCGCCCAATCCTCAAAAAACAAGGCACGGTGATGCTTAAGAAGACCAAAGCCTCGATGCCAAGGCAGGAAACCAAGCTGAAGTTTTCACATTAATCATATCGAGCTCTATTCTTTTTCATCTATTTCAAGGCAAGTCAAAAAGAGGTTCACACTCTCCCCTGGCAAACCACAGAGGATGACGTGAGCCTGTCTCCTGCATTGCAAGTAGAGTGTGTCAAGCAATTAGCAAGTCATCAGGAATTCAGATAGGGTGGGCAGGATACAATCCCTCAAAGCTCTGGCAGGAGCAGAACCCACCCTGGAGTTTCCCATCAGGCATGGAAGGCAGCAGAGGGAGCAGGGGCTGTTGGTAAGCTCTCCTGAGCAGAGAAGCACCATGTACCAGCAGAGCCTGATGCCATAAACCTCTTCACTCACGTTCAGCCTGTGCTGTAGCTCAGAGGCCCCAGGCATTCAACACAGATTTCTCCTCACTCATTCCCAAACTCAGCAAGGTGGCCAGGGCAATTCCAAGAGCTGGTCCTCAGGCATCCAGCAGGCCTGCTGGGTCACCAGGGCACCCCATACATGTCCTGTCCCTGGGTGTTTTGGCATTGCATCAATTCTTGCTGCTGCCTTCAGTTTTGCTCCCCGCAGCTCTGACCGTGCTGGTTTGCACTCAGCATCCTCCCAGCAGCACAGACCCTGCTATTCTGGAAGTTAGTGGCAAATCCCATCCAAGAGCAGGAGCAAGCCTTCTGTGCTCACCCTGAGAAGCTGCTTCCACTTTGGTTCCCCAGTGCTGCTAAACCCATATCACACAAAGCCCTGGCACAGCAAACAAGTGGTATGGTACCATCACACCAAGAGCACCTTGGAGGGGGACATGGTGACTTGTAGCCTCCCCAGATACCTTGCTGGTCCTCATGAGCACCCAACCAGCCCCAAAAGAAAAGAGGGAGTGTCATCCCGAGGTGTGAGCTGCCAACCTGGGCACACACCTCCCTCCAGAAGGATGTGGAGCAAGGGGTGGGTTGCACAGGGGGTGCCTAATTTTCTACCCACCCTTCCTCCTCTCCATTGCCAAGGTAGCAGCAGACAATGCTATCTGCTGGGTTGTCAGCCGGCCCTCCTCCCACCGTCTCTTTAGCCAGAAAACTCTCCATCTGTCTCCAGATGGGGTGTTTCTACCACTCCAGTCAAACTGATTCAGAGTGGAACAATGATGCTTTGTTAACAAAACAATTTTTGTGTGTCAAGCCCTCCTTCTTGCGGGTTCCCCCCCCCACCCCCCCAGTCCCCAGTGGGTCAGCTTTGTGTGGCGTCCTACATTTTGTTGTTTCTTTCACATTTTAAAGGCTCCGTATTTTAGTACAAAAGGTGCCTGTGGAGCAGCTTTTATCTGCGAGGCAGGATTTGACACATACGCAGATCACAATTGCGACAGGAGGTTCGTGATGGGGTGGTTAAGGGTGGCGTCAGGACCTTCAGAGTGATGAAGCATTATTTCCCGGGATTTTTGCCTCCAGGATAAAAATTAGAGCTGGTCCAATGCTGCATATAAGGCTTGTGTGAGCTGGAATCCCCAAATAGCTCATGGAGGGGGCCAGAGAGAGAAAGTTTGTGCTTGCTTTGGTGCAGGGCAGGCATCAGCCATGTCCACCCATCCTTCCCATCCAGGACACATCTGTCGTGTGTACTTGGAGCAGATCTACATGACCCTGAGTAAACCATAACCCTCTCCCCAGCACAAACCCCGTGGTGGTCAGGAAGACCAAATCTCAGCCCTCCCGTGGCCAGAGCCTCTGACTGAAGATCCTGGGATGTGTTTGACTTCCCCCCAGCTATCCAGGCTTGGATCATCCCCCTCGACCTGCTCCCTCATCCAGCAACAGGAAGGATGTAGAGGCCCAGGATGGGTTGTCACAAAGGAGACCCCTCTTTTCTCTTCCAAAGCCATCTCCACCCAGGCCTCCAAGAAAACCAGCTCTTCCTTTATTTTTCTCTCTTTTTTTTTTTTGCCCTGAAGCAACAAGCACACAAACCACCTTCTGCTCTGCACAGACCCAGCATTTCCGAGCAAACAAACAACCAAACCTCTGGCTCCAGAGCAAACAGCTCCGTGTTCCTAAGCAGCCTGGAAATTTCTGCATAGGGGGCACTTTTTCTTCCAGCTCCCCCCACATTTGCAGGGAAGGTTCCTCCTCCTCCTCCTCCCTGTCCTCAGGTAACAGCATCTTCATGGAAACACCAATATTTTTATGAGTCACCCCCCCCTTCTTTCCTGCTCCTGCTCCGTGGCCAACACCCCTCTGCTTTCAAGATCAAAGCCGAAGGGGACCAGCTGTGTCGCGTCCTTTCCTCTCCAACCCTTTCCATCTCCATTTGCAGAGGAGTCCCTGCTGTTCTGACAGCGCTTTGTGCCGCCCAGCCAGCACCACAGCTCTGTGCCCGCCGTCTGCTCCCCCCTCCATCCCTCTCCTGCCATCCCTGCTCCTGCTCCAGCCACGCTGGGAACGCAGGGAACCCTCTGGAGCTCTGAGCTCAGCCCCCTCTGGCACTGCATGGCATGGGATTTGCCCCGCTGGCTGCCCTGCCTGTCGTGTGCTGCTTCAGGGGGGAGAAATGTGCTCAGAGAAGAGAGAAATGGGAATAATCCGCTTCCACTGAAATCCCATCCTAATTCCCCGCGTTTGGAAACCCCTCCACACACCAGAGCAGGAGACTGCATCTCCTTCCAAACCAGCAACTCCATGGGGACCTTTGCTGGGTGCTCCTTTTGGCACTGGGAGAACCTCAGCTGGGAAAGTCCAGGTACTGCTGAGAAAGTGGCTGAGGGAACAGGAATTTCCCTCCCTGTCCAAAAGCTTGAACATCTGACACAGCCCTCGAGCTGCAGCAGGAATTTGTAACGTGATGGGATAATCAAGAGTCGGGGATGTGCTTCACTGAGAGAGGGCAGGGTTAGATTAGGTATCAGAAAGAAATTCTTCCCTGGGAGGGTGGGCAGACCCTGGCACAGGTTGCCCAGAGAAGCTGTGGCTGCCCCATCCCTGCAAGTGTCTAAGGACAGGTTGGAGGGGGCTTGGAGAAACCCGTGGAAGGTGTCCCTGTCTATGGCAGGGGTCAGGACGAGATGACCTTTAAGGTCCCTTCCAACCCAAACCATTCTGCTATTATAGGATTCTTGCTGCACCCATTTTTTTGTCTCCCAGTGAGCTGTTAGAGCACATTTGAAGGAAGCTACTTCCATGTGCAGCAGCTCACAGGTCTGACAGGTCCACCTTTGGGGAGTACACCCCGTTCTTCGTGGCATCTTGTCTTGACCACACCACATGCACCTCCTGGGTGCCCCAACACAATCCTTGCTTCCCAACATCTCGCTGTAACTGAGCTGAAATCCAGCTTGGAGCTGTCTCTTCTACAAGGTCTTTGAAGAAAGCATCGCACAGAATTAAGCCTCACTGCTTTTTATATGCAAAATACTGAATTTAGCTGCTAATGGCAATTCCCAGCAGAAAAGGTTGGTTAGTAGTGGTGGGTATATTTATGAATACTTTCTAAGCAAATGCCGTGAGGTGGGAAATGTATCAGTCCTCATGGAAAGCTCCCCGGGCTGATGCTGCAGGCATCTAAATGCAAAGTTTCACCATGGCTTTTGAGTTCTGTGCTCTGCTACACATATCCCTCTCAAATCTCTCCTCTCAGGAACAGCTTCACAGCCTCTCTGCCATGGCCACACGTGTGTCACTGTGACCTGCCCAGCTCAGCGAGGGCAGCAGCATCTCCATCCTAAGCCAGACACTCCACTGACTTGCCACTAAATAAAAGTCAGGGGATCTACCTGACTGGTCTCCTTAGCTGCTCCCTCCGAAGTGACTAAGGGCTGACATATAAAATACCCACGTCCTGGATTTCTGGGAGGCTTTCACTGAGAGCACATTGTTTTTCCCCAGCAAAGCCAGGAAAGAATTTACAGTCGGTCTGTGCAGCGAGACTGCTCTGCTTTCTCTTTCCTGGGACAGGAACCCAGATTGAAACAGATTGCTAGCAGCTAAATGCAAGCTCCTTAGCAGCTTCCAGGGTGAAAATATTCCCTCTCCAGATCTCCTTTTATGTCCACAACACATTATTCCGGTGGAGGGCTCTCTTGCTAAGAAAAGCCTGGGTAACTCCCAGCCTTGCCTCCAAAGTGGTTCAGGTGTGGGAGCCAGCTCCCCTGCAAGCATCCCTTGGTCCTGCTGCCCAGCTGAGATGTCCTTAATTCCTCCATCTGTCCCCTCCAGGCTCTGGCTGGCTCAGCTCTCAGACAGTGAATACACATAGCAGGCTGCAAGGCTGCTTCTCCTAAATATACACTTTTCCCACAGCTTCAGGAAAAATGATGCCTTCTAAGTCCCCCCCAGCCCACTCCTTGGGGTGCTTCTGGGGCTTTCCGTGCTAAGCTGCCTTTGTCCCACACACCCCATGCAGACAGACAGGAGGTTCACACCAAAACCCACCTCTCCTCCCTGCCTCTAACTGAACCAAAACAAAAAACAGATGGAAAATCAAATGCTGGCAGTGTGAAGCATGTGGGCTGCACTTGCATCAGCCCTCCAGGAGCTGCAGAGTGTATTCCCTCCTGCTCTGGGGTCCCAGGGCAAAGCCAGCCCTCCCCAAAAGAGTTATTGCTGGGGGTTGCTGCTATTCCCCCCTGCCAACAACTGAGCAGCACGGAGGTGGGACAGAGGGAAGGAAGGGAAAGCCAGAGGCAAGAGCAGGCTCAGCATTTTGGGATAACCCAGGAGGAATGATCTTGCCCTCCAAGCAGGAGTTGCACAACACACAGCGAATGAGGCACTGGGGTCGCAGACAGAAGAGTGTCCCAAACTGGACACTGAGCAGCTTTTAACCAAATTCCATCCATCCCACACTCCCTGAGGCAAAGCCCCTGGGGAAGGAACACCTTGTGGCCGCAGAATTAAGACCGTGCCCTAATGAATGCACGGCATTCCGTGGCCATAAGCTGCTCAGGTGTCCTTAATTCCAGGATTTCTTACATGCTCCGTGCCTGACTCTGTAACCTTAATCATGTATTTTTTAGTATTGCTCATGTGCACACGTGAGCTCATCTTATTTTACCGTGGCCTCTTCTTTTCACTGTCTTCTCAGGATAAACAATACCCAGGACTCTTCCATGTCTTTCCTTGGGAGTGCATCAGTGTCCCTAAAACTTCCCTGAACTCTCCTCAATTTTGCAGCCTCTTCTCTAACCCAGGGTGAGCCATGTAGTGAGTGATGGGGATGAAGGCTCAGCTCCAGCTCCCTCTGGAGCCTTCCTCACCCTCCAATGCTTGGAGGTCGCTCCCACATGAGGACACACATCCAATAACCCCTGTGCCCAGCCAATACTCATGGCATGGCAGGGCAGCAGGAAGAGCAGGAGCACAGGGAGCCTGTGGTGGGGGAAGGGACCAACAACGTGTTTGTGGAGGAACACTAGAACTGCCGTAAGGGATTGCCTTGTTTACACTGGGCCCAGGGAAAATCACTCCAGGAACAGAGGCTGAGAAGTGTCCAGAAGCCTCTGAGAGCAGGAGAAGCTCTGTGTCCCCCTGCCTCTTACTTCTGCTTTCCAAAACACCCCCCTCCCCATTGCTGCAAAGGGATGGAAGCCTTAAAATCACTGTAATAAGCATGTGAAGCATGAGGAAAGGAAGGGAAAGGAAAGGAAGGGAAAGGAAAGGAAAGGAAGGGAAAGGAAAGGAAAGGAAAGGAAAGGAAAGGAAAGGAAAGGAAAGGAAA
>JAWWEE010000030.1:13824137-13844259 GCA_035221455.1 Xenops minutus | reverse complement strand
AAAGGAAAGGAAAGGAAAGGAAAGGAAAGGAAAGGAAAGGAAAGGAAAGGAAAGGAAAGGAAAGGAAAGGAAAGGTGTTATCCAAGAAGAACGTGGCTCTTCCATGGGAGCATGTGCTCCCCCTTGCCAAGAGGAGCCCTTGGCAGCCAAGGATGCACCAAGAAGGGTCACTGGGCCATGGGGTGCAGCGAGGAGTTGCCAAGAAATGCTGGGAGAAGAAGAAATAGGAACCACCTTAAGGGAGGGGAGCCGCCAGCAGAACAGTTAAAATGACTAAATACTTTCCCAATATCACTCCTCCACGTAAGCATTGCTGTAATTGCCCTTGGGATGTTGCACAACGGAGAGAGGGAGGGGCAGGGGCTGGCAGGGAGGGAGTGAAGGCGTTCAAACCTCCAAATCTCTGTCCCAGGCGCTGCTGTCATCGAGGAGAGACCTCACAGACACCTCTGCCACCTCGGGGCTGGATTTAGCCCCCAGAGGGGCCATTGCTCACAGGAGCTGGAGGACTCCCAGGACTCACTCCTCATGCCTCTGAGACACAGCGGGCTGCCCCAGGGAGCAAGAGCTAAAGGCGAGGAGGAACAGAGCCCACGCTGCACTGTGTGGCAAAAAAAAAAAGGGAAAAAGAAAGAGAGATATAAGGGCTTCATTCAAACGCTCTCGCTCTCTGGAAGTCTCACGCAGAGCAGCTGGTCTTTAAGACTGTCACAAGCACGCCATGCAAGCACAGAGCCCTTCCATTTCTGGGTGCTTTTATTAGTGACACTCAGACAGGGGCAGCCACTCGACCCCCGTGTGAAGGAAAAGGCTGACTCATTCTTCCAGTGATGCTCAAGAGCAGGGCACGGTGCTCTGTGGCAGCAGCACCTCTGGTCCTCTCCTGCTTCCTAAGCCAGATCCCTGGATCTGGGCTCAGATGCCACACACACACACACACACATATACCAGCTAATCCGCAGATGTGCTGCCTCCCTGGATAGAGCATCCACAGCCCCTGCTTCCAAAAGCTGCCTTGCTGATGCTGGAGTCGAAAGGGAAACCTCTGCGAGATGCAGTCTGGAGGTTTAAAACATCTGTGGGCCATCAGCCATTAAATGGGATGCTATGCTGGGTTGCTGCTCTCGGGTCTCACGCCAGGTTCATTGCTGTGCCGGCTGGGTACCGTCCAGCAATGCATTAAGTGATGTGACTATTTCTGTTCTCATCACATGTTTGCTCTCATCCTCTCCAGGGTGTGTGCGGGGCGGGGGGGAAAAAAACACACATTCATTACGGAGTGTCTTATTTTGGGTTTTCCTTTCTCTGCGCAATGCTGGGCTGCTGGCAGAGGAGAAGGGGGATTTTGTTTTCCCTAATATCCGTGTGCTCAAGGTATTCCTGTTAGAGGAGGCAAAGTCAAAGAAATGCTAATCAAATATCCAGGAGTGCACAGTGCTGACATCCGCACCTCGCTACTATATGGTCTTTCATTAGCATTACCTAAATGTACGACCGTACAAAGAGCAGATTTCCTTAGCAACAGGGCTGCCTTCATATTTCCTCCCCACTACCCCCTGCCCTTAGAAGAAAAATGACTTCAGCTCCTTCTCCAAGCAGTGCTGCAGCAGTGCTCCACAACGCTGCCAGGCTTTGCTATACGCTGCATCTGGGACGCCTGGCTCTCCACGCCGGGATCCACCAGCCATAAAGCAGCCTCTTGACTTAGCTCTTCTGTACAGCCACAATAAAACTCCTCTCTCTTCCCCTCGTGGAGCATATGCAAAACAGCCCTGTAACAGCAGAAGGGGGGGGGGATCCTCTCCTCCAGATGACTTACAGCTCAGGGAGGATGTCCAGCGCGCTCGGTGGGGCCAGCACCGCCGGATGATGACTCCCTGCCACCTGGTTGGGGGGTGACAGCTGCCCCATGTCCCCAAAATGCGCTTCAAGCCACCTTCTCCTTGGGCAGGGAGCTGCCAGCCCCCCTTTCTCCCCGGATCTGGGCCAGGAAGACTGAACACTCCATCCTCCACGCTCTCCCCCGGTGCCACAGCCTGGTGTGCTGGGCTATTTTGGGAGCTCGTCTGGGAGACTGGCACACGCACCGCGCTGCCGGGAACTCCCTGCTTCTGCTTCAGGAAAAGCTGGAGGCTGGGAGCCTGCTGGGACTCACCCCTGTGATTCCCAAGGTCTGACCCTCCTCTCGCTGGGACTGGCACAAACGCTGCTGAGTCAAACGGAATTAGTCCCAATTAGCACCGGTGAAAGCGGAGGAGAATCCTGCCCTCCCTGGCATCTCAGCATCCCCCTCCAGCCGGAGGTTTGGACCACTGAGCCTCCCCCTCCAGCCATGCCCCTTGCTCTTCATCCCCTTGCTCTCCAACCTGGTCGTTCTGCGTCGCCATTCCCTGCCTTTTCCACACGGATACTCTCTCCCTTTCCCATTATGGTGGGGTCTTTGATTGCACGGTCGCATAACTATAATGAGACAAATATTTATTTTGCAGATATGGGTTAATCAGACCTAAGGTATAGAAATATTTCATGCGCTAATCAGAGTACCTTCAGCAATCAGTATAGTAAATAACTCAGGTAAATTAACATAGGAGAGTTCCCTTATCAGGTTTTAGTCTAAGATATATGTGCATTAAGGACTAATTTGCTCTCCCCCCTTAGATTTGGGCTGGAGCCCAAGATGAGGTTGAGACCAAGGTTCCCTCCCATCAGCTTTCACGGGAGCTGCACGGGCTTTGCTCCTGGCAGGATCAGACGCCAGGATGAATATTCAGCAGCGTGAATGCCTTTGTTTTCTGTGCTCTGCACCTTTAAATTTCCAAGGGCTCCGCTGTTTGCAGCTCAGACAGCCTTTTTGCATTCAGTTCGCTGCGAGCTGACACAGAAGACACGATGGAGCAGGTTGTGTCTCCTGCTCTGAGCCCTTCATGCCACTCTGGCAGCGTTCAGGGGCCATATTAAGAGCTGTGAGTAATTAGTGAATTCCTCCTGCCCCAGAGTGGCATGGAGCAGCCATACGGGGCATCTCTTGGCAGGCTGGCAGTGCCCTGTGGGCACTTGTGGTGCCAGGAGCAGAGGTGGCTCAGGGACATTGGGCTCTGAGTGGGTCCAGAGGGGCTGACAGTGGGATGAGCCAAGTGAAACCCCAAGAAGGGCTCTTTGCTCCAAAAGACCTTCCCAAGGTGCTCACCCAAGCGCCTGCAAATGAGCAGTCCCAAAAGACACCCCAAAGAATCATGTAGCAGTCCCAGGAGACACCCCAAAGAGCCATGAAGGTTGGAAAAGGCTGTCAAGAGCTGCCCAGATTCCCCAGCCTCAGTGTCCCCAGGCAAGGGGCTGCACTCCTGCCCCAAAGCAGCTCCTACAACTCTATTTTCCCCTGTTCTGCTCCGCAAAAGCTCCCGCAGAGGAAACGCAGAGGATCTGCCCTTGCCTCTGTCATGTTTTGGGATCCCTGAGAACAAAAAGCACCACCGGAGGAATGGCAGGCATTAGAGTAACGATGGTGACAAATTTAATTAGAGCAGGAAGCTCTGGAGTGGATTTCAAATGGCAACACGGCATTTTGTGTGAAAGCATCGCCTCACTCCCCCCCTTCCCTCCTTCCCTCCCCGCCTCCACCACCAAGCTCCATCCAAACCCACCCCACCCCGCGGGATGCATCCCTCTAATTTCCCCACATGTTGTCCCCTTCATCCTTTGGCCCCCCAGCTCCTGAACCAACACATTCCCGCGGTCTGGAAAATGCAACCGTAGGAGCAATTCAATAATCCAGCGGCCAGATGTGCAATAGTATATCCAACATGTCATTCAAAGGAGCCCTTCAGTGGAGCCGAGACATGCTATCCCGCAATCTTAACTAATACATCCTGAGGCCCTGGAGGAGTTGATGGATGTATACAATTCCCTTTCCTACAGCTGTGGTCCCTTTTAAGAGTGGGCATCCAGACTCAACAATAGCCCTGCTGTTGCTTTCAAGACAGAACCTCTTCAGACAACCCGGGCTTAATCCTGACCCCTCTTAGGGCCGCCCAGGCTCTGCTGAGGTCGGTGGGGTTTGGGAGCCATGGGGTTGGGATCAGGATCCAGCCTCGTGGAGACGCTGTCTGCCGTTTCACCTTGTGCTACAGGCTCTGAGAAACCTTGGTAACTGGTTGGAATATAACCACCTTGGGGAAAAGGCAAGCGGAGAGGAGCAGGTAATAAGATTTCTAACTGGTGCTGGTAGAAAGAAGGAAGTAATATAACAGTTTAATTAATCTATGCCTATTAGCGTTATTAAAGAAAACAGGGAGCTATTGGAGATTTACCTCGGAGAATATCATCAAACGGGGACCTTCTGCGGGGAATTTTATGTCTCTGTGCCCAATTTATAACCAGCATGGAGGTGTGGTGTTAGTGACAGCCAGTGCTGAAATGTCACAGTGCTTAGAAGTCATTAGCTGGGGACACAGGGAGAGAGAAAGAGAGGATGGAGGAGGGGACAAGGGAGAAATAGGGAAGGAAGGAAAAGGAATTAATTTAATTAAAAATATCTTTAGAGCCTGTCTCTTGATTTGTGTGGTTTTGGGGCTTGGCAGAGCTGCTGAGAACGGTGTGGAAGGAAAATCAAGGTTGCTGGGGCTTTTTGAAGCTGATAAAAAAAAATAAGCACACTTTTCATGTTCAGGAAGATAAATCCCCATTTTCTCAGTCTCAAGACAATCCAGTTATTTACTGACAGTTTTACTGTGAAATAAAAAGGGCTTTAAGCTTCTTTCTACTTGATGTCTCCATAGCCTGAATATTATTAGATCCCAGCCTGGTGCAGCTGGAGTTTTGGTTAATAAATTTAACGTCATTAGACAGAAAAGCCTTCGACTGAATGTTGCAATTCTTCCCCCCCCCCCCCCTTTTTTTTTTCTTCCTTTGCTGTTGCAGTCAGACTGTATGTAGGTGGTAAGAATCAAAAGAAAGGAAGTACGCTTGGCAAATAGGGGAGAGCTAAAAAAAGGTTCTGCTCAGGCTGGGGGTTCGGCGCGAGGGTGTTTCACCCGCAGACGAGGCAGGGCTGAGCCCCCCCTCCATGGGGGGATGCACCCTGACGTGGCACTGGTTTCCCAGCATCTCCCTTTGGGAGAGCAACACTCCTGATGTCACAGGGATGGGGTGCCTTGTGCCACTCAAAGGGGTGGCACTCTGGGTGGCCGTGCCATTGCCACCACAGCGAGGTCTCGGGTGGTCCCTGGGAGCAGCAATATGACAATGGCCAGGGGCTGCCTCGGTGCCACCACCACAGGGTTGCACTTAGGGTGGCTTCCTTGAGAGGAAAAGCCTGGGTTTTTTTTACCTAAAGCCTGCCTTGGAGCCACTGCAAGGCCAAGTGTTGGTGCAGCAAAATGTGCCTTGGTGGGGGCAAGGAGGGGAACAGCCTTGGTGGGGTGGGCGAGGGGAGGGCAGATGGCAGTGGAGCTGCTGTCCTTCCCCACGGGGACACAGGCAGCTGTGTTCCCTCAGACTGGAGCTCCCACCCAAAACCAGGCAGGTCCTTATTCTCCCCTTAGGGTCACCATGTGTCCCTCTGCCACCCCCTTGGCTGCTGCCCTTGCACCTTCTCCCACCTGGAAACATCCCCACTGGGAGGAAGACACTGAGAAGGACACTGAGGAGGACACCATGGCATTCTCATCCCCCACCTCACACCTCACCTGCCTCTTCCCCACTCCTGCCCTCCTGCCTTCCCACCACGCTCAGGGAGCTGCCATGGCCAGGTCCTCCCTCCCTGCAGAGCCCCAAACACGGCAGAGTACTGGGGATGCTTCATTTTGGGGAGCTGGTCCTGGTGTGTCGGCTCAAACACGTCCCACACGGCGTGTTTCTAATCCCAAACCTCCAAGGGTGTTGTGGACACCAAGAGAAGGCTTTAATGGTGCGAGTTGTGTGACCTCCCACCCTGCAGCCACAGGATTCACTGGGGGAGAAAGAGGCTCTGAGCCCTTTTATATAATAAACAGCAGTGGGTGGAAGTGGAGGAGCAGGAGAGGGGTCCCAGGGGCTGGGCAGGGCTGGGTGCAGAGCTGGGGGCTGCCAGGACGGGAAGGAAGTGGTTGTTGTGGGAGTAACGTCAGGAAGAGCCTCGGCTGGGGCCCAGGAGGGCATGGAGAGGGGAGATCAGGGAGTTCATGGGACAGAAACAGGGAGGAAGCATCCCAGGGGCAAGGGCTGAGCGCCCACCTGGCCAGGAGATACCTGTCCTGGGAGCACGACCGACCCCCAAATCCTGTGAGATACGGCTCACTCCCCTGCCCAAAGTGATTCCTGAAAAAGGTTGGCTTTAATTTTTCAAAAAAACATCCCCTTTTGGGCGAATAAAAGCAAACCAACCAACCACAAGAGGCGAGGGTGGGCAATGAGCAGCAGATGGCTGGTGGGAACAGGTACCATCATACCTGTGCACCCCTAACCCACAGCCTTCCCACCTGGAGGTGCTCCCAGCTCCGTGGGTCTCACCCACCCATGAGTCCCAGCCCGGGTGGAGGGTACAGGAGTGCAGGCAGCAGCGAGCTGCTTTAGGGAAATCCAGTTTGGAGCCAAGTCAATGCATGCAGAGTCATTAATCTAGGTCTGGTGCCAATAGGGATGGCTTTGCATTAGCCGGGCCCCTTTGTAGTTCAGACAATCAGTCGTATTCAACCAGGGCGAGATAACACTGCAGAAAGCTGAGACCATCGCAGCTCATTCCTCCTGTAAGGGGCGGGGGGAGAGGATTTACAGGCAAAATAGCATTGCATTAATGGGACTGCTCAGTATTCTGCACAGACGCTGGCGGATAATGTCTTTGCAAACTAACTGCAATAAATTAATTAAATTAATCTACTATGCCGTGCTTGTCCCCACCCAACATCAAATTCAAGGATGATCAGGGCTTGCCTTATCCTCCATAGCCTACGAAAGAATCTGATCTCACTTGCTCTAGAGTTTCTGAGGCACTGAATTGCAAAGTACCACCTGCCTCACTAAACTAATCACCAGCCTGGTGGTTTAGATCACATCAGTTTTACATGTAATTAAGACTGTCCAGGAGGGCATGCAGCTGCTTACATGGTCGTTCCCTCTTATACAGCAACGTGCCTCCTGCTCAGATAGGTGCAATTAAACAAGCCTGTTCACAGTCATTAAGCATTAATGCACCTCATTAGCATAAGAACTGGAAGAAGCTTTGATGCAGGGAACCCCGCAGGAGAAGGAGATAGAGAGAGATGTACATACAGACAGGAAGGCAAAGGGCTGGGCCACCACCTTCTCCTGGCCCCGACCAACCATTCCAGCTCCATTTCTCCAAAGCAATGAGCCATGCCATGCCCTCCTCCCCAGAAATGGGACTGGGTTATCTTTCTCCCCCCCTCTCCCCCTTTTTTCTAAATTATGCTGGTGTAAAGAGAAAAAAAAAAAAAACAAGGAAAAAAAAACCCCACCACACCAAACTGTTGGGATATTAACCTAGCGAATCCATTAATAAGCTGAACTCTCTGTTGGCTTTGACACAGCACACTAAAGCTTTAAAGAGACAGGGCCCCAGACACTGGAGATAGGGGCAGAGACAACAGCACTAACAAAGAGCCACTGTTGCCACGGCCGTGGCCATCTCGGGTAGGTCCAGCTGTCTTTGGTGTTCTGTTTTCCAGACACAAAGAGCAGACTGAACCGTTTTGGTCTGAATGGCTTTCATTTGATGGTGGAGAAAATGAGAGGGAAGAAAGAACCTAAGTAAAGTGTCCAGGAGAGAGAGAAAAAAAATAAAGAAAAAAAGACAGGAGAGGAAAACAAGAGCATGGTGTGCTGCAGGTCTCCAGTGAGAAAGGCTGCAGGTCCCCCTGAGCACAAAATGGGGCTGTTTCAGGGTGCAAAGGAAAGGTGGTGTGACTTTGGAGCAGGATGGATGCTCCAGGGGAGCCAGGATGGATGCTGACTGTGTCTTACCATTGCTCTGCACAGCAATGTACAGGTCTCAGCACTGCCAGACCACAGACAACAAACAGCTGGTCTAGCTTGGGTTTAATCTCACGGGACAACCTGTGTTTGTACAGTCCCCAGCACCACGGGGTTCAGAGCCTGTTAGGAGCCTCCAGCCTGGACCACAGCATGTTAGCATGCATAGCCTGAGCAAGCTTCGCTGTCACCATGGCAAGAAACAAGTGAATCAGCTGGAAAAAGGGAATCTCTGAGTGAAATGGCTTTAAGGAACCACCACATGCTACCATGGAACCGTTCCAAATCCACACCTCAGCCCAATCCTTATCCCAAGGCTCCATCCTCAGATGGGACAGGACGAGCCCACCCTGAACAACCTTTCTGCTGCACCCTCAAGATGCCCAAATCATGCCCTTGCACCTCTACCACAGGCCAAACCTGCATCCCATAAGCTTGAAAAACAGGTCTGAAATGTCCAAGCCAGGTTCCTCTCCTGTAAAACACAGCTCTGAAAGCCAGAAATGGAAGCTGAGACCGGATAAATCAGTACCCACCCAGAGGAGAGCCAGGCAGGCTCGTCCCTACAATACACTCTCTGGCCTCCATCTAGTCCAGCTCGTAAGTGATAAAAGCGTCCACGACTGCAGCTCTCATCTGGGAAGAAGAACAAACAACCCAAGTAGATCTTACCACTGGGAAATGGTTTCTAAGGGTCTCCAGAGATATCCTCTTTCCTACGCTCATTCCATTAGTGCTGTGCATGCTCCATTGTCCCAGTCTCTCCCTCCTTAGTGGTTACATCCTACAAACACAAACAGATTTCGAATCCCCTGTAGCTCTTTGGCCCACGTTGATAATAATTCTCCCTCCTTGAGCACCTTTTATCTAGAGATCTGGAAGCATCTCCCTGGCATTAATAGCTATTAGCTTCTCCACCATCACACAAGGTAGTGTGAGCACTGTTACATCTCACAGCTGCGGGGAGCTCGGGCACAGCACAATTAGGGATTCACTCCTGCCAAGTGGTGCATCCCCTTGTGCCCTATCAATGGCACAGGGATGGCATGTTTGGTCCCTGGATGATTCGGGCTAAATGCTAAAGGGTTTGCCAACAGTGTCAGCAAAAGGAAGAGATCCCAGGTTCGTGCCTGAGTCACCAAACCCTCTGTTTTCCCTTCTGTGCCTAGAGAAGTCAACGGAAAGGCTCCCATGGATGGTAATGGGAAATTCAGGCTTTTCGAGTCAGTTGAAACAGCTTTTTTGCAGGGGGGGGAGGTTTGGGCGAAGAGGCTTTTACTGCACAGTCATTTTGATAAACCAAGGAGCCGAGCTTTTACCCAGCAACAGGCTGGGAGAATGACTGATGGAGACCATGACCCCAGTGAACCACAGCCTTGCTCCCCCAGTCCCTTCCCATTTGCCTTTTGTGATTACAATTAGCAGTGGGGGCTGGCAGGTGGGGGAAAAATGAAATAAAATAAACTAGAAGCCCCCCCCTGCCCCGCTGCCAGCCCCTCATTGTCTGCAGAGACTGGCTGGGGCTCTGCACACTGCAGTCCTCTGCCCATTGTACTGCTGAGAACATGCGAACAGACGCTCTCGGGCGATGGGTTTTATTGAACGCAACTTCAATGGCAAATGGAGAGAGAAGGGGGGGGGGGGAAAGGAAAAAGGAAAAAAAAAAAAAGCCTTGAAAATCCATGCCAAAAAAAAAAAAAAAGAGGGGGGGAGGGTGTTTTTTAATGCAATCAATGGCTCCTTCCTATAACTCTGCCTGTTGTGAGGAAATTTCTCTCCAGTAGCAGCCAGCAGCAGTCCCAAGGCTGTGACATTGCTGTAACGCTTGGAGCTCAGCTCTCTATCTCTGGCAGCAGCCCCGTCTTTTTGTCATTATTGGCTGTGATTGCAGGGGGTGAACGCCAGCTCGCCGAGTGCTGAGATATTGCTGCCTTCCCCTCCCTCTGGACAACCTGCCCTCGGAGAGGAGTTTGGGGAGGGGATGGGGGGTGAAACAGGGAGCTGAATCCTCTCTGCGTCCCCCGAGTATGCTCCGATCCCAGCCCACATGGATAGGTAGAGGTCCCCAAGGCCCTTTTCAGAAAGCTCATTAGGAAAGTAGTGACAGATGCATTAGCTATTAAAAAAAAAGGGGGGGGGGGTGGGAGAAGCTATGATAGAACTTTAAAAAAGAAAGCAGCAGCAGCCGCCCAACAGTTTTATTGCTGTCAGATCCTTTTTTCGTGGGCACGTTGCAAAGCAGGAGAGGTTTGGGTAAATATCTGACGCACGCACGCACTTCCCATGCTCTGGGCTGTCAATAATCCAGCCGGGGTATTTCTCACACCCTCAGGAGGGAGCTGCCAGCTCTGCCTGTTGCCACTGCAGCTACTCACCCTTCCTTATCCACCCCCAGCACCTCCTGGAGAGGAGTTTTTGGAATAGGCATGTCTGGCTGCATGCAAAGCTATGGGAAGAACCTGCCAGGATGCCACGGGGGGTGAAAAAAAATGGGCGTCAGCTGCTGCCATCTCCTACTCCAAGCTGCATCCTGGGGAGGACAGGTCTTGGCATGAGATGTTCCCTCCCAACCTAAGCAGAGGCTGCTGAGATGTAGATAGAGTCCTGCATGCCAGGACCTGCTGTCCCTGCAGCGTGCTCCGTGGAAGGATGGGCACAGGTCACATTGTGCAGCACCACTGGACACACAGTCAGAGCCCTGGTGCTGTCTCACACCCCACACCACAACCCACAGCCCTCGGAGCTCGGGGAACAGGCACACACACGTCAGAACACACAGGTAGGAGGAATCACCTCCACGCACCCAGCGGTGAGCAACATCTGGCAGCAGCTGGAAAGCCACAGAGCCCCATGTAGGGGACTGGGGACCGGGCATGGGGCAGGTGGGAGATGGTGGGTACTGGATGAAGATGCTCAGGATGGGAGTAGATGATGGGGAGGATGAGGCAGGATGATGGTGTGGGTTCCATACCTCCCCATCCTATGAACCGAAAA
Organism: Xenops minutus; assembly: GCA_035221455.1. Lineage (NCBI taxonomy): Eukaryota > Metazoa > Chordata > Aves > Passeriformes > Furnariidae > Xenops > Xenops minutus. The sequence goes on along the minus strand of JAWWEE010000030.1, from coordinate 13,833,300 downwards.
GGCCACCACTGCTCTTACACCTGCACGAAGAGCAGAGCCCAGGTAATGACAGAAGAACACCAGATGTTGCACCTGCATGACAGCTCCCGAACGGCGCCAGACGAGCTGGAATTCACATCTGAGGCACAACGGCAAAGCTCTTCCCCCAGACAGCGATGGGAAAGCAGGCATCAAAACACCACTTCCACAAACAAGCTCCCAGCACCAGGTACTGCCTCCACACACGGACCATCCCCATCACTGCTAGACACTCCAGCCGGGCACATCCCCTCCTCCAAGAACCTCAGCACCCCTCAAAAAGGGGGCAGAGCTATTCCAAAAGCAGCTACAGGGGTCCCAGAGTCAGCTGCCAGCCCGCACCCCACGACCTCCCCTCCTGCCACCTCCCAGCCACAGCCAGGAGGCAGAAACCTCACCAGAGGAAAACCAGCGGCAGCAGAAACCGTCCCCCCTCGGTCGAGTTTTAAATGGCTCTCCGATCCCTTCAAACAAATCTAAATGCACCGATCCTATTGTGTGCATAAATCTTTGCACCGGGGCCTGCACGCCTCCACACTATTGATAAAGAGAAACGAGTCTTAAATATTTAATGAGCGAATAAACCCGTTAAGAGGATATGATTAACTGCACGCCACAGCTCTGCATTTAAGGTGTCCCTGCTGTACCTTTAGAGGGGTTTTATTTTTAAGGGAAATCGGCAGCAGCAGCTGGTGGAAGGAAGCACCAGGGCTGCAAGAACGGGAACGCCGGCACAACTCTCCTCTTCGGAGGCATAAATATGCCATGGGAGCCCCTGCTATTAAGGAGGGGGTGAGAGGAGGCTGTATTGACTCAGTCCGAGGGTGGAGGGCAGAAAACAGAGCCAAGGTTTTAGGTGAGGTGGGCAGGAGCCAGGCTGTTGGCTAGAGAAGACACGTGAACTCTGCACCTTTCCGTCTCGCCTGGCAGGCGAGGGGGCTGCTGGGGGGATCAGGAGACCTTGGAGCTATTTCCAGCTGAACCAGGGAGCTGAAGAGTGACCTTGGGCAAGTCACTTACGGTCACCCTCTGCCTGGAGTCGAGCTCTGTGTGAGGCAATTGGAGTCTTTCCTGCTGAGGGTGCAGATCAAGGCAGTGTGGGGTGCCAGGCTGGTTGAACCTTCCTTCCCTCCACCGAGCCAGCTGCAGCCCCAGCCTGGGGCTGGACCATCAAGGGCCAGGGTACAACACCCCAGCCAGCCCACAGGATGCTTCTCAGGCACACAGAGGACCTTTGACGGAAGATTTTATGAAACCAAGTGCTATAAATGTCCCCTTGCTATGTGACTTTTCATGTTTCTAAATTATTTTCATCATTATTTTTTACCAGAGCGAGGTGAATAATACACAACAAACCACTGTGAATCATCACTCCAGTTTTCAGATATGTTAAATTTAGCTGTTTTGGTGCCACCTTTTTGTTTATATTCTCCAAGTGTTTCTTGCCAACAAGTTACCGACAGGGATTTTTGGCCAGGAAGGGGAAAAAAAACTAAAAAGCAAGACAGACTGTTAATGTTAAGCGTCAACTAAAGATATTGGAAGAAAGTGCATTTCAAATTCTTAATTGCAACAGTTTCCCTCTCCAAACCTCAAGTCTAAAAATTAAGCCTGCCCAATCGGGAAGCCAAAACCCATCATGTGATGTGAGATCCCAATTAAAAAGACTCTCATTCTTGAGATCGAGTATTCACAAAAGAGCAAAGACTGTGAATTATTTGCAGAAATTATCTGGAGAACAATTTTGAATAATGAACACGATGGGGGAAATCGCAGCCACTCAGAATACTTAATGCAACTACAAAAAAAATCGCCAACAATTTGTGAGTGGGGAAAGAGGTGAAACGTGTGGAACAGATCATTTAGCACAGTCCTGCCACCACCAGTGGCTCTTCCATAGGACCGAGGCCCCTGTATGGCTGTAAATGCTGCAGGAATTAGCCAGAGCGACTGACGGACAGATGGAAGTCATGCTTGGAGATACACCTAATCGAAGAGGCTGTGGTACCATGGCCAAGTGAGGGACCCACACGCCCGTGACCCGGTATAAATCAGGGCAAAGCAACTTGGGAAACAGGATGTCCAAAGGCACCCGTGGCAGGAGGAAGGGATGCTCCGGGTGACGCAGCCGAGAGCAGAGCAGCTGGAGAGGAAGAGGCGCGTAGCTCTGACACACGCTGGCCAAATCCCAAGAGACACAAGCGCACAAGTAACACCGAGGAAGGGCTTCTGGACTGTGTGACTGCGGCTGGTGGAAGGGCTGGGAGGTGCCCAGGGAATGGAGAGGTTCCAGGGAGGTCTGGAGAAAACACGGGTGGGTGCTGCTTCACCAAAGGCTGGCTCTGCCATGGGAAACGCTGTCCCGACAGCCAGGGACTGAGAGTATCCGGACACCTCCAGGGTCTGAAACTGAGAGACAAGGCTCCAACACAGCCCACTCTGCCTCGGTCACATCTCCTCAAGCCCTGGGCTAAGTGAAACTCTGGCTGTCCCCTGAGAGCTGCTCCCATGGCCATGCTTGGAGCGTGCTGTACCAGAAAAGCAGGAATCTGCTAAAACCTGAAAGCTCTTTCTCGCCCAGGAGCCAAACTCCACATCTTTGTCAGATTTACTTTATCACAGCACGAGCTTTGCATTGCACCTACCAGCACTGAGCACAGAGGCCAAACCCTCACCTCTGTCCTCAGAGTTCAGCTGGGAGGAAGGAGCTGAAGGGAGAAGTCAGGGAGAATTTGGGGGGCAGGAGTAGGTAAAGGAAAGAGGGTGCTGACCTGGCAGGGCATGGAGGAGATGGAGACCTTGGGTGGCCAGGCAAAGTCTGCAAGCATCACTCACGTGGGGAGATGCTGGGCCCTTTCCTGCCCAAATACTGTCTGTGAAGCACAGCAGCAAGGGTCTGGTAGAGATGGAGTTTTTTACATCCCAGCCTGGTCAGCTGACATTTATCAGGGTAACCAAAGGATACAGCCTGATCACAAGACAGGCTGACAGTGCATCTTCCCCTTCTGGGGAGGAAAGTCAAGTGCCAAAGTTGTAAAAGTAGTCCAGTCATCTTTCGTATCTTCTCTTGCCTGCAGTTTAACACGTGCAGGGATAGTTCCTCTCATCTTCCTTTGAAATGAAAGAGGAAAGAAAAGTGCAGAAAACTCTGCATTTTAGGTGCAGGAATTAAAAATAAATCAAATTCTTCCAATGTTTCAGGTCAAATATTCCCCAAAGCTTCTGTTACGGCAATCTAAGGAAGGAGAGGCTGGATCTCTTGAATTCCCTTGAATTCAGGATGTTTTTATCAATCCATACCAGCATTTCAACAAGCCTGGCTGAGGATGCTCAGGAAAGCCTGGCTGTTACACGCCTGGACTGCGGCAACAAGAGAACCACTCAGGAACTGAGAGACTCATTATTTGTTATTAACTCACCTGGAATCTCTGATTTCTTACATGTTATTTTGCTACTTGGCTGCGAAGTGAAACAGCTCCTTAAAAAATAAAAAAAAGGCAAAAGTGAACCACCCACCACTGCAGGATCATCTTTCCAGTGGATTCTAGTAGGTCACCAGCAACTGCATCAAAAGATTGTCCTGGGGGCTTCAGGATTTGCTTCTTGTGCCCCTTTATTTACTTCAATTCCCTCTGTGTGCACTACCAGCCCCTGCAGAGATTGTTTTGCTCCAGCTTCTGCTTTTCCAGGTTCAGGCACTGGGTATTGCACTTGGCTGTTCTCAGAGTGTGGGTGTTTGCTTCACGTGTCCCCATGGAGCAGAGTCCCCTCGGAAAGCTGTTCCAGGCAGGAAACTGCTGCTGCTGCTCCTGGTCAGGGAATCGCATGGGGAAAATCAGTTTCTTTTTCAAAAAAGCCTCCAAGTGAGGAGTTTGTTCCAGAGAGGTGGAGAACTGCTGAGATCCCACGGGCTCTGCTCCTTCCTCTCCGATGCATTCCCCCCAGCACCAATTAGGCTAGCACAGTGGTTTCTGTCATGAATTTTTAGGGATAACTACTTGTTGGGATAACAACTTCAGGGGTGCAGGGCACTTCTGTGCCCCAGCTCTCTCACAGCACCTGTGTGCTATCTTGCTGACCGTGCAGACAGGGAAACTGAGGCACAGAGCTGGAGAGGGACAAGGCTCCAGCAGCACCTCCAGCTGCAGCACTTGGGTGCTCCACGGATGCTGCCCACCTGCTACAACATCAGCATCACCCACCACCTGGCTGAACTTCCCCAAGGTCCCAATGAGGGATCTTCTGTGATCCCTGTCCCCAACTCAGCTGCCACAAGCTGCTGGACTTGGTCCCTCTCTCCTGAGCATCACTTTGTGTCTCTGGTACCCAGGGAACACCTCACCCAACAGCAGGGCTCTGCCCCAGTGATGCTCAGGGTACCACCTTTCCCTGCACCACCCCCAGGAGGGCATCATGGCAGGGCTGGTGCATCTCCACCGTGGCTGGTGACAGCAGGGAGGACAATGACATTTGCTGCAGGAGCCTGACATTGAACCCAGCCAGTCAGAACGGCGGGTGTTTTGCTGGCACCGTCAGTGAGGGGACAGGAGAGGGAGGGGAAAGGAAAAAAGCCGAAGCAGCAGCCAGACAGCTGCCTCTTCCTCCTCCTCCTTTTGTGCAGAAATGTGGTTTTGTTTGTCAGTCAAACAGATTGTTTTCTCCTTCTTTGCAGGCCAATTGTTTCTGCTCCTGCAAGATAAGGGATTGAAAAGGGCTATATTTTTATGGCACTGAATCTAGGCCCTCCGAATTGGAGGGGAGACATCAAGTGGGAGAGGAATGCCTGTTCAAACCAACAGTTTCTCTCCCCAGTTCCACTCTCCAATCCTATTTCCACCCCCATTTTCCTTTTTTCTCCTTCCTTCTCCCGCCTGGAGCTGCCTCTCAGCCCTCTCACTATTTAATCTCTGTCTCTCCAGTGGACTCAGGAGGTTTACACAGCTTCATCCTCTTTGCACCATCTGCTGAAAAGAATCTGTCTTTCCTCTGCTGCTCTGTCCAGCAGCTCCTCCTGCCATCCTCCCACCCAAAACTGGCAGAGCAGAGCTGGTGCCACTGCACAGGACATCCAGAAGAGCAAACCCCAGGAGGGGAGTTTCCTTTTCTGCGAAGGATTTGCCCAGAAAGCACCTTGGAGAGCCAAATCCCAGAGCGTGGCAGGAGCAGGATGCAGAGACAAGGGAGGAAAATGGTCTGTAAGAGCAAGCCCAGGCCAGGGTAAGACAGCAGGATCCTCTCCTGGCTTCTAGAGTGGGTTCAAGCAGCCCGTGTCCAGTCTTCCTCCTTTCTCTTGATGAACTCCCCCAAATCCGCAGTCCAGATGGGATTCCAAGATTCACAGTGATAGAAATGCTGGAACAATGATCATCAGCATCCCCCAGCCAATGGACCTGGAGGAGGTCCTTGCTTCAGGGATCATCAGGGCTGGACACAACCTCAGCCTTGCTGTATCCCAAGAACGGGTCCATGCACTGATCACATCACACACCGAGGACCGGAGGGAGGATTTGCCTCCCCTCCTTGGGGGATGAGAGCCTGGAAGGGGGCAGCGTGGTTCATATCCAACTCATAAGCCTCTCAGAGCTCAGGCTTGAGGACTGAGATTCACTCAATTAATTTTGCTTTGGCAAAAAGTCCATTTTTATTGCTATTTCATGCCTTCAGTATAGATTTTCCCTGCTCGTCTCAAAGGGATAATAAAACCCGACTCGTTCTTTTTATAAAAGTCTCACACTCCCTCTCTCACCAGGCTCTGTGTTCCCCAGCTAGAGATGTAAATTTAAAGGGGAAATGCTGTCATTTAAAACAAAACAAAACCCAAAAAAAGCAACTCAGAAAGCCCAGCTTTGAGCATATTCCAGCTCTCAAAACTAGGCCGTGCAAGCGAAGCAAAACCCAAGCTGCCACCTTCCCGTGGCGAGGCGGCATTCCCGCAGCGATCCCACCCTCCTGCCGGGGACAGGGGGTGACTGCCAGCCCCAGGGAGCCACTCTCCATCCTGCAGGGCTGCTGATGGCCCTCAGCTTGCTGGAACATGCAGTTTTTTCCAACCTGGTGATGTTGGGTACAGGTGGTGACCGCAGCTCGGAGATGGCTCGATGCGCGTGGATGTGATGCTGAACCTCCAGCACCTGCACCTGCCTCCCTCCTCCTCCTCCTCCTCCTCCTCCTGCTCCTCCTCTGCACCAGGTGAAAGCTTTGCTGCTGCCGGCCTCAAGCAGCTGTACCAGCCCTCCCAGGGAAAATCCCAAATCCAAGCGATGCTGAGCAGGTGGATTATGAGCGTGTTTCCGAGCAGGCAATGGGATGGTGGTGGAGGGATGGGATGGGATGGGATGGGATGGGATGGGATGGGATGGGATGGGATGGGATGGGATGGTGGAGGGACGACACACAGATCTACGTGCCTGTTCCACCCCAGCTGGGATGCATCCTGCCTGCTCTTTGGAAGGGCTGTAGCTGCGGAGCATCCCTCCGAGAAGGGAAAGGGAAATGCCTTTCCTCTGCCTCGTGCCCTGCTGTGGGGGATAGGATGCAAGCCGAAGCCAAGGGGAAGCCTTGCCATTAGTGAGTGGCAGTAATTGCCCGGGGACAGGGTGGGTTCCCCAGCACCAACTGGATTCAAGAGCAGGTACACACCTGGCAGGGCTGATCCAGCCCGCTAGGATGGACTCGAGACAGTTCCCCCTGCCCTGGCCATGTGTCTGATTTGGTGACGTGCATCAATCCCCCATCACTGGGGCTCTCCTGTCTCAGCAGGAACCAGGAGCGAATCCAAAGCAGAGCAAAGCTGCGAGAGGAGACACGCAGGTGCCTGCAAGGTGCCAGCCCAGCACGGGACCAGACCCAGCCGAGGGGTGACAGCCAAAACCTTCAGAACCAAAGGCTTTTCTTTCTCCCCATCCCTTCCTTTTTGCTGCACTCCACTGCCAAGCTACCTGCATGCCCTGGCTGCCAGGAACTCAAGAGCCCTGCCTGCACCTGGCAGGGGAGGCAGCGCCCACGGCGAGAGGAAACCCACAGCCCATTCTGCTCCTGCAGGTGTGCCTGCGACTGACAAAAGTTTTAGGGCAGCTAACAAGGATGGGCAGGGGAGGAAAGGGGAGGAAACCCCCAGCAATATCACAGTCCCTGGCTGATGGATGGTCTGGCACCTCTGGGCTCAGTTCTGGTGCCACCGGAGAGGCTGTGGAGCAGCTCCACCAGTTAAACCAAACTTGTGCCATTTCCTCTCCCTGCCATGAGCTGTCAAGCCTGAGGGATGCTACAAGAAGGAATTTTGCAGCTGCCCCATTTTGGAGGGGGAATCAGTGGGAGTCCCTAGATTTTTCTGCAGAGCCCTCACAAGGTTCGACCCTCCGGGCTGGAAAATCCTTAGCGAGCTGTGACAACCTCTGCAGCTCAGGCAGAGGCGAGAGATGATTAAGACTGGCTGAAATCTCCCAGGACTCTGACATCTGAGAGGCCCCACGCAAGACAGAGAACCACCCGGGGCTGCTCCTTGCAACCTGCAACTCCCCTCACCTTAGCACAGAGCTGGAAGGGAGACCTGGGACCGAGCGAGGCCAGGAACCAGGTCACTGCTGCTGGTTTCCAGGCAGCAAAGGTTTGGAAGAGCAGAGGATCATTTAGCAGAGCGACAGTGAAGGTTCAGAGCAGAGCCTTCAAATTACACGCTACAGAGCACTTTTCCTGCCTAAAAGGTCTCTGAAATGACTGTGGCGGCTCTGAAACGAAGCACTCTGTATGCAATTGTTCCCTGGGGCTTGCAGAGGAGACAGAGCCGGGAGAGGAGAGGTGGGTCTGCGGTCCCTGGCACGGGCAGCTCCTCATCAGACAAGGATGCACACTTTTTCTGGGCTCCACAGCACAGCCGTGCCGCTTCCCTAAATCTCCTCGGCGGTTTCTACCGGTTATGGTATTTATTTTTTTAATTTTTTTTTTTTATTTCTCACTTCCTGCCTTGAACTTCACACAGCTCCCAGCCCCGGGCTGCAGAGCTGCTGCTCAGGATACGGGTGTCCCCAGCCCTGTGCACAGAACCCCACTGAACCCCCCCACCAGCATCACTCTCCCCACGCCTCGAGGCACACCTCCATCCCAAGGGAAGAGCACTCGAGGGGAACACATCCTTTCCTCCATCTCACTTGGCTTCTTCCCATCCTTCTCCACGCCATCCCCCAGCAGCTTGAGGTCCATTTTCATCAGGCAGTGACAGACACCAGGAGACGCAGGCTCGGCACCGGCGGGCACCACACACAGCCGACCTCCCCCAACCCTCTGCCACCAACACACGGGTGACAGCACCCACGTCCACAGAGCCACCACCTGGGGAACACACGCTGCCACCCCGGGGAAGGCAGCTGCGAGGTAGGAGCACTCATCAAAGTCCCAGCACTCAGCAGGGAACTATTTCTGGACCCTCAAGGAGGCTCCGGAGATGCCCAGGAGCTGGAAGAGCCCTTGGAAGGTGCTGGCACCACCAGCAGTGCCCATCCCTCCACTGGCACAGGGCCCTAGGAGTACTCTCCCATGCAAAACCCCAACTGTTGGGTTTGTTCTTCCAAACCATCACTTTGGGAGGTCACCTGAGGGCAGCCAACCCCAGGCACCGCTCGCAGCCAAGGGCAGAGCTGGCAGGGACCGGTGGCCACAAGAGCTTTCACCGAAGCCAAAATCTGCTCACATCCAAGGGACAGCATCCCGCTTCATCAAAGGCAGTGTGGGACACACAAGCACCCCAGCAGCATCCTGCTCTGACATCAGCCAGAACCCCCAGCAGGTCTGCGAGGTCAGCCCGACCCTTCCAGTGGCCGGAGAGCCCTGGGGATGCCGACCCCATGGCAGCCCAGCATCCCCAGTGGGATCCCACCAGCAGCTCAGGGTGCTGCTCCAGCTGCACATTTCCGGGGGGTGGGAATGAGGATGGATACACACACACACACACACAGAGAGGAATTTAAATGGAATTTCACAGCTGCAGCAGAAGCAGAAGGGCCCGGGGGGGTGGAGGGGGGTCGGGGCTATCAGAGATGCACCGTGTCCCCCCCCCCCGGCGTTCCCGCACCTCCAGAGGGGAGCACCGCGACCACCCGGGACACACCGAGCCCCGGGGACAGGGTCGGGATTTGGGGGGGGACGGGGA
>JAWWEE010000030.1:13799982-13823463 GCA_035221455.1 Xenops minutus | reverse complement strand
AGCATGGCACATCGGGCACTGGGGTACGGCACACTGGGCACCAGGACATGGCAATGGGCATGGCACCCTGGGCACTGAGCATGGCACATCGGGCACTGGGGTACGGCACACTGGGCACCAGGACATGGCAATGGGCATGGCACCCTGGGCACTGGGGTACCGCACACCGGGCAGTGGGTGCTGGGTACCAGCAGAAGGAACTGTCTGGCAGCTTCTGAGCAGCACAGGATGGGCATGGGGGACCGGGCAAGGGGGGGTGGCACTGGTGCTGGGTACAGGGAACCCCCCTGGGCAGTGCTGGTGCTGGGCACTGGTGACCAGGAACCGAAGGGTGGCACTGGTGCTGGGTACAGGGAACCCCCCTGGGCAGTGCTGGTGCTGGGCACTGGGGACCAGGAACCGAAGGGTGGCACTGGTGCTGGATGCAGGGCAGCCCCAAGGGCAGTGCTGGTGCTGGGCTCTGGGGACCAGGAACCGGAGGATGGCACTGGTGCTGGGTGCAGGGCAGCCCCAAGGGCAGTGCTGGTGCTGGGCACTGGGGACCAGGAACCGAAGGGTGGCACTGGTGCTGGGTGCAGGGAATCCCCCTGGGCAGCATCCACCGGGTGCTGGCAGGATGAGTCCCTGTGGACACGCTCCAGACCCTGGGTCAGGGCTCACGCCCGGGTTTGGAGCTGGGGCTGCCTCTGGGCTTGGATCAGTGTTTGGGTCAGGGCTGGGCCATGTGTGGGTCTGCACTTAGGTGTGGGTCTGGATTTAGATCAGGATTTGGATCTGGATTCCGATCCACATCTGGATTTGCATTAGGAGCTGAATTTGGATCCACTTCTGTAACTTGCATTTGGAGCTGGATTTAGATACTCATCTGGATCTGTGTTTGCTGCCGAGCCTGGATCACACACCCTTCACAAAGGATGGAGGTGGCCTCTCCACCCCCCACTCCCCGAGCCTTCCGTGGGTGTATGGAACACCATCACCCCAGGAGGAGTTTGGGGCTGCCACTTACCCTGCCCTGGGGGATATCTGTGGTGTACAGCAGCATGGCAGGAGCCCTGGCCCCGGAGACGAGGGGTGGGATGGAATGGCAGCAGTCCCACTGGCCTTGGCTCTGCTCAGCTGTGTGTCTGGGGCTGAACGTGCTCCAAGGAGGAGCCGAGGTCAGGGAGGGGGATGAGTGCAGGAAACGTATTAAGTGAGGAAAATTGGCTGCGGCTCGCAGCGCTGCCTTGATGCTTGCCTGGGATTTTCCTCTCCATCAGGTATCTGGTGCGAGCCCTTGCCTTTGGGAGGTTGCAGCTGATTACCATGTGCATCTCGCACGTGCCACCAACACCTGTTCTGCACCACGAGGGGTGGCACCCAGGACCCCTCCGTGCGTGTGCCCCCGGTGCTGACACCCAGCTTTGGCCACCGCGACGCGTGCGGGTATTTTAAGAGGAAGGTTCTGTGCTCTCGCAGCTTGACTGCTAATTTATAATCCTGTTTTCCTATTAAAATAAAAGCCTCTCTCTTATTCCCGAACGCGAGAGCCAAAGCAGAGCTCTGAGGAAGTGCCCTGTTTGCAGAACACACTGAAATGCACAAAGGAAACGAGGCAAAACCAGCGTTTTGCACGTTTTTGAGCCTCGTTTTAGCTGGGGCTTGGAACAGCAGAAGGGAAATCTTTTCCAGCAGGATGTGCACAGCGGGGGTGTGCGTGGAGCTGCTGGTGTCCCTTTGGAGCAGGGCCACCTGCCTGCTGAAGGACAGCAACCACTGCGGGTTCCTGCTTTGTCCCCGAGGGGTGGCACGTCCCTTGGGGGTCCCAGGGGCTGGAGCTGGCGCGGTGTGTCCCCTATGAGGCCGGCCAGGCAGGGATGGCAGCCCATGGCAGGAAATACCTGCTGCTCCTCCGCTTCCCGGCCAAAGTGAACAAGAGGGAGAGTGTTCGGAGGGCGGCTGCGGCAGGAGGGGCCTCCGAGGGACACACGGGCCATTGTTCCTGGAGGATGCGGGGCGGAAATTTGGATGGACCCACTGCGTGCCGCCCTCCCAGCACTGCTGGGGACCGATCTGGGGCGGTGAGGGGGACCCAGGGTCTGATGAAGTGGATCAGGGTGGGAATTCATTAAACCCTCTGTCTGGTGGGGGCATCACTGATGGTGGTGGTGGGACAACCCACTCAAGAGGGCTCTCCTGCTCCTTGCAGTTGGAGCATGGCACATGGCCAAGGACTTTCAGCCTTTCCAGAGCTCTTACTGGTATTTGTCATGGCCCAGCAGTAGCTCTGCTGTCTGTCTGTTCATCCACACCCCACCAGCCTTGCAGTAACCTGGAAAGACATTAAATGTGGGCTGGGTTTGATCCGCACTTTGACATTCCTTCAAGTGCTCCCTGGTGTTTTCCTGTCGCTTGCACAGCGCCTTTTCCCACCAACGCTCCCTCATTTCTGCAAAAAGGAAGAAAAAGACTTGCAGAGTGTGCCCAGCCTTGCAAATCCCTAATTACCCACTGCACATCCTGGCAAATGGGCTTCCCTTTGAGCAGCATTTCTGTCAGCAGGGATGGGGCACTTGTTCTCCCCAGTGTAGCTGATGGTTTTGGTCCTCCCTTTGCCCTTGCAGGGGCAGCCCTGATGGGTTGGTCTGGCTGCTCACACCCAGCTCTGCTTTCCTTCCCCCAGCATCCAGCCCCACAGCAGCTTCCAGATCTGGAGAGGGTTTTTAGGAGGGAGGCTGTAAAACGGGGGAGAGAAGAGAAGGGAAAAGAACGTGCTGCTCTCCTTCCGTGCTTCACCCTTTCTCAGGAACCGGCCAGATTGTTTCCATTAAGAAAAGCTGAGGATCCAAGTATTTGTCAATGACCAGGAGATTTGCTGATGGTGGCTGTTGTTCCCTAGAATAATGTTGAGCCAGGCGCTTGGCGTGGACCCATCCTTTTATGGTAAAATTAGGGCTAAACGCTGGGGGGATTTGCATTTGAAGTTGATTGATACGTGGCATTAGTGCACGCGTAGATAATTTTGTATTTTGAGAGCGCTGAGCAAGGAATAATTTTTATTTTGGGTCAAAGATAAGGGCATTGCGTTGAGATGAAATATGCAGGGGTGTTGATCTGTGTCATGGGCACTGCATTTCTCCTGTCTGGGTAAGGGGATGGCAGACCTGCATTACCCATTCCTGCCCTTGCTTTTAAGTGCTTTGGGTCTGTGCCCGATGCAAGGAGCAACCCCCCGCTGTCACTTAATGCCAGGACACGGTTCCAGCTTTATGAGCTTTGGACTTTCCTATTATAAGGAAAAAAAAGAAGAAACCTCTGCTTTATTTTATTTACTTATTTTAGTAGCTGAAGACTGCCACGGAGAAACATTAATTAAATAGAGCGGTGTGGCTTTATCATTACGGGAAAGGTGCAGGCAGAGTGTTGCCAAGCTGGTGGTGCCTTTCAAAGCTACCTCTGGCAACCTGCACTGATGCTGTTGGAAGCATCTTGTCCCTCCTAGCTGCTCAGCACCAGTCCTTGCCCTTGCACCAGTTCTTATGGCACATCTCAGGATGTTCAGGGGGCTGTTGGCTTCTTTGTGTTGATCAACCTCTCCAGGATTTCAGGAGGCTGGAGCCTGGTGCCCACCTCAGCTGGGCAGCTGTTCCCTTGGCAGTAAGGACAAGAGTTCAGCCCTCTTGGGGTCTTGAGGGTGAAGGAGAGGGGCTTCCCTTTGGGGCTCCAAGATATGATGCCAAGGAGCTGGGGACAACTTTAGTAAATGCATCAGCACAGGGCAACTCCAGACTTTAGAGCACTTCCAGGGATGGGGCAGCCAAAGCTCCTCAGGGCGCCTGTGCCAGGGCCTCACTACCCTCACAAGGAAGAATTTCTTCTTAATAACCATCTAACCCTGCCCTCTGTCAATGGGAAGCCATTCCCCCTTGTCTTGTCACTCCAGGCCCTTGTCCAAAGTACCTCTCCAGTTTATCCATCCTTCCCTCCTTTCCTCCCTTCTTCCATCTATCCATCCCTCCAGCTCCCCCTCCCTCAATCCCTCCAGCTCCCAGAGGAGGGTGTTTCCAGGAGGATGGCTCTCAGCTGGAGCATACAGACTGTTTTGGCAGGGGCAGGTGTCAGGAGTGATGGGTTTCATGGGATAAAGGGAGCCCTAATGAGAGGGAACTGTGCAGACATTAATTAGGCAGTCAGTGAGATCCTCAGGTACTGATAACTCAGCAGAAGCGCTGGGCCATTGGCGTGCAGGAGATGACAAGTGATCATGTCCCAGAAACAAGAAGTGATGCCCTGCTGTCCCTCCTTGCCCCTCTGGCTGGGTCCCAGGGTTACTGCAGCTGGCAGGGCAGGGGCTGGCAATGAGGAGCTGTGTGATAAACCCTTTCCTCTTCCCCCAAAGCAGGTGGAGGGAGATAAAAAGGAAGGGGAAGGAGGAGGGAGCAGAGCTGAGGAGCAAAATCAACTGCACTACAAAACGCCCCGAGCAGTCACTTGTGCTTGAGGCCATCCCTGCTGTGTGGCCGAGTGGCTTTTTCCAGGCCTGGCAGGAGAAGCCCAGAGGGGTGGGAAGGGGGACGAGGGTGAAGGGAAGAGGGAAAGAGCACCAGTTTGAGCCTCAATAGGTTTCAGAGGCATTTTGGGGATGAAAGCTGCCCTCCCAGCGAGCAGCAGTGCTGCAGGTACGCTGCAGGCATCGTGTTTGACTGGCTGGTGGCTTCCTTGGCACACTGAGAATGGTATGAAAAATGGGGAAAAAAATAAAAAAAAGCAAAACCTACAACAACAAAAAATATAGCACCAGCCCCCTTCAACCCCCCCCATCTCCACCACCCAACAACAACCAAGAAAGGCAAAATCTTTCACAAGCCCGGAAGATGTCACCATAGAAACAGAAATCAGACCCACTCCACGGATCCTGCCGCCTGGGAAGGTGATAAAATGTTTTCTATCGATTGCTGTCGGGAAAGTCACTGCTGATAAGCCATCCGAGGAGAAATGGAGCGGGGATGTGGGGACGTGGGAGCTCTCCAAATGAGCCTCCAGATGGTCCCTTGGCTGCCCCTGTGCAGTGGTTGGGGACCTTGGGACCTTGGGCTGGCCAGGGGTGACTGCTCTGCCCTGGGTTGGTGGCAGAGTGTGCAGAAGAGAGGTGTGAGTGTGCCATGCCTCTGGCATGGTGATGTGAGCGTGCCCTGGCTGCTGTAAACACAAAGTGGAAAGCCCACTGTCACCTTCCTTGCTTGCTTCTGCAGCAGAGCAGCTGTTCCTGGCTTTAAACTGAAAGAGATGAGGTTTGGGTTGGATATTAGGAGGAAATTCTCCCCTGTGAGGGTGGGCAGGCCCTGGCACAGGGTGCCCAGAGAAGCTGTGACTGCTCCATCCCTGGGAGTGTCCAAGGGCAGGTTGGATGGGACTTGGAACAACCTGGGCTAGTGGAAGGCGTCCCTGCCCATGGCAGTGGGATGGAATAGGATGATCTTGAGGGTCCCTTCCAACCCAAACCATTCTATGATTCTGTGAAAAACACCAGTCCAGATGAGCCTTCCCCGACTCCCATTGTGGCATCACCACACTTTCACCTCCTCTCGTCTCCCTTTGACTCGTATCACTGTGATAACCCCTGTGGTGCCTTCCAGCCCTCTGCCCTCCCAGAACCCAGCTCCCCAGTCCCCATCTGCGTGCTGCTGGCTGCTCTGCAGCTGGGAGCATCCCTGTGGCCGTGGCGCCGGCTGGGAGGTGTGGGATCTTCCCGGCAGCTCTTCCCAGGGTGTCTCAGAGCACTGGGGTCTGGCTCGAGCGCCCTTTGAAGAGATGGAAAATCCTATTATCTGCTCATTCTTCTCGCAGTGTGAAGCCTCAGAGCATTCAGCAGCAAGTCGAGTGTGATCTGCTGCCCGCAGTCTGGTGCTGCCTCCGCTCCCACCCACACGGGGAAGCTCTCTGGGTCACCAAGGATGGGCTTCACCTTCCCATCCCCTGCTCCATGCAGCTTCCCATCCCCTGCTCCATGCCCCTTCCCACCCCCTGACCCACGCCTGAGCTCAGGGATACAGCTGTGCCCACGATACCTTGTGCAGCATCCAGCAGTGGGGTGCAAAGGACAATGCAGGGAAGCAGGGTGGGGGGCTTTGTGCTGATCCCCCCGCTCCGTGGGGAGCCCAGGCTGCTGTTCCAGCCTGCAAATCCTCACGTCATTAGGGCTGGGAAGGTGTAACCCATCTCACATCCTTCATCCCCGCGGCAGCTTTGCTGCCAGTAATTGGCAGCAATAAAAGAGGCGGTTAATCCAGGGCAGCGTGGGATGCAGGCACAGGGATGTCTGCGGTGAAAGGCACCCTGGCAAGGAGGGGCTGAGGAGGAATATGCTCCTGGGCACAATTTGCAGCCCTGGAGAGCTGGTTGGATGCCACAGGGAGCATTTGCTGAGGATTTTGTTAATGATGTAGGCGCAGCCTTCCCAGCTTGGCCTGTGCTAAAGCCCTGGCTCACACAAGCTGAGGCTCTTTGGCTTGAACTTAGACCAGCTGCTTTCCACTGGCTGGTGGATTTTTGCCCTGTTACTGGGTGGTTCCGTGTGGGAGATGAACAAAGGAGCAGTCAGTGGGTGATTTCACCTTGGGGGTTTTTTTGGGAGGTGGAAGGAAGGGTTAAACCGTGTCTTGTTACTGAGTTATTTTAGGATGGTAGCACTGAAGGGACTGGAAGAGGATTTGTCTGCACATGGGAAGATGGAATTTAATCAATATTGACAAGAGCCATTCACCAAAACAGGCTCATTCGCTAATGAAAGCCAGACCTGGTGTGTCCCAGGGGAAGGACAGCTTTGGGAAAGAGGGGAAGGAGGCAATGGGAAAGACACAGCTCCCACTCCCATACTCCTGGTTCTTATGAAACCAGGCTGCATTTGGGATTGATTTTCCCAGCATGGAAAGACTTTGGCTTGTTTGCCTTGCAGCTGCAGGATGCTCAGGACTGGCCTTTGTGGCTGCAAAGCAATGTCCCCATCCATGCCCAAGGGTCTTTGTCACTCCCCAGGCACCAGAGTTCAGAGTCAGGCAGAGGCTGGGATGTGTGTGGTGACAGCAGAGCCAATCCCACACCGATGGCTTGGGGGGCAGCAGGGCAGGATGGGGTCACAAGGCTTTGCCCTCCAACTCCAGGCAGAACCTGGAATCCCTGCACAGCAAAGTCTCCTTCCATGAGTGGGAATATTTCCATCCCAGCCGTGTAATCTGTTGGGTTTTATGGCACCTGTTTAACTCAAACACCCACGGAGGCCGTGAGAGAAGACTCATTTTGTCAGAGTTTTGTGTTTTCCCATCTATCCTTGCAATTAAAAGAAGAAAATAGCCAAGGAACTTCTGAGACCAGCCTCTCCTGACAATGTACCACATGGAGAAGAAACCCAATTTTTGTGGTTGGCAGCTGATATTTCCCATTGCTGCCAGCTCTGTGTCCTGGAGCTGGGCTGAGCTCACTAACCCACAGTGGACAAAAAGTCCTGCCATTTAACCCCTGCACATCCCCAAATTCCTGGAAAGCCATGGAAGACAGAGACCCAGGCGTGCTCCATCACAGCATCAGTGCAGAGCATTGGTCTCTGCTGTGGGGAGGAGTTGGATTAATTTGCTGGGCACCTTTTTTTCCCCTTCTAAAAGGCAGCACCGCATCCCCCAGCCTTCTGGTGCAGCCGTGGGGCTGTTCCCGGAGCGTGGGGGCTGAGCAGGATGCAATTGGAAAAAAGGAAGATTTTGATCCCCCGCCAAGCCTGCACAATCCCATCCAAGTTCACACTGGCAGATAATGAGCTTTAATGAGCAGGCCACACTAATTGGTAAGTGATCCCAGAACCGTCTGTGGCAGAGGTGAGGGAAGAGCAGTGGCAGCTCTGGGCGAGGAGGGGGTCAGGGCTATTCAGCCCATGGTGCTCCAGAGGGCAGGGGCTGCTGGGGCTGGGGCTGCCAACAATGAGGGCTCTGCCTGCCCCCACGGGGGGCTGCCCGAGGGTCTGAAAGAATGAACCATGAGAGGGATTGCTGGATGTGTTCCTTGGTGCCCAGCTGTGTCCTGGGGTGCAGCAGCAGCAGCACGGCCAGCAGGTTGAGCGAGGGAATTCTGCACCTCTACTTCACTCTGTGCCCAGCTCTGGTGCCCCCAACATCAGAAGGATGTGGAGCTGCTGGAGGGAGTCCAGAGGAGGTCACAGAGATGCTCCAAGGGCTGGAGCCCCTCTGCTGGGGAGACAGGCTGGGAGAGCTGGGGGTGTTCACCTGGAGAAGGGAAGGCTCTGGGGAGACCTGAGAGCCCCTTCCAGTGCCTGAAGGGGCTCCAGGAGAGCTGGAGAGGGACTTGGGACAAGGCATGGAGGGACAGGACAAGGGAGAATGGCTTCCCACTGACAGAAGGCAGGGTTAGATGAGATATTGGGAAAAAATCCTTCCCCATGAGGGTGTTGAGACCCTGGCACAGGTTGCCCAGAGAAGCTGTGTCTGCTTCATCCCTGGAAGTGTTCAAGGCCAGATTGGATGGGGCTTGGGGAAGGTGTTTCTGCCCATGGCAGGGGGTGAAATGAGGTGATCCTGAAGGTCCCAAACCATTCAATGATTCTATGAGATACACGGGCAAAAGGAGTCATGGGAATAGCTATTCCTCCATCTCCAAGCTTTTTAGTGAGGGGATAAATGGGGTGCAGGGAGCTGGAAGGTTTTGCACAGTGGGGTGCTGAGTGGCCAGAAGCCAGGAGGCACCTACAGCCCTCCAGGAACCCAAAGCAGGGCATGGTGAGCCTGGATGGCTGTCCCGAGCAGGCAGACACATGGTGCTAATGGGAGGCATTCCTAAGGCAGTCCTAATCGAAGATCATTGTAAATTCCCCTCTCAAATGGAGTGGAAAAATGCTATTAAGCTAATATAACATCACCGGGGAAGGACATTTTGCTACCGAGGTCTCCAAGGAATCAGGCTGTAATGAGGGGAAGGAGCAGGAGATGACAGCAACCAGGATGCTTGGGGCAGTGGGAGCCACTCAGGACCACCCAGCTCTGCTTTGATGTGCCCTGACTCAGTTTCCCCAGGTGGACAAGGGGCACTGAGCTCTGCTCCAGCAGCCAGGAGACCCTGGGAGCTGGTGGAAGGGCTTGTTTCCCATCAACCCACTGTACAGTCTGGGAAACTGAGGCAGAGGAAAGCTTGCCAGAGTCACACAGGAGACCAAGGACAGCAGCCAGATCCTCTGGGTACGTCAGTGCCACATTCTCGAGGAAAAAGGTGTGTGAGGCATATTCTTTAAATAGAAATGTGTCCAGGAAGGCAGCTGGAGCAGAAGGCTCCAGGGAGACCTTAGAACACCTTCCATCACCCAAAGGAGCTCCAGGAGAGCTGGATTGGGACTTGGAACAAGGGCCTGGAGTGACAGGACAAGGGGGAATGGCTTCACACTCCACATGACAGAGCAGGGTTAGATGGGGTACTGGGAAGAAATTCTTCCCTGTGAGGGTGGGGAGGCCCTGGCACTGGTTGGGCAGAGAAGCTGTGGCTGCCCCTGGATCCTGGGAAGTATCCAAGGCCAGGTTGGATGAGGCTTGGAGCAACCTGGTCTAGTGGAAGGTGTCCCTGCCCATGGCAGAGAGGTTGGAACTTGATTATAGGTCCCTGCCAACCAAAACCATTCTGTGATTCTGTGTTGGACAACACAACCACCTGATTTGGGCAGTGCCCATGGAGGGGTGAGGACCTTCATCAGCTGTCTGGGCATGCAGGGCTGGTGAGGGTGAGCTCTGCCAGCACCCCAAGGGATAGGGCAGGGGATGGAGGAGCAAGTGCCCCATTAGCCCTATTGCAGTCATCAATAGATGGGACCACTCGCACCCAGGGATGCTCAGGCACCCGGGCTGTGAGCAGGAGCCTGGGAACACCCCAAGGAGCACAGGAGTGGCCTGCCCCAGCCTCAGGCACTCTGCCAGGTCTCTGCAGCAGCCGTGCTCCCTTCCAACACTAAGTGGCAGCCTCTGCCCAGCTTTGGGGCAGCCCCTTGGCAGCGCTGGGGCAGCAGAGTCTGGGCAGCAGCATCCTCTAGGTGGGCTCCAGCATCCTCTGGCTCCCAGGACTCCCAGCCTGGCTGAGACCTGCCTGGGTACAGACCATGCTGAGGGTCCTGCCGGGGGACATCCTCACCCACACAGCCTCGGGTGCCAGGCTGAGCCCTGTTTGGGGTCAGATCGGGTCAATGCCGCCTGCTAGGAGGGAGATAAGATGCAGAGTTGGCAGCTGTTGGTACCATCTGCTGAATTAGAATCACAATCCACTAAACAAACACTGTCTTGGGATCAAAACGTGCTGTTTAAGGCAAGGAGGTATTTCTGCTGCAGGTATTGCTATGACCCAGGAGCCCACTGTGGGGATTTGCAGTGCTATCAAGAAGCACAGGGATGGAAATGAGTCCTGGGAGCTGTTTCCTGCCTGTGTGCGTGTCGGTGTGTCCATGATTATGGAAGCACGTTGGGGCTTGTGCTGTATAAAGTGCTGACACTTTGGGGAAAGGCTGCTCTGGATTTTCTGCAGCACAGAATGGGGGAAGTATAAAATAAAAATAGGTCAAGTGGCCATCATGGGGGTTTTGGTGAAAGGCAGCAGTTCAGCCCAGCTTGGGAGATCAAAGAGACGGGCAGTGTGACACAGGGCAGCCCTGGCTCCCTCCCAGGCATTGTCCTTGGCACAATGACAAATTTTATCCTTGGGAATCGCACCCAGCTTGCCAAGATATCCCTGTGCAGAGCAGAAACCTTCGCTCCCACACCAAGCTGCTGCTGGTCTCACAGCCTGTCCTGCACCACTGGGGCATGAAATGCTGTGTGGGAGGTCAGAATCTCCCCTGTCCCGACCCACCTCAGCACGTGCAGGTAATACAATCCTTTATGGACCTTATAAAATGGAATCACAGGCTGGTTTGTGTTGGAAGGGACCTTTAAAGGTCATGTAGCCCAACCTCCTTTCAATGAGCAAGGACACCTCTAACTAGATCAGGTTTCTCAGAGCCCCTTCCAACCTGACCGTGAATGTTTCTGGGGATGGGGCACCCACACCTTATCTGGGTAACCTGTGCCAGTGTTTTACCACCCTCACTGTGAAAACACCTTCCTAATATCTAGCCTAAATCACCCCTCTTCCAATGGGGCTATATTTATATGCACCTCAACCCTGTAGTCATCTAGGTGAGCACACAAAACCCGCATTGCTGCAGGTTCTTTCCCCTGGGCTATGGGCAGGCAAGGCTGGTGTTCACCCAGGGATGTGGTGATTTTTGGCAGCACTGAGGGTCCCATCCAGCCTCTCTCCCTGGAGCTGGCGTGGCCGCCCGGCAGCTGCGAGCGCCGATAAAGCACGTCCTGGCTCTCGGGCCGCCAGCTCAGGCGCGTGTGAGCCCCTCGGTGCCGGCGCTTTGTCACAACTAAGCGCTCACGCCGGGTTTAGCACAGCTGAGTCGGCTGGCACACGCTCCACTCCACATTTATCCTTTCCAATTTCGGAGCAACCGGCCGCTCGGAACCATTCGACTGACTGCAAACAGCCCAGGGCTGAGCTCGGTGCCTGCTCACCTCGTCCTGCGCTGCCCACGCTCTGGAAGGATCCATCTCCTGCAAGATAAAGGAGATACATGCTGGAACATCCCAAAAAACGTGGAGAAACCCGGCCTCCAGCCAGGCCAGGGAGGTCTCCAGGGAGTTATCTTCTCCCCAGGATACAGCAATGGGATGAGTGGGAATGAATCATAGAATCATTAAGGCTGGAAAGACCTCCAAGATCATCAAGTCCCACCTTTGAATGATTCAAAGCTGTGTCAGAGACATTTAGACTGGACATCTCTTCCTGGAGAGGGTGGTCAAACCCTGGAACAGACTTTCTAGAGAGGTCAATGCCCCAAGGCTGTCAGTGACCAAGAAGCATTTGGAAAATACCCTTAATAACATGCTTTAGCTTTTGGTTAGCTCTGAAGTGGTGAGGCAGTGGGACCAGGTGATAATTACAATATTTTCCAGCTGAAATGATTCTATTCTATTCTATTCTATTCTATTCTATTCTATTATATTCTATTCTATTCTATTCTATCCTAGTCTATCCTATCCTAGTCTATCCTATCCTAGTCTATCCTATCCTAGTCTATCCCATTCTATCCCATTCTATTCCATTCTATCCCATTTTATTCTATCCCATTCTATCCCATTTTATTCCATTCCATTCCATTCCATTCCATTCCATTCCATTCCATTCCATTCCATTCCATTCCATTCCAATTTTGAAACTCGTTCCCACTGCCACCTTGAAACCCCTTTGACTTCACACGTCTCCTTCATCCCTATGCTCAGGCTCAGGCTGCCGAGTTATTTCCATCGCCTCCAGGCGATTTGTGGCCGCCTGCCACTGCTCAGAGGACAGGGATGCTCAGATGAACCATCCAGCATCCCCCTCACACCGCCCCCCCTGGTGTAAATCAGCACAGTGCCGGCGATTCCAGCCAGGCTGAGCTGATTTATGCCGGCAGAAGGACACTCCGAAGCACGGCCGTGATTTAGCATTCCCATTAGGACCTGGCCACTTCTGCAGAAGAGGTGCAGCAGGTCGGTTTGTCTCCTCCTGGAGAGAAGGATGCAGGGATGAGCAGTGACAGCACTGGCAGCCAGTTGTGCCGCTGTTCCCTGGCTGACTCCAGCAGGATCAGTGCTCTGAGAGCACAGCTTCATCCCAGGAAGGTAAAACCTCCTCTGTGATTTACAGCAGGCAGGAGAAGCCAGTCCCATCTGCTACCCCAGGCCCTGCTCTCTTTTTTTATTAAAGCCTGAAAGCTAATGTGAGAAACAACAGAGATGCAGGAGAAGTGTCTTCTGTGGGCACAGTTCTTGGGGAGGGAAGAGCTGCAAGGCAGTGGGAGCTGAATTTACCTCCATGGGAGCCCTGGAGAAGATGAGCATCATTTTGTAAAAGGGAGAATGAGGCAGACAAGCCAAAAAACATCACCTAGGAAAAAAAAAGTCTCCTCTCAGTGCTCTTTCATCCTCTGTTCCTGATCCACCCTATGGTCTCCACACACACTCAGGGCATTTTGCCCTATGTGATGCTCTGCAGCTGGTGCTCAGCCACATAAATCACCCCTTGGCCAGGCTAACAAATGACTAAACAACTACAAAGGCACTTTGCAGCATCATTTTTTTTTTTTCACCAGCTTTAGCAGCAGACTGGCTTTTACAGCACAGCTCTCCCTTCCGTTGCTTTATCCAGCCTCCATAATGTACCACCCCCTCAAGAAAGAAGAGGAAAGCAGTTCAAAACCAGGCTATTCCAGAGTAATGGCTCCCACATGGAAAATGGCTCCTCCAGGGGTGCTGCAGCCTCCCATGCTCCTAAAGACAGGCCAATTAGAGCTGGAAAAGCGCTCATGGGAGTGCTCAGGTAGGTGGGTTGCTGCTCTTTTGGGGTGCTGAGGCTTGGAGCAGCCAGTGCTCAGCTTGGTGTGGGGGTCTGCAGGTGCCACTGGTGGGAAGAGGTTGCTGAAGATGAGGAAAACCTCTCTGGAGGATGCATTTCCCATCTTTTCAGGGCACCCCAAAGGCTGGTTTACACACTCATTGCCACTGGGAGCTGTGCAAGCTTGCACTTCTTCCCTTCTTGGCAGCACCATCATCAGGATGGTCATCTGTGTGACCCACAGGGACACACCCTCCCCACCACCACTCACCTCTCAGGACCTTCCCATCACTCTTTTCCTGGGGTATTTTAGTACCTTTTTGCAGCTTGTTGTAACAAATGTCCCCAGGTTGTTTTCTTAGTGCTTAAACATGTCACGTATGTGCTGGTGTGCCTGTGTGGCAGCCCACGGTGGGGTTTTGTGGGTTATCCATCCTCCCTTTTCGCTCCCCTCTGCTGATGGCAGGATCAGACTGAGCCACCAGCTCCTCTCCCCAGTTGTCCCCAAACTCAGTGCTGTCACTGACTGCCTTTGGAGGCAAGAGGGGAGCTGTGGGGGAGAGGAGCTGTGAGCTCTGGGAGGACACAGGGCATCCTGGGGACATCCCCAGCCCCACGGCAGGGTTTGACCTTCGCAGCCCAAATCTTCTTTCTTTTTCCACCTCCCTCATCCTTCCATTTTTTTCCTCCAAGAAAACACAACTTCAGTGGTTTGCCTCACAGAGAGGCTGGGCTGGGGTGATGCTGTGCCAGCAGCCACAGCCTTGTAGAGCTGGGGACACACTGTCCCTCCGAGGGAACTCCCTGAAAAGTCAAGGCCAGCCTGGCACCGTGTCTGGCGTGCTCACAGGAGGCTGGATTTACTTCTGACTATAATAATCATGTAATGCCACAGCCTTGCCATGTGCCCTTGGTCACATCCCTTGTTCCCGACGTTCCCCAGCGCTGCTGATGCTGTTGGGGGACCGTGGGTGAGAATAAGAGTGTGGTGGAGGGATGGAGCAGGAGGCTGCTGGCCACATGCTGTGCTCCTGGCAAGACTGGGAGCTGCAGACGTGTCACACTGCTTCTCCCTCGCGGTCTCCAGGATTAGCTTAACAGCACGGGGAAATAACAGGATGAAAAATTCGCTCCCCTCCACGCACTAAAAGCCAAGTTTCAAGGTTAATTGTCTGCCCTGTAGGAATAGCTTTTACACACTGCAAGGGGCTTAATTAGTGTCATTTTAGCCAAGCAGAGAGAGCGTGCCCTGGGCCCATACCGCATGCCCCCAAGCCTATTTTCCTCTCCGTGAGAGGTGATGGATTGCAGGCAGCTTGCCTCTACCAGCACTCAGCAGGGATGGATTTGGGGCTGATCGTAGAACCCTGAGATGCTCCTTGGCAGCTGCTGCAGTCCTGAGTCCAATCCCTGCACCCATTGCACCCTTAGGTTCTGCACTGACGTGCTGCAAAGTGGCTGGATCCTGCCTCTGTCCCCACATGCACCCCTGTTACACCCTGGGTGGGGGAGCACCCATCCCCATGGAGCACCCACCAGGAAGCATACCCTGCCAGGCTTGGCTTTAAGGGGAGTACAAGGACATGAAGGAAATTTCTGTCCCCAGCTAGGGCTGTGCTGTGTGTCCCTACCCAGCTGCAGGACACACTGCTCTCCACCCAGCCAAGGCTTGTTTTCAGCCCAACACCAATCCCAGCAGGCAGAGTAAGGCCAGACACCATCCAGCACTGAAGGAGAAGGAGAGGCAACTGGGTACCAGGGCTGGTGCCAGCAGCAGGGTCTCTGGTGGCACAGGGCAGCTTGTCTGCAGGGTGACCCAGGGCTTTCCCAGCCCAGGGCAGCTGCTTCCCATCGGAGCATCCTTGGCAGTGTGGAGGAAGCTTCCACAGAGGGTGCCCATGCCCTGGCATGGATCCACCAGCAGCCCTGAGTGTGGTTTCCCATCACCCAGCATCCATCCTCTCTGGGATTCAGCTTGCAGATCCCGCAGGGACAGCCACGACCTCCTGTGCAATCCAGGTCAGGAGGCTCTCCTGGATGCCAGCCCGTCTGGGCTGAAGCAGACCTTGGAGAAGAGCAGCCTGTTGGAATTCAAAGTTTTCCCCATGCTGTAGAAATCACAGCAGACCCTGCTAAACCCATCTGGTGGTAAAGCCTCCTCGTTCCTGCTCCAGCCACACTTCCAGCTGGGCTGTCCCCCTCCCACCCTTGTCATGCCCACATACCCTGCCATGGGGCTGTGCCTGGTGAGTGCTGGGTCCACTCCATGCTCCCAGTCCTGCTCTAGCCTCTTCTTCCCCCTCTGCCCTTTGGATTCAATTTCTCCCTGGCAGATGATGTCCAAACAGGGTCCCAGGGGCTGCCCAACAGCAGCAACAAACCATGGCAGAAAACATCCATCCTGACAGACAGGGTTGGCACAGAGCCCCCCCACTCCTGCCCAGGCAGTGACCCACAGCCCAGCTGCTCCCCCATTTTATGGGCATCTGCAAAAATATCCCAGTTCTTGGCGAGTGGGGGATTCTGCAGGCAGACACCCTGGCAGAGGGGATGTCTGGGGTAAGGTGCCTCCAGCTGGGTGTGGGAAGGAGTAATGCATGGAAGAGGGAGTGGGGACAGCATCTTTCTTTAGCCCTAAAAGGATTAAACATCTTAAACAATGTGCTTTGGCTTAGGGGGGTGGAAATCCAGGACTTTTGTTTCAGCCCTGTTTTCTACAATCAAAGATCAGTTTGGGCTGAAAAGGTAAAGGCAGAGAAGTAAAAAGTTGGCTCCAGCAGTTTCTTTTTGCTGAAATGACTTGAATTGGCACCCTGCGATGTCATCCAGTCCCCAGTCTGCCTACACAGAGGATCGTGGCAGCAAAACCTGGTTACTCAATTTTAGGGGCAGAGGAAGGGCTGAGGCAGGAGCCCCCCTTTGTCCCTTGGTGGGGCATCTGGCACTCATGGCTCACCCTCCCCTCCTGCCACTGCAGCTCAGGACTCACAGCAGTGAGGAGTGATGCATTTTTAATTTGTTTAAGGGATTTAAGCTCATCTGTGTCTGACTGCTCACATCACCTCCACTTCCATTAATTTCTGCGCCGCTTGCCTGGATTCCTCTAGCTCTGACAGGGGTTTGGCATTGCAGGGAGACCAAATTGAGCGAATGTGGGTCGCTGGAGAGCAGCAGGAGCTCCTATTTTCCCCATCTCCACAGTGGGGGTTGCTCAGCACATCAGTCCCATGAGGACGTTCTGCCTCATGACCAGTCCCTGGTTCAGGGATGGCACAGGAGCTCACTATGCCAGGAGCTGACAGTGCTTGGTCCCAGGCTGCAGCCTGAGGAAAGTGTCCGGCCAAAGGTTGGGTGGAAATGGAGCAGAAAGCCCCAGGGGTGCCCTGGGGAGAAGGTGAGGAAGGCTCTGCAGGGCTTCTATACCTTCTCCTTTAACAGCAGTCCAGCCCAAGGTGAGGGCTATGCCAAGAGCAGAGGAGCTGCTGTCCCAGGGGCTGCTGTGCCCCTCACCAGTGGGGTGTGAGAGCAGAGATCTTGCCCAGTGTGTGTGCTGGAAGCTGGAGAGCATGCTGGTCACTGAGCCTCTGCCCTCCTGGCATCCCCAGCCTTCTTTGCAGGGTGCCCAACCTCCTTCCTGGGGTCCCTGACTCTCTTCCCATCTTCTTTGGAAATGCTTCTGTGATGCAGCTTGTAAACAGGCACAAAAGCAGAGGGGAAAGAAGAGATAAGATAAAAATAACTGCCGCAGGAGTGGGTTTGAAGTAAATAACAGGAAAACATCAAAGAGGAGGGGGAGTGATGCTCTCAGGAGGTATTTATAGCCGACTCTGTGGTTCCTCAGGACAGACCTGTGTGCCCCCCATGGAAGCCTCTTCCCTGGCCCCCACAAGTGTGTGTTTGTGTCCCAGACAAGCACGTCAGCTCTTCCCCAGGGTTTTTTTGGTGTGGATTCAGCCTGGAGGCAGAGCACACCCCCACAGCTTTCAGAGACCACTCAGGGAAGGGCTGATACCCAGTAGAGGCTCTGAGCCCATCCCTCTGTGGCACTGAGCACTGGGATCAGGTACCTGCTGTGGCTGCTGGCACATGCTGCACGAAGCAGCCTCCACTTCCAGGCTTCTTCCCCCCTCCAAGTCCTTGAGGAGGGTTTTTTTGCTCCCCACAGCCCTCCTGGGTGTCACATCTGAGAGCAAGGCTAATTGCCTGGGAAAAGGCGTGGAGGGAGGGATGAGAGATGGCCATGGAGGAGATGCTGGGTGCAATGACTCAGCTCCCTCCATCATCCCTGCTGTGGCGAGCATTAGGCATCTGGATGGCTCCACATCCAAAATCTGGCTGCTCGGCTAATGGGGACACCCTAATTAGGTGTGTCTGGAGCAATGCACCATACCCCTGGGCTGATGATAGACAAGAATTCTTTTGGAGGCTGGTTCAGCCCTCTGCAGCTTGCACTGTCCAGGCAAAGGCACTGGGGGTGCACAGGGTGGTTTGTAGGTGCACAGAGGACCTGGAGGTGCAGGATGGGAGAGGGAAAGCTGCTCAGCCTGTTCAGATGGACCCAGGGGCAATGGGGGTTGCTTCCATCTCCAGCATGGGACATGTCAGTGGCCAGGGGACATGGTAGCACTGACATTTTCAGCTGCCTCCTGCTTTGAGAAGCCTCAGCTTCTCTTATGGCATCTGTCCCCATGAAAGGTACTTTGGAGGGATTTAAAAGGTTTGGGGGATTTAGGGATTTGGGGGAGAGCAGATTGGCAGTAAACCCTCCAGCCAGCTGTGCAGAGTCAGGACCTTTTGGAGAAGGGAAAGCTGAGTGATTTCCACCCTCCTGGAGTCCCAAAATGTCGTCCCTTCTTGCAGCCATCTCCCAGGCTGGGGGAGCAGCCGCCGCTCTGACAGGCTGTGGTACCTCTGCACACCCTCACTGCTGCTCTCTAATCAGACACGGGGCTTGCAATTAAGCGGCACAGAGTACCCTGGGGACAGAACCTGCTGTTTGAGCCCAGCTCAGACGAGTTCAGGGAGGGAGAGACCTGATTTCCCACTTAGCAGACAGGTCACGATCGGTGGATTCATTGATCCCAGAAAGCAAAGCCTCCGCTTCATTAGAGACATGCTGGTGATGAACGTGGCCTTAGGGAGCAGGGAAGCTGTGTGAATCCTTCCCTAAATGTTATCTCCACAAGGCTCAGAGTGCAGATGTCGGGAAGCTCCTCCGACAGCATGGCTTTCTTCAGAGGGAGCCTATTCCTTCCCGCTGAGCCCATCACATGTGTGGCTCGGAGGGGCATCGGAGCTCCCTGGAAATGCTGAGGCTGGAAAAATGCACCTCATGCCTCTGTGTCTGCCCTTTCCCTTTGTGGTTCTCTCCACCGATGTGTGACGAGGGCACGATGCCCTGGGTTAATGCAGTGCAAGCTGTGCCAGGGCAGAGCACCCAGGTGAGACACTCAGGGTGCTCCAGAGCTTCATGTAAGGTGTACCTGGAGTCAGCAGGGGATCCCCAGGGTCAGGGGGGTTGGGGAGGGGTGTTCCCCCATAAGCATGGACACGGCAATACCTTGCAGAGTTGGTTGAGGTGCAGGCAGCATGGGCAGGGCAGAGAAGAGGCAGCCCTGGGCAATCAGGTACACTGACACCTTGTGCAAGGTCCTGCCCGCTCTGCTCCCAAATCAGGACCATGTGTACACCAAATGTTCTGACTGCAACAGCCAGATCCTGCTCTGCCCTCTGCTGCATTCCTGATTTTCCCTCCCCAGGCTGGTTCTCACAGAGGGACATTGCCTTGCTGGCTCCTGCCAAGAGTTACTGGCAATAACTTCTCAGTGCCCTTCAATGCAGCTGCTCGAGGCAGCAGATGGGGAGAGGGTCTGTAGCTGTGCCAGACTGGCTGCTCTGCCAGCCTGGTTCAGGATAAACTGGGCTTATGCAAGTAGCTCCATCTACTCCCAAAGTTTCTATTCCCTCCTGTAAATTCCTATTGAGATACTGGTGTAGTTACTGGGAGCACACGAGGAGCAGCTTTACTGGGGTGAGTGCTGCCCACAGGCAGGGCCCTGCACCATCCCCTTCCCTGAATCACGATTCTGCATGACAACAACACCCACAGGCAAAAAGCAAAGGAAGGACTGTGAGCCTTCCACGTGGAAATTTTGAAGGTTTTCCTGGCTCTCTGCATGAGGGGAACCACGCAGGGGATGTGGCTTTTAAAGAGGTTTCTGCTCCAGGGAATCACACTGTGCTGCTGGTTTGGGGCAGGGATGTGTCATCCTGTTCCTGCAGGTGTTAGGATTTCTTTTTGCCAATTCTTCCAAGAAAACATTTCCCATGGGCAAACCTGACTGGCAGGATGCCCCAACGCCAACACAGGCATCCTCAGCTTTCACCAGTGACAAACCTCCCACACTGTGACACGTCCCCTTCACAGGGGCAGATCCCGAGTTCCCAAGCATTTAGCTCTGGTTTCTGGCTCAGGCTGATAACACAGACAAGCTGGAAGCAAAGAATCCTCTTCCCAGCTTAGCTTCCAGTTTGGGAGCATCTCAGGCTTTTGGAGAATTTAGGTACATGGAGGTGGTGTTGGTTGTTCTCTGCATCCCTTGGTATTTAAGGGAACTCAAGGAACAGTGAGGGCATGGAAAGAAGGAAAGGAGCAGATGCCTCTCTCGATTTACAGGGATCAGCAACTGAGTGAGTCCTCAGCACAACCAGGGTGTAACTGGGAGCAGAGTCTGCCTCACATACCATATGCTCCCAATCCACCACGTTCAATCAAGCCTAATAAAATTGATAGGGGAGCATTGAAAATCTCGTGATTAATTCTTTATGATCTGTAATAGGGGAGCTGTGTGCCAATTACTCGAGTAAATCATTCATCAGAAAATAAATAGAGCTAACCTCCAGCACAAACACTAGAGGATTTCCACCAGGATTGCAGGTCTGGATTGCAGCATCGCATCGCTGGTGACAGAATGTTATCTGATGGAGGACACAAGGGTAGCTGCAATTTTGCTGCTTCTCCCCAAGGTTTCAGCTCTGTGCTCCAACATTATTTGTTGTCCTTCACCGTGCGTTTCAATGCTCTGTCCCTGATCTCCATGACCCATCAGTCCTTGTAGGTTTGCAAGGGTTAAACCCGCGGGGATCAGCTTTATTTTAGGGCATATTTGAGCACGGGGACCACAACACAGGAAAGGAGACGCAAAAGAATGGGAAAAAGGCCCCAGATTCATGCTATGCCCATAGAACTTCTGTCAGCAAGGGACAAAGCTGGGGTGGCACCAGGCAGATTGAGAGCTCAGATACAAGAAACCAAGACTGCAGCAGAAAGTGGCCCTTCTTGGTGACCACCAGACTCACTGGAGACAGACAGAAAGCCTGGCTCACTCAGCTGAAGTGATGGGTGAGAGGGCAGCTACAGGAGCCCCAGGCAAAGAGGGGAGTCCATCAGCATGTCCTGCATCAGAGGAGGGCAGCAAGAGTCACCTGTGGAGAGTGGAAGCCATGGGTGCATGTGTGTTTTATATCCCCCATTTTTCTTTTCTTTTTTTTTTTCCCCCAGCTAGGAAACCAATCCTTTGGCCTAGAAACTTTTTCCTGAGCTTGTAAGGGCATGACCCTCTGTTCTGAAGTTACCCAGATGCAGTTTCCTGACCAGTGTCCCATATTGAAGGGAAACCTACCCAACAGCACTCCCTGCCCTGGATTTCCACATGTTGGGAATTCTGTGGGTTGTGCCTGAAATACTCCTGAGCAAACTGCACCTTGCTGAGCCACAGTGTCCTGCTAACACACATGCAGCATCCTTGACCGGACTGACGCAACTCTATATTCACCAGTGACCTTTTGGGACTGTGGTGGGATTTCAAAGGGCACCAGGGAGTTCAAGCTGAGAAGAGACTTGGGACAGCTGAGGGCAATGCCCTCTTCCTGAGCTCGGTGCTTGGAAATGAGAGCTGGATAAAAGGAATGCCAGAGGGAGAAGGGGAGGGATGGGGGCACAAAGGAAAATCCAGCTCGTGCAGAAAGCCCTCTTTGTCTCCTTCACAGCTGCAGGGATGTATGTAAGGTGGGATGAAGGCCAGCGCAGAGGGGACCCACTGCCACAAACATCCCCTTTCCCTCCTACATGGAAAATCTTTGTGGACAGCGGATTTGGCAGTGGGAATGGCGTGAGAGTTCAAGTGTGATTCCCTGCCCTAAACGCTGCTGAGATGGTGGTAGGACACTGGGTCCTGCAGCACATGCCTTCACTGGGGTGACAGGACAGACATGTCCATGACAGCCCAGCTCTGCTGGCCTCAAACAAGAAGCCAGCGAGACAGCTCATCCCTCCTCACCATCCATTCCTCCCTCCATCCCTCAGCCAGACCCATTCCTCCTCCCACCGTGCCACAACATCCTTGTCCTTTCTCAGCTGGCAGGACTAGCATCACCAGGACATCCTCCCCATGCAGCTGGGAGGACAGTTTGGAGGTTTCTGCCTGCTCACTCCCTCCTGGAGGGGATATCACCACCTCACACATCACAGGCATCATCACTTTCCCCACCGTGTCTCCATCACCCTTCCTGCTGCTCCCAGCACCCAGCTGGTGGGGACTCACAGAACAAACACCCTCCCACCTGCTCCCACGGCCCAGCCCGAGAGATGGCAGAGGTGATAATTACACACTTGGCACTGCAGAATTATCCAGCACAAGGGAGAAGAGGCTGGAAGCAGCTGGAGATCATCCATGGGGAACGCTGCTCCCACCCACAGCACCCTGGTATGTGCCTCACCTCAAAGCAGCCCTGTTTATGCCATGAATGTCCTAGACAGGCCCTGTGTGAGCACCCTGAGTGACCATGCAGGCAGGGAGGTAGGGATGTGCTAGCACAGTGAGGTGTTTGGAGCAGCAGAACCACGGAAAGCCAGTTTCCTGTGGAGCTGAGCTGGGATCCCCTGAGTCTGCTGGAGCATATCCTCCAAGGATGCCATTTTCCTGGGGAAGGCTTCGTGGGAGCTGTCACTCATGCAAGCTCCCAGTGACTGTCAGGGCATGAGCACTTGGACATCCCATCCCTTCCCCACTCCCACGAGGCCTCTGGGAGGGACACTTGCAGCTCATTCACACCAAATTCTTTTTTGAAGAAGATTTATTTCCTTGTAAAGCAGGGTCTGCAAAAGCAAAGACCCTCAGAGGTCTGTGGGGATGATACTACCTGATTTCCCAGGCACAAGCAGGTCTGGGACTGCAGCCCATGAGGAGCATCAATCACAAACATCCTACCGAGGAGCGAAGAAGAGAAATAGTATGAGTAATAAAAATAACAGCAATTAGAAATATACCACACTGGCTGAAGGGAGAAAGCTGCAATGAACTGTCCTTAAAATACATCCACTGGTGGCCTTACATTTTGCCCTTGAATTACTAGTATCAGTCAAGCAATGTTTAATTTCCAGAGCTGTTTCCCAGCTCCTGGCTCTGGTGTGAGTGCTGAACAGGGGCAGGGCAGGAGATGGGAAAGGATTGGGCAGGGGTCAGGCAAGAAATGGGCAAGGGTCATGGAATCACAAAATCCCAGAATGGTTTGGTTTGCAAGACCCCAGAGACTCAGCAATCACTTCATTCCAACCCCCTGCCACGGGCAGGGACACCTTCCACTAAACCAGGTGGCTCCAGCGTGGCCTTGAACACCTCCAGGGATGGGGCCAGCCACAGCTTCTCTGGGCAAAAGGGAATGGGCTGGGATTAGAGCAGAGGCCAGCAGGAGACAGGCAGGGGACAGGCAGGGATGGGCAGGGGACAGGCAGAGATGGGCAAGGGACAGGCAGGGGACAGGCAGGGACGGGCAAGGGACAAGCAGGGATGGGCAAGGGACAAGCAGGGATGCACTGGGGAAGGCAGGGACGGCCAGGGATGGGCAAGGGGCAGGGACAGGCAGGGGACAGGCAGCAAGGGCAAGGGACAGGCAGGAATGGGCAAGGAACAGGCAGGGACAGGCAGGGATGAGCAAGGGACTGGCAGGGATGGGCAGGGGACCGACAAGGATGGGCAACGGACA
>JAWWEE010000030.1:13742092-13799882 GCA_035221455.1 Xenops minutus | reverse complement strand
AGGGATGGGCAGGGGACAGACAAGGATGGGCAAGGGACAGGCAGAGATGGGCAGGGGACAGGCACGGACAGACAGGGATGGGCAAGGGGCAGGGACGGGCAGGGGACAGGCAGGGATGGGCAAGGGACAGGCAGGGACAGGCAGCGATTAGCAAGGGACAGGCAGGGATGGGCAGGGGCCAGGGAGGGATGGGCAAGAGGCCAGGGACGGGCTGGGGACGGGCTGGGGACAGGCAGGGCCGGGCAAGGGCCGGGCAGGGGACAGGCAGTAATAGGCAAGGGACAAGCAGGGATGGGCAAGGGACAGGCAGGGCCGGGCTGGGGACAGGCAGTAATAGGCAAGGGACAAGCAGGGATGGGCAAGGGACAGGCAGGGCCGGGCTGCGGACAGGCAGGGCCGGGCAGGGGACATGCGGGGCTGGCAGGGGCTGCCTCTGCCCCCGCAGTGGCCCCGGGGCCGTCCCGCTCCCACTGCCGTGCGGCCCCGCGGGCTGTGCGGGCCATCCCGGCCCCGCTGCCCCGGCGGGCCGGCCGTGAGGGCAGCGCCGTGTCCGTGTGTCCGACCCCAGGCCCTCCGTGTGTCCCCCGCACCCTCCGTGTGTCCCCCCGCACCCTCCGTGTGTCCCCCCGCACCCTCCGTGTGTCCCCCAGCCCCAGCCCCAGCCCCAGCCCCAGCCCCAGCCCCGGCCCGGCCCCTCCCGGGAAGGCGGTCCCGCCGAGCCGGCAGCGCCGCTGCGGGCCCCGCGCTCGGCCATGGCTGGGCCCGGCCCGGGCCCTGCGGGGCCGCAGCAGGAGGAAGAGGAGGAGGAGGCGGGCGGGGCCCGGCGCTTCCCCAGGGAGTGCTGCGAGGGGCTGGGCGGGCTGGACTACAGCCAGGTACGGGCAGGGCCGGGCAGGGCGGGAGGGCGGCCCCGGGGAAGGCCCGGCCCGGCCCGGCCCGGCCCGCGGTGGGTCCGGGATCGACCCCCGGCAGCGCTCGGTGCCCCCAGCCCCGCGGGCACCCCCGGCCCTGCCCGGCCCCGGACACGCAGCAAGGGTGGCACCGCACGGGGGCCCGTGGTGGGTTCAGCAGGTGCCAACACAGCTCCCGTTGGGGGGTCTGCAGGTCTCACCTGTGTGCCCACACACCTCCTGTTTGGGTGCCCATGCAGCTCCTGTTTGGGTGCCCATGCAGGTCTCACCTGTGTGCCCACACAGCTCCTGTTGGGGTGTCTGTGCAGGTCTCACCTGCGTGCCCATGCAGCTCCTGTTGGGGTGTCTGCAGGTCTCACCCGTGTGCCTGTTCGGCTCTTGTTGGGGTGTCTGTGCTGTTTGCAGCCAGGTGCCTACACAGCTCTTGTTGGGGTGCCCATGGAGCTCTCACCTATGTGCCCATTCAGCTTTTGTTTGGGTGCCTGTGTGGGTCCCACACAGGTGCCCATGCAGCTCTTGCCCAGGTGCTTGTGCTGCTCTCGCCCAGGTGCCTGTGAAACTCCTGTTTGGATGCCTGTGCAGCTGTCACCTTTGGTTCCTATACAGCTCTCACGCAGGTGCCCATTTATCTCTCATCCAGGTGCCTGTGCAGCTCTCGCCTGTATGCCCGCATAGCCCTTGTTTGGGTACCCATGCAGCTCTCATGTGGGTGCCTGTGCAGCTCTCACCCAGGTACCCATATTTCTCTCACCCAGGTGCCCATTTACCTCTCACCCAGGTTGCCCATAGTCTCACCCAGGTGCCCATTTACCTTGCACCCAGGTGCTCATTTACCTTTCACCCAGGTGCCCATTTTCTCTCACCCAGGTGCCCATTTACCTCTCACCCAAGTACCCATATATCTCTCACCCAGGTGCCCATACAACTCTCACCCACATGTCCTTGCTGCTCCCACCCTCCCTGACTTCGGGGCTATGGACAAGCGGGCAGCGCTTGCCACGGTCATTGATTCCTGTCGGGGAGGAGGGGGCAAAGTTGAATGTTCTGTGCCTGTTACGTGGCTGTCCCAGCAGCTCGCAGAGACAGCTCATCCCATTAGGGCTCCCCTTTCATCCCGAAAAGCACACACCAGGCACAGGCCAATCTGCCTCCCGCTGGCAGCCGCGAATTTGGTTGTTGAGGAGCAGAAAAGGTGAGTGCAATGTTAACGATGTTGTCAGCCAGGAGTTAGTAGGTCAAGAAGCTTTTGTTCAGCCCGTGCTAGTGGTGTGCTCAGCACCGTACAAAACGAGAGGAAAGAAGCTGTCCTGGTCCCACGGGATTGCAATTGAAATGGGATTAGACAGTTTGGCCCCAGTGCCAGCAGCTGTCTGGGTGCTCTCGTTATGGCTTTACAGTTTGAAGGGACAAGGTCTGGTGGCAAAGGGCTGCTGGGGGAGGTGAAGGGAGGGGAGGAGAGGCTGCCAAGGGTGGGAATAGGGGGAGATGGGTCTAGATCAGGCCCTGGGGGCTGTTCCTGTTGTTCCTCGACAGCACCCATGTCCCCAGGGCTCAAGTGAAGGAGTGTGGGGGAGCTGGGGTGGTGGTGGTTTGAAGGAAGCTGCAGACCCCCATGAGGATCCCCCCTTCCCCATGGCTGTAAGGCCTTTGCTCCTGCACTTTGCACTGTGGGTGGTCATGGCTGGGCAGGAGGCTCTTGGAGTGACCGAACGTGTCCTGGGCGAGCACAGGAGCTATTTCCACAGCCTTTTCTCTGGGCTAGAAGAGACACTGGGTTTACCAGCCCCTCTCCATGAACCACACTGTGACTCTGAGAACCTTTGAGGAGCCAGTGGGAATTTCTCTCCCAGATGGGTGAGGTGGAGCCGATGCCTTTTCGAGCCATTCTGTCCCCTGGCATCCAAAGGACTTGCAAACACAGCTGTGTTGGGGAAGCAAAAACCTTCCACGTCTCGATGTTGTCTTTGATTTTGTTTCAAGGGAGGGAAGGGCTTGGGCTGGGCTGTTTTGTCTTTTGTTTTCAAAGTTTTTGGCAAAAAGAAAACCCCAGTGCTGGCTGTTTTTCATCAAATACCAGCACAGGGAGAGGGGGTGAGGAGAGAGCAGCAGCATGGCTTACTGCACGTAAAAATGCTGACAATGTCAGGGAGCCATCCTGGGGAAAACAGATCTTTCTTAAAAGGAGAACAGTAAGTTTTAAGGGTTTTTTTGTTGTCATTAAGACAGGAAATCCTTTTGCAGCTTCTTACAATGCAAATGTATCCCCCCTCTCTACAGAGGGGGTTTACATCACTCTTGCTTTATGGAAGACAAGTTTAAGGCTGACAGTTCATTGCTTGGAGTTTCCTTGCAGACCAGCATCCCTGGGGCAGTCCTCTGTGCCCAGGGACATCGAGGTGCTGTAGACAGTGTTCCCTTTCCTGAAGCATACTTGGGTTGGCAGCTGCCCTGTGAGACTCATCCTCAGAGCAGCAGTGTCATTGCAGTGCCCATGTCCTTCTGGGCACTGCTGTGAGCATGGGCTTCCTGGAGAGCCCAGTGTCCTTGGAGTTTGGGGGGGATGTCTTGGAGAAGTCCCCATGCTGCTTCTGGGCTTTGCACCCTGACACAGTGCTTTGCAAGCCGTAAGGTTCTGCTTTGGACCATTAAGAGATTCATTCATTCTTGGGGCAGCTGATGGGTTTGGTTTGAGGTGAAGTGCCCCTTATTTGGGTGTAATGATCAGTGTCCCATGGGAACCTGCACTCCACTAACCATCTCTCCTTCCCCAGGTGGATGTGGCAGCCATGGCACGGCTCTTTGGCTACGTGGATGTGACTGACACTGGCTTCATTGTGGCTGTGCTCTCCATCGCCTTCAACCCGCTCTTCTGGAACGTGGTAAGAGCTGCCTGCATGCCAGCTGCTCCTTCACTCTCAGCCTTTCCTTTCTCAGCTTCCTTTGGGATGTGCTTTGGGAGGAAAAGCCTCTTTTAGGGAAATCTGTTGGGCTGGGTGCGGGAGATGGTGCTCAGTTAGACATCGGAAATGGGTGAGCAAGGAGCTGTGCTGCAGAGTGAGCTTCTGGGGCTGGAGGGGTCCATGAGGGATGTCACAGAGGAGATGAAGGTGGGAGCCAGTGCAGGATAAAGCAGGAGCTGAGCTTGGGAGAGTGGGCAGTCAAACCCATCCTTCAGCCACACTTCCTAACCAGCAGCCAAGCACTGATCACCTCTGGGACTGAGCACAAATGGCATTAACCCCCATCGTGGCAGGGGGGCTGCAGTGCATTCTTTGCCTGCTGCTTCCCCTTGAAATATATTGGCAGCTGTTTGTGTGGAGGGCAGGAAGCAAAAGCACTCAGCCAAAAGTTAACCTGAAAAAAAATTCCTTCTCCATCATGCTGGCAAAGAGCTGCAGGGTTGGCAGCAAGCCAGCCCTAAGGGGAGCAGGATACCTGTGCACAGGTGATGTTTGCTGCGTCCGTGGAGGCCACAGTGCTTTGGGAACAATGGCTGGAAGAGTCTCCACTGCCCTGTAGCACTGTGGTTTGCTGTCTCCCTGCAAGAGCAGCAGGAATCATTGCCTGCCCCGTTTCAGAGCATTGCAGAGCCAATGTGCCAAGCAGGGAGCCAGGCTGGCTGCAGCACGGGGTGACTCCCACCCCACCCCGCAGCACCCTCAGCAGCACAGCTGAGGTGCAGGATGAACTGTCCCTGCCAGTACTCATGGGAACGGGATGTCATTTCAGCCATGATTCCCAAATCTGCCCACCGAACCTCCCTGCAGGGATTCTCTCCCTGGGGAATTCTCCTTAAATAGGTCTTATTTTTCCAGAGGGGGAGGACTCGTCTCTCTCTGAGCGCGGGGGCTCTTGAGATTGTCTCATGCTGGGCTTTGGAAAAGCGAGGCTCTCCTGGCTGTGAGTCACTTTGGAAAGCTCTGTCGGAGCTCTTTGTTGCAGCCTCCCTAATTTTTCATGCAACTCGTTATTAAAAAGTCTCACGGTGTCTGAAATGCGAGCTGGAATATGCCACATTATTTCGACTGCAGAGTCATCATTTAACATAAAGAATCAATGAACAAGAAGATTCAGGATGTGGTCTCTGGGGGGAGAGACTGGCTCCTGCAAGAAACTGCATGAAAGGGAACGAAAAAAAGTACTTTATTAGCATCTGCTGCCGCGCCTGCGACTCGTGGGACGCCTGCAGCTTGGGAAATAGCGTTGCTTTTTGTATTTGAAGTTTGGCTGCTGTTAAAGGACAGGGAAAGCTGATGTAACAGCAGGAAGCTCGTTGCTCCGCGTTGCTGTTGTCCCCTCCCAGTGACTGGAGAGCGGTGCCATTGGCAGCAGGTGGCACTCCAAGCCAGACGTGCAGGGCTGCGACTGGGAGCAGGAGGCATCTCGGTGAGGTTTTGAGTGAGCAGCCTGAGCTGGGTGTTGGGGAAAGCTC
The DNA here is from genome assembly GCA_035221455.1 of Xenops minutus. Classification (NCBI taxonomy): domain Eukaryota; kingdom Metazoa; phylum Chordata; class Aves; order Passeriformes; family Furnariidae; genus Xenops; species Xenops minutus. The sequence goes on along the minus strand of JAWWEE010000030.1, from coordinate 13,794,539 downwards.
TGGGGAGGTGGCATTCCATGTTTCCCCAGCTGTAATGGGCCGGGTGGCTCTCACAGTCCATGTGCCTCCATCCATCTGTGCTCCCAAGCATCTCCCTGGTGTTTTCAGTCCCAGTATGTGGCTCACATCAGGCACCTCTGGAAGACTTTTGCAGGGGAGCTGTGGGTACTGCAGACCTAAACAAGCCTCCACAGTTGGGTGCATTTCAGCAAGAGTGGCCCCAGCCATCCCTGATTTTCCCTGACTTGCTTCCTTTACCTCCTCCTCATCCTCTTCTCCATGTGATCAGTGTCCCCTGCCGGCACCCAGCCAGCAGCTCTTTCTTTCCCTGCATCCCTGCACAGACTCCCTCTGTTCTTGGATATTTGAGTTCCTTCCCAGCAGCTGAGATCTCTTCTGCATCTGAATTACTCTGGGTTTCCAAGAGCTTAAGTGCAAAGACTGGATTTCTGCACAGTGCCAAGCACTCTCTGCTCTCTCTGCTCACTAAATAATATGGGACTGTGGTCAAAATCCCTCCTGTGCATGAAATTCCTGATTTGGATAGAAATTGGGTGGGGATGGGTTGATTTAGTTCAGTGTCTTAATTCCCTGTTTCTGCTGAACTCCAGCCAGGTCTGCCTCTTCCAAAGTTTGGCATCAAGTTGTCCTTCCTATGCAGTGCCTCTGAATAAATTGGTGGGGAATCCCTGGCCCCATGTGGTGCTTGGATCATGGAGAGCTGCATATCAAGGCCTCCAGCATAGCAAGGTGGCCTGGCAAGCACCAGACATGTTTCTTTGGGATAAAACCTGCAGAGTTTGAGGATGAAGCACAAACTCTGAAGGCCATGGAGGACTGCGTGGCTCCAGAGAAAAACCTGATGCTTGTCAGGTCGATGGATGTACTTTGGCTAAGAGAGCAATTTCAAGGACCAGAGCCTAAGTGGGGCAATTTGCAGACTCCAGCTGGGCTGTGCTGATGCTCCCTCCTGTTCTCCACAGGAGAGAAAAGCTCTTCCAAAAAGGCCTCAGGACTCCCCATTCCCACCCTCCTCCCTGCAGGCATGTGCAGGAGGGTACCATGAATGTCTCCCCAGGACCATCCACTGCATTTCCCCACCAAATTCAGGGCTTACACCCCTTCTTCTCCTTCCATGTATGTTAAAATCCCATCCTTCCGGGGTAGCCCCCAGGTTATATTTGCCACAGCACAGCTTGGATGTGTTCCTGCACTTTTCTCTGTTTTTTCCCTTTTATATTCCTCTCCTCCTCGTGCTGTCTCTGCTTTCCCACCCGCTGTGGCTGTTATGAAAAGAGCTGCTGGGAACCATGGTCCTGCATGAGGCAGGAAAGCAGGTGAGGTCCCAAAAGGCAGCAGTGGAGATGTTTTGGGAATGAAATCACTTAAAACTCCCCAAGGATGTTCAGTGCAGCCAGGAGACCTTAGCTAATGTGGGGCTGTAGAGGGGCACTCGACAAGGAGCAGGTACATCTCTGGAGCCATGCCATAAAACGTTAATGAGGCCAGAGCAGCAGGAACTTCAATAAATCCCATCTGTGTTTGGAAAGCCACAGAACCATGGGAGAAACTTCCCATCCCTTGGTAACTAAGGAAGGTATTAAATAACAACTCCTCAGGGACAAACATTTTCGAATCAGGAGAGACAGATAACCTGCATGCAGGAGGCTTTAAAGAGCTGACTGAGCTTTGTCACAAGAGGACTTTCTAGAAAGCTGGAAGGTTTCTGTCACTTTCAATAGCAACCAGGCATAGCCATGAGGTCACTAGTCTGACGTCCATCACCACGCAAGGGAGTTTCAAGTGGGGAGTGCATCCATCAGCAATCTTTTCTTGATTTGAGCCTCTTAAAAATTTAGGTCTGGCGTCACAGACCAATTTAGAAATGGCTCATCTTCAGCTGCTGCCCCAGAGCTCGCTCCTCCTGTCACCTCCAGTCACCCCTTCGAGACACCCGTGTGCCTCACAGGAATCTGCAGGGTGAAACCTCAAATGTCACAGTTAGGAATGGGCTTGGCGTAATTTAGCATGATTTTAAGGAAAATAGACCCCATCAGGCAGCGGTTTTATTCTTCAAGGTTGCAGCTTTTCCTGTTAAGGGTAACAAGATCTCAGTTCTAGACCTCTGTCAAGCGTTTAAGCTGCAGGAGGTTTTGATTAAAGAAGTAGTAGTTGCACAGGGACCTGGGCTGACAACGCCTGGCTCCTGATGGATGTGTATCTCTTGGTTCATTTATTTTTAATTTCCCATCCTTTTCTCCTTCTTTGGAGATTGGAGGAATCTGCCAAGTGGGTAAGAAGTGCTTGTGCTGACGGGGAGGGGAGAGATTGCAGACACTGGCTGCCTGATTTCACCTACCTCTGACCACTTCTTGCTAAACTCGGAGGAAGGTGCCTGGCCCCAAACCTCCCCACGCTGCTGGGAAGCAGCCGGAAGCTCGGGAAGTGCTGGGATTCAGACCTCAGTGAGGCAAACTCTGAGAAACCTTTTAAGGGGGGATTTCAGCAGCTCTCACTGCCTGTCTTACAGAAGGGAAGGATTGAGCAGTGGCTTGATGGTGGTGTGTCAGCACCTCGCTGGGGAAAGGAAATTGCAGGGTCTGAAATAGCTGTGTGAGGGCCGAGATGGCAGCAGGGAGTACACCTCAGTTAGCTGAAGTTTACAGCGTTTGGAGATGAATGAGTTGGGGGTGATTTAATGTTTTTTTTTCTGGCCTTCAAATTCTGTAAGCCTGCAAGATTTTTGTGGGCTCCCCCGCAAACCTCTGCCTGCCTGCAGCCGCGTGGGAGAGCAGAAATCAGCCCTCAACCAGCTTCTGGAAAGTGCTTTTAGACCCCATCATAGAAGCCACGGCACAGCGGCGATGATTATCTGCTTATAACAGATGCTAGATCAATAGCGGGGCTTCAAGCTATGCTGCAAGGCAATTGACTGCAGAAAGTGTTTCTTTATTGGGGTAAAGCTGGGCTTGCAACGAGGCTCAGATTTGCTCTTACATCTCCGGTCTTAAAATGTCACCACCAGCTCTGATGCCTTTCATCCTTTGTGCAGGGAGAGAACGCACATTATTCATAATTGGACTCTCTACCAGGCAGCAATAGCCATTTTCATTTCCTGCAATGCCTGAGAAAGAGTGAGGATTTGCCCTTCTTTTTTTTTTCCCCTCTCCCAAACAGCATTTAGTGGCAATTTTATTCCAAGTGACTTGGTAATGCTTTCGCTCAGGCAGCGAGGGCTTTGCAGCGATGCTGTAACGTGTGTTATGAGTGGATGGCATCGATTCTCCAGCTGTCTCGTAACAGAGCGAGTCCTGGCTGGGTGTGTAACACCACCAGCCCTGTTTGTCTCCTAAATTTAGCTTTTCCAGTGTGCTGGCACCACTGTGAGCCACATAACAAGCACCAAAACTGGGTCGCACCCTCCAGCGTGCTGGCTGGAGTGGCACAATTAGGAGTGCTGGCACCTCGAGGGAGAGCCACATCCTTCATCCCAGCGCCACTTCCCACAGCTTCCCAGCTGGAGGGAGTGGTGGGTTCATCTAAATCCTCTTGAAGAAGATGTGCAATATATTGTTATGTTGTCCTTGCAGGCTGAGCTGCCTGAGGTGGGGGAAATCGTGGAGCCCAGCCTAGCCAGGAAGCTGTGAGTTGAGATGTTTCATCTGTGTGTTGAGCCAGGCACGGTCTCAGCCCTTGGGACTCCAGGCAAGGTGGTGGCAATCATTCCAACAGCTGCCCACCCACCGTGCAAGGGTACCTGCCAAGACAGGCTGTGCTTGGGCAGCTGAGCCATTTCTGTGCCTGTTTCTAGCATGAATTTGGGATCCAGCTGGTGTGCAACGTGCCTGCTCAGCATTTCTCAAAACCAAGGTCAGAATCTGCCTCTCACCTCACAGCTGACCTGAAAAGCAGCCTCCTTTTTTTAGCATGGGCAGAAGGCTTCTCTGAAAACCCAGGGTCTATGTTGTATATACTGGACTTCTCTTGTTTAGTGTTTTAAAAATAAACTGCAGGCTGCTGGCAGCCCTGCTGGAGTAACTCAGCACACACACAAAAGATGAAAAAAATATATTTAAGCTAAGAGTCTTGTTTCCATATGCATCAGAGGATTGTCTGTAGATCCTGGTAGTTGGGAGAGGCCCTTTCTTCTCTATTCCACTCTATCCCTCTCCTCCCATCCTGCTGCTAAACCCTTTCACCTGCTGATGAGGTGCTGATCAGAGATGTTAGTCTGTGAAAGGGCAAGTCTGTGACCACCTGCATCCCACGGGACCAGGCAAAAAATGCAGCTGGAGCCAAAAAAGGCAGTGATATGATCTACCCAGACCAGGAGGCGTGGAAGTGGTGGGTTGTCCCACATGGCCCTGGGCTTTGGCAGTATTTGTTCATAGCCTGGGGACTGGGAGCTGCTGGAGCTCCGAGGGGAGGAACCCACTGCAGTCCTTGGGACATCAGCGATCCAGGGGCTGGATCTTGGGGCTGGACAGGGGCTTTCCATGTTGTGTTCCTGCCACAGTCACAGACGTGAGCCGGGTGTTCTCCGGATGTGCCGTGGCACAGACTGTTTAGCAGAAGCCTGCCCAGTTCCCAGAAGGATGGGATCTCCCAAAATAGGCTGCTTTGACGAAGAAATGCAGAGACACGCAGTCTGCTGGGTATTCTTGGGAGGTTATTTCCTTAAGCCCCGCTGCTGCGCTCCCGTCACAATGCAATTGCATCTCTTCCATGTCTAGAGACTCATGGTGAGGAGGAAGACGTTGGGATTTCATGGATCCAGCTTGTGGCAAAGTGGTGTCACACAGGTTTGGCACCCCAAAGAAAATGCCTCCTCGTTTTCTCTATTTTCTCCCTCCCTGGTGAACTCCGAGGGGACACATCTCCAGTTGCTCACATGGCAGCAGCAAATGGGTAGGAAATCAGATTAGTAAATCACTAAACCAAAACCCTCCTTCTTTCTTCCACCTGTATGATGTCCCCAATGACATGAGCAGCTGGAAATGGTTCTTGGCAGGAGCATCCCACATCCCTGCTCTCCTGAGTGTGAAACCAGATCGTTCAGCACTCTGATCACAGCAGCGCTTGTTGGAGACTGGTTCCTAGTAAATACTAGGAGCCTCATCTTGATTAAAGCAAACAAATATGTGCAGCTCCCCAGGCTGTGTTACATTCCTCTTTCTAGGGCTTTAAAACCCCTGTATCCCAACCCAGGGGAAGGGCTGTGGAGCCATGGCCTGATTTTCCTTTTCCCTGCCAAGCCACCTGAACTTTGTGCTTGCTCCCATGCAGGAATGAGGGGCAAGTTTCTTAGGAAATTAAAAATTTGGTTGCCAGAAAAGCTGGAAACCTCAGGCCCATGGACCTGCATGTGGCTTCATCGAACTCCCCTGATCTCCCAGTGGATGCTGGGCTCAGGGAGAGGAAGGTTTGTGGGACCTCTCAATTTTCCCATAAATCATTGAATTTGTGAACCTCCATAGTACAGTATCTACTCATCTGGGTCGGACAGTATCATTTGGCTTTTTTTTTCCTTGCAGAACCTTTTTTGTTCTCTATTTTTACTCCCCCAGGCCAAAGATGATGTAGCTGTGGGCTTGTTCTGCGGATCGGGATGTGTGAGCTGCTGCTTTGTCTGGCTGAAGGGCTTTCACTCGCTGTCTGTGTAGGCACATTCATTTTTGGTGTGCTTTGGAGAAGAAAAAGGCTATGAACAGCTCACGCCCCTGAAGAGGGTGAAATGGAGATGGGTTTTAGCAATTTTCTATGCTTTTGGCTGTTGCAGGGAAGCCTGGCCGTCAGGGCTCCTAGAACACCTTCGTCACCTCCTTTGTGTGGTGGGAGGTTTGCTCGTTATCTGGTTTCTGCTTCACTTATAAAAGAAGCTGTAATTGTAGCAGCTCCTTGCCATAAAAGCACAAAGACATTTTCAGGGAAGGAAGGTGTACATGCAGCTTTTATGATCCTTTACAGTACTCCTTCTGCCCACTTTTCTCGCCTCCTGCCCTTTGTCCAGCATCATCTCTGTGCCTGCCTGGTGCTCAGCATGACCAGCTCTGGCTCAAACCTCTTCTTTGCTGTAGATATGCCCCTTTTACACAGAAGAAGTTGAGCATCCTCCTCGTCAGCCTTGTTGGGTGAAGAGAAGACAGACCCCAAATCCTCCCCTGCAGTCAGATGTTCCAATTTCTGCCTCTTTCCTGTAAGCCCCACAGCAGATGCTCAATCTGCACAATCTCAGGGAGGATTTTAAACTGGGGAAGAGAAGCTTTCCATCTGTCTGTGACTGCAGTGTACACCCGTTAGCACGACTCAAGTAATACCAAATCAGATCACCTTGAGGCACGTGTGCCTGTTCCTATAAAAAACCAGAATGACCTCAGACGAGATACAGTATTTTTAACTATGAAGCATTCCTACTAAGTGCCTTTTCCTGTTTATTTTTACCAGGACATTGTTGTAATGACTGCAGACTTACTCATTTCATTCCCAAAGCCGGAGAGCAGCAACGAATTTGTTTCATTTCGAGATTTTGATGTACAATCATTTTCTGGTGACTGATGTTCTCAGAAGCCAAAGCGAGTGTGTTGCCCAAACTAGGAGCATTACTTTTGTTCCTGTAACCATTAAGCCTTGGTACCTGGTGCAGATGTGAGGGGATCCATAGCTGGAAGGACTTACTCAGCCTCCTTTATCCACTTCTATGTGAGGACTCTGGCAGAAATTTGTGGAGCAAAGGGCTGCGAGGGGGTTTGAGCACTGGATGCAAGGCTTGTGTCTGCATCCCAGCATTGAGCTTTGAGGCTGCAGAAGGGAGAAGGAACTCCCCTGGGATGTAGATCACAGGGTCTGAGGATGCCTGTTCACTTGGCTTTTGGGTTACGTTCCTTGCATGGAGCAAATACCATGGGGACACCCAGAGGAACCCCAACGCCAACACCAGCAAGGCTGAGGGGTTGTGTGGTTGTATTTAACCCTTCAGGTTGTTACTGCCTGGTGTCCCTCACGGGTTGAACATCTCATCCCCGAGCAGGGGGGAACAGAGCGCGGCCGCCGCGTTACATAAAGATCACATTGTCCCTTCTCCATTGTTGGCTGCCCAGACGGCAGCAGCGTCGCAAACATGTGTGTCCTCAGTGCCGTGGGAAATGTTCCCAGGGGAGGCTTAACACGGAGTGTGGAACGTGATATGTCGAGCAGGGAGAAGACGGGAGGCCCTCCAGCTGAAATTGGTGCTTGCTGAGCGCAGCCAGTGCAACCAGTACCTCTTTTCCAGCGAACTCTCACTACTCTGCGAAGGGCTATTGGATTTCTCTTGCATTTTGTGCTCTCTGAGGCGTATTTATTTTCTTCTCCCCCCTCCCTTCCCTGTCCCCCTCCCGTCACAGCTCCTGGGGGAACGATGAGCGGGTACACTCTGTCCAGAGGATGGGTGTGTTGGGAGTCCTTATTAGCAGACTTATTCCAGAGAATTAAACCCTAATTTCACAAAAGGGCAGCAAGAGAGCGGCTGCAGCTCTGGGAGAAGTTGAGCTCTGTGTGTTGTTTGCAAATGGCACAAGAAGTCCTGGTCCGAGCCTACTGGTCCTGGTCACTGGGGTATTGTGACCAAAAGAGTAATTGTTGTGTTTCTTTACTACTTAAAACAAAAATTACAAAGTGGTGTACAAGGAACCAGCTGTTCCTCCTCTGCTGCGCTGTTACTTGTGCCTCCGCTTGTTTTGAGTTTCAGGCAAGGCTTTAAAATGTTCCCAGTCCTCTTCCACTTCATCTTTTTACAACCCCACTGCACAGTGTGCCTCTGCGACACCCGTCATTGTTTCTCCCTGAATTAATAGTTGTGTGTAATTGTGACCTGCCGCAGGACGCTGTCTTGCTCTGTTAAAAAGAGAGATGCTAATGAAGAACATTGGGTACCATATTACAGGAGAGCAAGGCTCAACTCACCAGGACGTGGGACATGTACTTGCCGTCCTGTTATTGCCAGCCTGGGCAGAAGTGGTGGTGTTTCTGTCTCATCAGTCACTGGCTAATGATTGTAATTTTTACTTGCTGAGAAAGTCTGGATATAATGGACTTCATTAACAGATACATGAGATGCTACCAGACCAGCATTAGGGGGAGAGAGGAAGAAAACAAACCCTGCGTGGAGGCAATTTTATTATTTATCTGTAGCAGTAGAAGCGATGCAGAATTAGTGTGGGATTCGGCAGTGTGGCTAATGAGCTGGGCTGAGCTGGAATCCAAGCAAACCTATTAACGTGAGCAAACTGCAAAGATGATGCCCAGGCCTGAAAACCCTCACATCAAACACGAGATCCAGGCAGTGTCTGGGATGGCTTGGCTGCTTTATCTTCCTCTGTGTGGGGCCGCGTGGTTTTTTGCTGTTTTGTTTGTGTCTCAAGAGGCTGCTGCTTGCTGTCACCCCCCTCAGCCTTTCTCCATCCCCTTCTCTCCTGCCAGCTCCTTCTTACTCATGCATTGGGTCAATTGGAGCTTCTGATTTAATCTTTAAGACAACAGAGCCAAAGTATTTCCACTCCCATGGGCCACAGCTGCTGGAATAATTGCCTGAGTTGAAACATTGCAGCATTCAGCCCCAGTTTTCCATTGCAGGCAGTGACACATCTGCAGGTCCAGCTGGCTGGGGTCCTGGTGACAGAGCTAGGTGCTCACACTGGTACCCAAATGTGTATCTGCAACTAAATACAGGTCATATAGGAGAGAAAAAAGCACGTGATGTAGCTGACATCTCTGGTATAGCTTTATATGGTCCTTTGCAATGAATCAGAGGCTGCAAGAAATGTCAGAGTCATTAGATGACCTCAGGTCTCCTTTTACCTGGAGCCTGTGAAGGCTTGTCTCTGTTCAGGAACAGGGTATTTCTTACATAGGATGCACTTGCTGAATGTTGACCATTTTCATCCCAGCTAGAATAACTGGGTTTTAATCAGACTGACCTTATTTGCAACAGCAACAGCGATTTAAAATAGAGGTTTGCAGCAACACTGGAAAGCTTTGAAGAGCAGAATAGATGCCTCATGACACAGATAAAGCTTTACCCCCACATTTAAAACCAAACCCAAGGCACTGAAGAGGACTCAGAGGGGCTTAACCTCAGCACTGTGATCCACTGGGATCCAGGGCCTAATTTGGAAATAACACAATGCAATGGAGGTGTGAAAGTAAAAGGGGAGTCTTAAAAAAAGGAGAGACCTTTGTCTTGTAATGTGGCATCTGTACTGAGTGCTTGCTGACAGTGTGGTGCAGCAAAGAGCTTGTCTTCCTAAATCGATGCCAGTTCAAACATCGTCAGCGCTATTGTCGGATTGCTTTGTTTGGAAATGAGTCTGTTGGGTAGACAACCTGTTTTGGTGAAGCAGCTGTGTAGAAAACTTCAGACACTTCCCCAGCATTGCTTTTTCTAGGGTTGCATGAGAATGAGCAAGAAGAAAATAAATAAGCAAATACAGGGTGTGAGATGGGTGAATGTTCTCAGTCACTCGAGAGACCGACGCGCACTTTTTCTTCTGGCTGGTTTGGGAAGGTGCCTGCTGCAGGCTGCCTGAGCAAAATCCGATCTGTTTCACCCAGGGAAAACGCTCCAAGCTTCAGAAAAATACATGAAAATACAAGGTTTATCGTTTTCTGGATGGGAAATGTGTGCAGTGGGAAGCTGAGTGTGGGCCAAGTCATCTGGGCATGGAAGATGAAAAGAAATCCAGCAAAATGCTTCACCGTTCTGCGCATGAGATGCTCATCTGGCAGCACTTACCTTCCCCCTGGGCTCCAGCAGAGCCCCAAATACTTGTGTAGGGGCAGCCTCTGCCTTTCCCTAATCTCAGGAGATCATTTTATTTGGTTGTATTCATGGTTTAGAGGAGCTGGGTGTGTCCCTGCTGCTCCCCATTCCCTCATGCAGCCCATGTCCCTCCCACCACTTGGCCATCCCCACCACATCACAGGCTGGGACTGGAAAGATCCTTCCCCATCCCGTGCTATGCTCTGGAGAAATCATTATTTCACAAATACTTTTTCCAGGGGATTTGTTGGCTGGGAGTGTTGGTTTGTGCCTGATTCCCTATGGCTGGAGCTCATTGCCCTTTCCCTTCGTTCTTAGGGAGCTGCTATAAGGGCTCCCCATACCTGCTCTCAAAATTAATTAATGCAGCTTGTTCTGGGTTATTGAAATCACCTGCCTTCAGCTTCCAGCTCTTTGGACATAAATCATGAGCTCTCTGCTTTGAGGAGAAACTGTTCAGATTTTGTGTTGGAAATTGCTAGCAAATACAGCCCATATTCCGTGTCATTTTTGTTTTTATTGAAGAGGAGAGGATGTGGCTCATGGAACATCGATGGACCTGGGCTGCCTTGGCGTACACTAAGCAGGGGCTTGTTTTCAGTGCAGCCAGCTAATGAGATCCTACTTTGACAAATCACATAAACACTATTAGAGAAATGAAATTTTTTATCTAACTGTTTATCATGAGTGGATTCAAGGTAAAGGCTCGTATGGAGGTAATCTCAAGGGATAACTTTGAGGTAAAGCATACCTAGTCCTTATGAAACCCTTATCTGTTTACCTGCCAGCTTGTTTTGTTTCCCCAATTCAAGGCTGTTAGCTGAGGTGACCTGTGCCATTTCAGTCCAATTACTTTCACTGGAGATGGATGCAGGTGGGGTGTTATTTTTTAGGCTAAACTTGGTGGAGGCAGGCTGGATATCTGTAATATCTTTCCACTTCAAAAGAAGTGGAGTCACTTTACTCTTCTCCCTGTGTCAAAGTGCTCAGACTGGACCCTGTTGACCCCCTTGGCGGCAGCATTCATTGGGAAAGGCTCACTAGAAGAGGCACTCCAGCTTGTGTTTCATCCTCTTAACTTGCTGTTTTGCATGATGGGCTTTCCAGGCAGTGAGGGTTTGTTATGCAGGTTTGTCTCAGCACTTCAGTTCCACATCCAGTCCCTTGGTTTTGGAGAGGAGCCCACCCTGCTTTCTGCCTGTAGCTAGTTCTTTTCTTCAGCCCCTAGGATGTTCTCCATTTTTTTGAAGCACTTTGGGTGTTCCAAACCTCTTGTTCCCCTATGAGAGCCTGCAGACATGTGGTTTTCCCCTCTTTGTCACCTGGGTGTGCAGCCCTGCTGTTCCAGCTGGCTGTTCCACACCGCAGTGTCCTTGCACAGCCAGTCCACACAGCGCCTTGTCTCTCCAAAACCCTGCTCCTGTTTCTTTTGGCTAGAATAAACAACAAACCCCCCATCCAGAGTCCGTGAAAGGGAATGGAAAAATCTTCCTTGCGTCAAATAGACGCCTTCCTTTCCAAACTGAAAGCCCTTGGCAGACATGGATGAGCTAAGCTGTGCTGCTCAGCAGCTGTTACTGCCATGCACCAGTGGGGAAATGGGAGAGGGGATAAACCAGCTGATATAGCTTCCTGGGGTGACCTTTTGTGGCTGAACTGGGCCATCCCCATCTCTTGGGACACCTGTCAGGTCGCTGCCCTCAAACCAGGGTGCCCAGAGCCACCTCAGCTGGCAGTCCCTGCCCTGCTCTGACTCCACATGCATGGGCACGGGCTGTTACCTGTTGTCCCCAGCAACTGCTGCTCATCATCAAACCATCTCTGGGTGCATCTTTTCTTGGGGCATTACCATGAAAAAGCCTTTACAAGCTGCATGGGCACAGTCTCTGACCTGCTTTGCCTCACAGCTCACATGAAACTGCGTTAAGACGGTGCCTGTCTCTTCTCATATCCCTTCAGTGTTTTAATTGCATGAACTGGAAGCTAGTGCTCCAGTACTTGGTAGGGGAACTTTGCAGGGCTTTAATCACTTGCTAAAAAGCTTTCAGGCTGCATTACCATCTCATGGCTCTCTGTAATGGAGAGCCTGTGAGTTCAGGAACCTTTAGAGAAATAACTCAGTCTCTGGATCAGGTAGTCCAGAGCTGCTTGTTTTTTCCCAGTGCAGGCAGAAAGCAACTAAACAAAGTGGAGCCCATTGGGGTGCTGACAGGAGCTGGCAGTCTGTGACCACCTCCCCCAGGGTGCTGTGCTGGCAGAAGGGACTCAGTTTCATGGTGGTCTCATCGTCACCCCAAGTGCCAGCTTCTCCTCCTGGAAAGTGTCCCATGGGGACAGCTCAGCCTGCAGCTCTGCAACATCAGTTTTCCATGATTTAGTGCTTGCCCTTTGGTACCCACTCCCAGCCAGGCCTGGAACCAGTGCCCACCTCACCTGTGCCCTGTGGATGGGTCCTGCACCACGGGCTGTGCCAGGAAGGATGGGGGTGAGCAGCAAGGGACACCAAGCAGTGCTGTGGCAGGAGGGAGGGATGGGTGGGACGAGGGCTTTGGGGAGGCTGGGGGACAGCTCACATGGTCAGAGGTGATGCTCCCACCCTGCCAAAGGGGCAGCAAGTCATGGCACGTGGGCTAGAGGCTGCTGGATGATCTGCTGGCCCCAGTGGAGGAGCACAGCTGAGAACTGGTGGTTCACAGCACAGAAGAGGTGGTGAATGGGGGATGCAGGAGGGACCAGCCTGCTAAAGGATGGAGGAGGAAAGACACCATAGTCTGCCATGTGTTGGGAGCCACCACAACCCAGCACAACAGTGCCCTTCTGCCAGGCCCTGCCCATGGGGTGGGTTTAGAGCCCTTGTGTGTTTAGGGCCCCTTCCCAGGGCCACGTTCCCACCTGGGGCTGGCCTGGTGCTCACTGGCAGCGTGGGAAAGGCAGTTCTGTGCTTTGTATCGCCGGCACTGCTGTGCCGGGAACGTGACTGCAGGGAGGTGATGGCTAATTGCTGCAGCGAGTCAAGGACTGTTTAAGCAGCTAATTAATTCCTCCTAATCAGCCCTTGATCTGTTGAAAACTGCATGGCATTATCTCCTCTGCTGCAACACCTTGATAATTCCTGTCTGAATGGCCTTCACGGAGAACATATTTAAATAAACTCAATAGAGATTTCAGACAGATAGCAACTATAATTACCAGCTTGTACAAATTAAAACCGTGGTTTGTTCTGTTCTTTTTCTCCTGCCTTCGCTGCCCAGAGCTCCTGCTAATCATGTTCCTGCTGCCAGTGGCACGCCGGTCCCCGGGGTGTTTTCTGCACATGCCTTCGGAAAGCCTGTGCCTGGTGCTGGGGTGTGCCAGTGCTTCAGATGAGGCTGCACATGGGCACCTGCCAGCCTTGGCTGGTGTCTTTCATGTGCCAAGGGCTCAGTGCCGTGCCAGGGAGCTGCAGGAGCATCCCACACACGCCCCTCAGGGCTGCCATGCACCATCGTCCCCAGGACCAGTCCTGCACTTTTCCTCCCCTGTCTCTCCTAAGGTTTGCAACCTCCTGGGAATGTAGTGTTTCTCACCTAGGAGGGACACAAGCACTCAGACATTGGCTTTGCGTGCCCACAGGAGCCCAGGCTGGAGCTTTCAGGTATGGTGCCATAGGTACTTCCCTACATCACCTTGGCAATGGATTGTCTACTGGCTGTAGCAGGGCTTGAGTGCACTTGTTAGGAGGGATAAGGTCAGGCCACACTCATTTCCTCCACAGTCACTTGGGACAGCCAGAAAGGCTGGCTTCTCTGGCATTTGGCAAAGGTCACCCAGCCCTGGTGCTCACATTTCCATTCCAGCTCTCTCTGCTTCCCTGCCTGCTCCTGGGAGCACCAGGGCCTGGGTGCTCAGGTCTCTCTTTTAGATAAATGTAATAGCTGTGAACAGGGTCGTTTTCCAGCATCCAAGCAGCAGCAGAAAGCAGAGAATGTAGTTATGCTTTAATGAGGGATTAAAGAGAATCAGAAAGGAAAAATAGATTTTTCATAACAAGAACAGGTCCATGCCTCTGGTCTCTGTAGGGGAAATGAGGGCAATATCAGGTTTTCTGCCCTTTCAGTGGGTTATAAGCCAGTAGGGGCACATCTTCCCCTGTGGGAGGTTCTCTTCATCCCATACTTGGACAGTGAATATTTTTATAAACAATTTGGCCAGTGCAGAGCATCTCCCCAGACAGACCCAGGATTTTGGAGGATGTGAACACAGCCCCTCTACCTTGTTCCTTGGGGAGCTGAGAAGCAGGCACTTGCCTTAGCCCTCCAGTGCCTCAGTTTCCCCTGTTTGAAGGGGGCTGCTAATCCATCCCAGCCTCCCAGCAAGGCTAAACTCACTAGCTCCTGCATAGTTTTCTTCAGATGCTGTAGCAATGGGGCGATGTGAGGACATAAAATTACTAATTTGCTTCGAGATGCAAAATGTCCCTTTGTCCCTAGCCTTTGGGTTATCTGGTTTCATTGCCCATCTCTGGGGCGAGCCAGATATAGCAGTGGAATCATATGAAACCGCACAAAGGCTCTAATTCAGAGCTGGGACTGAGCAATTAAAATGTAGTGTGTTCCACATCTAGCTTCCCTGGATGGCAGACAAAAGGAATCAATTTCCTTCAAACAAATACTAAATATTAATGAGAGGCCGTGGTCTGCCATGCACACAGAGCTGGAAAGAGCATTTCCCGTTGATCACTGCGGGGGCAGGTTCATGAGATGAAATTGCTTTTCGAATGCTTATTTGTGGCCTTTCCCAAGGTGGCTAGGGATGGTTTGCCTGCCCAAAAAAAGGAACCTCAGAGCATTTCCATTTTCCATGCAGGCAGGCACTGGGAATGAGTGCTGGAGCTTTCATTTTTGTTTACGCACTTGCTGGGGTGGTTGGGGAGATGGCTGGGATTGGTTAGCCCCGAGTTTTTGTCTAGAAGGAAGCAATTCCCTGGGAACATCAACCAGCTGAGCCTGCCCCCGGAACAGCCTGCCAAAGGCAGAACATGGGACCCAAGAGCATCCCTGGCCTTTGCAGCCACATCCGCTCGTTGATTTATTTCAATAATGAGCATTGGGGGAAACACTAAAAAAATGACTTACAGCACTTACCACATATCCTAAAGTGAAAACAGAGGGCTGGGAGCTTTGGAAAAGGAATTTTTTTTTCTGTTGCTTTGACCCTTGGGTAAGTCAGGAAACCTTGCATTAACCCCATTTCCAAACTTGGAAGAAAAATGGAAATGCTTCTTTCCCTTCCTCACCGGGACACACAGCTGTGGTGTGGGGCTTTCCTCCCCAGTGCTGTGCTCACCTGTGGGCAGCACAGTGCCAGCCTTGTCTGGGAGGGCAAAGAGCACAACAGGAATGGTCTCAGCCCTCCTCTGTCCCACACACAGCCATGGAACTTGCTGGAAGCATTTTGCATCCGTCACGCAGTAAATAATAACATCGGCTCATGATTTTATAAAGCCATTAAGGCAGTTGCGTAGCCGTGGGTCGATGGGAGCTAATATTAGCTCGAAATGACTAAAATTAGAAAATTAAAACCAAGCCAGAACTAATTAGTTGTTCAGGGAATAGAACCAGAACCGGAACTAATTAATTGCCACTGAAATATCGCCGCGGGGCCCAGTGGGTGCCTCCGCTTCCAGCTCCGCACTGCCTTTGCTTGGGATGACTCCTGTGTGGGCTCGGAAAGGAGCCCAGAGTCCCATCCGAAGGCTGTGACAGCTAAATAAGAGTTGGTGGCTCAGTCCCAGCTGTGTGATCCGGCACAGACTGGGCTGTGCTGGGAGTGATCCCATCACAGCCGAGGCAGCTGCTGCCCAGAAGGCTCAGGAAAGCATCCCCTCACCCTGGCATTGCTGCCCAGATGTGCCTTTGGGAAGGTGAGGGTGATTACAGTGACCACCTCTAGGGCTCCCAGCAGCACAGGAGCTCTTCCTTCTCATCCCAGAGGCTCTGCCTTCTCCTTCAGCTTCAGCTCTGCCACCACTGAGATGCTCTGCAAAGCTCTCTGAGCGAGCCAAGAGCTGCTGTCCATGCACATGCTGCCAGAATAATTTCCAGGGAATTAGGAAGTTGGGACAGGTAACTGGCACGTGGCCACGTTTTTCCATCTGTGACTCAGTCACCTGTATGGTCACTTCTTTTTACTTTCCAAAGGTGGTAACTCACCCTATATTTCTTTTTCCTACTCTCAGCACTCAAACAGCAGCTCCGGTTTTAGCAGCAGCGTGACGCACGGTGTTTTAAATTCAATTTAGAATACAAACTATTTATACCAGCCAGAAAAAGGCAGTGAAGCAGCTCTCTCTGTCATGAGTGGATTTGTAATTTCAGAGCAATCATTGCATAACTAATTGAATCAGCTCTCAGCATGTGAAATCAGTGCCCCGCTTATCAGAGGTTTTCATCGTTCCCCCCTCCTAAAGCCAGCAGTCCCCTCCACCAGCAGCACTTTGTGCTTTTGCATCAGCCTGGGAAGAAAGCGAGACCTCCAAAGCTGCCTTTTTCTGCTCAAATTGAGCCAATAAATTACCAAATGCATTCAGAGTGGATGAAGAGCTGGGTTGCAGATGCCCCCGAAAGCTGCCCAAGCTCCATGCGAGGGAGTGAAGTGCATTTGAAGCTAATCAAGTGCCAGCCGTGTCTGAGAAGCAAATTGGTGCTGAGATGTTCTGCTGACTCCCACTTCCTGCTTCACTGCCCAGGTGTGCTCTCCTTGGCTGGAATTTTGGGTCTCATGTCTGATCCAAACCTCCGGCTTGGCACCTGGAAATGGAGCCTAAGAGGGGCGATAAATACAGCGACAGCTTTCCAAGGGGTACAGGAAAGGTAGAGAACAAAGTATTTTGTCAGGGTTTTTTATCAACTGGGAGTGCAGGGCCTGGATTTGGTGACTGGGGTGGATCTGGTGCTGGAGATTTTGAGAGCAGCTCCAGCCACCTGCGTGCAGCAGCCTCTTGAGGTGAGAGGGCACCTTCTCATCTCTGGGGTGGTTTGGGCAGGGGCCCGTCAGCATCTGCAGAACACAGAGATGAACCTTGCAGGGAGAGAAGAGTGTGCTGTAAGGGATGATGTTAATGCCTCCCCAGGGATGCTGCCTGTGTGCATGTGAGTCCCAGACTATCACTGCCATGCTGGGATGGGTGAGCAGGGCAGATGAGCCCTAATGGCTACAATTGCTGAGTGCTAATGAAGCCAGGCTGGTTGAGCTGGTACAAGTGGAAGCAGTTCTCTGGACAAGGCTGACAGATCTTGTCTTGGGGAAGCTTGAGAGAGTGCTTGCAAATTTTCTGGATGTGCATGGGGTTCTTCCTGTCAGATACGGTCCCTGAGACTGAGACTGGACAAAGGGGGTGATACAGCCCAGAAAATGAGAGCTGGTGTCCCTGTGGTGCATCCTCTACTCAGGATCTGTTTTGCTTCCAAAAGAGCAATGCTAGGCCCCATGGCAGGGGCCTATTGGCTTTAGGGGACAGTCTTAGCAATGCTCTCAGCTTTGTTGGACACCAAGCCTTGTATTTTCCAAAACTGATGTGTAGGGTGATTTTTTGTTTTTTTTCCATTAGCCTATGCCTTGATGCTGCTGGCAGACTGGGTGTACAAAGGCATATGCAATGCAAGCAGGGTCTGGTGTGGGTGGGAGAAGGAGCTTTCATCCCAAGGCTTGGTTCAAGGCATGTCCCATCAGTAGCCTCCGCTTGTTTCTTGCACAAAGCCACACAGACAAAGTGTCCCCAACATGGGAGGACCAATGCTGTGGTATTCAGGCTCCTGGGGCAGCATCTGCCAGGCACCCCCAACCACCCACTTTGTCTTCTGTTGTCTCTCCAGGTGGCCAGATGGGAGCACAAAACACGAATGTTCAGCAGAGTCTTTGGCTCTGCACATGCTGCCTGTTACTGCCTGGGCGCTGTGATCCTGCTGCTGAACTGTGTGAGGAGCCACTGGTAAGGAGCTCACCCTACTGATATGTATCCAGGGAAAGAAATGCCCCTGTAGAGCCGAGGGGATGAGGAATATTTGCTCTGCAGTGCCAAATCCAGCCCCAGTGTATTGCTTTTCCATGGCTGGGTACTTTCAGCCAGCAGCAGATTTATTCCAAGGTTTGTAATGAAGACAAGGGACGTGGCAGCACAGCCAAACCCATCAGTTTTACCAGCTGTGGAGTGTCACAGGTTTCCTTGCTCTGCTCCCTGGGGATGTTTCCTCTCCCCCGTGAGCAGCCCAGGTGACAGGAGTGCTTTTTGCACAGGATGGATCACATGTAGCAGCAGAAGTTTTTCATTTTCTCATAAAGATCATAAACAAAATTAAAACTGCTTTTAAGAAGCCGCAGTTTCCTGTGCAGAAGAGCAGGATTACCTGTGCACTTAGCAAACAGTCTCTTGAAACTCTTATCTGCCATCTCTAAATACTACCTGTGCTTGCTAATAGTATTGTATGACTGATCCACTGTACAGCCTGGGAATACGTCCTTTAGCGTTCCCAGTGCAGCTGAGAGGTTTTACTGCAGAAGATTTCCTCAATGCCAGCAATTTATCTGTGATCTAGTAGGCTTTATCTTCACGGCTGTTAGGAGAGACAGACTCACTAAATTCCCAGATTCAATTATACCAGGGTCAGAGCTAATGGGTTGTTTAGTACTCTGAGTAATTTCCCAGGCGCAGAGATCTCAGGTTGGAATTTGCACATGTATTTAAGAGCTCTGCCTTCCTGGAAATGACACCAGGACCTGCCCTTGCCCTTCTGTGTTTGTCCCAGCTACTGCTGATTGCAGGAACTGTAAGAAAGCTTGCAGTGAACAGGGCTGTAATCGAATGCAGGCAATGCAGAGGGCATGTGTGTGTGCTGCTGATGTCTTAGTGACACAGCGGGCTTGGGTTTCGCTGGGGAATGTCTCGACAGTCTCTTTCACAAATTACATAGTCATTTGTTGTCTGGGAAGCAATGCAAAGCCTTGTGCCTCCCTTTAATTAAAAACACGGTTGATGGAAGGACAATCTCCATTTCCAGTGGTCCTGCTGGCTCCTGGGTCAGTGAGGCTCGCTAGGTCACAGCAAAGCACTGCCTGGAAACTGCTGGGAGA
The DNA here is from genome assembly GCA_035221455.1 of Xenops minutus. Taxonomy (NCBI): domain Eukaryota; kingdom Metazoa; phylum Chordata; class Aves; order Passeriformes; family Furnariidae; genus Xenops; species Xenops minutus. Next base: position 13,775,635 of record JAWWEE010000030.1, on the reverse strand, counting down.
ACCGAAGAGGCCTCATCTGTCCCAGCACCATGTCACACTTTACCCCTGCAGAGTCCTCAGAGCCCTACCAGGGCTGGCATCACTGGCTCTGCTCTGTCCTGAATCTGTGAGCGCTGAGGGACTCACCAAGTTTGGCTCTACCTGCACAGCACAGCAGTCAGGCCCTGGAGAAACAACAGGATCAATCATGGGGGCTGGAAAAGCCCCATCTGGACCTTAGTTTCGGAGAAGAGGCTCTAGAAGATGGGGCAGCTCACCCCCAGCAGAACACAGATGAGATGCAACACAATGGACCAAAGCCTTTCAGATGGTTGCAGTGGGAAGTTGATTTTACCCAGATGTGTCAGCATGGTTGGGTTATTCTCTCACCTTTCCTTGACACTGAAGTCAGCCTGAGTGATGGCTAGCAGGCTTTGGAGGCTGTTCAAGCAAGGCAAGCCCTTAGCTATGGGAGTAATGGGATGGTTTCAGGGTGATCATCAGAGCAGCAACTGCTGGAGTTACCCCAAAATGCACCTGGCAGTCTTGTTGCCTCCATTCCCAGCTCAGCAAGCCCTCCAAGGCTTATTGCTCAAGCCTGGAGAGCTTTTGCTATCTGGGAAAGATTCATCCCATCCCTTTCCCCTGCATGAAGATACCAGCCAGCTGCAAGCTGGGGTTCAGCTGACCAGAGGGGACAGTACCACACGGGCACTGTCACCTCAGTGGTCAGGGATGCTGTGAGAGACACATCTCACCTGCTCTTGCTATTTTGTTTTTCCCTCTATTTTATTCTCTGAGTCACTTGTAGTGAGCATGCTGGTGGGAGCAGGTTTTCCACTCCTCAGCCCCATGGAGGCTGTGCAGAGCGTGCAGGCTGCTGATAGCGAGCAAAAAGGCAGCCTCGGGGGTCCCTCCACCCCCAGTGCTGTAATCCAGCCTTTAAAACTCCTCTCTGCCTGCTCTGGGGACTTGTTATGTGGGCGAGGGCTGCCAGGGAGTGATGAGGAGCCCAGGGGATGTCTCTTTTGGTTTTAAAAACCTGCTTCCTTTCTGCAACTGAATTTTGAAAGGCTCTGAGCTGGAGGCGGAGGAGGGAAGGGCAGAGCTGACAGAAACTTTTGGGAGTGAGGTGGAATTTCGGCTGACAACACCCAGGAGCTGGGCTGTGTGGCTGCTTCACCATGCACCCCACACAAGGGTCTGTGCCATGGTCCTGTCCTCAGCTCACTGGCATGATGCTCTCATGCCAGCTTGGCTCCAAAGGGATACCTTGCGTGTAAGGAGAGGGATGTCTTTGTGCTCAATTAAGCAATTAGGTGCTTCCCAGCTCCGAGCTTCATTATCAGCTTCCAGTTTCAGGCTCGCAATCCAGAGTGACCTGTGACCAGGGGGGACCTGCTTAGCCAAGTGCACAAGACAAGCATCCTTAATTGCTTTGGTGCAACGAATTATTTCCATTACTGCCGTTTCTCTCTGCCAGAAGCAGGGAGCTTCCATCACTGAGACTCTTATCTGTGAAAACAATTCCTGAACTTTTGAACTATCTGCACCGTGTGTGCTGGCCCGGCAGTTTGTGACTGTTATCTGTGTGTGACATGGGACGTGACAACCTTCGCTGTCCTCCAGACTTGCAGCCAGTGTCACTCTTTCCTCCCTCACCGTGTTGTTGATATTGTTCCCTGCAGCAGCTCTAAAATTAGTGGCTGGTGCTGCCTCCAAAGCCTCCTGTGCTGCCTTGGGCACACCCTGGCACAGTCCCCACCTCAGGGCAGGTATTTCTGAACTTTGGGTCTTGGGATGTTTCCCTGAGCTTAAAGGCAGCACCCACAAGCACACCCTGACTGGGGGGGTTGCAGGGTGTGGGGGTACCCAGGGCTTTGATGTTTCAGTGGGAATTAATCCCACAGAGGCTGAGCCAGGCAGTGCTGTTGGCAACGTGCTCAGTGGCTGGCACAAAGTCCTGCTTTGATGCTACACCCCGGGTATTGCCTCCTGCGTGGACTTCTTGCTTGGAGGTGACACTTCCAGGAAAACAAATCCACCTTGGGATGGGGTTTTGCACAGGAAAGGGGCTGTTTTGTCTTTGCCAGGTAGTGCCTCTCATGAATGAGCGAGCTGGAAACGGCATCAATCCCAGAACCACGTGGCCCTTTGTGCAGAAGTGACCAAGTTTGATGATGGGAATCGAGCTTGGCCTGCTGGAGCTGCTGCCTTCCTGAGCCACTCTGCCAGCAATCTCTGATGGCTGTTCGGGAAAAGCCCCAGGCGGCCAGTGACACCTCCTGCCCATGACATCCGGATGAGGAAACCAGGCAGCTGAGATGTGAGGTGGAGGGAAGAGCTGCTACAGCCTCCAACTGACCTAAATAACACACACACACACACTGGTACTGTCAGAAAAGCAAACTCATTATTGGCAAAAGAAGCTGTGAAGATGATGACCGCGCTGACAATTGCTGGTGGTATCGGCAGGACAATTTCAGTGTTGTTGAGGTTGCTGTTTTCAAATGAACAAGATCCTTTGTTGCAGAGTGTGCTGCTGGGCACCACTGGATGGTTTTTATCCCCATTGCCTCCTTTAGCTGAGAGAAACAAAACCTCAGGCATGGGGATGAACTGACATCCCACACGGTGACTGTGGCACCTTGCAGTGGTGGTTGTTGTCACCAAAACCCTGGTTGCCTGCACCACCGCTGCTTCCTTGCTGCCTGCTGGCCCCTGGCCCAATTCTGCCCCAATTGCATTTGCCAGCCCCAGTTTCCAGGATGATTTTTGGGATCAGGCAAAGGAAGCACTGCTGGGCTGCTCCCTGCAGCGACCCAGTTTGCTGGATGAGGTCTTTGTCCTCCTTTGCAGGAGAGGGATGACAAAATAAACTTGCTGGGGGTCACCAAGGGAGGCCCCAAGCAAGACCTAAAAAGCTCAGCTTCTCTCTCAGTACACTATTTCCCAGTTTTCTTCCTCATGTGACCTTTGGGGATGTGTTTTGGGCTGCAGTTTGTTAAGTTTTCAGAATCATTTTGAGTAGTTTTCCAGTTCATGTTGTTTATTATGTGGTAAACAGGAACATAAGAGATTCAGACTAGATATAAGGAAGAAATCTTTTATGAGGAAATATTTTATGGGGAAACACAGGCACGGGTTGCTCAGAGAAGCTGGTGCTTCTCCATCCCTGGAAGTGTCCAAGGCCAGGTTGGATGGGGCTTGGAGCAACCTGATCTGGTGGAAGGTGTCCCTGCCCATGGCAGGAGGATGGAACTGCCTGATCTTTAAGGTCCCTTCCAACCCAAACCAGTCTGTGATCCCCATGGAGCAGCGATGTAGTGGCTGTGTCTGAGCAAGCACCTCTCTGTTTTAGGCAGGGTGGGCAGAACAATGCCTGCTGCCTCGGCTGCTCCCATCCTGCCAGGAACTGGCCAAATCTGCCAGTTTGGCCAGATCAGAGTTGTTGGATTTGGGCTTTTCCCAGCTGGTGGAGAATATGTCCCTCTGGTGTCATGCTTCAAACTGGCAGATGTGGGGAGATGTCCAGGGAAGCCCCATTTCCACAGTTTCCCTCTGCCAAGGCTGGGGGCACCTTCCCCATGGTGGCAGCCATGCTCAGGAGAGGAGCCAGGTATGTGATCAAAGTAGGTCGCAGCCCCCCCACCCCTCCCCTGTGAGGTACGAGGGATGGATGCTCCTCACCATGGCAATCGCTCCGCTCGGCACATAAAGCAATTCCAGGTACTGGGACAAAGCCTGGCTTTAACTGATGTCCTCTTGGGTGCTGAGCTGCGCCACTGCCTTGTCATGCAGCCAGAAATAAATGCTTTAACAAACGTGACTTAGAGGCACATGAAGAAGGGGACTGGTTCCATGACAGACTCGCTGCACAACTGGCTCTCTGGCAAGAGAAATGCCCAAAACATTGTCCTTCCCTGCCAGGGAGGGAGAAACACGGCCGGGGAGGGTTCCTCACCATCGAGGAGCAGTTGTAGATGCCAGAATAATTGACGACCCCATGCTGCTTGTCATGGCCCAGCACCGTAAATGCTTAAAAGGTTTATTTACCAATTCTGAAAACTCCTGAGCGCATCATGTTTAATGCAAATAGAGAGTGTGTTTAGGAAGATATAAACCATTCCTAGAGGGAAAGGCAGTCCATTATCTCTGTGCAAACACCTCCCTCTCTAGCTGTAAGCCAAACAGCAGGGAACCAAGCAGACATGCTGATGAGAATAACTAATGCAGGCCTATCCGACCATGGCAAGGAAGGATGTGATCATCTGGAGCAGGGGAGACAGCTTTGCCAAAATAAACCATACCATGTGCTGGATGCAAAGCTTCCAGTGCTGATTCCTAGTCAATCAGTTCATGCTCTTGAAGCCACCTTTGTTCTGTGTTCCAAGACTGGGTTGAGTCACCAGCATCTAACAGAGGAGCATCAAGGATGTGAGAGAGTGTGAGTCCAGCTTATCCAGAGTAAGAAGGAGCCTCTGAGGGTTGTGATCTCACAGTACCTCTCTCTGCTCTGCTGTCTCTTCACCGGGGCCTGGGATCCAGGCAGATTCCAGCTTGGCATCTGCCTCCCCAGGGATCAGCAGCAGTGAGTTCTGATTGCTCTGAGGTGCTTCCCAGTGCTGGTACCCTCTGGAGAGGCCCTGGCCAGTTGTGGAGCCAAACCCCACTGCTGTGAAAGGCATTACATGTGAGCAAAAAGCTCCAGAGCATGCCCAGGTATGTCACAGTGTGCTTTGACTGCACAGCCAGCCCAGGATTCTTCAGGTAGACAGGCACATCCCTACAGGGGGATTGCTTCCTTCCCAAACCCAGGCAGTTCTGGTAGCAGGGATGTGGATTTTTTTGGCTTCCTCATAGAGGAGACCTGTGTCATTTAAAAATAAACACTGGGGAAATGATGCAAAGGGGTGTGCAGCTGCTGCTGCTTCACGGTGCAGCCAGATTTGTGTCTTCCCATCAGAAATGATTTTCAGCTAAGCCAGTGTGAGCCTGGTGATTGCAGGGGGCTGTGCTGGGTGCTGGAGGAGGGCCAGCCTGGGGACACCATTACACTGCCTGGGGCCATGCTGTTGTTCCTCTGCCTGTGCTTGGCTCCCTGGAAAAGGGAATTTCCCTGTAATTTCCAAGATGCTGTCTTCTTGCTCACTCCCAAGCATGTTACATTTATTCCGTGTTTTGTTTCCTTGCTCCAGTCCAAAGGGAAGACTAAATGTCTTGCTCTGGGGTCCTAAAAACCTCTCAACAATAGAAAGTCTAATAGGACCAAGCTCCAAGGAGAACAAGAAATATCATCAGGTCCCTAAACCACAGAGTTTAAATATTATCCTGGACTTGCTTGGTGCTTTGAACTTATCATTGGGTCTTTGAGCCTTCAAAAGATGCATTTCCAGCTGTCTTTCCATCAGTCATGCAGACAGGACTGTCTCTCAGTTTTTATTTGGGCAACGGAGGAAAAATCCAGGGATTTCAGGGCTTAGAGAAGAGGGGCATCAGGGGGGAAAAGTAACCCAAGCCCTGTAGGTAGCATCATGGAAGCACTTCCCAGCCAAGGAGCGCAGGGACCACAGGCAGGAGCAGCATTCCTGGCCCGTCACTCACAGGCAGCAGTGGCCAGAGGCATAGGAGAGCTGTTATTCCACTTGAATTTCAGCCTCCAGGGTGCTCATTAAAAAAGGCTCAAAGTTTCCTACCTCATGTGTCAACAACATGTGGAGAGACACTGTGTAGAGCTCTGCGGGTCTGTTATCTCCTCTCGCTGTTATTAATGGTGTATTTTTAATCACAGTGTTGTCTCCTTTGTCACCGTGGGTTTGTGTCAGAGCCATGTGCGATGCTGAGCGTGCCAAGCCCAGCTCTGGGCTGAGTTCAGGGGGCTGAAGGGAGGGGTCCCCATTATTCCGATCACAAACGAGTATTTGGAAGGTCAGACCCGAAATGCCTGAGCCAGCCTGGAATGGAGGAGCTGTGTTCGCACTTGAAAACGCCTCGTCTCTAGTATTTTCCTTTCGCCTTTCCAGTCCTCCCCCTGACTGTCAGGCTGCAGCCCTGAATCACTCCTGGGCACGTGGCTAACACATGAATGCTGCAAAATATTTTGATGGAGGGGAACGGGGGTGGGAGCACGAGATAATCCAGCCGATTGTTCCCAACCCTTGGAATCCTGTGCCGAGGCATCGCAGCCTCCAGCATTTGCAAGGGCGTCTGTCCCAGAGCTCCCAGTCACTATGAAAGCTGGGATTTGATGAAGACAAAGCTGTTGATGTCACAAATCAGGGGTGTTGGTATTTCCAGGACTGAGCAAGGATTGTGGGTATAAATAGTTGCCCCAGGTCAAGCCCTGGCTGCTCACAGGCTTTGGCTCCTTTGCTTCTGCTGTTGGGAGGCTGAGTAGGTCCAGGTGGGAAAAGGGATCCAGAAAAGAGACCTCTTCAGCAGCATCCTCTCCCAAAGCTCCATCTCCCAGGGAGAGGTGGGTCATGTTGGTAATGAGTTGCTGTTTTTAATAGCCCATGTTGTCTCTCCAACAGCTTCACAGAAGCCATGAAGAGCCAGCCAAAGCTGGAGTGTTGGGACTGCCACTGGACCTATTACTCAGGCGTGGCCATCTTGGCTGTAGGGACCTTGTTTGTCATCTCCAGCTTCTTAGCACTGGGATTCACCGGGACGTTCCTAGGTAAGCACTAAAAATCCAGCAGCTTAACCAGAAAGTGCACTTAATCCTTGCAGGGATCTCTTGCTAGGGTAGAGTCCTGTAGGAATTTCTCTTGCCCTTGCCTTCAGGGCTTTATGATTCAAAGCATGATCCAACCATGCTGTTACTTCACACAGTGCAGTGGTTTTGTGCAGTGAGTCCTGTCACCTTCAGTGGCAAGCCTGAAAGTCTGGAGCACAGCTGATCATCTGCCAGTCCAAACACCCTCCAGAAAAGGTGCAAGTGCAAGACCCCACAAGCAGCACCAGCACAGTAGGTGTGAACTGTCCAGCAGCTTTGCTCCTAGCACCCACCTGCTTGTCACACATGCCAAGGCAGGGTCTGCTTTGCTCTTCCCTCTGCAATAAACCTGATGTTCGTTGACAGACCCTTTTATCTACCACTTTATGGCAGAAGGCATTTTCCACTGCGCCTGCTTTCACATTTAGAGAGTAATTCTGTTAGCGTTGTTGACTTTAAAAACATGCCAGTATGTGTGGAATTCATAAAAATAAAGTAGAGACAGGAACAATAAATATCCAAGGAAAGGGGCAGCTCCCGCTGGCTGAAATAATCACAGCCCCAGCTTTGACACCACATTTAGGCTGTGCTTTTGCAAGTGCTTTACAAACCAAATTCAATTAGCTCCTGTGGCGTCGCTAGGAAGAAAAGAGGGCTGTAATAAGCCTTCCTGGTTTCAAGTGGAGTTGCAAAGAAATGTGTTGAGTTGGCCAAAATCCTGCTGCCAGAAATAGAGCTCAGCACTCCTCAATGTGTCCCCAACACCCTTCAAGTGCACCCCAGTATCACACCCCTGTCCCTCAGCTAGCGGGCACCAGCATCCTCCAAAATCACCTGGGGCCTCCCAGAGTGATGCTGTGCCTGTGCAGACATGTCCAGAGAGGCTGGGCACAGGAGCACCCTCCAGCAGGAGCTGCTTGAATGCTCCTGAAGTCCAGCCAGGTCTGGAGTTGGTTACGTAAAGCCTGATTCATCCGACCAGGAGGATCCACTGGACCTCAGACGCTGGGAAAAAGCAAACAAGTGAGTCAGGCTGAGCGTAAGCAGTGAGAGGGGCCCTGTCCCCTGGCTCTGTGTCCCCCAGGGCAAGGAAGAGGTGGGTGTTAAGGGTCCATATGGGGCATTTCTGCTCCATCCTCTCTGCTGGGAAGGCTCTCCCTGCCACCAGTGTCCCAGGCTGAGGCTGCCCAGCTCCAAGCCTCGCATGAGGCAGCAGGCTCACTGTTGATATCTGAGCTGCAGAGAAGTTTTGAGAGAGCCTCTGACACACAGGCACTTCAAAAATTACCGGAACAGGATTTGATCCTTACTTTGTGGGTTCTGCTACAATAGTGAGGGCTGAACCAGGGAGGGCACATCGAGGCTGCCTGTTGCATTCCCTCTTTACAGTACCTGTAAGCTTTGGAGCAGCTGTGGAACACTTTGTCTCTGAAGTGTGGGCTAAACGGTGCAGCAGGAACCATGTGAGTCACCCCTCTCCAGCAAGCCTTGCTGTGCCACCCCATCTCCCACACAGCAGCATGGGCCCCAGCCCAGCTGGATGCAGCCCCTCTACCTGGCAGATCCATCCCCTGGTGCCCTGTGTCTGTGCCATGCCCTTGCTGGCACCCTCCACATCACCATTTGCCCTGGTTCCCAAAAAACACAGTAACAAGGGTTTGGCTTCCCAAGGCCATGTGCCTGGAGAGGTGGCTCTGCCAGCCTGAGCTCATCTGTCTCATACCCCAGTTCTATTCCTTCCAGCACTGACCAAGATTTCAAGTCAATCTGACTTGACCAAAGGCTGTTACTGGGCTTGGAGAAGCCAAAGGCTCTCTGGAGTGAAGGGGTGGTGGTTTCTCAGTCCAGCTTGGGCTCCAGGAACCACGGGTGACCTTGTAGAGTGCACCAAATGGCTTTTTGCTGCCATGATCCCAAGTGCCCACCCTGTGCAGTGAGAAAGTTATATAGACCTCCAGCAAAAAATAATTCCAATTAGCTGCCAAGGTCCCTCAACTTGACAAGGAGCTGATTCCTGATTTGGGGGCTTAATGGAGGCCCAGGAGATGCCCAGGGTGATGCTTCACAAACCAACGCACAGTACTTTCCCCTAGCACCTGTCTGAAAATAAAAACGTGTAAACCACTTCTCTGGTGGCCCTCTTCATTGAACTGTGCAGGTTTGGAGGCAGAGATTATACTGGAAAAGCTTCTGAGGAGCTGCCTGTGTGCTCCTGTTCCTCAGGAGCCAGCCCAGAGGGTCCCACAGCCCCACCAGTGCTGGGCACAGAGAAGCCCCTGCCAGCTCCATGGGTCCAGGGCTTTGTGGAACCTCCCTGGTGCCAGTGCCATTTGGGGAGCGAGGTGTTCAGCCCAAAGGCAAGGGCGGGCAGAGGATAATGAAGCATTTTGACACATAAAAAAAGCACAGAAATGGGCTATGGCAGGGGGTGATGTGTTCTTTCTACCAGAACAATCTCAGAGATGTATTGCCAAGTAACTGTGAGAACATATAGTATGAATACAAGGCAATTATCTCACTTAGTGGCCTGTAGTTAAAGCCCAAAAGCATTGTGTAATTGGGCAGGGGCTGTTTATCCTTAGAAATAAATGTTTTAGCACCATGTGAGGTCAAAGAAATTACACTACGATCCAGGTAATAATAATAACCTTGAATAGTTTGCTCTCCTGTAATGCCTTTCATCTAGATTTGTGAGCACTTTCTCACCATACATTAATCCTCACCACCCTGGGTGCTCTAAGAAAGCCTGATATTATGATCAGTGCACAATAGCACCAGGAGGGACAGAGGAGACTTGCCCAAGGTCAGGGAACAGGGTGGCAGCAAAGCTGGGAACACAACCCAGGGTGGTGGCAGTGCCCTGGGCTGATGGATTGGCCCTGCTCCTCACGGATCAGTGCTTGTCATGGACAGTGGACATGGAACATAGACTTGGACAGTGGACAGAAGGGAAAGGAGCTGGGGAAGGAGCCAGAGTACAGCTGATGAGGAGCATCTGAGGGAGCTGGCGGGGCTCAGCCTGGAGAAAAGGAGGCTCAGGGGGGACCTTCTTGCTCTCTGCAAATCCCTGACAGGAGGAGGGAGCAGAGTGGGGGTCAGGCTGGGACAGGATGAAAGGAAACAGCCTCAAGCTGCACCAGAGCAGGTGCAACTGGATGTCAGGAAAAAATTCTTCCCTAAAGGGGCTGTTCAGCCCTGGCACAGGCTGCCCAGGGCAGTGGTGAAATCACCATCCTTGGAAGGATTTAAAACACCTGTAGATGTGGTGCTTTGTGGTTTCACTTGTAAGACCAACAGAACCAGAGATCTGCATCATGGCCCTTTACCCCCATGAAATGCTGCTCATGAGCTGCACATCTCCTTGCTGTCATTTCTTTTCCAAGCTGCTTCCAGGAGGGTGGAAGGATTGCTCTGAGGTAGATGGAAAGCTGGTTGGATTCTGACAGTTCTGAAAGCTTTTCCTCATTACAGTTGACAATCACCTATTATCATCACCATGCCAATAATTGAGTGTTTTGTAGGCAGAGGTGCTATTTGCTGAAATTCTGAGAAATCCTCTGAACTGTGAGATGAGAGTGGCACTGGATGAGGGCATTTGGTGGTGGCAGTCGTGATTATAACATCTCCAAACACCATTACGGGGTGCTGGGCTTATTTTCCCATTAAATGGATTTGATCCTGTGCACTTACTTCCTTGTCAAGTGGCATCCAACGGGCAGTTTTCAAATGAGAAAACCAGAATTTACCAGTTGGGACCTCGAGTGCTGCCTCCTGTGAGGAATGTGGCTGCCATAACCTCATTGCAATGCAGGAACCTTCCTCATGGGCAAAGAGCCATTCCCGGAAAAGCTGATAGACACAGAGTAAACAGGAAACCTATTTGTTGCTGGTTTCTCAGCCTGGAGGTTGGCACTGAAATCCCTTTGCTCTGCATCCCTGGCAGAGATGCCTTGTGGCACAGGGAAGGTACCAGTGTTCAAAAAGCCCACCGTGACTCCCAGTTTCAGCGAGACTAACCAAAAACTCTCTGCTTGCTCTTAGGTGATTACTTTGGCATCCTGATGGAGGCAAAAGTGACCAGCTTCCCCTTCAGCATCCTGGATAACCCCATGTACTGGGGCAGCACAGCAATCTACCTGGGCTGGTCCCTCATGTGAGTACCTGCCCCTACAAACACCTCTGGTTGTAGGGTGAGTGGGGAGTCTTGTGTCTGGCAGGGCTTGAGGTGCCAGGCTGCACCGGGGGCCAAAGGGGCACTTGATGTTGGCAGTCAGCAATGAAATGACAGGCAAAGTGCAGCATGCCCTGACTTCTGCCTTCCTGGCTATTTTGGTGCGTGGAAAATCTTGTGCTGTCATAAAAGACTTGCAGCTTTAGTCGTAGAAAAATAAATAGCTGGGGAGAGGAGGCATCAGCAAACACTCTGCAGCTGAACGAGCTCCTTGGCAGGCTCTGCACTTGGAAAGATCAACAGTCAGGGCCAAATTCATGCGGGGTGTCACTCGGCAGGGGCAGGGCATTGATATGGGGAGCAGTGTGACCCTGTAATTACCCTGAAAAAGGCAAAACAAGCCAAGCCACCCTTTCCCCCACTGCACGGTGATAACACTTCCGAAACACTCCTGTGATACAACACAGCTTAATAGCCTGCTTAGGAGGAAATGAATAGGCTGCAATTTAGCAACAAATGAGCAATATACTCTATTCAGTGTAACAAGTTTGATGTGGTTTTCATTTAATATCACATTTTATTTATTTGCCCAGGAGAATAAACCCTGGCTGTGTTACTTTGGGAGCCCATGGAGTGTTGTGGGCCATTTTCACTATGTATTTTGCACTGGTGCTCCTTACTGTGACCACCTCTCTTCTACTTGGGCGGAAAAAATGAAGTGCTTTGCCACTTTCTAGTCATTTTTCCATCCATGTGTGCAGCCCCTGGTAATAAGTAAAGCTGATGGTTTCTCTCCTGTCTCCACTGAGCCTTGCTGCAGTTCGTTCTACTCTTGAAGTCCCCCCTGGTGCCATCAGGGATGGCTGCACGAGGCTGTTTCCCTTCCTGGCACAGCCGTGGCACTGGATGGGGTGTAAATCCTGGGAAATGGTGCACAGGGGCCAGAGGGAGCTCACTGCTGGCTGTGATGGGCAGGATGGTTGTCCACAGGGTGGGCAGCAGCATGGGGGAGTGGGGCAGAGCTGGGGCAGGATGAGCCCCCCCATACCACACCACAATTTCCACAGCAGAGCAGAAGGAGGAATCAGACCATGAGGAATTATATGGAGATTGGTATTTGTTTTAAGATCAGCAACCACCTACTACTTCCCAGAACCTTTGCAGAATCCACTGAACCCTGCTGAGCTGTTTCTGTGGTAGAATCCCTTCTCACCCCTCTCACCAGGTGCACATCCTCTGGTCTTCCACCACAATTCTGGGCAAAAGCAGCTGGAAGCAGCTCGAGACTGCAGTGATTGCCTCCTTTTTCTCGTTAAAAGGCTGCCACCATTAAGGCCAGCGAGGCGTGACAAATAATTGCTGTTAACAAATTGCTGGAGCTGCGCAAAGTGGCACCAAGACACCCCCCCTCTGCCCGGGGGAAGCTCAGCACAGCCCTTCTCACCGTGGTTTTGGCTGTTTCTCTTCCCAGAGATCTCAGTTCACAGAATCATGGAATCATTTAGGTTAGAAAAGCATTCTAAGATCATTGAGTCCAACAATTAACCCAGCACTGGCATGTTCACCAATAAAACATGTCGCCAAGTGCCACATCCACACAGCTTTTAAGTCCCTCCGGGGATGGTGACTCCACCACTGCCCTGGGCAGCCTCTGCTGGTGCTGGACAACCCTTTTGGTGAAGAATTTTTCCCTAACATCCAATCTAAACCTCCCCTGGCCCAGCCTGAGGCCATTCCCTCTCCTCCTGTCCCTGTTCCCTGGGAGCAGAGCCTGACCTCACCCTGGTTCCCTGCTCCTGGCAGGGACTTGCAGAGCCAGAAGGTCCCCCCTGAGCCTCCTTTTCTCCAGGCTGAGCTCCCCCAGCTCCCTCAGCCCCTCCTGCTGCTCCAGACCCTTCCCCTCCTCTGTTCCCTTCTCTAGACACCCTCCAGTTGCTGAGGATTTTTGGGGGAGTCCCAGCTCTCTCCTTAGGTCCCAGGACTTGCAGAAGTTGTCGGTGTCTGCCCTTGGAGGCCAGAATTAATGTCTCAACTGTGGTAGCAGGAGGGATGATGGGGGAATGTGTTTGCCATCTGGTTCTGGTCAGACCTAAAACACAGAGCATGTTTGTCCTCCCTTGGTGATGTATCACACTCCGTATCATGGTGTCAGAGCCCAAGGGATTGATTATTTTCCTCCATAGGGGCACATATCACATCACATAAACCAGCCTGTCCTCTGACTCCATTCCAGCCTTAAAAAGCATCAAGTGGGACAACAACCCACAGCCATGGGGATCTGCAGCAAGGCTGGGAATGGACAGACTTCCTGCCCAAAAAAAAAAGCCCTGCCAGGACCACAAAACCTTCCTGGTTGATTCAACATTGATTCTGCTAGAATGAGCTGTTGCCCAGTATGTAGGTCGTGCTTGTAAGAGGAGAGAACCAGTTCACCCAAATGCTGCTCATCACCTGCATCCAGCAGCCTCGTTTCTCCTGCAAGACAAATGGAGCATTCGCTGCTCGGGGACAGCTTTGTGTGCCTCTGGTAGGGAAGTGTTCTAACTCACAGCAACAGGCTGTGTAAATCAGAGCTGGAGCTGCAGCCAAATGATGCAATTAGAGGTCTTGCTGTCAACAAACAATCATGTAAATTTGTTCTCTCTGATAGGAATCAAGAAGGAGACATGACTAAGCATGTAATAGCAGGGGGTTGGGAGAGGAAGAAGTTGCCCGAAGCTTTCTAATGAGGGAAAAAGTTATTGCAAAATGAAAGCAGTGAAAAGGTGAAGATTTGTAGGTGCCTGTCCAGGAACAGATGAGACCAGGTGGTACCTGAAAGGGGCTCCAGTAGGAGGTTTAGGTAGCTCAGTCTCTCCTCTGCAGGTGTGTTTTCCCAGCAGCACAAGTCATAGAATGGCTTGGGTTGAAAGGAACCTTAAAGCTCATCTCATTCCAACTCCTGCCATGGGCAGGGAACCTTCCACTAGAATGCTCTTGTCCCCCTCAGAGCTGAGCTGTGACCAGCAATTAAAGGCAATCAGCAGTGTCCTAATTAAGGGTAACACTTGCAGATACAGGATGCAGCAAAGGTATTTAGGGTGACTGGTACTTGTGGTGAGTCAAACCTTGCTGGAGAGAGATGGGGCCAGGACCTCATGGGTGCTGGGTTAGCACATGGACAATGGCTGCTGGTGTGGCCACTCTCACCTGGGGGAATTTACACATCATGGGGTGGTGTTGGGATCTGGTTTGGTTGAAATCCTGGTGCCTTAGCAAAGCCCCTGAAGCTTTCACAGGCATCTGCCTCCAAAACTTGTGGCCAGGCATCAGGGAAGTGTCCTCATATGGGCACTGCAGGTTAACAGGGGTTTCTCAGAGGAGCTGTGACTTCACCATCCCTGGACATGTCCAAGGCCAAGTTGGACAGGGCTTGGAGCAACCTGGGCTAGTGGAAGGTGTCCCTGCCCATGGCAGGGGATGGAACGAGATGAGCTCTGAGATCTATTCCAATCCAAACTAGTCTGTTATTCTACAGTTCTGTGACATCTCTCTTTAAAGCAGGAGGTGATGGGGATTTTTGGTTCCAATTCTTTGGCCTCAGTGCTAAAAGGAACAGCCACCTCCATTGCATCCACAGTTCTTGATCACCTCTGCCCAAAACCAGACAGTGCAGAGCAGTGGGTGGCATTGGTCCCCTGTGCTGTGCCTGGTGCCATCTTGCTGGAGGGTACCATTCCACTGCACCTTGAGAGATGACAGGACACATTTCTAAAACATCTTGAAATGGGTTTAGAGGTGAACCAAGCCCCCAGCACCCAGCCCAGACGCAGCACCCATCCCAGCACCCTTCAAAGGGCAAACATGGACCTTCCCATCCCTTTCCATCTCCATCCCTGTGATGGCTCAGCCACTCCTTTGATCTATAGGGTGCCATACACTGCTCTGGCTGCCTGGTGTCCCCTGCACCCTGGGCAGCCCCTCTTTCTGGGACATCAGGCATTTGCCTTAGAGCATGGGCTTGGAACCGCAGCAATACTTCAGCAGCTGCTCAGCCCTTAAACATCCCTATAATCTCAGGATTTAGCATCAAAGCAGCAGCTCTTCTAGCAGAGACGTGCAGGGACCAGACTTAAAATAAGTCACCAAAGTAGGCTGGGGAAGAGTCTTTGCCAAGTAACATCTGTCTAAGACAGTTAACATTAAACACAAAAAAAAACAACAACCCTTTTGTTCACTTCTGTTTAATGAGTGAGAGCTCTCATGGAGCCCAGTGTCTCATTTCACTTTCTCAATCAGGTCTTGCATAAGCCCATGTACTTACCTGATCTTTTCCTTCTCTTTCAAAACAGGCATGCCAGCCCAGCTGGCCTTTTGCTGACAGCGGTAGTGGCAATTTCCTACACAATCGCCATGCTGTATGAGGGGTGAGTAGCTGTGCAGAACTGGAGAGCTTCTAATTATTTCTACCAGCTTTAACTCCCGAGGTTTCGGAGAACTGCACAAGTAGAGATGATTTTTTCCAATTAATTGAGCAGGGGAAGAAGGAAAACAGAGCATTGTTTTTCAATTGTTTTGATAATGGGCAGATTCCGCTCTGAAACTATTTGCTGAGTTCTAGGAACATTTGTGCATTTGTTTGTTTTTATCAAAATGAGATCTTTTTTTCCTTTCGGGTGCCTGATTTTGTCTACAGAAGAACAATAAGGAAGGCAGTGAGAGGACTCATTGTGTCCTCTGAAGAGTCCCCACAAGAAGCACTTGCACTTTATAGTTCCTTGGATGGGGCTTCTCTGATATTTTGCAGTACAATAGCCCTGCAGCAGAGGATGGAACAGCCCAGAATAATTCCCAGAAGTAGCAGTTGTACTTCAGCAGTGAAAGGTCTTTTGTGTTTGCAAGGGAGGAAGAGATGCAGAGCGCCAAGGTCTGCATGCAGGGAAGTCTGAGTGTGTGCTGAGCCTTGTCCCACTCAGGACAGGGATGGTCCTGGGTGGAAGCAGCTTGTAGCTACTCCACAATCCAGAGAGACTGAGATGAGGATTGTCATGGCACGGCAGGACTCAGGCTGTGCCAACCCGTGAAACAGAGTTTCTGAGCACAAAGGAGAGAACACGCTAATCTTGAATTTAATTCTTCCTCCTTTCTTTTGCCCCCTCGCTTTTGTCTCTGTCCCCTCTCTCTCCAAATTCCCATCCTCCTAACTCCAGGCCTTTCACAGAGGAAATCTATCGGCAGAAACAGAAGGGAGTGAAGAACAAGTAGCCACAGGTACGTTTGCTGATCGGCGTTTTCAGCTGCTTTACCAGGCTCCCCCACCTACCCCTGCCCAGCCCTGCCTTCCCTGGCTCCTCCAGAGCCCTTCCCACACTTCTCAAGTCCTTGGAGCTTCAAACCTCTGCAAAAACCCAGGCAGGAAGGCTTTTCACAGCAGCAGTTTTGTCCGCCTCTTGGCACCCGACCAGCAGCCCCCAAATTGTTTTGATTATACACTTGAGAATCAGTGCGAGGGAAAATTGCTGGGAAGCTTTGAAGCTCCAGGCTTAGTCTGAATCAGGCAGAAAAAAGCAGTTATTGGCCGTGGCAGGTGCTGCAGTGAGCAGCAGGGATGGTGGTAGAGGGCATGTGTGCCTGGCCATCCCATAGGGAAATCAGGCATCTCTGCTCCAATTGCTCCTTGTCTGAGCTGGGACCATTTCTGCACATGGGCTCACCCTAAAAACTCAGCCCAAGCTGATTTTGGGGGCCAAAGGCTTTTGCAAAAGCACAAGTTCCTTGTCAGACTCCTTTCTCTGGGGTTCAATGCCATCCTGGAACCCCCAGTGCATCTGCCCACTGGTGGCTGGAGCGCTGGGACAACCCCACATCACTGCTGAGGTTTTGGCAGCCCCATAACTGCTGCTCTGATGGAAATGCTGTAACACCAATGGGGTCCCTGATGGACTCTTGTCCCTTTGTCTTTTGCAGGGCACTGTCTCCTGTACCTTGTGCCTCTCCCGTGCCCACACTGTCAGATTTACCCATTTTCCTACTGAAATATATCCTACTAATTAGCCCAGCAACCCTTAATGAGCTGACTGAGCTCCCTGCAGCACTGAAAGTGATCAGAGGAACAGCCCTAGTGTGGTGGCATCTCCTCACCACAGCCCAGGGGGGATGGAGTTCCCTGTCCCCAGGTCTCTGTCCCCATCACTGGGTCATGCAGCTCCTGATGCTCTCCCAGGAGTTACACGGTGTGGGACCTCCTGACCTCTTCTCTGTCACCAATTGTTGGAGATCTTCGGGGGAGAAAGCAATGCCCTCTGTATTGGAGGAGCTTTTCATGAGTGAGCTCTGAGCATGGGGAAGCACTGGCTCCAGCTCTTCCTGAAGATCATCTGAAGATCCTGTTGAAGAGCCAGAGGAAGCAGACAAAAGCTTGGGTGAAGCAACAGAGAAGGCTCAGGAGTCCCTGAGGATTCACACAGGGTTGGGGAAGGAAGAGAGGAATCTGCTGCAAAATCAAGAACAGCAAAGCATGTTGCAAACCCAACAACAAAGCCCCTCTTTTTTGGAAGAGGGAACCGCCCCATCCAGAGCTGTGGTTTCCCACCTTGCAAAGGTCTCCCACCACATAGAGGCCTGCAGTGTCCCTGCACTATTGCAAAGACTCAGAGAAAGGTGACTGAAAAGCACAGAGATGTGAATGTATGACCTAACCCACCGCCCCAGGGGGATGGAGGGATGGCAGCTGTCCTGTGGGGAAACCCTAGCATGGAGAAGACCCAGGGGAAGAGTCAATGTCTACCTGCACCCTGCAGATATCTCACCCCTGGCCCTGCTGGTGCCCTGGCCCCCTCCACACCCACCCAGCCCCTCCTTTTCCCTTTGAGGACATGAGGGTCCTGCTGCCTTCCCCAGCACCCAGTGCCTTCCAGCTGTTTCTCACTGCCTTGCAGGGACAGTGGGTGGGAGGGAGGGAAAGGCTGTTTTTGCCTTCCACACCATGCAGCAGCCAGGGACAGATCTGCCCCTCCGCCCCTGCCACGTGCCTCAGCAAGTCCCAGAATCGCCCAGTGCTGGATCCTGCCTTGAATGGAAAGACTCCAGAGGTGATGCTCCAGGCCCAGGCTCCGTGTTTACAGATTCCCAGAACAGTTTGAGAAAGGAACTGTGAATGACCAAACAAGCAGCAGTGGCGTTGGAGAAGGGAGCTGCTCCCGCACGGACACCGGGATGCGGTGCCACGTCTCAGCATCGCATCGTCCCCTCCACGGAGGGTCCTCCCTCTTCTCAGTGTCACCTCCACAAAAGGGTTCCATTTCCTTTTGCTTTTGCATGTTGTAATTCACCCTTTAGGCATTGCTCAGCAGGAATTAAAAAATGTTGGCCTCTTCTCAGTCCGGCCTCCATTTCCTCCGGACAGGCTCAGGGACGCTGTGTTTGTGTTTCATCATTTTAGGGCCATTACACATAGATTTATTTTTTTATTGCCATCTCAACAACCTTCCTCTTAAAGATTTGGGCATAGTATTTTATTTTTAGATAAGTTTCCATATCCCCTTCACAGTTAATGTTTATAGACAGAGGCTAAACCAGCCCAGTACCCATAGCAACCAGTGAGGAGAGGATCCATTGCATTATTCAGACAATTTATGTCAGAGTTGCCAGTCCTGGCTCAAAGTCTCTGATGTCAATAAAGTTGCATTTGTTGATAAGTGAAATCAGTATTTACCAAAGAGACACGTGCATGGTTCAGAAGAATTATTCTTAATGAGAAGACAGCAAGGGCCGTATTTGTGCTGTCTCGTTGCCTGTCTGGGGACCACGTGCACCCTTCCCCATCCCCACTGCAAGGCCAAGGGAGGATCCCAGTTGTACCATTCCCCTCCCCAGCCAGCATCAGCCCTCTAAAATGTGTCTGTCACCATAAATCCCAGTGATGGAGCTGCTTCCCATCCTGTGCCCAGAGCATCCCAAAAGCACAGGGGTTTGATGCTGCACTGGGACTGGTGTCATGGACTCCTTCCCCCTTGATCTGCCATTTCCAACCCTTCCCACTTCCCAGCATTCTGTGTCAGCTTTGTGTTGCACAAGGGCTTTTTCTGGGCTTATGCCAGACACATCCCTGGTTTTAGTAGCTCTTCCTGCAGCAGCCAGCACAGATTAATGCGTTGCTGCCTTCGCAGAACTGGTTCTGGCTGCTGTAAAGTTGACTCTGATATTTTAGAGGCATCTGCTCTGTTCCCTAAAGCAATCTGAGGAGCTGGAAGGTGATGTTCCAGCCCATCTCATGGGGCCCAAGCCCACCTTTCTCCTTCAGGCAGGGCCAGTCCTGGGTGGTGCTGTGCTGCTCCCTGGGGCTGCAGGAAGGGAAACACAGACAGACCATTATTTATGTTGTTTTATGGTATTTAACAACAAGGGATTAGGGGACTCTGTTTGGCTATAGGGAAAACATTGTGATTCCTCTCCAATTACCTAATATTTCTGAGAATTTGAGATTCCAGAGCGAGGGGATGAAACTTTCAGGCTGGCCATGAAGCACTGGTGGTGTCACAGCCATTTCCACACTTCCCAGCTGCAGGAGGGACAGGTCCTGTATTGATGCAGGGATTTGACTTCATGGCCTTCCAGGTCAGAATATGAGTCCTGATGCTTTCAAAGGAGGGACCTGCACTGTGGGACCCCCAGGACCAGCTGGTTGCAGCCTCGGCTCCCTGCTGGCACATGTGGGCTCATCCCTCCAGCTCTTGCATTGAGGACCAAATGAGGTTTCTGGAAATGGGGTCATGGGGCCATTTTCATAACTTCATGGCTCCAAAATCCAGCCTGGGACCTGCTGGGCCCACTGGAGCTTGGCAGGGGAGTTGTTTGCAGCCTTGGGCATTGCCTCACGTGAGGCTGTGTGCTGACGCCACAGATAACGCTTCCCTTCAAGTTTGGGATATTTCTCCAGAGCAAACATCGGGAAAGGAGAAACTAGTTAAAACACAACTACCTGGCAGGGACAGCTGGGTCACCAAGGCCATCTCTCTTCACTGCCTCAGGTCACCCCATCCCACTGCAGAGCCCCCAAAGCAGCTGTGCCTGCCCTCGGGGAGGTTTCCTCCCCATGGTCCCTCGTGTGGCTCCTCCACACACATCTCCCTTCCATGAAAATGGTTGTGATCATTTTCTGGGATGAGGAGATCCCCTGTGCAAACCCAAACATCCCAGCAACGGGAATACAATGCGGGGCCAGCTCTGCACTCACAGGATGCTTCATTCAGGAACACTCTGGGAGTGCATCCTCTGGTCCCTT
Source organism: Xenops minutus (assembly GCA_035221455.1). NCBI lineage: Eukaryota > Metazoa > Chordata > Aves > Passeriformes > Furnariidae > Xenops > Xenops minutus. The sequence goes on along the minus strand of JAWWEE010000030.1, from coordinate 13,755,505 downwards.
CCCTGGTGGTGGGGACATCCAGAACCAGGGACACATTCCCAAAAGCCCCACCCTCCATTGTGACTGCCCGTAACCCTGTGCCCATGTTTGCTTTTGCCCTGCCTTGCCCTGGCCATGGGTCCTTCTGTGGCAAAGAAATGCCAGAATAAACACGTGGCGCAATCCGGGCAGCACGTGCAGCACTGGCAGGATGGGGGGTTTGCCATTCCCACAGGGCTCCTGCTTGCTGAGTCTGCACCTTCCTTTGCTGTTTGGGGAGGTGGAAGGAAATGGGGGGCTCAGGGCTCAGGTGGTGGTTCTCACACCCATCCCAGTGATGAGGCTCAACCTCTGCTTTCTTGCCAGTGGTGGGGTTTTGATGTACTCAAAGCTCCTCTTTGCTTTTACAGGTGGTACAGGAGCAGTTTGGGCACTTAATCCTTTAATCCAGAGAAGGAGGACGGGGGACACAACAGGATTTATCTTTACAGGGGAATGTCCAGTCTCTTCTATCCCTGATGCGTAGAGAAAACAATCTGGGCTTTAAATGGTCACAAAGAAATGCAATGGGAAGAACATCCTGGTGGGAAACTATTCCCAGGTGGAAAACTATTTTCAAGTGGGAAAATCCCAGTGCTGGAGCCCAAACAAATGCCTGGGGCAGCACCAGGATCCCAGGGCTGAGCCACACGGGCACTGCTGGCAGGCTCCTGCTCAGGGATCTGGGATACAGGCAGTTCCCAACTCATGGGTGCCCAGGGGATGCTTTGAAATTCCCTGCAGTGCCAGGAGAGCAGCAGCACCCCGTGCCCTCTGTCCTCCTGCCCATGGTATCACCCCTGCCAGGGACAGTGTGGAAAAGACACCATCCAGCCCATCCCAGCCCACCTCCACCCTCACCCCGGGGGTCTTTACGCACGGAGCTCCCACCACGAGCCATGGGACAAGTTACGAGGCTGTTTTCCTTCATTTCCACACTCCACAGCCGCCCCGGGACAGCCCGGTGAGCTGGACACGCTGTGTTGCATCCTCCTTGGATCTGATTTCAAAGCAAAAAAATGGCAGGAATGTGCTGCTTTTTCCATGTTGCGTTGTCTGCGCAGAGGGGCTGTTTACGGAGCGAGGCTCCTTCCCCAGCCAGGGTCTTGGGAGGTCGTGGAGCCGCCGGAGCCCCGGGAAGATGTCAGGGCTGGGCTCTGCCTGTGGTTCTCTACTGCTGCACCAGGGCTGGGAGCCTTGAGGGCACTCAGTTTGGGGCACTGGCTCAGCCCTCGCCCAGCTCAGTGCCCCCAGTCCCAACACAGCCCCTCCAGACCCACGGCTGGAGCAGTGGGAGCACATATGGGACCTAGAGAGGAAACACCTCCAGGCTCCAAGCCCTCACCACCACTACCCATCCCTCTGCCAGCTCCCGCCTGGCACTGCCCTCCTGGCTCCCTGCCTCCTCTTGGGCTTTAATTTTTGTTCTACAACCCCATCAACCATTGCTATTTCCATGGGAACCATCCCGAAATCCAGCAATGTGTCCCCTGGGGTCACCAGGCCTCCCTCTCCCCCTTGCCTTATATTCCAAGCCCAGTTTCTGCCCATCTCCAGTTACAGGTGACATTTCTCTCTAATCCCAGGGAAGCTGCTGCTCTTTGGAAAGGAGCAGAAAGTGCCAGAGGCTGGGAACACATCCAGGACATGCAGACACCTTTGTGCTGGATGCTGGCAGGATGCTGCTGCATCCAAGTGAACTGTGGGCAAGGAGAAGGGAGGAAAACTGGGAGTAGGGGATTTCCAGGGTGCTCCTGGCTCAGAGCTGCATCACACCAGGCACAGGGATGGCGTCTCTGAGGGAGCTCTCACCACCCCTTGCCTGGATGACTCAAGGAGTTGGGGATTTGAGACAAGTCTCAGGCTTTCAAATTCTCTGTTAATCAAATCCCAAATGCTGAAAGGAATCAAGAGACATGAAAAGTGTTGCTAAAGAAGCAGGAGGAGGGGGAAGGAAACAAATAAAGCCATGCTCCCAGGTCCCCAGCGACAGAGCAGCCCACTTCTGCATCATATCTCATCTGGGAAAAATTATATGTTGGGAATTATGTGCCTCTTCTGAAAAGCCTTAAAGGAGATTTAATAAAATGAGACAAGCTAATAATATAGGGAATGAATAGCAACCCTGGGTGCTGCATCTTGATTTAATCAGATGTTTTTCCCCAGGGGGACAAGAAAAAGTTATGGCTAAAGCCTCCCTTCCCTTCCCTACCCAGCTGCTCCCCTCTTCATCTGGCTATCCACTCCTTCTCTCATCCCAGCAGAGCAGCCAGGGCACGATTTGGGGTCCCACAAGACCCCGCTGTTCAGCAGCAGCTGCTGGGAAATGCACAGCCCACGCTGGTTCTTTGGGAACAGGATAAAGAGATGGACACCAGCTTGCTGTACACCCATCAGGGAGAGGGTCCCTGTCTGAAGAACAGATCCCTGTCTTGGGTGAGAAAAGCAGGAACTGGGGAGCTGAGCTGGGGAGTGGACTTGGCTCCATGTGTGTACTTTCTCAGGAGGCAGGGAATGTCATGTGCTGCTGTGTCAGGAATGAGCCCATGGCAGGACATGAAGCACCTTAAGGGTGATGAGCTCATGTGGGATTTACTCCTCTCTGTGGCCCGGGAGAGTTGAGGGGTCTACGTGTGCAGGGTGGGAATGGCACAAACAGCCCTTCCAGCCTTGGCTGTTTCACCGCTTGGACCCGCAGGACCCGTCCATGAACCGAGGCCAGCCCAGCCCCAGGGGGATGATCCTTCCCAGCTCCACAGCACACTCAGAAACCAAACTCATGTTCTGATGTAATTGTCCTTTTCCGAGTACCCTCCGCTCTCCTGTCCCTGTGCTGGGCACCCTGGTGCTGCTCCTGCCTCCTGGAACATTTTGCTTCCTGTCTTTGAGCCGTGGCTGGTGCTGTGAGCTCCGTTTTGCTGCTGCACAGCTCGTCCAAGCCAGGCCCTGGGGACCCACATGTTCTGTCACCGGGATGTTTGTGTGACTTTCGTGGAATTTCCTTTCCTCAGCCACTTGCTCTCGGGCGTAGGGTGGGTTTTGCTGCTTGGCAGGTGGCTGGTAAATCTGCGAGGGTGCAGATAGGGAGGGAAATAGCAAGAAAACAGGGATTGATCTGTGCTGAAGGTAATTCCATTAAAGGTGTCTCTGGGGTTCGTGCAGACCATCCTGCCTGTGGCACTGGCTGTACCAAACTGCTCCATGAAAGAGCCTGTGTCTTCCAAAACCAAGCAAGGAGGAAAACATCCCACAAATGGCAGCTGTGGGGGAAAATGCTCTTTTACCTGCCTTCAGGCTTGGGCTATTTGCAGTCAGGTCAGAAATAGGTGGTGATTTTTAAGAGAATCATAACCGTGGGAAGGCTCTGCCTTGCAGTGAGGTGGATCCTTTATCATCAGTCACTGGAAGCAAATGTGCTCTGCTCCTACCAGGAGATGAGTTTCTAGATGAGCCTGGGAGGACTCAGCCTAAGCCATGTCATGCTCTTCTGCTGGGCTCTGCGTGACTCCGTGAGGATCTGGGCTCTGGGATGGCACAGGCAGTGCCCATGTCCTCTTCCCTGGGAATTCCCACTGCCACCATCTCTCCTCAACCCACCCAGGGCCCCTGATGCCCTGTCCTTGCTCTCAGGGGGTCCCTGGCTCCCATCTCACCCCACCAAGCCCACAGGATCCCAGGGCACTTGTACCTCGTGCTGTGCTCTGACAGAAGAGCTGTTTAGAAGGAGCAAACAGGTTTTTTTCCTGCTAGCCCAGGAGCAGGCTTTGAGCAGGCTATTTTTACCTGTTCCTGACACTATTAATAGTTGTACGGCCAACAGTAAACGCCGATCAAGATATTCGATTTGTCTGTCCCCCAGAGGTTGGCACTTCCCATTCCCCCCGTTGTTTTCCATCACCTGCTTCAATTAAATGATCCTTTTGTTATTTTGGGGTGATACATTTGGGCTTTGTATTCAGCTATTAAACTTCTCTGCTGTCTCGCACACAGATTACTAAACACGGGAGACTGTCCCACTTTCTCTCCTCCAAGTGCCCTTGTGCCTCCAGGCAGGATGTTCCCCTGCAGGCAGGGATGAGGCTCAAAAGGGCTCTTTGAGCCACTCTTCCCTTCCAACCCACAGACAAGCACAATTCCTGCATAAGTCTTTGAACAGTGTTTAAATCAATATCGAAGTGTGAGATCACACTCGGGGGGGAGCGGGGGGAGATGAAAAGCTCAGCACCAGCCACTTCCCAAGTGGAGCTGATGAAATGCACCACGGCACCCTCTGTGTGTTCTGGCTGCTCCTGAGGTGCTGTGGGTGAGGCTTCTGCTACCCAAAACCTTATTTAAATACTACTTTTTCCTACATTTGTTGTTTGTTTTTTTTTTTCCTAATAGATCATGGAGTCACAGAATTGAGTTGGAAGGGTCCTTAAAGCTCATCCTGTTCCGCCCCCCTGCCATGGGCAGGGTCACCTTCCACTAGACCAGGTTGCTCCAAGCCCTGTCCAACCTGGCCTTGGACACTGGGCTTGAACACTCCCAACTCCTCACAGCCTGGAATTCCTTCCCAATATTCCTCTGTCAGTGGGAAGCCATTCCCCCTTATCCTGCCACTCCGTGTCCTTATCCAAAGTCCCTCTCCGGTTCTCCTCAAACCCCTCTAGGCGCTGGAAGGGGCTCTAAGGTCTCCCTGGAGCCTTCCCCTCTCCAGGCTGCCCTTTCCCAGTTCTCCCAGTAAGGAAACATTCCCATTCCCATTCCCCCCGTACCGGGCTCTCTCCCTCCCCCTGGCGGGGGGAGCCGGCACTGCAGCGCACCGGGGCCGGGATTGGGGTCGGGATTGGGGTCGGGATCGGGGTCGGGGTCGGGGTCGGGGTTACGGGAAAGCCCCGGTGCCAAGAGCCCCCATCAGGGGTGCACCCGCAGCCCCCAGCCCGACCCCCCGCTCTGCTCCCCGCGCTCCGCCGCTCGCACCCAGCGGGGTCTGCCCTTCGGTCCCACCGGTGTTTGCGCCGGGAAAGTGTAAACTGGGGCAAAACCACGGCGGGAACTGGGGTGGGACCTCCTGCACACCCCGTCCCGGGTCCGTGCGGGGTCACCCCCCACTCCCGCAGCGCCGGGAGCCCCGAGCCGGCTGCGGGGCGTCGGGAGTCGGGATGGATGCAAAGAGCCGTGACCTCGGGCTGGGATGCAAAGGGGTCTGTTTGCAAACGGGACCGGGAGCCCAGACCGGGGAGTGCGAACGGGGACTGCCAAACACCGGGGGTGCGAACCGGGATGCGAACGGGGCCGGGCTGAGCAGCACCGGGAGTGCGAGAGGGGCTGCCGATCCCCGGGGTGCGGATGGGGCCGGCGAGCTCAGCCCCGGGGTGCGGACGGGGCCGGGCTGTGCAGCACCAAGGGTCCTTAGGGGGCTGCGAATAGGACGGCGCTGCCCGCATCCCGCTGCCCGCATCCCGGTGCCCGCATCCCGGACCGCGCATCCCGGTGCCCGCATCCCGGTGCCCGCATCCCTGCATCCCGCATCCCGGTACCCGCATCCCTGCATCCCGCATCCCGGTGCCTGCATCCCTGCATCCCGCACCCCGGTGCCCGCATCCCTGCATCCCGCACCCCGGAGCCGGCACCCCGTATCCCGCACCCCGTATCCCGCATCCCCGAGCCGGGCGCTGACTCAGCCGCCGCCGCCGCCGCCCCGGGCCGTGACGCGCCGAGGGGCGGTCGCTGCCTCCTCCATATAACGCGGTGCCGGCCGTGCAGAGCTCACACCGACCCTTCCTGCGAGGGGAGAGGGGCAGAGCAGCCGGCCAGGCAGCGCCTTCCTCCTCCTCCTCGTCCTCCTCCTCTTCCTCCTTCTCCTCGGCGCAAGCTGCACCCCCCCGCCAGCTTCAATGAAACTGGCAGCGATGATCAAGAAGATGTGTCCCAGCGAGGCCGAGCTGAGCATCCCCGCCAAGAACTGCTACCGCATGGTCATCCTGGGCTCGTCCAAGGTGGGCAAGACGGCCATCGTGTCGCGCTTCCTCACCGGCCGCTTCGAGGAGCAGTACACGCCGACCATCGAGGACTTCCACCGCAAGTTCTACAGCATCCGTGGAGAGGTGTACCAGCTCGACATCCTCGACACGTCGGGCAACCACCCCTTCCCAGCCATGCGCCGCCTCTCCATCCTCACAGGTGCTTGTCAGGGGGTTCTTCTGCCCGGTTCCAGGTGTTCTTGCCCAGTCCTGGGGTGTTTCTGCAGTCCTGGGAGGAGGGAGGTGGGATTTGGTGTGTTCGGTGCATGGGCAGCTCTTCCTGATGGACGGGAGGATGCAGGAGCCAAGTGCTGCCCGCTCCTTCCCTCCCCGAGTCCCTGTATGGCTCAGGCAGTGGGTCTCTGTGTGTCCCCATCCCTGCAACCATCTCACCTTCCCTCTTTGTCCCCAGGAGACGTGTTCATCCTCGTGTTCAGCCTGGACAACCGTGACTCCTTTGAGGAGGTGCAGCGCCTGAAGCAGCAAATCCTGGAGACCAAGTCGTGCCTGAAGAACAAGACCAAGGAGAACATAGAGGTGCCCCTGGTCATCTGTGGCAACAAGGGCGACCGGGACTTTTACCGGGAGGTGGAACCCCGGGAGATCGAGCAGCTGGTGGGAGGGGACCCCAAAAAATGCGCCTACTTCGAGATCTCAGCCAAGAGGAACAGCAGCCTGGACCAGATGTTCCAGGCACTCTTCGCCATGGCCAAGCTGCCCAGCGAGATGAGCCCCGACCTGCACCGCAAGGTCTCGGTCCAGTACTGCGACATCCTGCATAAGAAGGCTCTGAAAGGCAAAAAGCTGCTGAAGGAGGGGGGCCGGGGTGGCACGGAGGAGGCGTATGGCATCGTGGCCCCCTTCGCCCGGCGACCCAGCGTCCACAGTGACCTCATGTACATCAGGGAGAAAGCCATCGGCGGCGGGCACGGCAAGGAGAAGGATCGCTGTGTGATCAGCTAGGAACCCCTGCTCCCTACAGAAAGGAAGGAAGGAAGGGAAGAAGGAAAGGAGGGGGGAAAGGTGCTCGTTTCCGAACTGACTTTGGGCAGGCAGGAGGGTGGGCAGGCACCCACTCGGGCAGAGAGGATGTCGCCTCTCCCCCAGCCTCCCTCCTCCCGCTTTCATCGCCTCTTTCCCCCGGGGGTGCCTTTTGGGAGCGAGGGATGCGAAGGGGAAGGCTTTGGAGGGCAGGAGAGGGGTGTCACTGGGGACAGCCTCCTCCTCTGGACAGAGGGACAGGGAAAGGGTGAGCTGCTGGTGGCCAGGTGGGAGGACGCGTGTGAAGGGCACAGACCTTGGTGTTTCTTTCCCTCCCATACCACCCAGCCTCAGGCACTGCTCTCTGGAGGGCAGGGCAGGGCCTGCCAGCACCTGCCTGGGGCTTTGGGGTTGGTTTTTGGGGTTTTTTTTTCAACTTGAGAAGCTGTGCATGGACTCTGGCTCTGTGTCGTGTGTTCGTCTGTGTCTGCAAAACACATGCAGAAGACACTCCTAAGATGTTGCAAAGACATTGCAGAGTTACAGCCCCGATGGACCAAAAAACTGACTCTTGTTTACATTTGTCTTGTTTCATTTGCAAGATTTGGGGAGGGTGGGGGGGACTGGGAAGGGTTTTTCAATATAATAGGCACTTTATGTAGGTATTGTATGTCATTGACATGAACAAAAAAAAGATCTTCAAGTGTTTCTACCGTGGGTGAAACTTGATGTTTTATTTTTTCTACAAATGAATAAAATCTTTTTAAAAATTACACCTGTGGGTCATTGCCTTTGCTTCCCTGTCCCATGGCAAAACCTGGCCAACAAAAGACCTGAGCCTAGCTCCAAGGTTCCCAAAACCAGCCTCTCCCTCAGTCCCTTTATTGCCCCATTTTCTCCGACTCCCAGTGCAAAGGTTCCCGCCTCTGCAAGCCACCAGTTTCTTGCCACACAGGGTAACGAGGGGCCAGGCAGGGAGTTACTCACTCCAACAGGTCACTGAGCCAGGACTCTTTCCTCACTCCACTACGCCGAGTGACGATCCTGCCAGCCCCACGACATGCCGGGCACTCGCGTGTCATTCCCTGCAGTCACCCAGCAAACTGACATCACTTCGTTACAAAGAGCTGATTGTGTTTCATGCTCTTTCCCGATGAACTAAGAACGCTTTAATGATGTCAACACAGAGTGATTCATTGGCACCCCGGCTGGGATATTGTTTTTATTTTGCAATATGAGTAAAGGAAGTACTTTGCTCGAAAGGTCACCTCTGCATCTGATGGTTTTTAATCTCTTCCTAATAACAAGTCGCAGTAATCATTGCTAGAAGTGAAAGGGAAAGAGTTCTTCCCGGCTCCAGTTTCTGTTCGAGTTAATTTTCAGCCCCTGCTCCCCTCTCACACAGCAGCACAAATCTGTGTTTAATAAATATTAATGGCAAGAAAATCATACTGAAGCCATAAAACTAAGGTGGGAGAGCGAGACTGCAAAGCAAACCGCCTCAGTTTCACTTGAAACTTGGATTCAGGCTGACAGAGTTAACTTGTTCCTGCACTGTGTGCCAGACATTTCTTTGGCAACAGGTTGTTTCTTCCAGCTCTGTAAATGCCTGATTTCACAGAAACAGCGACTGGCAAAAGAATGGAAAACATTGTCCAAGCATGAGACACAGGAATTTATTGAGCCGGGACAGGCAATTGGTTGGTGGAAAGGCAATTTCAGTAATAAAAAATGTGTACATTGTGCTTTGTTTATCTTGGTGTTCTGCTTTACTCACAGTTTACACACTGGCATCTTCCCAAAGAAAGTACTAGTACAGTATTCCAATGGGGACAGAGTAAATCCCTAAGCTACAGGTGAGGTGCAACCATCCCAACTCCCAACGAGCAGAATTACCTGTTCAAGCTGCTCAAATGCTTGTGGCTGTGGGAAGCCTCTGGGGCACTTTGGATGTGGAACTGACCCATTCTGTGAGGCCTGACTTTAGCATAGAATAACTAAAAGTTCCTATCATTTATGCCTTTTGTTTTGATTCTTGTCCTTCCTGTGTTTTAAGAGGAAAAGACACTGGAGCTGGGCCCAGGCTACACACACCCTCTGTGCTGCCAACATCCTGCCCCTGCTCAGCCCACATCCACCCAGTGAACACACAAGAGGGGCAGCTTGGAATTCATAAATCTTTACTTGACTCATCTCAAACACAACCATCAACTGTTTAAAAAGAGAAATACAGAAGCAAATGAAAGCAATCATATCTCTTTCAACACACAGAGAATGGAAAGTGTTCCAGAGTCACTTTCCAGGAGCAGGGCCAAACAGCTCATGCTTCCCTCTTATGTTCCCTTTTGATGTTTGGCCATTTTTAAGTAAAAAACAGTGCAGAAAAAGTCTCCATTCTCTTGTTGAAATTAACCATCAGGTACTTTGACCCTTAGAGAGGAGGAAACATAATGTCTCCTGCTTCTTTGAACGTAAAAAAGAAGAACCCCACCCCGAGAGAAAACAGGAGATGGGTATATAGTCCTGCAGCAGATCAAAGGGAACGTGCCACTGTAAAAACCCCAGGTGAGGCACATGGTGTTCTGGTTCAGTGTCACTCACCTGTGACACACAGGCACAACTCCACAGCAGTGTAACCTAAAAAGCATAAGGAAACAAAAACAAACTGCTGCCACCCTGTTCAGCCCGGAGAGGAGGTATCTCAGACCCAAGGAGTGCAGCTGTGCCCGTCCTACTCCTTGGGGATTTCAAACATGCAAAGGCTCTTGTACTTCTGCAGCAGCTCGTTTTTGGTCCGGACCTGCTCCCGCAGGTTCTGCAGCTGCTGCTGCTGCTGCTCTGGGCTCACACCAATGCCAGGCATGGAGCTGATCAGCTTCCTCATCTCCTGGAACTTGTTCTTGAGCTCATTCAGTACCTGGTGAACATCCTGGCTGTCCTTGTCCATGCTGCACAGGAGAGAGAATTGAGACATTATTGAATTATCCTATTGGAAACACTGTAATTTCCAACACAACTAGGGTATAAATTGGATTTGACTGGGAGACTTGGTACTTAGCTACACACACCTGACCCACCTATCCCAATAAAACAGACACAGATGGATATACAGACTGGGTAACTTAGGGGCAAACTGTGTTCCTGCTAATTTCCAGCACACAATCCAGTCACCTCAGGATGCATCAATAGGGTTAGGAGCTGGTTTGCAGCTTTCAAACATTACCCTGGAGCAGGCTAAATTCTCCCTCTGAACTCTCTTTGGGGAAGGTAAGATTGCATATGTGTTGTGTGTAGGCACCTGGAAAAAAAGATCTCAGTCTCACCCATGACCTGTTGCTGCTGTAATACAAAAAAATCAATGCAGCCAAACAGCTTGACAGCAAAAAATAGAAACTGTTCCCCAAAGCATCAGAGAGTGTCCAAAGGCAGAGAAAATTGTACTTTGGAGCTTTAAAAGGACTCTCTGGGGATGTATAACTAATAAAAGAGAAGCGGTGGGGGTTTTTGGGGTTGGGTTTGGCTTGGCTTGTGTTTTTTAAGAGCAGCAGAATTGGTTCTGCAGCCAGCTCTGTGCTTTTCAAGGCTCAGTGTTGTCTGAGGCAGCGTCTGCCCTTGAACCCTCATTAGTATCTGACTCAGCTTTGTTAGCACCAGCAAGAAGCTTTACCAATTCTAGGCAAAAGCCAGTCCCTGCTTCCAGGGTGCCTGTTAATAGGGAGAGCGGGATTCTAATGGTCTTTAAAAAACTGGCTTGGCATGACCAGGGCAGAGAAGTGCTTGATTATAACTTTGGGGAATCGTGACATGGCTGAAAGCAAAACTTTTAACCAGATGGTCGCTGCTTGTTTCAAAAGCCTATTGGAACAAAATATTCATTATTCCCTTCTAAAGAAAACTGCAGCTGGTACTATAATGTCTCCCCATTATGCAGGCACTCATGATCAGGTCAGCAGTGGAAAAATACAGGCGCACACACACAACCTTGGCACATCTAGGGAAGGATGGGGTGACAGTGCCTTTAATCCACCAGAATTGCAGTCTGACTTTGACAGGGATGTCCTCCCCACTCCAGGGCTCCCCACATCTCATTCTCTTCCCCACACAGAGAGAACTGACAGCTGCCTGTTGGTTGGTTGATTGAAGGGGATAAATATTTCAGGCGTGGTGGGTTTTTTTCCTCATAGGTGGTTTTCCAGCTGGATCAAGCTGCTGAAGCAACTCCTTGTTTGGGGGCATGGAAAGGTGGGAGTGAGGAGGTGTGGGCAGAGACTGAGCTGTCTGTACTAATACAGGATCCAACACAACACTCAACCACAGCCTGGGCTGACAGCCTGGGCATGAGACCTGCCTTAGGGCACAGTGTTCTTCACTACACCAGCACAACCCACCACCAGTGGAGCCACGCACTGGGATCTCAGCAGTGATCAGACTGTACAAGGCTGACAATATCAGCAAGCCCTGTTTAGGACAACATTCTCCAGGCCCAGCCAACAGGAAAAAGCACGTCCTTGAATGCAAGCAAATGTGCTCCGGAGCACAGAGTCACCTTGGAGATGTGTCTTCAGGGCTGAGCCAGTGTCAGAACAGCGGGGCTGGGCTCTGCCACTCGTGCCAGTGTGAGAGGACAATACGTCTGCCATCTGTCAGGGACACGAGCCAAAACATCCCACCACTCACCTCTGTGGCCCTGCCCATCTGCGGCACCGTTTGTACCTATGTCTGCTCGAGCTGCCCAGGAAATGCCATGTGTGAAGACAAGGGAAGAAACTGGGGAACAGGAGTGGGTGGCTCGGTGGGATAGGGCACAAGATACCCCTGGGACTGTCATGTCTGAGTCACTATGACCTGCTCGATGATATATCAGAATCTGGGAGGTCTCAGCCCATGGCTACTGCCCGCTTTGCTGAGGTACAAGTGGATTTAGCCTCACTTCTGTGGTCAGGATTTAGCCTCACTCCTGGCACAGACCAAGGAGAATCAAAGTTGAGGGGCAACCTGATTGCCCACCCCCAGCACAACTGGAAAACTGAGGGAAATTAGAGGGTTTGTGTTTTCGTGCCTGTTCTGGGTCAGTGTGTCGGGGGTATTCAGTCCTCCCTTCCCATGGCTCAGGCTGCAGAGCCATTAGGGATGAACCTCTCTCACTTTTCAGACATGCTTGATGCAACTGAAACATCAGCAGGACACAAACCAGCCTCAGCTCCCCAGTAAGTGCAAAGGGATAGGGCAGCCTACAGCCAGGAATAAGGGAATTCATGCTTCCTGTGACTGCTGCCTCACCCCCCAGCATGTCCAGGTGAGGGCAAGGAGCTGGCCTGGATGGATTTCCATGGCAGAGCCATTCCCTTTCTGGGAACTCAGACAAGAATCCCTGGAGGGGTTATCCCAGGCCAGAAACACGTCACTTCTCAAGACCCTTGTACCAGCACCTTTTACCTACACAGTGCTTATCTTGAGCTGGGAAGAGAACAACACAATCTGTCCTGCTGCAGAAGACATCCTCCTTTTTACAGTTACCCAGAAATGGCCTGTGCTCCTGACGCAGTGCCTGTACCTTCTGAGGCTGTTATCAGCCAAAGAGCTCAGTTCTCTGGAGCAATGACCCAGTGGTTGAACAACCCAAGGGTGTTGGTGGTGGGGCAGTACCTGGGCCACAGGAGCACCTGCACAGCCCAGGTGACCCCAACACCACCAGGTACTGGCAGGACTCAGAGCAGAGATACACTTGGGGCTGCGCCAGCTCCCTCTGACAGTCCTCCCAGGAAATCCAGCTGGAAGAAAAAGGGCAAAGGAGATGCTGGGAGGTTGGAGAGCATCACTAGAAGGGTGGCCATAATGTCCTGCTACCCACATGGGGCACTCTGAGGATGCTGAGGGTGGAAAAACATCATTAAAAGGAGGATCCTGCAGGCCTGCTGCCCACCCAAGGCATTCTGAGGATGCTGGAGGTGGGAGAGCATCCCTTGAGGGGGATCCCCATAACCTTGCTCCTCATCCAGAGCATCCTGAGGATGTTGGAGGTGGGAGAGCATCCCTTGAGGGGGATCCCCATAACCCTGGTCCTCATCCAGAGCATCCTGGGGATGCTGGAGGTGGGAGAGCATCCCTTGAGGATGGATGCAGAAGGTGGGCGAGCATCCCTTGCGGGTCAACCCCATAACCCAGAGCATCCTGAGGATGTTGGTGCTTGGACATCCCCCTTGTTGGGGACCCCCTTGCCCTGCCCCCTGTCCGGGGCACCCCAAAGGATGCTGTGGCTGGGAGAGCATCCCTGATGGGGGTTGTCCTGAGCCCACCGAGGGCTCTGCTGTCGAGGGGTGTCCCTGGGGGTGTCCCAGTAGGGTCTGGGGGTTATCCCGGTGGGTCTGGGGGTTGTTCCTGGGGGTGTCTCTGGGGGTGTCCCGGCGGG
>JAWWEE010000030.1:13709496-13741992 GCA_035221455.1 Xenops minutus | reverse complement strand
TGATCCCCCCTGCGATCCCCAAGGATCTCCCCCACACCCTCCCAGCAATTCCTGCCTGTGCCCCCCAGTGATCCCTCCCAGTGACCCCCCAGTGATCCCCTCAGTGCCCCCCACAGTGGTGTTCCCTTGCGACCCACAGTGATACCCCACGGCGATCCTCCTGTGCCCCCTCAGGGATCCCACCTCCCATCCGAGCCCCACACAGGAGGTGGGAGGAAGGAGAGAGCTCAGGGTCCCACATCGCAAGGGGAGGGCAACGAGAAAGGGTCTCAGGAACCACCCAGGGGTCCCAGGAGCCATCCAGGGGTCCCAGGAACAACTCAGGGATCACAGGAACCATCCAGGGGTCCCAGGAACCATCCAGGAGTCCCAGGAGCCATCCAGGTATCCAGGTATCCTGTGATCCATCAGGGATCACAGGAACCACCCAGGGGTCCCAGGAACCACCCAGGGGTCCCAGGAACCATCCAGGGGTCCCAGGAGCCATTCAGGTATCCAAGGAACAATCCAGGGATCACAGGAACCACCCAGGGGTCCCAGGAACTATCCAGGGGTCCCAGGAACCACCCAGGGGTCCCAGGACCAACTTAGGGATCACAAGAACCATCCAGGGGTCCCAGGAACCACCCAGGGGTCCCAGGAGCCATACAGAGATCACAAAATCCACCCAGGTGCCACAGAAACAATCCCAGTGTCCCAGGAACAATCCAGGGATCACAGAAACCACCCAGGGGTCCCAGGAACCATCCAGGTATCCAACGAACAATCTGGGGAACATGGGAACCGTCCATTGGTCCCATAAACTATGCTGTGCCACCCTGGCCATGGCTCACAGCCCCTCAGCACATTGAGATCAGTGTCCCAAGCCTGTATACATCCCTGCCTTTGGAGCTAAATGCTAGGGGAAAATTGCATTATTCTGTGTTAATAGCCACAGCAGGGTTTTGGTCTCTTTATAGCCCAGGTTTCCACTGTGGTTTGTTGTTTGTGTCCTTAGTTTGACTTCAATGCAGATGCAGACAACATGGGCTGGATGACAGGGATAGATATGGTCCTTGTAATGCCTTAAAGATGGATGCTTACTTGGGACCAGGCTTTCTGCCCAAGGGAGGAGGCAGAGCCGGTATCAGTCAGAGGGAAAGCAAGCTGGAGTGTTGGATGAGAGCCTGGGCTGGAAACTGGAGGAACTTGAAGGAAGAACAGAAGTGTGGTGTCAGGGCTGGGACCACTTTGAAGCTGGGAGAGGGGGAAGAAGGGGAAAAAAGACAGGCTGAGAGAGCTGAGGGTGTTCAACCTGGAGAAGAGAAGGTTCTGGGAAGAACTTAGAGCCCATTCGAGTGCCTAAAGGGGCTCCAAGACAGCTGTAGAGGGACTTGGGACAAGGGCATGAAGTGACAGGACAAGGGGGAATGGCTTCCCACTGACAGAGGGCAGGGTTAGATGGGATATTGGGAAGAAATCCTTCCCTGTGATGGTGGTGAGGCCCTGGCATGGGTTGCCCAGAAAAGCTGCAGCTGCCTCATCCCTGGAAGTGCCCAAGGCCAGGTTGGACGGGGCTTGGAGTAACCTGAGCTAGCGGGAGGTGTCCCTGTCCATGTCAGGGGGTTGGAATGAGATGAACTTCAAGGTCCTGTCCAATCCAAGCCATTCTGGGATTCAGTGAAGAAGTTTGGCTCTGGCAGGACTGACCTACAGATGGAAGAGGCAACTCAGGATGGTGAGTGGTCAAGGCTGGGAGATGGAGGGTGATGCCCCTCTGCACCAAACAGCCTGAGTTTGCTGCAGCCAACAGCTGCCACTCTTTAAACCCTCATATCCACATAAAGCATGGTAGCACTGATAATACCAACCCCAGACATGAGCTTTTATTCCTGGTTTGGCTTAGAGAAAATGCATAATTTAATTTTTCATTCAAAATAGGCCCCCCTGCTCAACAGTTATAGGCTGAGAAGGACTGGCAAGGCAATTTTCTCTTTAAAACCAATTTCTTTTGAAAAGCAAACAGAGGCTATTTATACATCTAATGAGAATGCTGGTAACCATTTAAATGTGGAGTATTGACTGTTTGCTCTAAATATAGCAGATGCAATTGCTCACTTTGTTCCTACTGTCAGGAATAGATCCTGGTTTGGGAGCTGATGGTGGAATGTGTGAAGGAGCCTGGGGGAGCCCAGGTTCCGCTGAGCAGATCCCTGCAGGAAGGCTCGTGGTATTTATGGCCCTTGGACTGAGCCAAGCAGGAGGTACAGGATGCTGTGTCCTTCAGCTGGGACTGAGCCGAGAGGTTCATTTCTGTCTCTTTTTAAGGGCTGTTTCTAAAGCAAGAGTTGATTCAGGCTCCACGGGGGACACTTTCCTCGGTGCTGTGCTGGTTTTAATTCTCCCCTTGGCTTTCTGGAGGAGGGCAGCAATAATTGCTGGGCTGCTGGATGCCTGCCTGTGATGGGTGAGTCAGGCAGTCTCTGGAGCAGGTGACAACATGCAGATACCATTCAGCCGTACCTAAAGTGCTGTCAGTCAGTATTTCTTTGTGCCATTCCTTTCTCATTTTGGGTCTTGTGTTCCCACAGCAGCTGGAACACACAGCTTTATCTAGTTGGCATTTCTCCCTGTCCCTGTCTCTCACCTTCCCTTTCTTGTGGGAGCAGCTCCTCCAGCTCCCCCAGCTGACCCACCTCAATCCATTGGGGCTTGTCATGTCTTGTGGCAAGTCCAGGGGAGAGCAAAGATGATGCTGGTGAATTGATCAAGTGAGACTGTGTTGTCACTATCTGAGTGTCAGCCTGTATGAGGGGACAGTAGAACTGTGGTCTGTAATGTGATGGTGTCCACATCCCTGGTGAAGGCTGCGGGGAGAGCTGAGACCCATCTGACAGGTCTGGCAAGGAAGAGAAGAATTTTGGTGGTTTGGCTGTGCAGACAGTGTTGATGTCAGGTGAGCAGCAGTGCTGCTCTGCCTAAACCTTCACCTGTCCTTGTGGACCTCCAAACTGTGAGACTCTTGTCCCCAGGGGGTGACTTGGATGACCTGGGTTATGTCCTTGTAATGCAATTCCTGACAGACATCACCACCAATATGGTCTTCCACATCCCTTTGCAGTCCTGTCAGGGTCTCCATCTCAGACAGGAGGGGTGTTTGCCTGTGCCCTGTTCTCAGGAGGAGCTGGTGGTGGGTTGCAGTTCTCCTTAATTTTCACACTGGATTTTTTCACCCGCTGTCAGTTCCTCAGCAGAAGGGTTTGAATGAGCAACCTGTGAAAACTCCCTGTGAGGCAGCTAAAGCATGAACAAAGGCTCTTAGTGATGAATGAAAAGAATAATTTCCCCCTGGATTTGGTAATAAACCTGAAGTGCAAATGATCGACCTGTTCCTCGATTTAATTGTGGTTCTTTGTATAATTCAGTTGCTGGACAGGCAGTTTCTGAAACTGTTTTCAAACCATCTGATCTCCTGTGTACACTCATTGCCTACCCAGACATTTCATTAACCCATTATCCTAAAAACCAGCTGATCAAATAATCCGTATCCAGAGCCTCTTTTGTTTTAGCCTGCTTCTTTATGATACCAATGTTAATCTTTTTTTTTCCTTTCATTTTCTGTACAGATTGTACCTCTTGTCTGCTTCCAGAGGGAACTTTTGAGGGATTTACTACCAGGTGAGTCTGTGCCTTTCACTATTTCCTTACAATGACTTGATGTTTTTATATTGATGGTCTGGCATTTCACTGGGCTCTGCGTCTTGCTGCCGGACCATCTGGAGCTTGTTGTGCTGTTGCCACCAGCTCTGTTATCATTTTTTACTATGTTGATATCACCAGGTTGAACTTTATCTCTTCCTCCTGCTCCTGCACTGCATCATCAGCCCGCATTTTCTATTTAAGTCTTGCTAAGCTGCTGCAGTGGGATAAGTCTGTATTGCTCAGCCAGGGAGGTGTTGTCAGGGTTGTGGCCACCTGGGACAGGGTTGATAGGAATTGAGAAGTTACAGCTGCAGCCCTTGGCTGCACTCAAGGCACAGAAACATTGGACTTTTGTTAGGCCATGGCTGTGATACTGCAACTGCTCAGGTTCCTGGACAAGATTCCCCCTAATTCTGACTACATGGGAATTCAGTCCTGGGCTCAGCCCTGTCTTGACTCCTGGTATCATTCGGGGATCATTTCAGGGCCCTGGTGTCCCAGAATTCTCAGGGGGGTGCTGATGGGAGGACATAAACCAAGTTTCATCCTTTGAAATCGTATTTTAGCCAGAGGAATTTAGACCCTGGAGGTCTGGCTGCCTCAGTCCTGCAACACCATATCCTCCAAGAGCTGCTGGTACCCCGGGTGCCATTGGGGTTTAAGATCCATCTGGTGTGAACAAGCAGCACCAAGCACATCCACAGCACCCCAGTGCCTCCTGGAGCTCCTGAGGCTTTGGCAGAGCCACGGGCCATCAGGAAACTGGGCTGCTGTGGGAGAGGGACCATCCATGACCTGGGAGGTGCTGTCCTCGAGGAGAGCCTGACATACAGGATAGACCCTGGGACGAGGTGGCACATGAGGCTTGGCCAGGCTGCCTGTAGCACCAGGTTGAGTGTCACTGCAGGGCATTGGCCTGGCCATGAAGGCCAGTGCTTCGGTGTTCCAAGCCTTGGGAGGTGAATGGGGATGATTCAAGGGCACAGGGAGCGTCCAGCAATCTCATGATATCCAGTGATGCCACCCCTTGGCTGAGCAAACACAGAGGCTGGCCCAGGCTGTGCTACCCCAGGGGAGGTACCCCTGCCACGGCGTGGGCAGAGGGAGCACCGAGGGCTTCTTGCGCAAGGTCAGCTACGCAGAATCATGGATCCAGGAAAACACGCAGCTGGATCAGCCTCTGCCTGGCCCATCTCCAGGGGCAGGTGGCTCTGGAGCTCAGTCTCCATTGGGCAGCGCTGTACCCGTGGGGCATCCTGGAGTGGTGAGTCCTAGGGAGCCACCAGTCCCTGCAGGGTCCCACCAGATCATCCCACAGTCTGGTTTGAACACTCCAAGCTGTTTTCCACCCAGTACAAAAGGGCATAAGTCACCTTTCAGGAGCAAGACAGGAACTTGGAGTGTGAATTTGGGGTGTCCCTGAGGAAACCTAAGCTTGCAGAGGGAAGTGCCCTTGTTACCACTGGGCAAAAGCAGCCCTGGATCCCTGCTGGCTCTGGCTGCCATGTGGTGAGTCAGCAACGTCCCTGCCATTATTTACAAATAATGAGTGAAGCTCTGGACACGTGCTGCCAAATACATGAGGCAGCAGCAGTTTCACTCTCAGTATGTAATCGTGGCCTTGAAGCAATGCTGCAAGTGCCTGCGCCACACCCAGGCTCAGCCCAAGCAAGGATTTCTCTCCAGACTTTCTGAATGCACAGCCAGCATGTTGGGAAGGTGATGGAGTGGGACAGCACATATGTGTACAAGCTTGTGCACATTCATCCCTGTGTCTGTGGGCATCCCTGTGTGTATCCCTGTGTCTGCATGTGCATCCCTAGGTGCATCCCTGTGCATGTGCATCCCTGTGTGAGTGTGCATCCTTGTGTGTGTGTGCACATCCCTGTGTGTTTGTGCATCCCTGGGTGCACCCTTGGGTGCATCCCTGTGCTCGTGCCTCCATGGGTCCCAGGGCAGCACTGCCCCACACATGGACACAGTGTGGGGGTCCCAGAGGACAGACTTATCAAGATAAATTTACCTAGATGCCTGTAGGAGACACTAATGGGGTTGCATTAAGGACATTAATGAAATCCCAGGCCTTTTCTTGGAGTTGTTCTTATTCTCCTAAAGTGGGTCAGGCTTTGTGTGTTTGTCAGAGTCTCTTCATGTGTGGCAGGAAAAGGAATTACCTGATGTTGGAGCACTTCAAAATGTGTCTCTTGGGTTACACAGGGGGAGAGGAAAAGAGCTTTGTTTGGACTTTGTTTCAGTACCACTGAGAAAGCATCGGGTTAAGATTTTAGGCCATCCTTTGCTTGAATTGCAAATGCCATTTTGCTATAATTGGCCTAAATACTGGAAAGAGACAAATTTTACATGGGCTTTGCAAGATCAGTCGGGTGTCCTTGAAGAATAGTTTTACATGCAGAGCACTGGGTTTCTGGGGCAGCACTGGTGCGGTGGGAGATACATCTCTCTTGCAAATCTGATAGATGGAGAAGTCTCCATCCAGCTCCACTGAGAAGCATTTAATCCTTCTCCTGATCTGGACATCATTCATCTCTGCAGGACCATGGCAAGAGCAGCATTTTGGTGAGCCTTCCTCCTCCTGACCTGGGGCTTCCTGTGCCCTGGGCACTCCCAGAATGCTGCCATACCCACACCTGGAGGAGACACTCCCCCTCTTCAGCCACATCAGCACCTCCCACCGACTTCAGGGCTGGCATCCTTGGGTGGCTTGTCATGGTCACGTGTTCCTGGCCCCAAGTATCCCTGTTTGCCAAGGGCTTAATATTTAGCTGCTAATAAACAAAGCATATCAGAGAGTATTTGACGACCAGGTAGCTTAACTTTCCTGGGAATTTTGCTGGCTCTTGCGGCACAAACAAGGCCAGGATGTGCTGACATTCTTGCCTCACATAAAGTTTTCTTTGGAAAAATGCCTAAGATTTCCCAGAACAGGCTTCCCGCATTGCTCCAGCTTCCACTCCCTCACTCCTGGGCACTCCTTGGGCTGGTGATCCAATGCTCAGCCATGTCCCATCCTGCCTAAAAGCTTTCACCCCATTCTGGCTGCACACTGATTTATCCAAGAAGGAGTTGTTTGTTGGGAAGGGATTGGTTTGGGGTTTTGGCTCTGAGCAGCTGCAGAGGAATCAAAATAAGGTTTTTAAAAAATGTCAAGGGGGAAAAGAGAAACCCTCCCTGTTGTTCTGACTTGAGAAATGAGTGAAGTTGTCCTTCCTGCCTTTATTCCATGGGCATTTCTGCCCATGTAAAACTGACTTTTTCCCCCGGAGAAATGTACCCTAAAGCCCAGCTCAGCAGCCACTGCCTGGCTTTGTGCCTATGGCTCGATCCAGCCTGGAGCCAGCTTTTGCCCATTTCTACCTTGCAGATAAGCTGAGCCTATCCTGGCTTCTCCCATAAGGGCATCTGGCAAAGAGAAAGGCTGGATTATCACTCTAAACAATTCAGTTCCTAAGACCATCCTCTAATCTCAGTATGGTTCAGCCCATTCACCACTGATCCGAATGCAAGCAAATGTCATTAGAGAGGGACATCTGACTTTTAGGTAAACGCTCACCCATCCTTGCCCTCGGTCCCATGGAAAATGAGCCCTCCTGGTACTGTAGGAAGCTCTTGGGATGTTCCCACTGCCTTCCATGGCAATGGCAGCTCCTGGAAATGCTGGGCACTGTGTCTCTCCCACCAAGGGGTTACATTGGGATCTGGCTGCCGGCCGGCCCGTTCCGGCATCTCTCAACAACTGCGGAGATAATTGCCATAAGTCTAATTGTTCCTGCTGGATAATGAGCATTTTGCATCATCATCCCCAGCTGCTGAGAGCATCATCCGAGTCGCTATTTCAGGCACGGAAAGAGGCTCCTCTGAGCCAGAAAAGGCTGAACCAGACTGGATCTGGGCCCCCAAAGTGCTGAGCCCCCACTGACCACAGCACCGGTTTGTGAGCATGCTTTGGGACAAGGCGTGGGACAGGGACTGTTCCCAAAAGGCAGCATGGGTATGAAGACAGGAAAACATGGAAATTCCAGTGTGCTGATGAAACAAACAACTTCCCAGAGAGTCATGTCTCCGAATGGGCTTCTTCCAGCTGGACACAACATTATCCCTGTGGATGCAGAGAGTGCACATGCATGGATGTGCATGGACATGGATGCACACAAGCATGCAGGTGTGCAGATCCACATGAACACACACGTGTGTGTACACACCGAGCTGTTCCAATGCTGGGAATCCATAGCCCTGTTTCCCTGTCAACCTGGTGAGCTCCTGCTCCAGCCTTCCCCTGCTGAGGGGGGTTCGAACCTCTCCTTTGCACTAGTGCTGCTGTCCCTGCGCTCTGGAGAATGGGGTGGGTCTCTGAGGGCTTTTTATTCCATTTGCTAAGTTTTATAATTTTAAAACTCGCTAACAGGCTCATAAACCAGGCAGTCACAGGGGGCAAAGGAGTGGACAGAAACCTCCTCCCCTCGGAACCCAAGGAGTCACCATAACCAAGGAGCTGCTGTTCACTGTGATGAGCTGTGTGTGTTCTCAAACACACCCCATTGCTCTCGGTCCGGTGGGTGTCCCTCATTTTGGGCAATGCCATTGCAGGCAGCAAGGTTTGTCACAGCCTCCCCACACTGTTCCATCAGGCAGACCTGCTCCATGATGCCAAGACACGTGGCTGGCCTGGACCACAGTGAACATCATCTTCTCCCACCACGCGGCAGGAACTCCTGACTGGGCATTGATTTCTCCTCCACCAACAAGTGCTCTGCAAGAACTGGGGATGACCACCTCTGACCAAGGCTGCTCGGATGCACAAGGCTGGCCTGGCAGTAGGGACAGAATTTGAGCAAGCTGGGAATGCAGTGCTTCACTCCCTGCACCCTATCTGGCACCTGGAATAGCTGCTGGTAATTGCTTGGTGCTGCAGGATGAATTAAATAGCCAGCTGTGGCATTATCACTCTGCTCATGCTCATAAACATGTGGGTTTGGGGCATCATCAGCAGAGGCTGTGCATCCCAACTGTCCCATTCCACCCCATCCCACAGTTCCCAGCCCAGCCCTGGGCTCTGCACCTCACTTGCTTTTTCCTTATTCTTCACAAACCCACTGCAGTCGACTGTCAAGCACAACCCCTGTTCTCAGAGCAGCACCCCTGGAATTAACCCTTGTGCCTTGGTGGCTGGATGGGATTTGAGGACACCCATGTGGCACAAAGATGTCAGGCAAAAGGGTTTGGCTGCCAGGTTGTCACTTGTGCCCCTCCTGTTGTGCACAAGCGTCTGGAAACAGGATTGTGAAGGATGCTGCTGAGCTTGCCTTGGAAAGGGTGATTTGGGACTTGAGATAAGAGGCCCATGAGCTGGCTGGGAAAGGAGAGAGAGGAAGAAATGCGTCAGGGCAAGAGAGGGGAGAGATAAGTGACGCATCTAGGCTCAGAACACAGAGCCAACAGCCTTCTTGGCGCCATGGGGTGCAGGGTGGCTGGATCCACACCGTGACAGCCTTGGATGGAGCCAGCTCTGTGGCAAAGCCTGCCTGCTGACCACGCTTGGGAGCCCTCTGCCAAAACTGCAGAGGGTAGCGAGGAGGCAGACCCAGCCAGGGACTTGCTCTGACTCCAAGGGCTGTGCAGGGAAGCAGTGATGGGGTATTTGCCAGGGCATGGGACGCACCAGAGGGGATGATGCTAATTTTTCACCTTTGGGAACACGCTGCCTGTCGTATCAGCGTAAGCTTTTGGGGCTGGGGTAGCTTTTGTGCTGAAACAGCCTCTGCTGCTGCCCAGAAGGGGATTTGGGTGGCCATGACCACCCAAAGTACTGTCCTCGGGAGCCAGCTGGGCCCTTGTGGCTGATTTTGTATGTTGTCTCCTAATTGTGGTTCTTCATGTTCTTTCAAAGCAAAAAGCATAATTATCTGGAGGACAGGAAGCGTGGGGTTCCGGGAGTAACTGGGAGCTGGTGGCAAGGGGGTGGCTCCTGCTTTTCCAGGATCCCTTCTCCCCTCCTCCAAACTGGCTGCTGGCATTTCTCCTGCTGCTATCACCATCCTCCTCCCTTGGTGCCATATCTGCTTGGGCATCCCAGGCACTGGCAGCAATGCCTTGTCCTCATCCCAGCCCTGCCGCACCCCTGCGAGCACACAAACACGCTTCTCTTCTTCCAGTTCCCTATTTACAGCCACTGTATATACAGTATAATCCACCCACGGGATATCCAGGCTGTACTTGGCCAAGAAGGACAGAACATCCTTGTGATTCAAAAGGTCAAAATGAATGTCAATACACTGTCAGCAAGAATGCCAAAGCTGCCTTGGGGACACAGGGTGCTCGGAGAGACCCGGCTGTCGGGTGTGCTGCTCCCTGAACAACAGGTACAGAGTGCCTGAAAACTCTCCTTGCTGTAGGGTTGAGCAGAGCAACTATCCCTAAGGATAATTCCATGGTGTGCAAACAGCTTTGCCTACTCAGCCAGGAGGTCCCTGTACCCCCTCTCCACTCCTGGGTATGGAAGGGGTGAGCAGGTCGTGATGCCCCAACATTCTTCCAGCCACCTCCAGTTTCTGTCTCTGAAGCCCAACTCTGCCTCCTCCCCAGGGCTCTGGTGTAGAAATTTTTTCCCAAGACTCGGCTATGGATGCTGGTCCAGGTCCACGGGCAAAATGCAGATGTTTGCTCTGCATTGTGGACTCAGGGAGTCCCACAGAGCCCCAGACTGGGAGCAACCACCCCTCCTCCTCTTCCCAGATGGAGAAACTACTGTCATTTCAAGCTGTGCTGCAGGAAGCTCAGCTTGGGCGGATGGCTGGGATTGATTTCCAAGTGACACAGGCACTCGCGTGTCCCTTGAGCTGCCGGCCCTGTGCCTAATGATTTTCTCTGCTAATAATCTCCACTGAGCAGGCAGCAGCACATGCAGGCACGGGGCACAGGAACGAGGGGGATTGTTCAGAGCCTGACGTGGCTATGGCAGGTCCATGCTGCTGTTCCTGACATATGGGCCTTCTCCATTCCTCCCCATCTCATCCCAGCAGAAGGGCTGCCCTTGGAGCCCTCGATGCCAGCAGCACCAGCCCCTCTAACAATGGTCCCATATAACAAGAACAAAACCCTCTCAAGGCTTGAGGGATTTGCTGCTTAAGGCACTGGAAGAGACTCCAAGTTCTCCCTGGAACCTTCTCCAGGCTGAACAATGCCAGCTCTCTCAGTTTGTCTCCAGAGCAGAGCTGCTCCAGCCCTGGGAACACCTTCATGGCTTCCCCTGAACTCCATTCCAAAAGCACACACCTTTTTTTTCCCTCCCCTCTCCCCATGCAGTGCAGGGAGCAGGAACAAAAGCATGAACCTGGGTGCAAGATTCTCCAAACATGGGCTTTTGGGGAGGCCCCCAGGTCTCCCCAGCCTGCTGGAAAAGGGGGCTGCATGTCCAGGAGGAGCAGTGGAATGCATCCATTCCTGCACGAGCCAAGGTCGGAGCAGGCAGACGGAGCTGACAGTGCTGCCCAGCCTGGCAGGGCTCTTGCAGCCCCGACCTTTCTGGCTTTGAAAACAGGATGGGAACAAGACGCGCTTTTGTTTTCAGTTTGGGAGTTGGAACGGGACCTTCAGGCTGTTCCTGGGATGTTATGGCATCCTGGCTGCTGTGGGGGTGGGCACCAGGCTCTGACACCCCAGGCAGCCTCGCTGCACCCTTGCACTCTTCCCATTTTGTCCTTCTGTGGCAGATCCCAAAGCTCTCCTCGTCCTCTCTCACAGCCAGGCTGGCTGGGGATGCTCTCCAGGGGCCACCAGTGGGGACGAGTGGCTTTCACTCAACATTCAGCTGGCTCTCACCACGACTCACGTGCCAGGGGGCCCCAGGGAGGCTGAGGAGTTTGTTCTGCTGCTCCATGAAAAACGTGACTGTTGCCCTGGGTGGCACAGGGCACTGAGCTAGAAAATCAGCGTACGAGGAATGAGGGGGGCCCACACCTTGTCTCACCACTAAAACCCAGTTCGTGGCCACCAAGGAGCCACTGGCAGGGACCCTGGACTGTGCTGTGGGGACTCAGCTGGGGACAGGAAGGCAGGGAGCAGCTGGGGCTTGCAGCAGGGCCATGCTTATCCCCACAAAATAGGGAAAAAAGTGACTGAACCCCATGTCCAGCCATGAGCAGGGTTGGTTGGTCCTTACCCAGGGACTAGGGGACCTTTGAGTCACTGAAATTAGGGACAATGTGGCCCTGCACCAAAGTTAGGAAGATGCCTCTGGGCAGCCTCTCCTTGCACAGGGCTGGCAGCACTTAGCTGCTCGATATATCAACCATGAGGTGGGCAGACAGTGGATGATGAGGGTGCTTTGTTCCTCCAGAGTGGAAAGGGGTATTTCTCTAAGAAAAGGCAAACCACTACAACCTCTGATGGCCTGTGGGAACTGGCACCTCTGTCACCCACCGCCTGCCCTGGGGCAACCCCAAGGACAAAAAACACATTGTCTCTCTGCTTCCTGACTGGGCTTGTTATCAACCTCCCACACCCACAAATGGAGAAATAATCTGCCTGGTTTCTGTAGGCGAGATTGTGGAGCGCCCAGTGATGAGAAATGACACGGGTCCTGCCACGTCGGTGCACGTGCCAGTGCTGGTGGCACAGAGGCTCCTCCAGCATTTCCCAGCAAATCCCTGGGATGTGCCCAGTAACTCCTGTGAGCCACTCATGCTCACATCTGTGGTCTCCTATCCTTTTGTGTGCTAAGACACCATTTAATCTCTTGGGTGACAAACTCATACCACCCTTTGCAGGCTCAGGCAGCTGTCACAGCAAAGAAAAAGGGTTTTTTTAAAGAAAATCAAGAGTCCTGTATAATCTGTGGAGTGGGGACTTGAGCGGTTCACCAGGAAAATTAGAGCCTGATCTCAAGAACCCATGTCATGGAAAGCCAGTGTGAGGTTGTTTGTGTGTCCTGTGATGTTTGATCCAAAATCTCCTCATATCTCCTCAAATCCTTCCCTGGCAGAGGTCAGCCAGAGCTGGATGGGCCCCCATGGGCCAGGAGCTGCTGTGGGGCAGGGAACAGGGGGATTTGTGAAGCATGGGTCTGGAAAAGGGTCTAGGGAAGGAGCAGGGATACCCAGGGCAGCTCTGTCCCTGTCCCCTTTGGCCACAGCCCCTCTGCAGGGCAGGAATACTCAGCATTTCCTTGAACCCCTCTAACACTATGTATTCCTGCCCTGTGCCCCCGTTGCCCTGTTCAGTCCCTTTTCCTTGTGCTGGCATGAGGATTCAAGCAGGAGCTGGGTCAGGGACTGGATTCAGCTGGGAGTATCTGCCCTGCCAAAGGTTTGTGCCCCGAGTTGCCCTTGCACGGGTCTGGCTGGATCGGTGCCGCCCCGAGGTCCATGATGCCAACACCCCCTGCTCCAGGCTCTTGTTTGTGACTTTGGGTGATACTGTCCCTGTGAAAAACATGATCCTTGTTTTTGCTGCCTCAGGGCTGAACCGTTGCCCTCCTCGGGGATGGGTCCCTGAGTGCTGGCAGGGATTTATGGCCTGCTGTGATTTATGGTGGAGGTGGAGCAGGACAGAACCGTCACAGCCAGCGCTGAAGGAATCCCAACCTCAAGACTGTCCCAGCATGACCTTACCTGGCCATGCAGGAAAAAGCTCAGGGGTCAGAGAAGTGTCCCCTGAGGACAGTGGTGGCATCCACAGGATAGGTGACAGGGTTCATGTGTTCAGTCACCCATTCCCCTTGTGGAAAAAAACAGGTGTAAGATTGTATAACACAAATTTTTGCCTCTAGTTCAGGAGTTTGATCATCTGCCCCATTCAGGAGAGACATGGTGGGAGCTGACACTGCCGTGGGGACACCAAGCAACCCAAAGGCAACACAAGTAGGGGCAAGTGGCAGCAGATGTGGTGTTGGACTCAGGGAAATCACTGAGCAATGATGCAAAGCAGCGGGCTGTGGAAATATGGGGCTCCCAAGTTAATGGGGCCTGGGGACCCCCCTCCAGGCACATCTCCTCCCTGCACCATCACACTCCTCTGCAGGGAAGCAGGGAAGGGAGAGGGCAAAGCCAGCCCTGTGCACCAACCCCAAATCCCAACCACTTCCCCTCATCCCTCGACCGTCACCGCTCCCTTCCCTCCTGACTCCTCGTCAACACAGGGCTCTGTGGCCACACCAAACAGCCGCCACTGCTACCCATGGGGCTGGGACCCCAACAATGAAATACATCCAGTACAAGCATCTTGTCTTCTGCAGGGTGTTGAAATCCAACCCTGGGTTCTCCCAGGAGGCTCTGCTGTCCCTGCCCTCCTCCTCCTCTCCTGGGTGAGAGGTCTGTGGTTGCTCAGCTCTGTTTACTAACCAGGAATTTTTCCCCTCCAGCTGTTTCTTTATTTTCACTGCAAAGTGATGCAGAACCACCTTGACTGAGAACAGGTGAAAGCTCAGCTCTGATGCCTGCACCAGTTCAGACCAGCAAGGAACTGGGCATTCTCCTGGGGGATGGGATGGAACACAAGGGGGCATGGAGGGGTCCCTGCAGTGGGATGGGCTGCAGTGGGATGTGCAGATCTGGGGGCTGCCATGAGCTGGGCAGCACTGGGAGTGCTGGAGCAGGTGGGGTCACACCAAAGCCAGCACTGCCTGGGGACTGCTGGGGATCACTGTCCTCTGGGGACCTCAGGTGGGTTCTGGGGCTGTTGGGATGGAGCTGTCCGACTTCTGAACCTGAGGCTGAACCATTCCCTATCTCCCACATCACCAGCATCCTTCCTGGGACAGCTGGGGACAGTGGCTGGCCTTCCAGACAAAGAGGCTTTGGTGATGAAACGCCTCTTGAGCAGCTCCATACCATATACACAACCAGCCCATGCTGAGGTCATGCTCTTCTAGCTTTGTTTCTACCAGCCAGTGCGTTATTGCAGGAGGAAAGAGCTTTAGCCTTCATTTATCCTTGCTGCAAAAAGCCAGGTGTCTCTCCCCAGTCCCCAAGCCTGCAGGCATCAGGGCAGTGGGACCCTTATCCTTCTCCCTCCATGCTCCCTGTGCATCCCTCCCTGCCCTGGTCCTGCAGGGTCCCTTCTACCAACCCCATGTGTGCAAACCCATGGGGACCCTCTGCACAACACAAATTTTTTCCAACACACTTCCCACTCACTGGAGTTTGGGCAGACCCTGTTTTGGGTCCTCCACAGGTCCTCAGTCTGGCCCTGCTGCCTAAACCTGCCCGGGCAGAGGGATGGCAAAGAGTTCCAGCACACACGGACTGTGCCAGCCCCGTCCCGGTCACCAGCGCTGGGAAATACCCAGTGATCCCGTAGGATTGTACTCACAGGAGTATTACCCGATCGCTGTGGCTGATAACAGCCTTCCTCGGCTCTCAGCCAGGCTCTCGGGGAGAGGTGAATCGGTTCAGCCTCCCACAGCCCTAAGGAGAGGGAAGGGACGTGCAAACAGCTAAAAATTAGTTTGGAGAGAGCCAGGGCCATGCTTTGCCAAGCCCTGATGCCTTCTCAGTGGGTATCAAAGCAGGGATCGCACCCCAGGAGGGCCCATTTTCCTGCCACATACCCCCCACTAATACTTTCCAACTCCCGTGCTCATTTTCACCCAAATTGCACTGGAGGTAGAAGCCAAAAGGCAATTTCTATGCGCGTTGGGAGAATTGCCGATAGAGAGGAGAGAGACAGCTCCTGCTGAGCAAAACTGCGTGAGCCCAGCCCTCTTCTAGACACCAGAGCAGCCACCCAGAAGCAAAACTTTCTGGGAAATCTGGCTTCCTTGGGCTGGCCACTCAAGGCATTGCTGGGTTTGTTTTCTTCTGGGCTTGAGATACCCGTGGGACGAAAAAAAATGCTTTGTAAGTGTTGAATTAAAAGGATGATGCAAAAGCTGCAGGGTGCTCTGGCTGGGAAACGTGAGCGGCTCGCAGTCGGCCCTGGCGGGGTGCAGGCAGTTTGGAGAACATGGGGTTCCTGAGATTAGCCTGCTCATGTGACTCAATATATAACCACCAGTTACACACTAGATTTAATCTTGGGTCAGAAGTCATGGATAATTCAAACCATGCAGAAAATGTTGATCGCTGGCTTGCTGGGGCTGTTTTCTCTGTTATTCTTTGTTTGGGCTAAACAACCTCTGTGAATCAAATGCAGCTTGGCCAAGGGCAAGAGCAGGGCCTGTCCTGGCTAGAATGATCCCTGTTCCCCCTCTAGGAGGTGCCTGCTCTGCCAGCACCTCACATCCAGCTTTCTGAGTCTCATTTAATCTTATGCACTTGCTATGGAGGGGGAATAAAGGTGATTCGCACCCTAAATTTCCCACTGGAAGCAGCTCATCAGTCCTCAGCCCAGTAATCTTACTGCTTGGGCAGGTGATTGCAGCGAGGGTGCCCTTCTTACCCCGAGAGAACAGGGATGGGGATGCTGCCTGCTGTGTGCCTGTAGCAGCTTGGGTACCTGGCTCAGCACATTCTGTATTTCAGTTGGTTCCTCTCAGATGCGGCCCCAGTTTTGTGTTTTGGGCAGTTTCTTTCACTCCTGAGTCATGAAAGTCACTCTGGTGTCCAAAAGATGCCAGCGGGAATTTCAGAGACATCCTGCCTGGTCAGGTTAATTGAGCAAAGGATGTCAAAGCAGCATCTTGGAAACATTGACAGGGGTGAAGGCCAGGGGTGGTAACATACTGGAACTGGAACTGGAACTGCTCAGAGGAGCTGTGGCTGCCCCATCCCTGGAAGTGTTCAAGGCTAGGTTGGAGCAACCTGGGATAGTGGAAGGTCCCCGCCCATGGCAAGGGGATGGAATGAGATGAGCTTTAAGGTCCCTTCCAAACTAAACCATTCCATGATTCCATGATCTTGTGCTCTGAGGTTTTGCTGTGGCTTTGGGGAGCATGTGGTGCTCCGTGCACCCATGAGCAGATTGTTGCCCTTTTACTGCTCCCCAGAAGCAGCATCCATGATTTCTTGTGAGTTGCTTCTCTGATAAAGGCTTCTCTGAGAGGGGAGGGGAGAAGCCATACTGCAGCTTCACAGAACGCTGTCTTGCAGGATGGTTATTTGTAGGGAACGCATCGTCCCTTCTGCCAGTGGCAGCAGACATTACTGCCAGGTTATTGCACAGGGACAGGGGCCTGTCACAGAGCATGGCTGAGCTCATCCATCACTGAACTCCTCTGCGCCTCAGTCTCCTCTTAGGTCATTAGGAAGGATGAGTGATCTCTCCCTTCCCTAACAAAACCCTTCCCCTTGCAGTGACAGAGGGAAGGATGCAAATAGCCCCTATGAGCACAAAACAGCTTTTCCCGGAGGGAATATGAAGGAGGCAGGGATGCAACATCCCCTCCATTTTGCAGTCAGGAGGAACAGTGAGACAATCACCTCACCTAGGGATGGGCAGGATGATGCCAAACCTTATCTCTGGGCAGAAGCCCCTGGTCCTTGGCTGCTCCTGCCCTCACCATGGAGCCAGGGATGCTGGCATAGCCAGAGGGTTTTGCCAGCAAACAGGGGGTCTGAGGCTAGAGTAGAGCCAGCCAGAGCCTGGGAGGGCTGATTCCTCTTCCCAGCCCACTACATCTGCACAGGAAAGAGGCAAAGCCCTTTGGGACCAGGAGAGAAAGCACTGGAACAGGCATAAACAGCTTAGTAATAATACTAATGACAGCAGTTAGCACGTCGGCAGCGGTTTGCAGCGCAGAGCTCTGTACAAACATTAATTAGTGCGGGCAGACAATTCAGTGATATGGTTCCCATTTTGCAAACGGCGAGCAGAGAACCGACCATCTGCTTAAATCCTCTTTAATCCTCCTGCAGTGTTGGTAGGAAAATCCTGAGCCCCGTCCACCATCAGATGAAACCACCCGAGTGTGGATGGACCCTTCAGACTCTCTTGGATGCCCAGCACCTTGGAAGAGATATGTTTGAAGGGTATTGGTGGCTGTGGGTAGTGCCCAGAGCTGGAAAACATGCGGCAACTGTTTTCTATGTCAACAAATACACGTGGTGTAGCCATAGCCAGAGCACTGGTGGTTTTCCTGAAGGCACGTGTTGCTGGAGGCTTTGGGGTTCTCCTCCTGGAGATGGAGTGTTGGCTTGGGCCCTTCTCACCCTTTACTGGCCTACCTGTGGCAGTTTTTATGACTTCTTTGGACAGCCAGTTCATTAGCAAAAATTAAAGGAGATGGCAAGAGTGACTGGTGCGAGTCAGGGGGGGGTTAAAGCTGCGCTCAGGGTTCAGTCCCTTGGGGTGAACTGGGGGACAGAGTGGCTGACACAGCAGGCACGGGACACAGCAGCTGAGGATGTCTCATAAATTAAGCTAAAACTGCTTAATTTAGGGTATCAAGGGCTTTTTCTCCTTTTAGTGTACCTGCTTTGTGTTGCACAGCTCTGGCTAAGGATGGGAGTCAGTGCTGGTGACTGAAAACAAGTTGAACGCCAATGCAAGCAAGACTCAGGAGCAGCACCCCAAAAATTCCTGGGGGAAAGACTGACATTGCAGGAGGGTGGTCCAGGAGGGTGGTCCAGGAGGGTGGTCCAGGAGGGTGATCCAGGAAGGTGGTCCAGGAGGGTGGTCCTGGAGGGTGGTCTAGGAGGGTGAGGAGCTGCAGCAGCAGCCAGGCAGTACTGGCATGGCTTGGCTGGAAGCAGAGCTGCTGTGGCACCTGGGGCTGGCAGTGTGGTGCTGCTGGGGTGCAGCCATGCCTGGGGCTTTCTGCAGAGCTCTCTTGCTCCCTGGGTGATTCACGAGCAGGAGAAGAGGTGGCTGAAACCACAGAGGGTGGGAAAGGCCAAGGCTCCCAACAAGGAGATGCCCTTCTCCTTGGGCAGCAGGAAAACATGTTTGCTTACTGTTAAACTAATATTGAAACCACCATCCCTTCCCAAGCACTGCGTTTGAATTTCCCACTGCACGTGAACTCGGCAGTGCTACACATGGAAGAGTGTGCACACCTATGGCACGGGCTGGTTTTCCCAGGCTGATTTATTAGGATTAGTGGGTTTTTTTTTTTGCTAGGTATAGATTTAAAAGTCTGTAATGATTGGATTTTATCTCCTCTTGGGGCAGATGGGTCCTAACACAGAGTCAAGAAGGGCTTACAATGAATTTTATTTCTTCTGCAGACAAAAGAGCTCCTGAATCACTTTGTTTCTGAGCACACCACATATCTCACCTAAATCCCATGCTGAATTGAGCAGGACCTCCAGCTACATCACAATTGTGCAGATGCTGAAATGCTTGGCTAAATCTGGATCTTCCACCCTCACCATCTCCAGGGCCCTTCCAAATTATCTCCTAGCCCAGCCATGTTTTGAGTCCAGAATGGCGCAAATGGTGCAGATAATGCTGATTTCAGCAAGATCCTCCAAGCTGGGGCTCTTGCTCAGTTTTGCCTTGCGGATGGCATCCCCAGGCAGCTCCTGCATCCTATCTCCACACCAGGTTGCCTTGTTAAGTGTCTGATTTTAATTTCTCTCAATCAGGAGCTGGGCCCGAGCAATTACATAGTAACGAGATATTCATCCAGAGGGAGAGCGCAGATCTAGGTTAATTGGTCTGACAACTGAACCCGATCCTTTCCGGTTTTGCCCAGTTTTCCTTATTTTTCTCTCCTTCTGCACAATATCTGCAAAGCTCTCAGCCTTGTTAATTAAGAAGGTAACTTCACCCCAAGGGCTGTTTTGTTCTCCCCTCCCTCCTTCAGACGCAAGAATAAAAAAAGCAGCAAGAATTAGCTAGTTTGGGATGAAACAACCACCTCAGAGCAGGACAGAGCCAGTTAGGTCTGACGGGGCTCAGACTGTGTGGAGCTGCTGCTGTTCTCCTGGGCTTTGGGGAAACAATGCTATGTGGTGAAAGCAGGTGCTGGACCTGAAAGACTCCTCTGGGCACGTGTGACGTGTTTCATAGACACGTGGCAAAGTGAGGTCTCTAGGGCTGAAGGGGTGCTGGGTCAGGGCTGGAGCTGTAGGGTGGCAAAACTGTGGGGGAGAGGTGCAGGAAGGTTTATGGCTCCTTGGGAACACACAGCTCTAAAGGTCTGGGCACTTCTTTCAGCCAACATGCACTGCTGCAAAAGCCCCATGCACAGGGGTGTGATGAGAGGGGGATGCTGGAGTGTGGCATCATGCCCTGAGGCAACTCTGAGAGGAGCAGAAATGAAGCTTTGCCCCTTTTTTGTGGACATTTAGTGGTGTCTGTTTATGAACTCCCACCACAGGGCTGGGCTCTGACCCATGCCAGTCGAGGTGGGACACTTGCCTCCCTACTTTCTTGTCTCCCATAGGTGTGGGCAGTCCCAACCCCACCATATTCTGTGCCTCCACCTTCCTAATCTGAAAAGTCGTGGGTAACCCAGAGATCAGTTTTGGACCAAGGAGATGCCAGACTGGTGACATTTATATAGTCAGACATATTTCCTTGCAGGCTGGTTATGTCCTGCAGAGAATAAATGGGCCCCAGTGCAGGGATGAATCAGTCCCAACACACATCACCTCTGTTCCAAGAGGCAGAGAGGGGATGTGCCTGGGTGGTTGAGGCTGTCACTGGCACCAGTGCCTGCCCCTAGGAGCCAGCCCAGGAATGCTTTCCCTGAGATAAAAAAGGATGTCTACAAGATGCATGAGCAGGAAGCACAGCTGTGGGACTGCACTGCTGGAATGGAAAAGGAAAATTTATTATAAAACAGACATCCAAGGCATGAGTTTCCTTTTCCAGAGGCTGTGGGGAGCCTGAGGGTCTGGGATTGAGAGCAAAGCAGACGCCTGCAAGAGGAAGGGTGGTAACACCTGGAAAGCTTCAGGAATGCTTCCTCAGGGCTGATGGAGTCATCAGTTGGCGTGGCTGTGACTGGGAGGGGAAGCGAGCAGGGCCCTTGGTGGGATGGGACATGGCTCACCCCCAGAGCCCCGCTGGGATGGGGAGATGATCCAGGGGGTTCCCAACTGGTGCCCAGCCAAAAGCCTCATGCAGATGGCACAGGGCCATAAAGGGTAATAGAGGCACCAGTGATCCCAGTCCCACTGGGATCGAGAGCTGGGACCGGCTGCTGCCCACTCCTAGCCAGTGCCCTCTGCAGCAATAACATGGAACGGTTTGGGCTGGATGGGGCCTTAAAGACTATCCAGTTCCAACCCTGGTGACAGCACTGAGCTTTGTTTGAATGGCACCAGCACTGTGTGCAGGCACTTTGCAGCACCAAGCACAGCAGGTCCCTGCCTTTCCCACCCCTCCTCCTGGGAAGGGCTCACCCTGTGCAGCACAAGCTTCTCCTCATCCTCACACATCCCCTGGCACACTCAATGGGGCCCCCCTGCCTCACTTTTGCCAAACAGAAGCCAACTCACAGAATCCACAGCTGCTCCTGCTGCATCTCCCTGTGCCTTTGGGACTTTCCCTGAGTTCTCTGATGTTTTGCAGACACCCCCAGGAGCTGATGGATGACTCACTGCAAGGATGTGTAAGCACTGAAGGCAGTGCAGGTGCTGCCCAGCTGGGACTCCCATTGGGATGGCATGATAGAAACATGCCATGGGCACCCAGCAGGTCACAGGGGACCTGTGGGACTCAGGAACAGCCGGTTATATATCTCCATAGACCCTCAAGTGTTCTCATCTGCTATCTTACTCACAGCCCTTCAGTTGTTGCTGTTCATCTCCCTCCCCTGGATCTTCGGAAACCAGACCCAGCTCCAGCCCTGGCCACCTGGAGATGCTGAACACAGACTCTGAGATATGGGGGATTAGACCCAGACACAGCCAAGGCAAGTTCCCCCCAAACCTGGCAATTAGAGTTTAAAATAGGAGCAGCACTGTTTCTCCAGAGCGCTTTCTCCATCCCAGGATATTTTCTGGCACCCACCAGCGAGGAGAAGCAAGTGAGTGAGGGATGGGGACAGCTTCAGACCTGTCAAGGGTGGTCATGGAAAAGTGGGGTGTGCAAGCTCAGCTCCACTGGTCTCTGCCCATGGGGTGGCCTGACACCAGTGCCCTCCCCTATGACGGGTGTTTACAGAGCTGGACAGGATCCCTGGAGCCCTTGAGTCCATGTGCCAGCAGCTGCAGGACACCAGGGTTCTACGAGGTCATGGTCAGGCTCTTCCCCCAGCTGCATCCATGAGCTGGGAACCTCCAGGAAAAAGCTATGAGTTGGGAACCTCCAGGAAAAATGTGCCAGTGGGATGTTGCTGGCAGGTTTGGTGGTTGGTGGGAGCAGGAGGCGAGGTGGCCTCGTGCTCGGGGTCGCTGGTCCCAGCGGAGCTCTGAGTGCAGCGTCAGCCAGTTTTTGGCAGCTGTGAGCCCTGGCCCCACGTTGCCCATGGTCCTGGCCCCAGGGAGGCAGGGAGAAGGTGGCATGCTCACGTCTAAATACAACATGTTCCCCAAGCATGTTTGTTAACATAGTCACAAATAAATATTTTGCAAGATTTTTTGCCTGGAGGACGGGCTTAACGTGTGTGGAGCCTTGAAGGACAGGAGAAAGCCTATCACCATGGGCTCTGGTCTGGCCTCCCTAGCACTGCTGGGGGGAGGGAAGTTGATTCCTCTCTGGAGAGTGCATTACTTAAGTCCCTGTGTAAAAATGGAGAAGCAAATCCCATTAATCCAACCAGAAGGGAAACAATATTGTGGTGCTGGGGTAGAAGAGAAGGGCAAGTGGAAACCACCAGGAACCACCCTGGTTCCTTCTGTCCTCCCCACCAGTCTGCCCTGACTCTTCCTCCCTCCACAAGCTCTGGCTTCAGGGTGAGCAAGAGGAAAAGGCAAAGTAATGTCACGGGTCCTTGGGGGATTTCAGGCTTTCAGGGACAGGATGAGCAGTCTCAGCCCTGGGAGAGCTGTGGGATCCCAGGGGGAAGCAGGGACAGAGCTGAGCAGGGTGGCACAGAGGAGGAGGAGGAGGGATGCTCTGGACTGTCAGGGAACTGCAGCCTGTGATTTTCTACATGGATCCTATAGACCCCTAGTTTATCTTCTAGCCCCCAAGCTGTACATGCTTTTGCCCATCCTATTCTCTGCCCCATTGCACTGGGGAGGGAGCAAGTGAACAGCCAGGATGGGGCTCAGCAGCTGGCAGAGGCTAACCCAGCACATTTCCCAATTTCCACATTTCCCAGTTTCCACATTTCACATTCTCTCATCCCTGGAAGTATTCAAGGCCAGGCTGGAAGGGGCTCTGAGCAACCTGGTCTAGTGGAAGGTGTCTGCTGGAAGTAGATGGTCTTTTAAGGTCCCTTCCAACCCAAATCATTCCATGATTCTATGATTTTCCCAGCACCGGCAGCTGCCTCTCGGTACCCCATGGTGCTCCAGTTGGTCCCAGTAAGCTGTGACCCCCGGGCTGCAGTGCCCAGCAGGAGGGATGCAGAGGGCATTGGAATAACCGGGAAGGCTGAGGGCTGGAAGGAGGACTGGCCACATCCTGCTCTGCACAGGCTGGCAGCAGCCTGCTCCCACATGCGATCACACAGTCCCCTCTAGTGGATATTCCTCTTCCATCAACATGGATATGCTGCCCTCACTGCGTGGGCACCACCAGGCTTCAAACCTTGGCCCCAGCTGTGCCCCTGGGGCACCATGCCACTCCTCTCCCCAAACTGGCCATGGTGGCAGGAGCAAAGCCCCATCCAGCTGCTGCCAGCTGAGCCACATCGCTGCCTTCACTCCTTCCCCTGCTGCGTATTTGGGTGACTCATCCTCCCTCCATCCCCTGCCCTGGCTTTGTCCCACACCACCCGCTGCCCTTGCGTCAGGGCTGGCCCCAGCTGGCCCCTGCATTCCTGGCTCTCCCCCTCCACCGGGATTTCACACCGCTCCGAGTTATTTGGGCATCAGCCAACGTGAGGAAGAGTGAACACCCACGCAGCCTCCGCTTCCGAGGGATCCAGGCGTGAGCATGGCTTGCTCCCACCCTGGCAGGTCCTGCAAGCTTGGACCAGGGTGAAGTGGGATGCTCTCAGGGGGCATCCCTTAAGGGAGGTGGGTGCTTGCATCTTTGTCCAGCAGCTCCTGCCCACGGGAAGGGTGTGAAGGCTCCCACCAGCACCAGCCTGGAGTGATATCCTGTGCTTGGGGCCAGGTCCAGGTCATCACCACCTTCTTCCCCCTCCTGCCTCTGCCTGCCTTGAGAACTGTGCTTGTCACCTGCAACGTGAAGCTTTTCAAGGAGAAAAACTATCTGATGCTCCCTGCTGCCTCACAGGGCACTGGAGGGGTCAGTACCTCTCATGGGACACTCTTGAACCTGGTGCCACAGCAAGCAGAGCCAGGCCTCAGGCTGTCCAGCCATGGTCCAGCAGGGTGCAGACCCAGAAACACACCTCTCCAGCATGACCTATGGCACTGACCATGATCCTGTGATCTTCCCAGCCCTGCTGGGATGGTCCTACAGTCCTCCTTCCCTGCCTTTGATGCTGGGTGTCCAGTTGAGCTATGGCATTGCTGACAGAGGGATGGATCCTCATGGTATGGCCTCGTGGTGGGCAAGGGAAGCCCACAGACACCTCAGTCCCTGTGTGTGGATGTGAAACAGCCAGCAGTGATCAACAAGGATCAAAATCCCAGGGAGAGCTGACCTATGACAGCCCCAGCCCCTTTTACAGCCTCTGCTCTGTGGCCCAACAGACACACTTCATGGCTTTATTTATTATAAAAGATCTTTAGGAAGATAATCTCTACCCAAAACCACCCCTCAGCTTTATTGCTGCCCAGAGGGACTGTATCTAAAGAGGTGCTGGCACTGCCAGGGCAGCAGGGCAAGTTCCAGTTTTTTGAGCAAGGGGACACTCCCAAACCTGGAGGTGACTTCCCCCTTCCCACACAGAGCCACAGCTCGGAAACTACAAACCCAAACTCCATTTCTAGACAGCTGGATGACAATCAACCCCAGTGTTTATTGCAATACTCCTCATTTGCCTCACGTCTATAGATATACATTCAAAAATAAAAGCTCTGTGTATCCCAGCTGGACACAGATGGGCTTGAACGATGAACAGGCTGATCCCTTGGCGATGGAGAGTCACCTACTGGTCCCAGGTGTGGTGGGAGCAAACAGGCCAGTTACCTGCTCAGGATCTCTGTGCATTGAGTCAGGGCCTCAAGCATGAAAAACTCCAGCTTTGCTTTCAAGTATATTTGGTGTGAACCCGCATGGTGTCTCTGGCATCATATCCCACCACAGGGAAAAGACCCGCTGGCCCCAGAGAGCCACGTCCCTTGGGTCTGCCCCAGTCTTGGGGGAAGATGGCAGATTTGGGCAGCTGCTGTAATGATGTGCCAGCCCGTTTTGGCTCGAGGATGGGCAGTGAGAAGGCTCTGGAGAGTCTGGGCAGTTCATGTTTACGTGGTACCATTGGGAAGAAAACAGCTTGGATCCCATGAAGCTACCCTGGCTGCACAGAGGGGCTGAGAACCAGTGGGGGTCTGGTGAGCTGTAGGTTTAGCAGCTGTAGCAGCTGCCCATGGTGCTCCCACGTTGTTCCAGCTCCTGGCCTGCAAATTCTGCACCCAAGGCAGCTCTTGGCCAGAGGACTGCATCTTAGGTGGCTGCACAACCCAATTACACCTCCCCAGAACAAACCCACCACCCAGAGAAGCACATAGTGGTTTAAACATGAAAAAAAAAATGAAAAAGAGGAAAAAAGAAAAAAAAAATGCTTGTGGTATGAAACTCCCACTACCCTGGGCCAACCATGTCAACTTTGTACACTGCCCCCACCCCAAGAAACGGGGCAGCTTTCAGAAAGCCCTAAGTCAACACAGGCTCTGTCCCTGCCCCTGCAGCAGCCCAGGAAGGCACGGGGTCCAAAGCACCAACTCCAGAACCCCTCCAGGTCCCAGACAGGGGGGTCTGGCTGCCACTGCTGAATTAGGTTATTTTCTGGTTATGTGTAGCTTAAAGTTCACATTCTTTTGCTGAAGAGGGCCAAAAGGAGAGGGGAAAGCCAAGCCAAAGGCATGAGCAAGGACCGAAGGGTGGCTAATCCCAGTCAAGCCCTGGCTACCACCTCTGCCCATGGGGCTATGTGTCCCAATGGGGAATTTTACTCCTGCAGCCAGCAAGTCCTTGGGCCAGAAGGGCAGGAGCACACAGTGGGGCCCCAGTGTGGGGACACACAGCACTTGTGTCAGCAGTGACACACCTAGTGCATCCCTGGGTTTTGCCTGGGGCAGTCCAGCACCAGCTCCCACTTGGGACAGCTGAGCCGTGGCTGCCCTATGGCAGTGCCATAGACAGGGAGGGGATGCCAGGCTCTCTGAGCAGCTGGGATGTATCTTCTTTTGGGGCCAGGCAGAGGAGCAGCAGCAGTGGCTGTTTTCTGGTGCCAGACAGGTTGCTGCAGTTCAAGGCTGGACTGGTGTGGGCTCAGAGAGAAAGGAACAACCCAGACAGGGGAGGAAGAGGCTGTGGGCACAGCTATGCCAAAAGCATGCCTCTTGGAGCTGCCCCTTGGTCCAAACCCTCCCTTTCTGGTGCCCAGCTGTAGCTTCCCAGCAGCATTGGCTGTTCCCAGAGCTCAACATCCCCAGCACAGTCACCAGGCAGTGGTGATTGGCACATTCTCCACCCCCAGACATGCAGAGCCAGGACAGTGGTGGAGCTGCAGAACAAACTGACCCTGTAGGACAGCCTCATGGGCACCTCTGATGGGCTCCTGTGCTGGTTTCAGCTGGGGTAGAGCTAAATTTCTCCACAGTGGCTGGTACAGGGCTGTTTTCTGTGAAGAAAATGAACTCTACCCCAGCCGAAACCAGCACAGTTCCCCAGCCTTCAACAGCAACATCCTCCCAACATCTTCTCTTGCAGCATGTGAAACCTGCAAACAGCATCCATGGATGTGGTTGTGACAATCCTCCATCAACAAAACGCCAGACCTGCCCTCTGGACACCTACAGGGTCTCTGCTTTGCCCACTTCTCAGCCCTGCTGTAGTTCCTCCACCAGCCCTGCTTCTTCCCCAGTGGCATCTTCCCAGGCAGCTCCACACTGAGGTTTTTGGGATGTTCACTGCTCCAGAAATGCCCCAGGTGAGTGATTCATGAGCAATGAGCAGATGGGAGAAGAGCCCCACTCTTCATCCCAAATCAGCTCTAAATCCCAAGCTCTAAAGCTGTGGCAGCATCTCGTGGATGAGGGCAAGTGGGATCCTTTCCACCAGCTGGAGGATGGCTACATTTCAATTGTGACAGTGCCTCAAGGCTCTCTCCCCACAGCCAGATCCATGGGAGGAGTGGTACTGTCCCCATATCCTGTTGTAGGGAGTCATCCTGCAGGGAAACACATAGCCATCCCATTGCATCAGCTGCAAGAAACAGCCCAGCTGAGCCAGAGCAGGAAGCTTGGGCAGCATCCACCAGCTCCCCAGCCCTTCCAGCCACCCTCCTCCCCATATCCAGCCACTGGCAGGGGGAAACACTCCCTGAGGCAGCCCCATGTGATGAAACCCTGTGAGGACAAAACAAACCACCCGTATGGTCCCCAACAGTAACACAGAGGGGAGGGCAGAAAGCTGGTCTGTGCCACGCAGTGCACCAGTCAAGGGCAGTGACACTCTGAGGGTGACCTTGTCCATCAGAAACGCTGGGCTGGCCTTGTGGAGGTGCAGATGCAGCACAGAGACCCCAGGAACCAGTGAGAAATGCCCTCCAGCCAGGCTGTCAGGTCCACAGGGCCTGTGTCTCTTGTGGCACAGCTGGGCTGGGGTCTGTTTTCCAGGTCCAGGTGGCTGTAGAACTTCAGCTCACCTTGCCCTTCCTCTCCACAGCGGGGACAGTGTCTGTCTGTCTGTCCATCCGTGGTTTTGGCCCTCAGCAGGACTCCACAGGGACACGAGGGGGTGGCTGCAGCCCTGGGTGGCCGTGGCAGGCTGGTGTTTAGGTGGCCTGGCTGGGTGGGAGGCGTTTGCTGTCCAGAATGGCCTTCCAGTCGTCAGACCAGGAGTGCAGCCGGCGGCTTGGGGGCTTCAGCTGCAGGTGCTTGTTGTGGCAGGCAGTGAAGAGAATGTGCTCCCAGGTGGGGTTCAGCTCAGCCCCTGCAAAGCAAGGAGAGAAGTCAGTGCTCTGGACAACTCCTCTGCAAGACACTGAGGTTGATTTTACTCCAGCATGAAGAGCCTGAAGATACAAAACCTTAGAGAGAGCCTAAACAAGGATGGAAGGACCAACACCCATCACTGGCTGCAACCAGTCACTCCCTCACCCCTCACCTCTTACCTGTTATATCAGGTCTGTCATCTATAAGCAGGTCAGCAGAAACCACTGTCTTATCCCGTGTCAGAACAATCTGCTCAAGAAACTCAGGGCCGAAGTGCTTCTCTACCCAGGCATACTGGAAAGCAAGAGGCTGGTGGTGAGCTCAGGGAAGGCTGATGGATGGGGCAGGGGGTGCTTGGTGGAATGAAAGTAGCCCTGGATGCTACACAGGTATGATATCTCTCTCAATACGTTCTTTAGTGGGATGGATTCGGACGCTGCTGGAGCACAAGTCCTTTTAAAGCCAAGCAGCTTTTAATGTCGTGATGAAATCCCAAGACCAAGAACTTCAGTGCATGCAAAAGGCAGAGCTCAACCAATGGCAGAGTCACCATTCTACAAATCCTTAGGGACAAAACTGATGGAACAGGAAAATACTGCTGCTATTTTACAGCTGGAGGCATGCAGGGGCCAGCTGGCTTTGCTGGGCAGCATGGACAGCTGAGATTTGGACCTGCTCACCTTCTCGTAAGGGCAGTAGCGGTACTTCTTGATGGGGCTTGTGCAGATGAACACGTCAGTGCTGCCAGGAGAAGAAAAACAGGGGCAGAGTGTCACTCTGTGCCAGAGCTACATACAGATCAAACCAGGGTGATTTAATCCCCCATCTCGCAGGATCCCACCCAAGCCTGCAGCACAAACATGTTCCCCTTTTCAGCACCCTCGCTGGGAGCAGAGCTGAAGGCAAGGGGCTGATGCTCTTGGTGACTGCTCCAGCAGTCACGGCCCTCTCTCTCCTCCCAGGCTTAGTGGACAGGCAGTCATTCATTTTTAATGCTGATGTTGTGTTCAGCATCTTCTGCCAGAAGGTGGATGAGCCTACAAAGCCACAGCTGCTCCCCTGTCCAGCCCCACACACCATGGGACGTGTTTCTACTCACTCTGCCAAATTTGCCATTTGCTTCACAGCTTCCACAGCCCCAGGGAGCGGGTCTAGCTCAATGAAGAAGTTCTTGGATTCCCAGATGCTGATGGCTTTCTCCTGTGAGGTGAAAGAGAGCAGTTACTGCACAGGGCTTCTTGCTAGTCTTCTTGCATATGTGTCCTCCTCACCTTTTGCTAAGACAGAGGTTGGTGACAGTGAGAACAGTGGGAGCACCAGCTCCAGTCCCCTCCTGCTAACCCCCCCTTGCCTCTGTGGATGCCTCTGCTCCCCACCTGCCAACCTGCACCCTTCCCATACAATTTAGACTGGAGATGCTCTGGAGTAGGCTTGGGTTTGCCTCTGCAGCCCCAGACACAGAGGTAGCAGCACGTTCCTTCAAGGCAAAACACAAGAGATTATCCAGATCTGCCCCAAACCCTGGGTCTGCGTCCAGAGGGATGGGGCCACATGGATCCAGCTGACATGGCCTGGTAGCCCTGCTGTAACGTGATGCTGTTCAGGCACAGATGCTGTCTGGCCTGTTTGTCTCTATGAGATCACTCAAAATAGCAGCTGGGCTGCTCTCCCAGGAGCAAGTATATTACAGGATGAACCACATGTCAAGATGAATGCAGATGCTCTTCCTCAGGGATGCCTAGGCAAGGTCTACCAGGCAAATAGAGCATCTCCAGGCAAGGATTTGAAACACTTAACATCCAGGTCAGCAGCCAGAATGCAATGGTACAGCACAGGGAGAACAGAAAAGAGACTACAGGGAGCAAAACCTTGGGATGAGGGCAGAGTCCAGGGGCTGGCTGCTATGGATCCAGCACAGCTCTAAAGAACAGCATCTGCTGCACTGCCTCAAACAGGTAACAGCTTGTCAGGTGCCAGGGAAAGCAATTATTTTGCACAAACACCAGGTCCTTGGGGAGGAGAGCTGGGAAGAAGCAGAAGCAGCCTTGTCCCGGCATTGTGATACAGCTGAGGGCTGCAGATGCAGCAGGAGAATTCTTGAAGGGAGCTCTGCCCTGAAGGATTGATTTTCATTTTGAACACCTCTGTTTCTAAATTTGAGGTGGAGGAATAGGGACAAAAGGAACTTTAAGCCCATCCCAGCTTTTTTGTATTGCAAGGGAGCTGGCAATTGGCAGTTTCCTCCTGCCTTCACATTTGACCATCACATTTTGCCTTTACTATGCCTGTACTGGGAAAATAAAGCAGGCAACCATGAGCAACTGGGGCTTTACTGGGAACCCCGGAGGTCAGGGCAGCAAAACTCCAGAGCAATCACAGGACCACTGGAGGAGTCACATCCTGCTTCATCCTGTGCCAGGACACTGGCTGCACACCTCGCCTGCTCTCAGGGAGGTAAATGCATCAACCCATCACATATTTGGGCATTGAGCTTTTAACATGACATGCCAGAATCAAACTCCATATTTCTCAGAAAATTCCAGGCAACATGAGAAGACCAGACACCCAATTTAAATGGAGAGACTGTTGCACTCTTTCCTTTTGCCCAAGCAGCAGAAAACATTGGTGGTTCAGGGGAGGGAAGAAAAGCTTTCCTCATACCTGTCCAAAATGAAACACATTGATTTGTGCAGAGACCCAGCAGAAATGCCCCCTGACTCCATGGCAAGAACAGCTGCCCTAAAAGTTTGCCATGGGGTCACGCAAATATTCAAACTAGAGCTCCTCTGTTTCAGACTGGTGAGCAGTGATGTTTTATTTTTAAGATACTGACTGCAGCTGCACAAGAGACACCTGAAAAACACAGCCTGCTGCAGCAGAGCACTTCCAACTGCACTGAAGTGTTTTCCTTCAGCAAGGACTTCCGCAGCCAGCCCGCTTCCAATTATGTCAAAAAGCATTTTGCAATCAAGCTTGAGGAGGGAAGAACTAAGCTCTTCTTGAGGAAAAGACCCACTCAGCTCCCGGAGCCAGAGTAACTCCCTGTCACACCACAACCATCACGCTGCCCAGCAGAAGGAAAAGTCCCCCAGGCTGGGAATCCCACCACATGCCAGGCAGGACAGACCCTCAAATTCCTTCTTCTTATGTCTGCCCATAAGGAATTTCCCTGCCTGTCCAGGGCTCCCTGTCCTTCCAGGTCTGTGTGCTCAGTGCATTGCTGAGCTGTTCTCCCTTTCAGAGCTGGGACCTGCAGCTTGCTGGACATCTTAGCTTCTATTTTCTGGTCTCCTACAGTAGGTTAATGGTGTTCTGTGATGGGGGAGACTGGAATGACCCATGTGCCCACAGCCACAGAGCAGCTCCTACTTTATCCCTGCTTTGTAGTCATGGCTGGAACCAGCACTGCTCTGTGGCCAGTCTGTGGAAATTTTGCTACTTGTTCAGCCCAAGATTTTGGTGGTTTTACTTGATCACAGCAGACACAAGATGAGCTCACTTCATTTAACACATCCAACGTAGTTAAGATCAAGAAAGAAAATTC
This sequence comes from Xenops minutus, assembly GCA_035221455.1. NCBI lineage: Eukaryota > Metazoa > Chordata > Aves > Passeriformes > Furnariidae > Xenops > Xenops minutus. The sequence continues at coordinate 13,710,741 of JAWWEE010000030.1, read as the reverse complement.
ATTATCGTGCATTACCCCTGCCAAACTTTTAACATCTGCTTTACTGCATGAATAACGTCCTCCATTTCCCTTTCATCAATCCCAGCCAGAGAGGACACATTATTCCTTCAGCTTTGCCTATGGGAGAGCCCCAGACCTAATTCCTTCTCCTTTCCTTGTAGCCATCATCCCATTAAAAACAGGAGCACTTTTATTTGCCGTAACACCTTTCAACTAGTGCAACTGGAATCCATGGATGAGATCACAGACATCCCATCAGGATGGGAAACTTGTAGAGGCAGAAACCAATTCTGAAATAGTCGGCCTGTTGTTAAATGATGAAGTACAATATAAAGAGAGCTTCTGCTTTTAGGCTTTAATTATTAAAATGAATACCGTAATCTCCAGGCATGGAAGGGCCTGGAATTGTTTTAAGTAAGCCCTTGCATGAAGCATCAATTGCATGGTTTGCTCTCAACTTTTGTGCTGAATGCCACTCCTCACATTGCTGTTGAGGAGCTAAATAATCCATCTAGGAACACTATCAGTCCATGTGGCCAAACCAGAGCTAGAAAAACCCAGCTGTGCAATCTGGAGTATTTTAAGACAGATGTTCTGAAATATCTCCTTTCCTTGCATCTACCTCCACCCATGCATGTAGGGAAAAAGACCATTACACCATTTGAGTAAGGTGTCCTAGTGGAAGGTGTCTCTGCCCCTAACAGGGGCAGAGAACAAGATGAGCTTTAATGTCCCTTCCAACCCAAACCATCCCATGACTCCATGAAAGAGACAGCAGGATTTCTGGGGAAAAGGCACCGCTGGGAGCTCTCCTGCATGCAGACCTGGACCTGTGTTTTGGTGGGAGCTCTGGCCAGCACCCACAGCCCTCCCCAGCGTTGCACCCACGCCCTGGGTCAGACCAGAGGGTCCCGTGGGGCTGAGCTCCAGCCAGACCACGCGGAGAGCCGGGGGATGCACAACTCACACTCAGCTCGGGTCCCAGGCGCCCGTACTGCTCCGACACCCAGAAGCCCCTCCGGTCCTCCAGGGCAATGTAGGGCTTGTCGGGGTACCTGGCCCTGAACTTCTTGAGGAAGCCTCCCTCGAAGTCGGCCAGCACCCCGTCCATGTCCACCAGCACCCGCAGAGCCCTGCGGGACCCCCCGGCGGGGCCGAGCCCCCTGCCCAGCCCTGCCAGGGGGCTGCAGCGCCGAGGCCGCAGGTGCAGGAAGCAGCTCAGCAAAATCATGGTGCAGGGGGAAA
>JAWWEE010000030.1:13689697-13699870 GCA_035221455.1 Xenops minutus | reverse complement strand
GTTGGACAGGGCTTGGAGCAACCTGGGCTAGTGGAAGGTGTCCCTGCCCATGGCAGGGGGTGGCACTGGGTGATCTTCAGGGTCCCCTTCCAACCCAAACCATTCTATGATATTGGTGATACAGGTTTTTAAATGTAAATTTGGAAAAACTTCGGGTTGAATAGCACTTACCAATATTCTCTTCACTGCTACTGCACATCCCTATATAGCTTTTCATGTTAGAATTTTAAAAATACTCAGATTTCACTTGGCTGTGAATTTGGGAGAAGATTCAATCCGTAACTTCATCTAATTGAAGTACAAAATGCTAAACAGTTTATTCCCAAACTCCAGCTTTTTAAAGAATAAAAGCTTCTAAAAAAGCTGCAAGTTTGAAGTCTGTAGGCATTCAGAGAAGGAGGAGTAGGGTGGGAGACAAAACTGCCAGTGAGAGAGTTCTGATCCTAAGTAAATAGAGCACTTAAAGTTAGTCAGTTCTTATTGAACACTGAGTTTGCTGATTTGTGACCAGAATTCTAGAGATTTCCAAAATCTTTAACTTCAGATACTAATAAGCAAGCTCAAACCATTTTAAGGCGATAGAGGTTGAAGTAGTTTCACCTTGAGGATCTTCCATGCTGTGACACATCATTGTCAAGGACGAGTGTCTCAGAGGGCAAAACAAATCTAATGGATGGGCAGTGACGAGGCAATATCCTACTTACCTTGAACTGAGCTTTCTTCTCATGCTGGTCAGCTAAGGGAGTTTCTTTCATACTGCTGCAAGTAAAACTGTCACACAGAGGTCCTTGAATTACGTTTATTAAATCTTGCAGTGCAGCAATACAGGTTTAGTGTCTGAGGATCTGTCATTGCCATAAAGTCATGTATTTTTTATGAGAAATGCTCAAGCTACTTAAATTTACTTTAATGCCTGCATGGCTTCTAATGTTAAAGCACTGACTGGGTTTTGTGGAGCTTGTTGAACACTGTGTTCTTTAAGAAGGGTTCTCATTTTTCTAATTGCAGCCTCTTAGCAATGCTTACCATGAATTAGCGCAAGTCTATTCAACCAATAAACCCTCGGAGCTTCGAAATCTGGTGAACAAACACAGTGAAACATTCACAAGGGATAACAATATGGGGCTGGTTAAGCAATGCTTGTCATCTCTCTACAAAAAGAATATTCAGAGGCTAACCAAGGTAAGAGAAATTGGGAGTGGGTTCCCTCTAAGAGTGTATCTCTGAAACATACTCCATTTAGAGCAAAAGGATGACGTAGTAGCGTGGCAGAGAAATGACTAAAACTGTGGTTTGTGTCTGAAGCAAATGAGACTAAAATGTTCTCTATAAAAAGGAATTCAGTTGGCTACTTATGCATTATTTAAAAGGTGATTCAATCTGTCTGTCAGAGGAGTTTGCCCGTGAGGTTTTCAGACATAATCAAAAAAAGTGAGCACGGTTGCCCAGTGACCTTCATCTCTTCATGAAATAGGAAAGCTGAACTTTACAGGCTGCTTCATTAGAGTGAGTGAGTGAATAGGGCAGATTTTAGAAATGAAAGGAAAAACAGAAGCAGTGGAGTGATGTGCTCCTTCACCTGAGAGACTGGATTAATCCTGAAAGATGATTAGGGAAAGATATTTTTTGGTTTGGCAAGCTCAAATGATATTTGTTGCAGTAGAACAAAGGTCAGAAGGAAGGCAATATATGCATCTCTTGAAGGAAATTCAAGGGTTGGACAGTCACCTTTCTCATATTAAAAGGAGAGGGAAGAGGTGGAACGTGGTCAGGACTGTCTGGGTTAAAAAGGAATTACAGAAAGGGGTAATGACTCCATATGTGCACAGTGTAACAAATCAGTGTCTTTGGAGGGAGAACTGACTCACTCTCGCGGTCCCTTTATAAGTAATAACTATGTGTTCCACTTGTTTCTTCCCATCAGGCTTCCAAAATATTACTTAGGCCATGAAGGATCGACAAGGAAAATTCTTAACATGTGGTTTTAACGATTTGATGCTTTCTGAATTTCAGACGTTTTTAACATTGTCACTACAAGACATGGCAAGTCGAGTGCAGCTGTCAGGGCCCCAAGAAGCAGAAAAATACGTCCTCCACATGGTAAGACTATGCTAAAATCAGTGTTTGGGTTGGCAGTGCATGGTCTGAGTTGTTCTTTTTCAGGGTGGAGTAAATGCTATCAGTCTGCTGTGGTGTTTAGGCTGTTCTCAAAAAATCTGAAAAGCTGTTCTCCACCTAAGATAAGGCATGAATTATGTGTCTTTGGGAAGCTGTTAAAAAATAAAAGCAACCAAGTTAAAGATGATTCCACAAGGAGTGTGTGTGTCTGGTGGTTACCTGAAATTCAGTTCTTGATGATAACTTACATTAAACCCTCTCTCATTTCAGATAGAAGATGGTGAAATCTTTGCAAGTATTAATCAGAAAGATGGTATGGTCTGTTTCCATGATAATCCTGAAAAATATAACAATCCAGCTATGCTTCATAACATTGATCAGGAGGTAAATCCTTAACTGCTTTTGGAATTCTTACCAAAGAGCCTTAGTCTGTAAACAGAGAAGCTAGTGTAGGTAACATGGATGTAGAGATTGAGGACTCTCAATCAGCATTTGACTGTTTTGCAGTACTGGTATTTAAAGGTTTTACATTGATAGTTACTGTCAATATATTCCCTGTTGTCTCCTGCACAGCTTGAGCTGTTTCAGGAACTGACTGCTTGCTGTTGGTGATGGGAACATCCTTGAATTGATCAGATTAGAAAGATTGTTTTTAGAGTTTTAGACTTCAGGTATCACCTCCACTGGCTGTCAGTAACTTCCCTGTAGGTTAAGATGGTTGACCCTCAAGGGACTGTCTATCAGTGGCCTGAAAAAGGATTGTCAGGAAGACATGGATCAAATTAAGGGATTAAAAATGGTCTGACACTTTTGTTTGTGACACGAAGGATGAGAATATTTTGACATGGGACTTTAGCAATGGCAGAAGTTACTGGTTCCACATGGCACAGCCATGAAATGCCTTGAAGATCATGTACAGGCTGGACAAAGAAATCAACTTAATACATATATTATTTTTTAAGATGCTGAAATGTATAGAGCTTGATGAACGACTGAAAGCCATGGATCAAGAGATCACTGTGAACCCTCAGTTTGTGCAGAAGGTAATTGATTTTGATGTCTTGTAAGAGTAGGTAAGAGATTCGTTCAGTGCAGTGAGTATGTTGTACTGAATGTCAGTATTTACAGTGTTAATATTACACATTTTTAATGATAATACGTGCATAAACATCAAACATTGTAGAGATACTTATGATTTTTGAAGGGGGTTTGTCCTAATTAATCCTGCAGTGATTTCAGTCAAAAAGGAAGTGCATGTTATTTCATATGCACCTTATTTTCCTACCTGTTAACTTCAAAGGACTGTCTTTCTCAAACCTTCAGGCCTGTTTCTGAACAGAACTAACTCTCTCCCTTTCAGAGTATGGGCTCTCAAGAAGATGACTCAGGGACCAAACCATCCAGTTATTCTTGAAATTAATGTTGCTCACCACTCCGCTTTCAAGTAAAAGCTTATGAAAGAATCACGCCTGGAATAGGGCATTGAGGAGTTCCACGAAGAGAGCAGAGAGAACTGAGCTTTGCTTTTCACCTGGACATTAAGAAAATAAAAGAACACCCTCTCAGTACTGTATAATATCAGAAATATTCTCTGCAAAGAAAAGGAAATCTCAAAAGAAACTTAAAAGTCTGTTGTGGATTTATTTATCTTCAGATTAACATCGTTAATGCATTAAATAATCTACCTTTTGTTTTAAAGGGTTTGAATGTTGCTGTGTTTCTGTAGCAGTCCTTCTCTTCTGCAAAAAAAAAGTGTTATTCAGGGAAGAATACAAACTAGTGTTGGCTCACTTACAAGATAATTACTGGTTCATTATTCTGTATTTAAAGTTGGCTCAAAGTGCAGATTTATATGTGTGGTGGGGGCAGAGGGGTGGAGTTTAAGCAAATCATAATGTAGAGAATTTGCATATGGCCGGTGTAGCTGGTGCTGTCTGTTAAATGAGGAAATAAGAACTGTTCTTCCAAAAGGATGAGGATATCAAGGAGTCCTTGTGAGGAAGTTTGCTGCAAAGCAGAAATCACTATAGGGAAACCAGACATGACAGCTGTTTATGATTTTAAGTTTCTGGTACAAAATATCTGCTAATATTATTTGCTCTTAGATGAAACTTATTAGACCTAAACAAAAGGACGTTTGGAAGATGTTGGTGTTCTGGAGGATTCTAGATAGGAAGTTGTTTACACTGAAATTTAAATGTTTGTTCATATACAACTGGCATGAAGGTATTCAACAGGCTTTTCTGTGGTGGAAACCAGTATTTCTACATGGAACATAAATAGAATTCTAAACAGCTCTCAGAATGCAAGATTTTATTTTGAGATAACATGCTGGTATGGTACCTGTTTTATAATTCACTATTTTAAACTTTAAAACTTTGTTGTTGGATTCTTTAAAGTGCTTCACCCCTTAAATCAACAGGCTGTTTAATTTACTGTCGTTCTCGTGTATCTGAAGATTCTCACTGTTCAAACACCTTCCTGTCAGTGCAATTCTCCTGCTGTCAGGCAGAAATAAACCTGTCATCAAGTCAGAATACGAGAAGCTCAGCAGCCTCTGCTTCCTCCTGAAACACCTGACTAGGAGCTGCTTGGCACTGCTCGAGTGGGAGCTGAGCATTTCTGGCTCTTGCTGTGTGAAGTTTGTGGCTGAAAATAATCCATTTGTGCTTCCAGTGCTGATACAGAAGTGCTGGGGTTTTCACCCCAAACTGGTGTCTCAATTCTAGCAGGGCCTCTGTGACAGTGGGGTGAAGAGAGGTGTCCCAGGTGGTTTTGCTGGTGGATGGTGTTTTTCAAAGTACAGAACAGCAGTTCAGTATCAAACACAGTGTAGGTCCGTGGTGTGGGCAGCTCACCACCCAGCACTTGTGCTTCCTTCTGTAGAGACTTCCATGGAGAAAGCTTTTACACCTGATCTTAAAGCAAAATCTTGTGTTTATTAATAACTTGCCTTACCAAGAGATTTATGATTTTGAAGGGTTTTTTTTTCCTAATTAATCCTGCAGTGATTTCAGTGCTAAACATACTCGCACCATTTTCCTCTGTGGTCCCATGGAAGTGTTAAATGAGTGGATTAGTGATGCTGTGGGCTCGAGCACAAAGTGGGATTGTTGTTACAACCACTGTGGCACTCACAGAAAGTACTGCAAACTGACCCCAAACCCCACCCATCCAGAAAAGTGCCTGACTCGCCTCTCCTTGCCAAGGTCTCACTTGCTGGACGAGAATATATGTGGGATGCTGTCCTGGAGTTGGAGAACCACCAGGAATATCCACTTTTACACCACTAGTTCCTATTGGTGAGTGTGGATTTACCTGCTGAGAGCTGCAGGATGGCTTTCCACCTGTGGAATTGGAAGCAAACTAATACATACAGCTGGCAAATAGCTGCTTCATTTTTCTCTTCTTTTTTTTTTCTTGCCTACAGTAGATAAAATAAATCCATGCTCACATCAAAAGGATGGCAAAAATAGCTGTGTAATAGTTTCAAGTGATTTAAGTTATATATCTGATTTTTAGGAGGGCAAATGCTTTTAAGGTTAGAGAACTGCTGAGATTCCTTTTCTGACATGGACAGTTGTGCTGTCAATCTCTGATTTCTGTTAAAAGTTCCAAGTCAGGTCCCACCTGTAGAATCAGTAGATAAAAAAATTCACCTAAAGTGCTTCAGGGAAGGGCTTTTAAGTCCTAGTTTGATAAACACACACAATCTGGCATCTGCATGTCTTGAGATACTGCTGAAATTAAGTCAGATTTTTAATGAAGCAGCTCCTTCAAGTCTTGGAACTAATTGCATGGGCTGGTCAGCTGAGACGCTTTGAGAGCACTTGAGCTTTCTGGTTTTAATTTGTGTTTACTGTGGGGAAGGACTTTTGCTCAAATCTGAGAACACTCTGTGCTGTGCTGCTCTGACCTTGGACTCTCAGAGGGCCCGTGGCTGGTTCTTCCCATCCTGCATGGCCACAACACGTGTCCACAGAACACTCGAGTGCACGCTTTGATATCTGACGCCAATTTTGATGCATCTTAACTAGCAAAGACACAAAACGCAGTTCTGAAGGCAGCATTAGGGGTGCAACTACCACTCGTAGCCACAGGAGGGGTCTCTAGGCCAGTTCCTGTTAGATTTTTAAATGTTTTTAAGAAGAAACAGTTGACAGCTGTTTGTGTACAACCCCCCCTCCTGTTTCTGTGCCACCCAGGAGCCCCAGTTTGTGACCTCCACTGACACCCACAGCGCTGCCATCGCGCCACTGTGTAACTCCAGCTGCCCCTTTCCCATTTCCCTTCTCTGTCCCGCAGCACAGCCGGTGTTTGTGTTGTCATAGGCGATCTGTATAACCTAGGAAATGTTCTCTGTGTGGCCACACTGGCCCGGGAGGTTAGTCCTGAGAAGTTGTTTAAATGTACTATTGGAAAATAAAGATAACAAACGAGTTGTCCTTAGTTTGTCTTAAATGAGACTGCAGGTCTTCTTGTGTTCTGGTTTTCCTTAGATTTTGGGGGGGCCTCTTGTTCCTGTTGCTTCTCAGGATGTGGTTCTGCCTGATGGGATGGGCAGGAGGCTGCTGGTCGCTGTGTGTGGCAGTGCCCTCTGCTCAGGAGGTGTTCAAGCCCTGCTCGTGGCATCTCTCAGCAATCCTGAGTAGGAACAGGGTGATTCTTTTGTGTGTCTTCCTTAGGAAGTCCTGCTGCAGGTTGTTGCCTGAGGTGGGCTAAGGGATTTTGGATGGATGGAACTCTTCTGTTCTCTCTGAGCAAGCTGGGCTCGTGGAAGGTGTCCCTGCCCATGGCAGGGGCTTGGAACGAGATGATCTTCAAGGTCCCTTTCAACCCAAACCCTCGTGGGATTCATATCTGAGCTCTGTGTTTCCACAGCAAGGCATCTCGCTGACCATCAGTGTTGTTTTAATCAGAGACATAATTACTGTGGCTCTTTGGATCCAGAGGTCTCTATTGCAGTGGCATCAGCAACAACTCCTCATTTTTGGTATTTAAGGACAAGTTTTACTCGGTTAAATGATCTGTGCTGTTATCTTGTTGAAAACTTAACTACTTTTGTTCTGATCCGGGTATTTAAAACTCTGTAAGGTGCAACTGCAGTGGGGAGAATATAGTGTACTTTTAATTGTTTTGAAGCCTGAAAGGATTAATAGTTCACATGGAATTCTGTTTATCTTTCCATCATAGATTCCTAAAGGTAAATAATCATTTAATGCTTAAATTTGATACCCTGAAGAGAAACTGGAGTAGTTTAATGGAGTGAAGGGTCTGTAGTGAAGAACCTTAACAGTTTAACTTGGGTTTCCTGCCCTTCCAGGGCTGTGCCTGTGTGAACACCTCGATTCAGCTGCTTTACAAACCGGGAGAACGCAACGCTTCGCAGCCTTTACCTGCCCTGATCTTACACTCCCATCAGTTTAAGGAATTAAACCACAGGGTGGGTCTCTGGCGGGAGAAGTCGCGCCCACACTGCGGAGAGCAGGGCACCGCCTTGTGGGGAGATACGGAGGGGCAAAGGGGCTCTGTGGAGCCGCGGGCCCCGCTGTGTCCCCACCATGTCCCCACCGCGTCCCCCCCGGCCCCGCCATGTCTGCCCGGCCCGGCTCCCTCAGGACCTCCGCCCGGATCACGTGACCCGGCCCGCACCACTCCGATGAGGGGGGAGTTCCGCCCGCTCCCCATGCGGCGCCCACGGGTCGCAGCCACCGGTTCGTCCCCTCTCGGCTCCCCGGTGACCGGACAGCGCTGTTCGCAATTCCGCGATGTGACACAGGGCAGGGAGGGAGCGCGGCAGGGAAGGAGCTGCCTCCGAACCTCCTCATCTCCCCCCTCTCGTAATGGCTCCGCCCGGCCCCTGTGGACTGGGCGGACCTGGGCCGTGCCACTGCCACAGCGGGGTGGGGGGGGAGTGACCCTCATGAGGGCGACGGGAAGGCCCGGCTCTGTCCCGCGGTACGAACCGGCTCTTCATCCCTTTCTCCCGCTTTCTGCTTCATCCCCTCGCCGCTCTTTGTCGGTGGCAGGACGGCGGGTGTGGAGCTGTGTTCCCCTATGTGTGTGTGTGTGTGTCCCCCCCCCTGGCTGGCGGTGGGGTGGTACGGGCGGTGGGTCAGGGGGTGTCAGTCGGCCGTGGACACCGGAGGGGACGGGACGGGCCGGGCTGGGCTGGGGGAGCAGCGGTGAGCGGGGCTGGAATGGGATAGGAACGGGGAATGGGAATAGGAATGGGAATGGGGAATGGGAATGGGAATGGGAATGGGAATGGGCCCAGCAGGCCCGGCCTGAGGTTCACGGAGAGAATGAGGTCTGGTTTTCTGTCAGAGCTCAGCCCAGAGCAGAGGAGGCAGCAGTCTGAGCGGAGGGTGGGACAGCTCTGCTGTGGAGATAAGATGGGAGGGTTGGGGTGGTTCAGCCTGGAGAAGGGAAGGCTCTGGGGTGGTGTGATCGTGGGATTCCAGAGCCTGAAGGGAATTTGAAGGAGAGAGGGGGAAAGAGTGATAAGACAAAAGGGGATGGGTTCAGATTGGAAAAGAATGGGTTTAGGTTAGATGTTGGAGGAAATTCTTCCCTATGAGGGTGGGCAGGCCCTGGCACAGGTTGGGCAGAGAAGCTGTGGCTGCTCCATCCCTGGAAGTGTCCAAGGCCAGGTTGGACAGCGCTTGGAGCAACCTGGGATAGTGGAAGGTGTCCCTGATGGAAAAAGATGAGTTTTAAGGTCCCTTCCAACCCAAACCATTCCATGACTCTGTTATTCTATGATTCCATGGTTCTCAGCCGGGTGGCTTTGGTGCAGAGGATTGAGAAGAGCTCATCCCACCCCCCAGCCCCGCCTCACCTCCTTGTCCTTCAGCCCCAGGAGCAGCACCTCCTCCATGAGGGTGAGGCGGATGTCCTTGGAGTCATCGGGGTCGTCCTCGCTGGGCTCTCTGTCCACAGCCCCGTCCTCCTCCTCGTCCGGCTTCTTGTCCGAGCCCCTGCCCGTGTCCCCCCGCCGGCCCCGGTGGGTGAGGGTCGTCATCTCCTGCTCCTGCTGCACATGGGGAGCACCCCTTGTCTGAACATGGGGCACTGCTGGGCCCCCAGACCCCAAATCCAGACTCCAACCCAGACCCCAAATCCAGACTCCAACCCAGACCCCAAATCCAGACTCCAACCCAGATCCCAAATCCAGACTCCAACCCAAACCCCAAATCCAGACCCCAACCCCATACTCCAACCCAGAACCCAATCCCAGACTCTGACCCCTAAATCCAGATTCCAGACCCAGCCCCAGACCCCAAATCCAGACCCCAATCCCAGATCCAGACCCTGACCCCAGACCCTGACCCCAAACCCAGTCCCTAAATCAAGAGTCCAGACCCAACACCAGACCTCAAATCCAGACCCCAACCCCAGACTCCAACACAGAACCCAAACCCAGTCCCCAACCCCAGACCCAGACCCCGACCCCAAACCCAATCCCCAACCCCATACCCCAAATCCAGACCCTAAATCCAGACTCCAGACCCAACCCCAGACCCCAAACCCAGTCCCCAGCCCCAGGGACACCGGCACCTTCTACCCCAGGATTCCCAACTCCCCTTCCCCAGGACGGGGGGCACCGGTGGCCCCCGAGGGGCTGTAGGACGGCTCCATCCCGGGCTCCATCCCGGCTCCATCCCAGCCCTATTCCACCTCTATCCCAGCTATCCATCCCAGCCCTATCCCAGCCCTATCCCGGCCCTATTCCAGCTATCCATCCCAGCCCTATCCCAGCTATCCATCCCAGCCCTATCCCGGCTCCATCCCAGCCCTATTCCAGCCCTATCCCGGCTATCCATCCCAGCCCTATCCCGGCCCAGCCCAGCTCCTTCCCCCCCGTCCCCGTTATGGATCTGCGCCTTCCCCTCCGCCCTCACGGGGGTCCCCGGGCTGACAAACACCCCCTGTCCCCTCACCCAGCCCGGAGGGTCCCCCCGTGTCCCCCCTGTCCCCATTCCCTCCCCCGGTACCCACCCTGTCCCTCACCCGGCCCGGAGGGTCCCCCCGGTGTCCCCTGTCCCTCACCCG
>JAWWEE010000030.1:13654830-13689597 GCA_035221455.1 Xenops minutus | reverse complement strand
ATGAGATGGGGTGGGGATGGGATGGACATGGGATGGGCATGGGGATGGGATGGGGATGGGGATGGAGTGGGGATGGGGATGGGATGGGGATGGGGATGGGGATGGGATGGGGATGGGGATGGGATGGGATGGGGTGCGGATGGGGATGGGGTGGGGATTGGCATGGGGGGCGGCCCCGGGGTGGGGTGTGGCCCTGGGGCTCAGGGGGGCTCGGGGGTGCTCATCAGGTGTGGTGTTTGCAGGGATCCAGGTGCGCCACGACCAGGACAGCGGGTTCATGCACCACAAGTTCGCCATCGTGGACCGCAGGATGCTCATCACGGGCTCCCTCAATTGGACCACGCAGGCCATCCAGAGCAACAGGGAGAACGTGCTGGTGGTGGATGATGTGGAGTGCGTGAAGCCTTTTCTGGATGAGTTTGAGAAGATTTGGGAGGAGTACAACCCCGCCAATTACAGCTTTCCCAAAGGCAGTAACTGATGGAGCTGCCTCACAGGGATGGTGGAACGCTTAGCAGATAACACCCACGAGTTTATTATTATGTGTAGACATCACTGTTTTACCCATCTGGGTGGGTAACTTGGGTAGCTCACTGCCCTAAAATGCTACAGATCCCTTGCCCTGGGTCATTCCTGTGCTAGGGGGAACAACCCAAGTGTTTGGTGAGTTGTTTGTGAGAATGACAGTGATAGAGCTGCATTCTTAGGCATTAACACTTTGGGCAGGCTCGTTGCTGTGCCCTGGTGCAGTCCAGGAATATTCACACAGTGCTGGGCAGATGTTTCAGTGGTAAAAGGAACATTTTCCAACTTGGGATACTGCAAATGGAGTTGTAGCCCAGTGGCTCCTCTGCACCAGTGACTAAAGGAAAGGTTAGAGGGCTACAGCAGTTAAGAGTTTCCATTGATTAAGCACCTGAGTTAGATTTCTTGTTGGCATTAATTGTTGAAAGTTTGTAAAAGGAAATTTGTGGGGAATGGGCAGAAATTTCTAAATTTTGATTGTGTACATGTTTCCTTTGGTTAAAGCTTAGCAGAGCTGTGTCAAAGAATGAGCACAGATATTAATGACAGCTTGTCTTCCAGCAAGGAAGTGTAGGCAAGTCTGGAAGGAAATGAGAGAAAACTTCTCTGGGGTCAGTTGGTCTGTCTGGAGAGCAGACATGGCTGGAGTTGGGTCACCCACTTCAGGAGAGGACTGGAAATCCTGGTTCCTTCAGGTGTTGAGACACTGTCCTGGTCTGGGTCAGTGACCTCACCTGTGCTGGCAGGAGCAGGGTGGGACAGCAAGGCGAGGGAGGTGACATCTCTGTCACTGCCACCCAAAGTGACAGTAAACCTAAGCATTTCAAACTCTAAACAGAGTGGGTATGAGAATTGTTTCACACTGAATAGAATTGCCTTAATTTTTTTCATTTTGAGAGACTTTTTGACATTCTGTTACCAGTTTTTTTTGCCAGCAGTAATTTGCACTGCTAAATAAACCACTTTCACAGAAAACCTCAACATCCTCCTCTGGTTTTTGCACTGCAATTGCTGTAGATACTCAGGTGTTACTTAGGATACACGTTGTAGATTTGTTCTGTTCTGTCTGAGGAAGTTTGTGTGGAGGAAAGAACATGATGCTGCCTGTGGTGTAGCAACCACAGAAGCACCTGGGGAAGGTCATTCTCTAGGAAATTCTGTTCAACAGCACTAGATTTAAACTACTTTAAATATATCACTTCTTCTTAAAATGCTGCCTGTTGCATTTCCTTTGTGAAGTGACTATAAAAGCAAACAGCTGCTGCATTTTCAGGCTCTGCCCTCTGCCCTGGTCTTCTTTCTGACAGAAACACCTCGCACACGGCATGCCAAGGGTGGTGCAAAAATAGTTTATTACCATATAGTTAATGTAAAGTTAGGTAATTATATTTACAAAGTAAAAATGATCAGCTACATCCAGGGAAGCCTAGCATGTCACACAGGGGTTTGTAAGGAATAAATACTGTGAGGAAAAGTGACGTGTCTATTACAGCGAGGAGCTGCTTGGGAACAGGGGGGTCTTAAAAAAGCACTGGAATAAACTGGGAGTGGAAGGGCAAAGGGAGGAGAGAGGAACTTCCACACACTGAAAAACAGGAGCCTCCCCTTCTCAGAGGGGAAATATCCCGGGTGGGAGGTCAGAGCTGCAGCCTCCCAGCACTACCCAGGTACCTCTGCCCCCCTCTCTGGTGCTGCTTTGCTGCAGCTGCACCCCCTCATCACAGAAATGACTCCTGCACCCTCCTTGCTCACAATCCCTTGGGGTCGTTTCCCTGTTACAGGTGGCAGAGCACGGGGGGTGTGTGGGTTTAACCCCGAGCTGGTTACGGGTCAGTTGTGGGGTGAAGCTGCACCCAGAGACAACCCAGGGTGGTGAAGACTGACCATTAGTACCTGAACAGCCTGGTCAGACACCACCCACAGCCTTGCAGAACTTCCTTCCCTCCCCTTCCTTCCCTTTGGCCCATCCTTTCAAATGATTCTTTAAACTCTCAAGCCACCCAGAACTCCAGGTCCCAGGAGGATGGACATGGGCCAAAGCCAGAACATTCCTGCTTTCTACTTACCATAGTCTCTAATTTCACACGCTTTACTGTCTCTGGTTTAGAACAAACAGTGAGTGTTCCTGTCATCCTGGCACACAGGGTGAAGAAAGCATGAAGAAAACAATGGTAATTGCACCCATTATTTACGAGTTCACGGCCAGCTGGGTTAGTTCAGTTGGTACCAACTCGTCTGGCTCATCAGGTTCCTCTAGCACACCCCACACCCTCTGTTCCTTTAGCAGCCTCACAGGGAGGCCAGGCCCACGTTGTTCCCAGCCTGGTGCTCCCTGCTCCTGCAGCAGCACATTGGGTCCTCTGGCAATTAGTGCTTTGCACTGCAGGATCACATATGTTCAACTCAGGGGTTGTAGTGACAGCTACGTTTGAATTTACACACACTGCACTGCCACGCTGCTGTGGGGAGTGAGTCTGTGGATTCCCTGGAAAGTCCAGGGGCATCCCAAATGTGCTGTACAAGGAGAGCTGTGTCTCACCAAGGAGCTGTTGCTGCTCTCTGTAACAACAGGTGACAGTCTGCACATGCACAGCGTCACTGCCACGCTCAAACACAACATTAGAGAGTCCTCTGAATGGGAAAAAATAACCCAAATTTATAGCAAAGTAGGTTACAGCAGTCAAATGGACTGTACACGATCTTTGGACAGGTACCTTCAAAAGTCAAGGTGTAGATCAGCAGAAAAGGTTTGAAAAGATATTTATAACAGTCCTAAAACACCCCAAAGAAATGGTTTATCAGGGAAGACGGGGTGGGTTGAACACGTTACACTCATGGCTCCTTTTTCCCAACCTGCACGTGGAACCTCTCCTGGGACAAGATTTAAAAATCAAACCCACAACTCAGTCACAAAAGAGAACCCTCCCTTAACTGCTGAGGAATAAGTATTTACACTGCGTGCTTGGAATGCTATATAGATTTGAAATAATTCTTTTTTTTTTTTTTTTCAAGAGAAGAATAACAAAGCTTTTTTTCCTTAAAAAATGGAAAAAAATTGACAGAGCAAAGGCAAGCTACAGCGAGTGTGCGTGTGCTTGAGTGTCCACAACAAACAGAGTGTCCAAACCAGGAAAAAAATGCAAAGGTCTCATGAAAGCGACATCAAGAAGAGGGGGTACAAAAGTGACATATTTTGCAGTGTGAGGGGGGGTAACACTTTTACTGCAGCCCAGAAAAATAAAAGGGACCTTTCTGGTTTGCAAGTCAGCACCAAGTCTAAACAATTCTGGTTTTGAAGCAAATGAACACAATTTCCTTCTTTTTTTTTTTAATATGTGGGCAAAGGAAAGGTGACATTTAAAGGATTCAGTCTAGTTCAGGGGAGATGATGCTAATGGGAGGAAAATTTTGCTCAGGAAAATAAAGATTACTTGGAGCTGATGAGCAGACGTCTGTGCCTTCCCTGCACTTTTCCTAAGCCCCTCATGTCAGTGCTATCAATAGTGTGGAGTGATGCAAAATGCAGCAGCTTGCCCCCACACTTTCCTATTTAAATAGGCACTGATTAATCCCAGAAGATGGATGAAGCCTGGAGCAGGAAGAAGGAAGAGGATAACTAAGGACCACTGCTATGACTAATAAGCTTTCCAGCTGGCTTTGTTGCACACCCCTCCCCACCTTATTTTCAAGCACTGCTTGAAAATTTCAGTTTTTGGCTGTTTATTGGTGCTGCAGGTTCTCTCTCTTGTTTTACTGAATATGAGCCCACCATGTTCATAAAAGACCCCCCAGCTTAGTGAGAAATATTTTAAATCCACAAGTTCAATGAGATTAATTAATTTGGCTTATTAAACATCACTGAAGCCCTGACAGCAGTGGCTGGTCCCTCCATCCCTATGCACACTGTGTTCCCTGGGGTTGCTCTCCCTGTTCCCTGGGGTTGTTCTCCTGCCAACCAACACCTTTGATTTCAGCTCCACCTGTTCTTAGTGCCAAGGTATTTTGTTTTTTTTCTTTTCTTCCTGTTTTGCTTTTCTAAGCAATTTGAAGGTCCAGGCCAATATGGATTAGATAAAACTTTCCCAGTAGGGAACCTCTGAGCAGCTGATTCCCAGGAGCTGATTACACAGTCTGAGTAATCCTTAATTCAAATCCTCCTACAGATGTTTCAGGGAGCTCCTAAAAGAGAGGGGGGCGTGATGTGAGGACTGACATTTTCTATACAGTAAGTTTAAAAAATAGGGGAAAGAGAGAAGAAAATCCAGCCTCATTCCTGATGCTGCTGGATCCCTGGCAGTGCCTCTCTGGAGAGATGCAGTGCAGTGCCTTGAGTGAAGAACTTATAAAAGTGGCTCAGAAGTTTCTATAACCTCTTGCTTAGCCCAGGGACATGTCTATGGGAAAGGAGAAAGAACTCTACAAGTGTTCCTGGGCTGTTTCTCCCTCTACTAACCAGCAGTAGTATTTTTATATGTGTATAAATAACCCCCACTTCTTCACAGGGTGATTTAGGGCTGGAGCACCACGTAGAAAGGGCAGCTCTGGACCCTTCCTGCCTTCAGCACAGAGCTTTGCCAACACATGCAGTGTCTTGCTGCCCATACTCATCCTTTTTTTTAAAAAAAAGAAAATCATATTAATGTATTTACACATGCTGAGTCAAAAGCTGGGGATGATCCGCTCCACGTGTGCCCTCCACTTGCCCAGCTGGTCTCTACATTAAGAAATAAGCCTGGAATCAGGAGGTTTCTGGCAAAGAAACCCAGTGCTCTTACTAGGCAGGACACTAAGCTGCAAGAGAGGATTTTTTTGGTATGAGCAAGTGTACAGTAGAAAACTTCCCTCCGTGGGGAGCCTCACAATGCTCAGCACCACAACCCTTATCAGAAAGGGTCCCTCCTGTGCCCCTCACACCACCAGGAGCCAATGCAAACAGCAAGGTAGAGAACTGCCAATCCTCATGCTTAGCATTAGGGGTCCTGAGCCCATGAAGCATCCAAAGGCAAGGCAGGATTTGCTGTGGGATGTAAGAAGGGTCAAGGTCCACGTGGCAAGAAGGAGATCAGCCAGTTCTGCTCAGTTGGCTAAACAGGATGAAGTTCCACCACAAGTCTCAAGAGAAGAGGAGAAGGAAGGTGTTCTCCCAGAGGCAGTGGCATCTTGTAAGGGAAGAGCAATGACAGTGACAAGGCCTACGTGCCACCTCAATATCCATGCTGCATCCCAGAGCCTCTGCCAAGAGAACACAGCTCAGCACGGACCCAGAGCAGCCAGGGATGAAGTGCAAGATGCTGTCAGGGAGAGAGAAAAAGAGAGAAACCTGCACACAGCCAGGGACAAAGGACCCTCTTCCTCCAGAAGTGGATTTCTAAGCACAACACCTTTACTTGACGCAAAGAAGGCTGAATTTGGGAAGGCTAAGTCAGGGAGTGCTGCATTTGGATCTCCTCAGCTGGAAGGGAAGCAGGACCCCAAGCCATGGCTATAAAAAGCCCCTGCTAAGCATGATCAACATGCATGGGTTTATCACGTTAATAGTCTATGCCTTAGACAGCCATTCCCAGCTCAGTGTGGTGGGAGCAGGTGTTTCCAGGGCCCCAGGACGGTGCTCAGGTGACCATTTCCACTTTGGGGGTCCTCAGTTTGGACTCCCATCATGCAGGCAAAGCAGCTGGTAATGAGCAGTCTCAGGCACACAGGCCACATCCTTCCATGAAGGGATGGAACAGCTGAGGTGGCTGCTGCCATGAGTGAAGGCAAACCCAGTGCAGGGAGCAGCACTGGGGCTCTGCAGCAGCTGCTGGGAGAGGTGGTCCTGCTGGGTCCTGCTGGGTCCTGCTGGGAAGGCTCCTGGCTCCTCCAATGCTCAGATTATGGAGAGTGCTATGGTGAGCTCAGATTAGGGTGAGCAGCTGCACATCAAAACATCTCAGGGGGCATGTGCCTGCCAAGGAGGAAAAGGCTTTGTATCCGAGGGGTTGAGCATCTCTCCTACCCTGCTCCCATGTGCAGGACTTCCAGGCACACCCAGGCACATGGAGCATCGCAGCAGGAGTGTCCCTGTACGTGCCCTGCCCACTGCAAGGTGCTGGCATCTTGGCTGGGGACAAGTGGGGCTCCCAGGGGCAGGATCAGAGCACTGCCATGGGTTGCCACGAGTGCCCCGGGAGGTTCCAAGCTGAGCACTTGGCCATGGCAAGGCCACACAAGCCGGATGAGAGCTGGATTCACATCGTGTTTTGATGACAACATCTGGGGAGGAAGGTCTGGTGGCTGGAACAGAAAGCTCAGAGCAGGAGGATGAGGGTGACTCTCATGGTCCAGCCTGGCAGGACTGGAGGTGGCTGCCACCAGTCCTGCGGTGCTCTGAGAGCTGTGCTTGTACTGCCCATCTAACAGACCCAAAATTAGCAGGGCAGGAGACAGAGCTGCCTCAAGCAGTGAGGAGTGCCCGAAGGACAAGAGGAATCTTTGCTCCAGCTGAAGGCCAGGCTGCACCTTTAACATCCCAGCCCGATGGGATGCAGGTTTGCTTGGCATCTAAACAGGGCTGGAAAGGCAGGACCTGGGGGCTTTCCAGGTGGCACCTTGAAATTCAGCCTGGGATGAAGCCCCCCACACCTGGGCAGCTGCTGCAAAACAGCACAGGCTTCTCCTAGGAAGCCTCTGCTCAGCTGGCTGTGACCATCTACTGCTACCAGCTCCTCAACCTGCTTTCAGTTTGTATCCATTTATCAGCCTCACGATGCTAAACTGTGTATTTTAAATACAAAAGCTATTAGCACTGAGAAGGTCTGAAGCATATACTGGTTTTGAGATTTTTATTTCAGGAAAAGATTAAAGAATTAAAATAGGAGCTGCCCTGCTGACAAGAAGAGTTGAATTCAAGAAGCTGATAAAAAAGGAGCATTATACGCATTGAGCACTGTGCATTTTCAGTCAATATTGGCTCTACTTTCTACTCTACTTTCCTCTGACTAGGAAAAGGGAGTTTCACATGCGCACAGACCCTGGGATACACGGGACTCAATGAGAGGAAGGGAGTAACAGCAAAAAAAAAGAGAGTGCTGGGCTTGATCTAACAGAGGCAAGAAAGTGATCTTACAGCTCAGCCCCTGGAACACCAACTCCGACCACCAGCGAGACGGGAGCGAAGACGCGCCGACGGGGCAGAACTTGGTGCACTTCAGTAGCTGCAGCTCCCTATCCAAAACCACCTGGGCAGCCACCAAAGCTCGCCAGGCTTCGGTGGCACCTACATTCAGGACACGGCACAGTCACGGGGCAGGAGAATCACTTCTTGGATCCTTCTCCAGCGAGATGTCAGTGTTGTACCTCCAGGCTGTGCAGGCTCGCGCTCCCCGACAGCTTCCCCCGGGCTTTCCCCCCTTGTAGGTGCAAGTAATGCAGTCGAGATCAAGGATTAGATCAGGCTCCTGGCGTGCTCTGAGCACTGGGTCTCTAGACAGCAGTAAGAGCTCGGTCTGGCCGACACCACCCAGGCCCTGCTCGTGCACCAGAGCGGCCGGTACGACAGAGCTATAGCTTATTAACAGGCTACTGAGCCTTAATACTGACACTTAGTGTAATGGTTTACAGTAAAGATTCTCCTACAAAGCGCCGAAGAGAGGGGGGAGAAAACCCCCATTCCAATCCCTTCCTCTCTCTCTCTCTCTCAAGAGTCTCTGGAGCATCTCACAAGCAGGGAAAGGAGCCGGGGAGGCGAGGGGGTGGCAGGGGGGCACCACCGCGGCGCCGGGTCCCGTCGGGAGCCTCAAGACAAACGACAGCAAGGACAGTCGTAAGGAACGAGAGACAAACGGTGCTGGTGCTGTGCTGCCTCAAGCTGGGAGGTGCGCGTGGTCAAGCGGAGCGGGGAGAACTAGTCTTTCTTCAAGTCCCTGGATTCAAAAAGCTTCAGGCGTTCTTGCACAGTCAGGCCTTCCTTCAGACTCTGGGAGAGAAAAGAAGACAAGAGAGCGTGGGACACGGGTGGGTGTTGGACACAGGGAGAGGGTGCGGTGCTGAGGCAGAGGAGACGTGGCAGCGGAGGGATGGGCTCCTTGGAGGAGAGATTAGTGGGACATGCTGAGAGAAAACACACGGTTACAGAGGGTGGTTACTGGTGGATGGTGCCTGGAGAGAGGGTGAGAGTGCAGTGAACCAGGAGACACACCAGAAGCGAATGAGAGGCACACACCATGCTGCAAGCGGGATTAGCTGACTTGGAAATGACCCCCAGGGCCTGGGGGGGTCAAAGCAGGGCAGTGCTGGATGGGGCAACTCCAGCGGGGCTCGGGCACTGCAGCAGCCTCAGGTGCAACTGGGATTTGGTATATTAAAGCCCCAGGATGCTGAGCAGGACCTGTAAGCTGGTCCTTCCCGGCCTCCTGCACCACTGTGGCACCAGTGGGGACAGTCCTGGCTCTGGTCAATGCAGGGTTTGCTCAAGGAACCCTGAAAACTGCTGCCAGAGGGCTATTCCAACCCCTCTCTTATCCCAGCCTGGGATTATCCCAAGCCTAAACTGCCTCGACTGCCCGGGGTTAGACAGAGGACTCCTAAATGCTGTTCAGGTCTGGCATGGTTTGATGGCTGATTGACTTCAGATGCAGCAGCCAGATTTCAAGGCCCAATGCTCAGACCATCCCTGTGCCCCACTGCTGGGACAGGCAGCTGCCTGCTCTCAGCTGCACTGCTGCCTGCCAGCCTGTTCCTTGGAACTCGCACAGAATTCACTCTGCAGCTGGAACATTATTTACTTTACAGACAAGACCTGGCACCTTCAAAGGCACAGAATGGAGGGATGGAACTCAGCTCCTATGAGAAAAGGCTGAGGGAACTGGGATTGTTCAGCCTGGAGAAGAGAAAGCTCCACGGAGATCTTACAGCCCTTTCCAGTTCCTAAAGGGGCTCCCAGAGAGCTGCAGAGGGACTTTGGACAAGGCCACAGAGTGACAAGACAAGGGGGAATGGCTTCCCACTGCCAGAGAGGAGGGTTAGATGGGATATTGGGAAGAAATTCTTCCCTGTGAGGGTTGGCAGGCCCTGGCATAGGTTGCCCAGAGAAACTGTGGCTGCCCCATCCCTGAAAGTGTCCAAGGGCAGGTTGAATGGGGCTTGGAGCGACCTGGTCT
This sequence comes from Xenops minutus, assembly GCA_035221455.1. Lineage (NCBI taxonomy): Eukaryota > Metazoa > Chordata > Aves > Passeriformes > Furnariidae > Xenops > Xenops minutus. Next base: position 13,679,935 of record JAWWEE010000030.1, on the reverse strand, counting down.
AGTGGAAGATGTCCCTGACCATGGCAGGGGGTTGGAACTGGATGATTTTTAAGATCCCTTCCAACCCAAACTATTCTGGGACTCTATGATCCTACTAGCAGGCAGGCATCTCCTTTTCCTTTCCCTTCCCTGACTGTGGTGCCACAGCACTGTTCAATCCCAGCAGCAGGTTAGACTTCTGGGCTGGGTTTTTTTCCCCATGGGTTTATCAAGGCAGGACTCCAGGATAAACTTGCCCCAAGGCTGTGGAGATTCCCATGGTTACTGTATTTCTGGAAATGTTTTTCCTCCCACAGACCCACAAACTCAGAAGGGCTTTGCCAGGCAGCAAGGAAATGAAAGCACTGAGCTGGATTGAATTTCCAAATGCTCCGTGCTTTCTTTCCAAGGGGCAGCAGAGTCTCCTGGGATGGGAGTCTCTGAGCACACACTTCCTAAGGGAAGTTTACTTTGGGCCTCTTTAAATGGGAGCAACACGTGCATTGCAGTTCGTGCATCTGATTTCTCATGAGATGGAAGGAGACACCAGGAATCATTAGACCATTCTGCCTGATGGTACAAATTCCAGCAAATTCAGCCCCCAGGCAGTCTCACAACCCATTTGAGTTGCTCACGAGGGGAGCCTGATGAAGTGAGACTAATGTGGGATGATATCTATGACAAAGGGATTCTCCATCAGACTTCCTGGGGCTCTCCAGCCACCCCTCTTGCCACCATGCTGGGAGCTCCCCTCCCCTCTCCCCTAAACTGCCTCTGCAGGTGCTCCAACCTCAATCTTTGCCACAGGCCAGTGAATTTAACTATTGCTCCAGTTAACAGAGATATCTGGCTCGTTAGGGTCAGCCTCATTTCTCGTCAGCTCCCTCCTTTTGCTGGATGAGCTTGGAAGCCACCGTATGGGATGCCTGTGCAGTGTCAAGGGACAGAGAGCAGCTGGGTGAACACTGGGGGCTGGAAGAAGACTGGAGAGCAGGAAGAAGAGGTTACTGGGCAAGGAAGACTCTTGCTCAGGCACAGATCAACTTAAAGATGCAGCAACTATAGGTAAAAGAAATTTAGGGCAGCCCAGGACATCCCTTCTGCAGCTGAGGCAAGGGACCACTATTTTCCATGCTCTGGACCACTGTGGGAAATGCACTTATAGGCATCCCTGACCATTCCTCCACCTGGCTGACAGCAAATTGGGTATTTTCCTATGAGATCTGGACGGTGCTGGAGTTTAGTCTGAGGCATGCAGAGTCATTCAGGCATGCACACTCAAAGAGTCCCGCACTCCCAACACAGCAAACAGGAAAACGTGCCCCACCATGTCCAAATCCTCTTCGTGTCAGTGAGCTGTGTTGGGGAGGGTGGGAGGAGAAGGAAGACGAGAAAGCCATATTCCATATTCCCCAGGGAAAAGCCAGAGAGATGGTTTCATACGGATCTTGGGTGCACTGACTTCCCCCTTCCCTTCCCTTCCCACTGCCCCAGGGAAAGAATTAGCCAAAAATAAACGGGTCAGTCATCAAGAGGAGAAGGGCTCTGGTTTGCCATGGAGGTGTGAGCAGGGCATGCAAGAGTTGGGCCACTCCCGGGGGCAGCTGCTTGTTTACCTACGTGGCAGGGAACCTGGACTCGGGTTCATTTCAGTTATCCCATGAGACCTGCTCAATAACGGACTGTTGGAGGAGAAAGCAAAATAAAGAAAAAAAAAAAAAAGGAAAAAAATAAAGAAAACAAGAAGCTCATAAATCCCAGGTGTGCTGGCGCAGCCCCAGCCCCCACCCCGCAGCGACAGCGCCCAGGCACAGCCCGTGCTTGCTCTCCTCTCCTCCTTCCCCACCAAGCAACACACACGGGGACCACAGAAAAAAGTGACTTGAGTTGAAGTGGTGAAGGGAAATCCAACATGAGACTGGCCCAGCAGGTCTGGGCTGCCCTGAAATGCACACAGAGGTCTCTCTCTCCCCAAGCTGAGGAGCTGCTGCTCACAGAGCTCTGGGAGTGACTCTTTCCCCACATGGGTACCAAGCTTGAAGCCTTTTGCCCCTCCTGCAAGGGCCCAACCACTTCAAACATCAGCATGAGACACCAGGTGAGAGGCAAAGCAGGTTTGCTCATGCTGATCTTTCTCCCAACAGACCTGTGTTTAATGCTGCCTCCTGATCAGCATTATTTGCCCTGTTTTATCCCTGTGGTCCCACATGATGTAACTGGCTGCCAAGGAGAGCTTGGCACAGCATCACTGGGCTTTGGGACCAACAGCAAGCACAGAAGGGCCACAGAAGCACAGGGCCATCTGCACCATGTTAACACACAAGCAAAGTGTGTGTTAAATATGCCCAGGACCAAGGCATCGTTGATACACAGAAAGACCAAAACTCTTGCAGTGATGAACACTAAAACCTAGAATGATGTGCACATTTCCACCTAAATTTCAACTGAGAACGGGGAGCAAATACTGAGATAGTCCTCCTGTGAAAGACCAAAGAACAGGGTGAACTTCATCTTTTTTTCCAAGCAGGGAGCAGCTTCACACCTCCATCTCAGCAGGGTCAGGAGTGGGGGATCAGCCCTGCCTGGTTGCACAGTCAGTCCTTCTGCACTCCAAGACCATCCAGGCTAGCACTAGTGACTGAGAAATTCTCAGTTTTCTTCCCCTATCAGTTTCTTCCCACCTGGGACCCCCACTGGAGAGTAATGTGGGCATTCCCCATTCCCATCCCACTGGGCAGGAGATCTGAGCTCACCTTTGACCTGATATTCCTTAGTTGCCGGCTAACACTGGATCTGTCTTTCTTCAAGAAATCAGGGTTGCTTTTTGATTTCATAATATCTGGGAAGAAGCAAAAGAAGTGGGGTTAGCCTGGTGCCCACTGCATTCCTGCAAGGACAGGGCTGGGGCTTGTCTGCCCTCCCAGCCCGGGCAAGTGTCCTGAAGAGCCTGGCTCAAGCAGTGCTGCCCTAAGGGCAGAGGGGGCTTGTGGGGGTCTCTGCCCCTGCCACATCACGAGATTTCCCTGATGCAAAATGCCAGAAGGCTATCAAAGCCCGTCAGCTTCCCATCTGTGGGCTGGAAGGCCAAGTCCTACACTCAGACCCACTGCTGCAGGGTGCACGTTAGCTCAGGGCACCCAGGACTACTTAGAGCTGCTGGAGGAGGACTGACCATATCCCGATACAGTGGTGTTCACAGGGGATTTCTCTCCCTGAGCTTCTGTGGCTGCTTTCAGCTGCTCTTTCAACCTGCTGATATCACAGTCTGCCTTGGCCTTCACGATGCTCAGCTCCGTGTAGATGTCTTTGTACTTGTCGCTGGCGTATTTCTTATCCTGGCAAGGGAACAAGAACAACCCGATGGAGCCAGACAGACAGCTGGAGCCGAGGGGTTTGTGGATGCACCGAAGAGGAGCTTGGCAAATGCCAATGGAAGAAGAGCAGGCAGCAGGAGAAATGCTTGGCTGGGGCAACACATACCCTGGAAGCTTCCAACAGCGACACGGGACTGCGGGGTTTTGGGAGGCAGAAAGCTGGGAGCCAAAGGCGAGCACACAGTGCTGCCCGTGCACGCAGCCCCTCAGCTACAGGGCTCTTTGTGGCTTCTGATTTTAGCCAAGACACAGAATTCAAGCTGAATTCCCAGAAATGGCCTGGGCTTGTCCAGAACAAACCAGATCCACTGCTGCGAGGCTGGGAAGATCTCTACCAGTGATTATTTTTGCCATTTAAATCTGATTTGATGTGACAGAAAATGGGGAAATCACTCTAAAGGGGATGTTTTCCCACACTGTCTCCTTTGTGGGCTAAGTCCTAAATTGATACAGTCACAGTGGAGTGCTTTACTGATGACAGCAAAATGGGTACTGAATTCCATTCAGGGGGAAAATTAAATATTGTTTCAACTCTGGGTGTAAGTGGGCTGAAATCTAAGCGCACACACACGCAGGAGCAGAGCACAGTTAGAGGATTTGCAGAACCATCCCTGGCATTACCCTCAGTGCTGTCTGCAGCTCGTCTTTGAGGGAGCTGATCTCCTGCTTCAGGTACTGGATTTCAGACTCCTTGACCCGCAGCAGGACCTGTGGGAACAAAACCAGCATGTTTTCCACCCAAGCAAATGCAGTTTGGTCCTGAGATACCTGCCTGCTGTGCCCGGTGACAACTGAGCCAGGGTTGGAGGCTCAGCCCCACAAAGCCTCTGGCTCACCCTTCTTCTGATGCAAGAAAATTCCTCCTGAATCCCTTGGGAACTTCCCCAACCTTGCACCACTGGTGTGCTCCCTGCACAGCCCTCAGTTGGTGCCCACTGCTCTGCACAGACTGGACCCCAGGGACAAACAGGGGCTGAAGAAGGAAGAGCGAGTGTCTCACTCAACAAGGTGAGAAGGGAAATTTAGGACCCCAAAACCTCCTGGCCCCATTGCAGCCCACGATGCGCAGTGCTGACCCGGTGTGGGAGGGACAGATGGCTGTGACAGTGACACAGGATGGCTCTGAGGGGTCACAGCACTTGTGCCCACCCACGTGCCCCTTGGCACGGCTGCGGCAGAGCTCACCTCCAGCTCGTAGGCGTCCTTGCCCTGCGTGAGAGGCGACCCAGCAGCCTCTCCCCCGCCCTCCCCCATCAGCAGGCTCCGCAGTTGTGTGATCTCCTCAGCCAGGCGGTTATTCAGCTCCTGGGAAGAGGAGGAGAGGTGTTGTGGAAAAGGGAAGCATGGCCACTGCTCGGAGCAGAGCTGATGTCACCCGTGCCACCTGCCCCGGGCACGGTGGGGACCCTCACCTGGTTGTGGGCATTGAGCTCCTGGTTCTCCCGCTGGCACTGGCGGAGGGCCTGCCTCTCAGCCTCCAGCGCCTGCGCCAGGTGGGCATTCTCCAAACACTTCTGTGAATACTGCTCCGAAAGCACCTCCAGCTCCCGCTGCACCGACTGCAGCTCCTCCCTGCAGAACACACGCTGGGGAGTGTCCTCTCCACACACACACCCCCCCACCACCGTGCCCACTCTTCCTTCAGCATCCTGGCACCACCCAACACTGAGGATGAGGATTGAGTACTCCCTTGGGGAAAAAACTCAAGCCCAGAGCGAGTCAACCCTTCCCCCCCTTGGTGGCAGAGAGGTGCTTGGGCACCAAAGGGGATGGGAGGTCATTCTTCCAGAGGTTAAGTGGCAGAACTTCCTCAGGTTGCCACCAAACTGAGCTGAGATCTATCAAAAGCTACCTATGAGAATCTATTCTTCCCTATGGGGGTGGTGAGCCCTTGGCACAGGTCACCCAGAGAAGCTGTGGCTGGATGGAGCTTGAAACAGTCTGGTCTAATGGAAGGGTTGGAACAAGATGAGCTTTAAGGTCCCTTCCAACCCAATTCCCAGCTGTGATTTTAAGTTTGCTCTGGGCACTCGGTGTATTTGCACACCTGCACATCTTTATACAGAAGTATCAAGCTCTGCTCAGCTCCCATAGTTGAACAGCCTTGCCATGAAAATCTCAGTGCTTCCTCCTCGCCTGTCAGATTTGGTGTATGACCCTCCTGCTGCAGCTGCATGAAAAGCAGCACCGTGGCTGCACATCTGCTGCTTCTGGTGACCACAAAGCAGCTGAATTTGGGTACTGTGGGAGCACGGACCTGGAGACCGAAAGATTATGGGCAACCAGGACGTTCTAGTGGGTGCAGCTTGGTGGGGAAGGAAGAGGTCCCTGTATTGCCAATATCAAAGGGGAGAGAAGAGTCTCCCACACACATGATCTCCCTGCAAGACAGTGACAGACTGAGGACAGTGATGGTCTTACAGGTATTGCCTCTGGAGGGCCTCGATGTCGGCGTTGACGCTGCTGATCTGGGAGCGCTGGGACTTCTCCAGCTCTCGCTCCAGCTCCTCCCGGTGTGCGTTCTTCATGGCTTCAATGGCTGCATGGGATGGATGGACAGCACAGCATTAGAACCCAGCACCCTCCACCCGAGGGAAGGGGGTTTGAGTTTTGTTTTCTAAAGGAACAAAATGTAAATGATCCCAGCGAACCTCCTGCTGCATCACAGCCCCTTCAGTGTGTGTTCAGGGTTCTGCAAATCCCACTTTTTCATACAGCCCAAATGACTGTCCAGTTTACGTGTTGTTTCCTGCATTGTGGGACTCCTAATGCAGAGACCCCGAGCTCCACTCTTTTAACATTCCCTGGGGCACTGAAGAATGAATTCAGTGTGGAACTGGCAATAAATTAACCACAGGAATGACTAATGCCGTTCTGAGTTGGAATGAAAAACAGATCAGACCACACACCAGCCAAGGAGAGGGGCACCAAACCTGGATAAGGACCTGGGTATGGGTCTCCATCCAACAAAACTCTCCCACCAGCCCTTTCCCATCTCCCCTTGCTCCCCACCTACCCCTCATCCTCCCTGCTCTGCTCCTCTCTGGGTCAAACATCATCCCTGTGTTCCCATCAACACGGAGCTGCCCTGCTGTGGGGGACTCTCTGATGATATGTCCCCATACCTGAAATGGTGGCAGCTGTCTCCTCTGCCAGCAGGCGATCCTTCTCCTCCCGCAGCTTCTCCAGCTCCCGCTGGTGCTGCCGCTGCAGGTCCTCAATCTTCTTCTGGTGTGTCTCTTCCATGGCTGCAAAGCCCCTCTCACATGTTGCCTGCAAAGGGATGAGGGGAAGGGGTTTGCCCAGGAGTGCAGGGCCGGTGTCACAGCAGTGGTGAGCCCACCAGCAGCCACATGCCAGAAGGTGGGTCAGCTCCCAAGGTCCATCATGGATCTTCTCCTTCCCCAGCCATGGGGGAGGATGGACCTTGCAAGGTCAGGTTTATTGCTGCAGTTGCTCAACCCCTGACAGCTCCGGTTAAAGGGAAGCACAGGGCAGGTCTGGGGGCAGAACCAGTTGGGGAGTGCAAATATATGTAAAAAAAAAAAAAACAACAAAAAAAAGCCTTCTGTGCCCCTTCTGCTCTCATTTCAATGCCTGGTTTTAAGCAGCCATCTCTGGCTGGAAGCAGATGACATGTGACAGCAACAGCACCTTAATTCCCAGCTGAGTATTGCTGCAAACACTGCAGGGGCAATTACTTGCTGTGTCATGGCCATGTCCCCCAGCAGTCAGGGGTGAGATCCTGAATTCCAGCCTGGCCCTCCAGTCCCTGGCACAGACCCCGCTCCTGCCTGTGCAGCAGACAAATGCAAAAGCCTGTTCCCAGCTCAGCTGCCAGCCCAAGCACATGGGGATCTCCGATGGACACACGGCCACAGGACAGAGGCAGCACCAGCAAAGCCACGAGCAGATAAGGGGCACACACTGGGGACAAGGTGCTGAGCCCCATCAGACAGCTTGGGACAAACCTGATGCCAAGCACTGCACCGGGCTTTTCTCCTTCTTAATGTCACAGGCTGACTTTAGTCCCTGATTTTAATGGATTCCTGCTTGATTAACACTGGTGTTTTCCAGGGGAAGTGAGAACTGTCACCTAGGGACCTCTGGGAACCCCATGGGACATTTAAAGGGGACAAATTCACTCCCCCAGTGACAAAACTGCTCGGGACAGTCCAACACCACTGACCCTCACTAAAATACACCCTCAGCAACCCTTCATTGTCTAACGCTCTTTAACCTCTGCCATCCTCATTCCCAGTTTTCAACTCTGGTGTTTTTACCTCTCCCCTTTAAGTTTTAATCCCGAGGTATTCTTCACTTTCTCAGCCTTGTTTTTTGTGTTTTTTTAAACTCCAAACTCGGTGGCAGAACCTGCCTGGACTTGGCTGACTGGAGCAGCACAGAGCAGCCCTGCAGGATTCTTCATTACACCCAGAATCACAGAATGTGCTGAGTTGGAAGGGATCCATAAGGATCAGAGTCCAACTCCTGAAACACCTCTAATATTGGAGGAAAAAGGTGAACACTCCTCTGTAGGTCTGGCTGTAGATTCACTATGTGATGTATTGTAAATGCATTGCTATAAATCCAGGAGATTTGAACATGTATAAACCCGTATCTCATAGAATCACAGCTAGGAATTGGGTTGGAAGGGACTTTAAAGCTCATTTGGTTCCAACCCCCTGCCATGGGCAGGAACACCTTCCCCAAGCCCCATCCAACCTGATCTTGGACACTTCCAGGGATGAAGCAGCCACAGCTTCTCTGAGAATCTGTGCCAGGGCTTGTCCACCCTCCCAGGGAAGAATTTCTCCCCACTATCCCATCTAACCCTGTCCCTCTGTCAGAGTCAAGCCTGAGTGGGGGTGAAAAAGGGATTTTTCTTCCTAAGATGGAGGAGAGAGCATTCAGCGACCACCCCTTCACTGCGATGGGATGCAGCAGAACTACTGCTCTTCCTGGGCTACAACTGGGTTTTGGCTGGAGCTGAGCCATGCCTTACCTCCAGCCCAAATGTGTGCCGGATCTCATGGCTGGAAGCAAATTCTCCCACATTTTTCTGCTCTGTGAAAGCCTCACCAGCACAGCCTCTGCATCGCTGCCCTTTTAGTTTCCTGTTCAGCCTGGCAGCCTCTCTTGGTGTTGCTGGAGTCCTCTTACTACCCTAAACTAACTTCCTAACTAGGAATGTTCTCCTATGAAAAGCAAAACACCAAACCTGGGGTTTTTTTAGACTCTGGACCATCTCAGGCCATTTTTACAGCCAGTCTGACTGGTGGAGCAGTCTGAACGGTGGCATTTCATTGCCAGTGGGTTTCTCTGCACCTCACCTGGGTGTCCTGTAACTGTGCACTGTTTGTTGTGTACACACTCACTGTGTCCAACACCTGCAGGGTCCTCGCAGCCTCCTGCAGAGGAGCTTTGCTTTGCTACCCGATTTGGCATCTGTTTGCAGCTACTTTCCCCAGGAACATACATTTTGAAAGCATCAAGTTTCCATTTCGTCCTGCGTTTTTGAAGGCAGCAAAGACAGACTGGAGATTTGATCAGATTGGGAAAGACAGAATTGAGGAATGCTTTTAAAGGGAAGTCACAAACAAAATGTACGCCTCAGGTACAAGGAGAAACACTGTGGTCTTCCTGTTGAAGGAGAGCAGGATGTTATCAACCTGCTTTGAAACTCTCCCTCTCCATGCAGAGACCACCTCCAAAAATCCACCCTCCCAAGCCCTCAGCAATGCATTTAGAATACCCCAGCATGGGGAAAAGGAAACACCAGGCTTTGCAGAGGCCTGTCTAACACCAGGGAGCTTGCTTTGGCACTCTGGCTCTTTTGGGGGATGCCCCTTTGTTCAGCAAGCAAACCCCAGGACCACACGTGCCCTCCCACACACTCAGCAGCAGAAAGCATAAAGTGTTAAACGTATCAAGACCTTTAAGTTTTCAAAGTCTTTCTGGTATTTTTCCCTCAAGGTGGAAGCGCTCCCTTCCAGATGTTTGTTCTCCAGCTCGTCCCTCATGACATTCATCTGGGCCTCCAGCTCCTGGATGCGTTCCCTCAGCCCGTGCATGGAGTCCAGGTCACTGCTGGGGTCCTGCCCGGTGCCACCTGCCTCAGCAGCCACCCAGGTGTCCCCACCGCCCGGGACCACCGCAGGGGACACCTCTGGGTGCTGCCTCTGGTACTCATCGAGGGTCTCCTGCAGGCGCTGCAGGTTCTGGCTGTAGTGCTCCTGCAGCGCCTGCAGCTCCTCGCCGTGGATGACCTGCAGCTCCTTGATCTTGGCCTGGAACTTCTCCTCCAGCGTTTGCATCTGCTCCAGGTGATACTGCTCCATGTTCTGCTTGTCACGGACAATGGCATCCAGCTGGTTGAGGCCCTCAGTCCTCTCAGCCTTCAGAGCATCCTCTGTCCTGTTGAGCTGCTCTATCACGTTCCGGATCTCCTCCTCGTAGCGTCCCTGGAGCTCGCTCAAGCTCTTGCTGTGTTTGTGCTCTTCCTCCTCCAAGAGCCTCCGCTGGCTGTCCAGCTGGGACACCTTTGCCTTGAGATCAGCGTTCTCCCTTTCCAGCATGGTGATCACCTCGCTGTACTCACCCTGCTGCTTCCTGAGCAACTCTTCGTACTCATCCCGCAGCAGAGAGACCGTCTTCACGCGCTCTTGGCACAGCGCATCCATGCTCTGCAAGGACTCCTTGTAGGACTTCATCTCCCTCTCGTGCTCCAGACGGACTTTGCAAGCGGCGTAACAAACCTGAGCCTGAACAATTGCATCGTGGACTAACAAAGAGGAATAGCGCTGCAGGTCTCCCATGCACGAGTGGTAGGAAAGACCCTGGGATATCTTCAGGAGCTTCTGACAGTCTCTCATTGCCTCCTCGGGAGGCAGAGAGAGTAAGGCAACAGATATCTCCTTCAGAACATTGGATTTGTCCTTTAGTTGTTGGGCAAGATCTTCCTGAATGGAAACAAGAGCTCCACTACTACAGTCTGGCATGCTGCCAGTCTCCTCCACCTTGGCTAATTCCTGGCACGACACCATCCTGGGATGGCTCCCATCCCAGATTTGGGTTCTTTCTGAAGCATCTTTCTCTATTTCAAGTGCTTCAGAAATCTGGTGCATAACTCTGTCAAACTCAGGAGTCCTGTAGGCTTTGATGATCTCCTCCAACATGCATTTGTGCTGCTGGAGGGCTGTTTTGGTGTTATGGAGGTCTTCTTCAATTGTTTTTAACCTCTGATGAAAAGATTCTCTCATTTTTTGTGCGACAAACCCAAGTTCTGCCTTGATCAATGTAGCATCTGCTACAGCACTGAGAAAACACTGGGAAACCCCCATACTTGTTTCTGTTTTGCCCTCGGCTTCTCCTTCTCTGGTGCTCAAGTGTGCTCTCAGCTCCTCCACCTGGCTCCAGAACTCCCCTTCCAGCAGCAGCTTCTTAGATAGGACACCAGCCAAATCAACTGCTGTATGAGAAACACTTGCGGGCTCCAAGAGAACCAGCTCGGCTGTTCCCTGGATCTCTCTCAGAAGCTGCCCTATCTCAGAGCTTGCATTTTTCAGAGACTCTGCTATTTGGTTGATGAGAGAGGCCTCAAATGCCACCCTCTCAGAAAGCCATCTCAGCTGACTGGCGTCAAACACTTCCACTGGCTGCTCCTTGGGGACGTGCTCCTCTTCTGCCAAGCCCCCTCCTTCTGGAGCAGGGCTTTCCGTGATAAGGCTTTCACTCTGCTGATACTCCAGTGGGACTGGCGCCCCGCTCAAGGCTTGGATTGCGTTTGATAAGGTTGTTTCCATGCTGGACAGAGTAACAAGGAACAAATCACCCTCTTTTTCTTTGTCTGACTTGGGCAAGGATCTTAGTTGCTCCCTGCACTTCTCCAAGCAAGTCAGCGCTTGATCGTTTTTCATTTGGAAACCTCCCAGCTCGCTGACGTGACTTTCTATGAGCTTGAACTTTTCCTGCCTCTCGCTCTCCAGCTGTGAGATCAAAGCATTGACTTGGGACAAGCTGGTCTGAAGCTGTTCCCGCAGCTGGGACTCCGTGCTGGCCCACTGGTGGTGGAGGGCGATGAGTGTCTCCTGGTTATGGCCGTGCTGGCTTTCAAGCTTCATCGTTACATCTTTGAGTTTCTCCTCTGTAATGTACAGTTTGGTTTCCAGGGAATGGATGATGGAGAGATAAGTCTCAGAGTCACTTGTCCCCGATGAGGGGTAACCCAGAGCTGGCTCTGAGGACATGCTTTCCTCGGAGAGTGATCTGTCCTGGCTCGTGTCTGAAGAGGTACTGCTGGTCCAGTTTTTCTCTGTTCCATCTGGATGGATGTATTTTTGGCACTGGATGCTCGAGAAACGGATCCTTTGCCTCTTGGCCCCCATGATTCCCACATCAGGCTTTGTTAAGGCTTTTTGAACTAACTCTTGGTCCTGGAGCTCTACAGCTTTGGATGGGGAGCCGAATTCCTCCACTTGCCTCTGGCTGGTCTCAAGAACCTCATCCTCCTCCTCCTTCAGTGCATAAGTCAGAGCTGGAAGGACATCCTGAGTTTGCAGAGCCTGCCCCAGTTGGGAGGGATGACTTTCATCAGCCTCGAGACTGGGGCCAAGGTCTTCTGCCTCCTCAGCACACAGACCTGTGCCCACACTAGCTAATTTCCTTAAAGCCTCCTCCTTGGCCTTTAGCTTTACTTTAGTCTCCTCTAAACTGCTGTCTAAAGCAACCATTTTAACCAAAGCCTCACTGAGATCTTGATCTTTCTTCTCCACAATTCTCAAGTGCATTTCCTTAACGTGTCTCAGCTCTTCTTCCTTCTCTTTCAGCACCTCCTGCACACCCCGGAACTGATCTGACACCTGCTCAAACGATTGCTCCAGGTTGTGGTAGTTGGTCTCTTCCATTTTCAACTTTGCTTGTAGCTTTGCAACTTCGTTATCCGACTCGGCAACCTGATTCATGAGCTCGTGGAACCGACATTTGATCTGATCCCTCTCCCTTTCGAGCTCCTTGATGTGCTCGGCGAGTTTCTGGATGCTGGCCTCCTTCATCACCAGCTGCTCCTCCAGCTGGTGGACCAGCTCGCTGCCCTCGAACTTGGCGCTCAGCTTCTCCTTCTGCAGAATCTCCATTTGCTGCTCACTGTCTTGCAGCTGGTTCTCATACTCGTTGGCCTTGTCCTCCATCTCCTTCAGACTCCGTATTAACACCTGCTTTTCCCTCTCGCAGCTCTCCAGCAGAGCCTCGTAGTTCTTCTGCAGCTTCTCCTCCATGAGGACCCTTGCCTGCTCGCTGGCATTCAGCTGCCCGCTGAGGTCTGCGATCCTGTCCTGGAGCCTCTGCACTTCCTTCTGATGGTCCCTCTGCAGAGCCTGCTGCATCTCCAGGTTCCGCAGCTCCTGGGTCTTCTCCAGCAGCAGAGCCTCCGCGCTCTTCAGCTTCTGCTCGCTGGCCTTCAGCTGGGAGCTGAGCGCGGCCTCGCCGTGCTGCCACTCCTCCAGCTGCTCTTTGGCTTTCTCCTTCTCGCTCCTCAGGTCGCTCTTGAGCTTGGCCAGGGTCTGCTCCTTGATGGAGAGCTCGGCGGCCGCGTTACTGAGCCTCGCCTGCAGGCTCTGAATCTCGGCCTCGTGGTGCCGGATCACGTCCTTGGCCTCGGCGTAGCTGCGCTTCAGCGACTGAATCTGCTGATTGATCACCTCTTGACGCTGGCATTGGGCTTCCAGCTCGCTTTGGAGGTCTTGGTTGACTTTGTGGAGCCTCTGCCAGGCACCTGATGGCGAGGCGGCCACCTCGGTCTTAAAAAAATTGATTAAATACTAGATTAGTAACACTCTTGGCTCTCCCTTCTGAGTGTCACACCTCTGGCCAGGCAGGCCATGGAAAAGCTCCTCGCAGCGATTTGGCTGCTACCCACATGCTCCAATTGGGATGATTTATTCTTGGCACAATTTGCTTTGTTTAACTAACTTTTTTCCTTTTTTTTTTCTTTTTTTTTAATGAGCAATGACTGCTTTCCAGTAACAGAAAACACTGACCACAACATCTAAACAGCTGTACAGTAACAGGCTAAAAGGAAAAAAAAAAATAAACCCAAACTCAAACAGAACCAAAAAACAATGAAACAGAAACACCAGCAGTAAAACAAAGGCGGACGGACAAGAAAAAAAATGGGAAGAATGAGGAGGAAGAGGGGATGGAACAAGATGAAGGAGAAAGGAACTGCTTTTTTTTAAGCAGGTTTGTTTGTTTGGTTGTGAAACAAAAAGTGCACAGTTCAGGTAACACAGTCCTACCAACCAAAAGCAACAACAGAAAGTGAGGTGACAGCAAATGACATCACATCCCACCCAAGTGCAGGGACACGGGCCAGCTGCGGTGGCGATGTCATTTCTGTGCCTGCAGAACAGGACTGAGTGGCTGCTCAACACATTAGAAGAGATGCTGTTACACTAAAGCTTAAGGCTAGGGAGGATCTAATTTCTCTACCTGCAAATTAAAATAAACCAACAAAGGACAAAATAAAAAGCCCGACAAGTGGAGGGAGGGAAAAGGTGTGATGAGAATGTAAAAATGAAAGAAACCAACCTTTGTGAGATTCAAACCAAAGCAATGGAGCATGCAAAAAGAAAACTCACAGAAAGCGTCATGCAAAAGGCGACAGAAATTATGTATCTTTAAAAAAAGAAAAAAATACACAGACAGGAAGAGGCGAGAGAAGCACAGCGTTAAGCCTGGGAATTTGGCCTGCCTTGCTGTACTCTGGTTGCTGATAAGGAAAGCCCACAGATGTGACACTCAGTTATGTTAAGTTAAATTTCATGCTTTACACCAAAAACATGCAAGAACATCCGCCTGGGACTGGTTAGTACGTGCCCCCTCCCACCCGCCGTGGCCGGAGCTGGGGGATGTCTCTGCTCCCTTTGTGAGGAGCAGGAGCCCCCAGTGTTCCTCCCAGCAGGGATCTAAGCTGGGGTCCAAAGGAAGCTCAGAGCAACAGAGGGGTTACACGAGTCCGGAGAGGCTTCAGTGCATGGCACATGCATGGGGTGGGTGTCAGTGGCTGCCTCGTGAAATGGGCTTGGTGCCCCTCAGGCAGCTCAGGAGAGATGGGCTGGCAGCAGCCAGGCTCCTCCATCATCCCTCCCCTTAGACAACATAGGGACCTCCCTGAAATTAGGCATGCTGGAGGTGGGGGCACATGAAATTCCTAGGGTTTGTCCAAAAAAATGCTGTGATGTTTGCCTGCAGTCTGGGTCTGCAGAATTTCCTCAGTGACTCCACAGCAGGGTTTGGTGGGGTTACTCCCTTCTACAATAGGATGTTAATCCCTCTGGCTCCCAGGAAACACAAGGGAAATCCCCAGAACAATCAGATTGGAGCAGGCAAAATCCTTCAACCCTTCCAAAAATCCACTCCAGCTTCCAGATCCAACTTTGGGTCACTGCAGCAATGATTTGCTCAGCCTCTCTGCAGACTTCCCCTCCTGACACCCCTCCTCATACTGAGGCACTATGGCCAACTTCAGCACAGCCAATCTGATGGTGGATTCAGCATCCAGCTTTTACCCCCATTCCCCGATTTTGTCCATGCTTCAGGAGGTCAAATGCCTTTGCCCCAGGGAAGTGGGAGTTAGTTACTCTTCCAGCACTGCCAAGTGAAAATGGAACTCCTCCAAGCAGGCATTGTCAGCTCAGAGACTCCAGAAATAAATGAATTAATAACTCCTCCTGGGAGATCATGGGCAAGGAAGGCAGGATGACCCCCACCTGGGGTGGGTTCCACTGCCTGTGCATCTTCTTCAGGGGAAATTTTCCTGTGAGAAACAAGGATGCAAGGTTTGGTGTCGACCTGCCACGGAAGCGCAGCGTTCAGCCACGCACGTGGCACTTCGATCCACAGCTGGTTTGGTCACGTAGATTTGAGCAGGTCAAAATGCTGTCCCTGCACGGAACAGGACTCTGGACCCACGACAGCAGGCAGAAACTGCCTTGTGGGTGTCACAGCTCCTCTGGGCATGGGTGTTCCCAAAGGAAGGGCTGGGAGAAGTTTGCTTTGTTTGGAGGACGGGAGAAAAGGCTTCTCAAGAGACCATCCCATCTCTTCTGCCAGATCCTCCAAAACACATTTCTAAGCTTGAGTTGAGGAAAGGCATCTTGTAACAGAAGAAACCACCAAAGTGGTCCAAGACACCAGGTTGTCCCAGGGGCAAATCGCACTCTGGCTGCAGGGCACATGGAGATATGCTTTCATGTGCCATGTTTGCCTGTGTAACTCACACAATTCCCAGCCAGGAGCAACTGCTGGGCTACAGGATACTTGGAAAGCTTTACTGTGCACCCCACTTCCTGAGGGGAATATGTGGGGCACAGAAAGGGGGACACAGCTGTTGCAGAGGCAAACACAGTATGGGATGGATCAGAAGTGGACTCAGCTGAGGTCCCTTCTCCCTGCCATGGCCGTCTTTTGTCTTCATTCGGGAACACCAATAGGTAATGGGACCTCCTACCTCACCCCAGATCACAGGTTTTGTTAAGCAGATGATTCTGGTAAAGCTACAGAATTAGCAATGTCCGCAGGAAGGTCGAATCTCTCGGAGCCTGCTCAGTGGTCCACATCTCTATGTCACCCAGGATGTCCCCACAAATGTCCCAGACTGAAGCCCAGCAGGGATCCCCTCGGGCACACAGGAAGGCGGATCTCTCTCTCCTCCCTGCTCTCCTACCTGCAACACGTAGCCCTCCCGGGCGCTCTGCTCCCGGCCCAGCGCCACTTTCAGCTGGTCCTGCAGGTGCCGGTTCTGCTCCAGGAGCTCCAGGGCCTCCTTCTGCTTTTGCTCCAGCTGGAGGGACACAAACAGAGACAGCGTCCAGGGAGTGGGCAGGGGGTCGGCCATAAGGAACAGGTGGCTTGGAGGGGACACAGAGCAGAGTGAACAGGGCTTTGGATGGCACCGCTGCTCTGCTCTGCTCTGCTCTGGGATACGGATTTCATATTGCCAGGAAAAATCCCTCCCCCCTGAAATGATTAAGTTATCCATTAGTGTAATTCGTAAAGCTCACTGTGGCAAAGGATGAATGGTACCAGCTTGTGCTGGGCATGATCCCAGCAAATCCCTGCCCGGTTCACCTCGGCAATACTCCTGGTTGCTCCATGCCTGCACCCCTTTCATTGCCACTAATACACCTTAATCCCAACAAACAATCACCTTTGTTATCCCAGGCATGGACCTCTTCCAAGTGAGCTGTCTCCTCCTTTTTTTAACTAAAACTGTAAGACTGTTTGATGTCAGCTTCACAGAAAGGGAACCTTTGTGGCGTGTGCTACAACTCAAGGCAGTCCATAACTGCAGACACAAATCTCTACAGCTGCAGAGGCACACAGGACTAGGAGTTTGCATTTGGGGTCTGGTTGATACACCTCCATTTTACCCATCTCATCAGAGACAGGGTGCCTACAACCAACACAAATTAGGCTGCATTGGCTGGGAGGGGGTAAGGAAGTACCAGGCTGTAAGAACAGCCCTTTCTGCAACCGTGGGAACATGAAAGCTGCCAGCAGAGCTGAACTGGAACAGACATGGATCTGTGCCCTGCCAGCTCCCAGCAGACCTACACCATCCCTATTTGTTGCTACTAAAAGGTGGCAATAAGTGCAGCTTTTCTAAGCCTATCCCAGACTTCCTACAGTTGCTGCTGCAGCCTGAAGGCCATTTTGGCAGGCAGCTGTACCCCACACACCCCTTTACCTCCTTCTCCAGCAGCGTGGTCAGGTGCTGCTTCGTCAGCCCCTCGTCCTGGTCCCCGGCCTGGGCGAGGTGCAGGGGCGTGATGGGGATCTGCTTCTCCTCCCGCAGCGGGGTGGTCTCCACCTGGTGCCAGCGCTGCTCGATCTCCACGTGCACGTTCTGCGGCTTGAGGTCTGCCGGGACGGGCAGGATCCGGTCCACCTCCATCCTCAGTGCCTCTTCCGACCCTGCCCCGTCCACAGCATCGATCATCTCGAAGCGCTTGCGCCGCTCCTCGCGCCGCCGGGCGCGCTCCCGCTCCAGCTCCCCCGGGTCGGTGTCGGTGGCACCGGCGTCCCTGGGGAAGGCGGCTGAGCCACTACCAGAGGAGTCTGCAGCGTTGGCACGCTCCTGCACCAGGGCCTGCTGGATGGGGCGGAATTCAGCCCAGTCAAAGGTCTTGGACCGTCCTTCTCGCCGGCGTTCCCGAGCACGGCTCCGCTTCTGCTCCGGGTCCAGCTCGGCTTGCTCCGCATCCGGCTTCTCGCTCGGCTTTGGACCGCTCTCGAAGGAAGAGTTTGTTTTGCTTTTCTCTTCCGGCAGCGAGCTGTGAGGACAGAGAGAGGGTGAAGGGATGTGTCAGTGGGTGCTGGAGACAGCCAGGCGCTCCCATGCATGCCTCTGAGAGCCGGGTGGAAAGGGGCTGCTGGAAGCCCAAGCCAATGCCATGTGGGTGCCCCTTTACCCCTCCATCTCCCGTGGCCTCTCAGACACAGGAGCTTCTGCTGCCCTTCCCAAGGGTCGTGCTGGTGTGCAAAGCCTCGGTGCAAGCGGTCCCAGCTGCTCCCGAGACACCCGAGCCCCCAGAGAGTGGCTGATCCCAACCTTGCTCCTCCTTGGCAGCCGCATCCGGGCCAGTGACCAAGACCCAGCAGCAGCCCGTGGCCAAGGCAGCGACTCCAAACTGTGCTGCCAGAGTGGGGAAGAGGCTCTGAAAGCTCCTCCAGCACCCTGGCTGCAGGGTTCCATGCACACCTGCTGGTCAACAGGGCCACAGTCACGTGCTTACAGCGAGGATGCCACCAAATCCCACCAAAGTCAGGCTGGCTTTGGAGCTGCGGGGTGGAGAAGCACAGAGCAGCTGCAAGAGGCCTTGGGAAACAAGGGGAAGTTTCCCTCGATCTTGGCAAAGTATTAATGGGTCAAAAACTTCTCCATGCCACTATCTGCACTGAAGGCACAGACCTTCCCAGGGCACCCAGCCTCATGGGCAGCCCCCCGGCATCGGGATGCGTCCTGTATGCGCAGGGATCAGTGCAGCAAGGAGAGTAAGTTATTTAACACACCATGGAAATCACTGAAAACGTCGATTTCTCAAGCAAGGAAGGATTTTTAGTGCTGAGTTAGAGGGTGGTGGGTTGAGGGGGGAGACATACTTGTCAAGCAGGGAAAGTTAATACAGGAAGGCAATACCGTTTCCAACCTATCGATAATCCATAATATAGCATTAGCTTATTAAATGTGGACATGCCAGCCTTGTAACATGCACATCAAAACTAAAACAGAAAACAGCAGTATGCTAAGTCTGTGGAGGAAGCCTATTGCAAAGGAGTGGTGGGTGCTTGCTGAACCCTCTTTGCTATCTGAAGCCCCTGACATGTCTCCTGTGGCACTGCCCTGCTGCTCAGGCTGACTCCTGGCTCTCCCCGCTTCCCCCAGTCATAGCATCCCCCCCAGGCTCCAGCCTCCAGCACAGCCTCGACAAGCTTTCTGGAAGAGCTGGAAAGCAGCTCCCTGGGCCCACATGCATTGAGATGGCCGTGACCAGGAGCAGCAGCAGCATCGTGGCTTCTCCCGCCTCTGAAACGCACGCCAGTTCCCACAGCCAACAACCTCATGGATGTGCATATGCCCAAAACAAAGGATGGAGCAGAAGGGATGGCCCTGCGTGGGGCCTGGGCTAGTATCTTCCGATGCACTGTCATCCACCATCAAACCACAGGCTCAGTAGAGCTGGGTTTTGAGAAACTCTGGCAATTACAGGCTAAAACCAGCTCAGAGAGAATTCTTTCTTCGGCACTGTCACTTGCAGCTAATAAAATAAACCCAAAAGGCACCACAATGAAACATTGCTGCTCCTCAACCACGACTCCAAAGCCAGGCTCTCAATCTGGAGTCAGTTAGTGATTACAGCTGCATTTTGAAGAACTAAAACGGGGATGAGATGGAGTCTTAGTATGGAGATGAGCACTAGAAAAAAATGGGGGTCCTGAGGCCCCTTGGATGGTGTTGGGACACAGAAACTATGCTGCTCTAAATCCCATGTGGAAGAATCTTAGCATTTCTAGAGGTGACCTCTCACAAGCTCATTTCTTCTCTGCTGCTTTCCAGAGGGCATGGGATGTGTGTCAGGGAGCAGAGGGACAGCCGCTGGGAACGGAGTGAAGAGACTCAGAAGACTGACCCAAAGTTTCTCATTTCATCTCCTGCAAGTGCCCCATGGCTATTAATTCTGCTCAAACACTTCCCATCTCCTCCATCCCAGACAAATGAATTCACATCACATGGGAGGGGGGGGGGTCTTTGCCTCCTAATGTTATTTATAGGTCAAAATAAAAGGGCTTTTTTTTAACAGGGGCGGGTGTGGGAGCAGTGCAAGCAGCAAGCTGAGCACGCTGTGGGCAAGAAGCACACGAAGGCTGCAGGGAACTGGGGGAGGACTGAGGAACTCAGCCTCACCAGGGCTGTGAGCTAAATATGGATCCAGTGCCTTCTTGGGGGTATTTTCTATTTGCCCCATCATCATTAGCAGAGTGTAAGGAGTGTCTCTGCAGACTGCAGGGCACTGCTGAGGGCAGGCAGCAGTGCAGCATCTGCTCCCCACGCCAGGTGCTGACACACACAGCAATACAAACAGTCATTAGGGCTTTAGAAACCAAGAAAAGGTGTTCTTGGCTCGGTGGAGACACGGCAGCAGGTTAATGAGATACAGCAAAGGGCTGCAGGAGTGTGAGGAGCGGGACTGGCTCTCCCCGAGCACCCAGACTAAGATCCCCCTTGCACCTCACCCACACTGTGCCAACGTGTGCCACCCCTCCATCGTGAGCCTTGGGCAGCCTGTCCTTCGGCTTTCCAGCAGCCCCCTTCACAAGCCACTTCTGGGTGTGGAAAGGAGTGACATCCCAAAGCCAGGCGGGATGCGCTGGGATACCCCACACCAGGTGAACACAGCCCTGCTGCACACACAGCACAGGACTTCTCAGCAACGTGACTAACCCACGCCAGCATCTCCCCCGTCCGAAACCAGCTCAGTGGGAAACGACAGAAGCACACACACACACACACAGAGTTCCCTTTTCCTAGCTCAGGATGGATTCACGGTCTGTTTGTGCAGTGTTAACAAGTTACTGCCCAGCCGGGACCTGCGCTTGGACCCTCTCGGAGGGAAAGCCAAGTGAAACCACTTTGCGTGGGCTCGGAGCAGGTGCAGACAGTGAGCACAGGACTATCGTGCTGCAGTAACCTGTGAGCAACCATAAATACATCTGGCTCTTTAAAGGCAGAGAAGTCCCCTCAAATTTCCTTGGTCTTCATCTTCATATCTAGTCACATCGGAAGATACCAGTGTGGGGAAATCAAGTGTCAAGACCAGGTTGCTTCTTCCCTTCTCTCTGGTTTTTATTTAAAGAAAATAAAAAAAAAGGAAGGGGGGGAAGAAAAGAAAGAAAAATAAATGGAAACTGCAGGACTTCCCATCCGAGGTGCAGAAAAGGAGGAGCATGCAGTGAATCACGAGATATACAAACCACAGAACGTTAATACAGGAGAGAACACAGTTTTCCAACCTGGGCTTCAGCACGGATAGTTTCAAAGAGAAGTTTTTCCTGGGATTGCATGGAAATCAAACATACACAGGAGTGAGGAGAGAGGCGGCTTCCCCGAGAGCCCCGCGAGATCCACCAGAGCTCGGGCAGGGAAACAGGGAAGGAGAGGCTGGAGCATCTCCAGGTTGACAGCACTGGGTGAGAAGAACCATTCCATGAACATGGGGACAAACCTGGCAAAAACCTGCTCGCTGCAGCTACGGTAAGGACAGGAGATGGAGCTGGTGTGGCCATGTCTACACAGCCTGTAAAAGGTGCCCTGTACAAGTGTGGCCAGCAGGGTCAGCTGTGAGGAGGCCAAACACCCTGTACCCACAGCCACAAGCGCCCACAGAAGGTACTCTGTGACGCAGGGGGTCCCTTCCTCTGGCACTGGCACAGGAGAAGACATCAGTGTTACTAACATGTAAGGGGAACGAGCTGCAGCAGCTTCTGGAAGATCAGAAGAGGAGAGAAGATGATTTGCTGGCTGGAGTTTAAAACAGATCAGAGCCAAACAGCTTCTCAATTGAACCCTGGGCTCCTGCTGCTGTGACCCGTGGAGGGGCTGGGCAGCTCATGCTGAACAGTAGCCAGAGGAAAGGGGGAACCCAGCACAACTGAATCCAAGTGGTTTCACAATACCTGGTGGGAATCCAGAGGAGTCTTGATATAGGAACAGTATTTCATATTCCTATGCACAAATTAAAGCCACATTTTCAACCCTCTTGGAAATCTGCATGTGTAAGAATAACTCAGCATATCAGTGTCCCCACAAAGCGTATCCAAATTACGCCCAGAGAAAGGGATGTGAGAAAGAGCCGCAGCTTCCAGGAATGGACAGGCTCAGAAAGAGGAAAGACGAGGGATGAAGGAAGAGTTATTCCTGCACTGCAAACCACACAACTGCAGGGGCTGCTACACTCCCCCCTTACCTTGTTACATCAGGAGCAGTGGTGGGGCGAACGTGCTTCATGATGGTCTGGATCCAGTTGCGGCGAATGCCCGATGTCATGGCAGAGAGGGTGAACTCCCCTTCCTTCGTCTGGGGAGAGAGGAGGAACAGCTCAGGGCAGCTGATTGCACCCATCAGCACCTTCCCACCCTCCCAAAACCACCCTGCACCCAGCCCCAAGCCCACAGGGCTAGGGCACTGCTTGCTGGCCAAACAGAGTTCACATCCAGCCCCTCTGTTCCCCAGAACGCTCCTGGTGGGAATTCACATTTCTCAGCAATCAGGCTAATTTTGTCCTAGCTGAGACCCTAAGGCTGAGACAAAATTTTCCCTTTCCTCCTTCCCCAGCCAAAAACCTGGCTCTCAGACCCCAGGCCACAGCTCTCTGGAGCATTGTGGAAGGTGATGGGTGGCCTTTCTTGCGTTTTTGGGGAGATGTTTCCCTTGTCACAAACAAGCACCCCCATCAGCTGTCCTGCAGCCAGACTCTTCCTTTTCCCCACATTCTCCTTACATGGATCTGGAAGCCATAATTCCGCTGAACTGGGTACTCAGTGACATCGTAGCACGTGGATAAATCAATTTCTCCATCCAGGTCAGCTGCCTGCAGAGGGAAGAGGCAAAAAAAGCTGCAATGCTTTGCAGCCCCATTGCTCAGTGGGCTCATAGGGAGGCACAGCAGGTCCCTGAGAAGCACAACGACCTGAAGAGTGATGCTCCAGGACCTCAGCATCTGGGAAGACAACCTGCCCAGGAGCAGTTTGAGGGCACTGGGAGCTCCCCTGGGTGCAATGATGGGTTGGACACCGATGGGAAGTCACTCACCTCCTCCGCCACCGAATCCCGGTAGTATCTCAGGCTCTGGTCAGTCAGCACAAACCAGTGCTTCTTCCACTAGAAAACAACCAAGATGGGGCAGTTACAATCCAGCTCCTTCCCCACCAGTGGAAACAGTGGGTCATCACAGGTCAGCCAGCAGAGACACTGCAGGGAAGCAGCTCAACATCTCTCCCCTCCCAGGTCCACACCCAGCTTCACTGAGACCCTCCTGACAGGAAGGGGAGACCCAAACAGGCAGCAAGGCAAGGGATGGTGATGGTTTGCACCACCAGGACCCCAAATTCCCTGGTGCTGCTACACTGCAGAGCACTGGACCCTCAGCAGCACCAACCCTGCATGTGACAGTGACATACAGCGAGAGCCACGGGGACACTCAGAGCCTTCCCATGAGCTCCACTGCAAGATGCTGCTTTTAGTGACTGCACTTAAAGCCTTTTGAACAACAACAACAAAAAGGCAGCAAAACATTCATGTTTTATCTGCAGTACCTAGAAATTGAGTTGGAGTCTATTCCTGGCCCTTGCTCTATACAAATCTGCCTCCTGCACGCTCCCAGCCAGGCACAGGCTCACCCAAGGCAGCTTTCAGTCAATAAAGCACAATCCAGCAGCTCATTCTCCCTGGGCTGCCTATAGATGTGCCCTCAGCCCCACTTCCCACAGCAGAGCCCAGGCCACAGCACTCACAGCCACAGGCAGGACGCCCTCATTTTCCCTCAGCAGTTGAGCAGGAGGGAAGGAAATCCAGGGAAGGAAATCCAGGGAAGGGGCAGTTTGCAAACAGCCAGGACCATCCCTGCTGCCTCAGCATCAGTGCCCACCACTCAGGCTCTGACAGAGCAGCACATCCCACATCCCTTCAGGAACAGAGAGTGGGAAAGCAGCACCAGCTGCTTCCTTCAGTGTCAACTTAGAGGCATTTACTTTATTCATTTATTTACTGGCCTTGCCATTTCCCTGGCACTCAGCAGACTTTACTTGAGCCTCATTACTGACACCTAAGAGGTCGCTGGGTTGCAAGGGAGATGAGACTGATAAAAGAGAGAACAGGAACATGAAACCAGTGCTGCTATCCAAGCTGCCCTGGCTCCCTAGAAACCCATGATACAATATCCACCTGTGGGGCTCTGAAACCCCCACCAAGGACAGGGGACTAGCAGTTCTCCCTCCAAGGCTGACCGACCCAGCAGGGACATCAGGATTCTGCCAGAGCCAAGAGCAGCTCCATGTGCAGCTGCCACAGCTGGGATGTTGCAGTGAGTGGACATAAAAGGTCAGAGCTTCCCCCTGACTCACCTGCCCATCCTCATACTGCTTTGTCAACCAGCCCTTCTTGAAGTTCAGCAGGTCGGGCTGGAAGAAAGGAGAGAGGGATCAGAGGAGAGGGGAGAAGTGTCTGTGCCCAGAAGGCAACAGCAGCAACTTGATAGAACACAGTGCAGCAATAAAAGAGACCAGCAACAGTGAAATTCAAAGAATCATAGATTAGTTCGGGCTGGAAGGAACCTTTGAAGGTTATCTAGTCCAAACTGGATCATTACACTGTGTGGTGGCTAAATGTTTGCACCTAGGATGAGCAGAGACCTGACGCATGGTATATTCAGGCTGTTCACTTCCTACCATTTTCTCCTGCAATTTCCTACTCCTCCACCAGCATTAGAGAGGAAGGAGAAACAGGAATTAGCAAGACTTCAGGCAGTTTTGTCCCTCTATTATATATTATGAAAGAAAAACTATGTGCTGTTGATGCAAGGCTGCAGGGTTGAAAACAGGCTGAGTTCCCAAGGCTGGAAATACAGGGAATCTGAGCCCTGCACCACCCAAACAACACCTGCTCTCTCCTCCAAAGTGGGTGCATGGGGATGTCGAATCCTTGAGAAAAGCAAGCAAGACAGCGTGGGATAAGTGCTGCCAGCCCTTCCTCCCAGCCCTGCCTGTGCACAGGGAAGGATGTGGTGGAAATGCTTTCACTCCCTCGAGGCTGAGCTCTTCCAGCTGCTCCACGTGCTGCAGAGTGGAGGAGGAAAAAGGACAGCAGTGTGTGAAATCCAGCTGCACTGTCTGAAACTGGCTACACCAAGGGGAGCAATGGAAACTGGGGTTAGGAAGACCATTCAGTCAAACCTATGTTGTGGGGCAGCACATCCCACATTTGAATGATTCCGTGGCAGTGGGAACCCAGTTCTGTTCCTCAAAAACACAAGGCAAAGTAAAACACTGAAATTATAGAATCATGGAACGGTTTGGGCTGGAAGGGGCCTTAAAGATCACCTCATTCCAACCCTCTGCCATGGACAGGGACACCTTCCACTAGCCCAGGTTGCTCCAAGCCCCGTCCAACCTGGCCTTGGACACTTCCAGGGATGGGG
>JAWWEE010000030.1:13602580-13654730 GCA_035221455.1 Xenops minutus | reverse complement strand
CCTTGGACACTTCCAGGGATGGGGCAGCCACAGCTTCTCTGGGCAACCTGTGCCAGGGCCTGCCCACCCTCACAGGGGAGAATTTCTTCCCAGTACCTAATCTAAACCTGCATGGTTTTCATCCCTTCGCTACATAATGTGCACTGCCACTTCATATGCACTTCTTGCATCTTTTTATTCCCACCAAGAATTTAAACCTCACTCTTGTGGCTGTAGAAGTTTACATGAGAAGCTCCAGGAACACCAAGCTACTGCATTTTTCTGAGAAGTCCTTGAATAGAAACTGTCTATCCACAAAACTTGTATTTACAGTAGCTCTGTAATCTATCTGAGAGATTAGCAAGTGTATTTATTTTGTCCCTGCAGAAGGGTGGTGAGGGAGAAGAGAGTATTTTGTGTTTGTTCTGCACTGTTTGCCTCCAGGTCTGGTGAGCATTTGAAATATGCAAAGGGAGGAAAGCTCAAGAGGGCAGGTTCAGCCCTTGCTTGCAGCCTTCATCCCACTCACACCCAATTCCAACAGCATAATCATCAAGGAAGTGGCATTAGAAAACTGGGACATGTGTTGGCTCTCTGAGGAGCCTGGTTGAGTGCAAGGTGTCCCTCCTCCAGACAGGGGAGTTGGAAAGAGATATCTTTAAGGTCCCTTCCATCCCAAAACATCCTAGGATTCTGTGATTCTATGAAAATCAGTCATCAGTCATGACCTAGTGGCTGGTCCAAGTCCAGAAATTGGACTGACTCTCTGCTGAGCTAGAAATACCCTACAGCAGCCTCTGCTGGGGGACAACACAGGGCAAAGAGAGGCTCTGGCCAGGCAAGGTGACCCCAGCACCTCCAGGGGGACCTCCAGCATCAGTGTCTAACACACCAAACAAAGCCCTGAGCAAACTGGGTATTCCAGGGGAAACCAGCACACAAAACACAGGGTTTGCTTCCCAAGCTGCTGCTGTACTTTAAGGAGAAGGGCTCCTTGCAAGACTGTGCTTTAATTTCTGCAACAGGCAAAAAGTGTGGCTTTTCTCCAGCTGAGCCCCTGTGACTCTCAGATTGGTCACATCTGATTCAGGTCACTGAAACTTGCTCCAAATCTGATCATATCCCACATCCTACGTGCTGACCATGAGGAAGGCAGCACAGTCCAGACTGGACCCACTGGGAAAAGGCCTCTCATGTCCTCCCCCAAGGCAGGGAACATGTCCCTGCTGGCTCACCGTCATAGAGGACTCCGTGGACCTTCTGTCCAGTGACTTTGCCCGGCGATGCGGGGACAGAGGAGATGCAGACACGTCCAGGATGGAGCCCACAGCTGCTCCTTCACAGGTGAAGTCCTGTGTGAACAGGATTAGCCCAGATCAGTGCAGGAACTAGGACAGAGTCCTGCTCTCTTGGCTCATGGCATACAAATCTGCTTTATTTAAGGGGCATCTCAGGCTCAGAACCAGTGTCATTTCCTTGGCAATACATTTTTTTGTCCTTTCAGGCATTAATTTGTTCCCAATATATCCAGTCATATCTGGGACTCTCAAAACTGCCTGTTTCTTTTGTTACTTCCTCCCATCCTGATGTGTCCTGCCATGCCAGATCTGAAGTTTGCCTTTATATTTCAGAGAAAGGAGAAAAGACAGCCTGATTTTCCACTCTACACCTGGGCCAGGGGAGCAGAGCAGCGAGTGGCAAACCTGCCGAGACTGAGCACGCACAGCATGTGGCTGACTGTGACTCCAGATCCACACCCTGGGACAAACCTGGGGCTAAACCCTCTGCCCTGGGCTGCAGGACCCCAGGTATCATCCTCCAAATCCCACCAGGAGGCCCCAACTGAGCAGCTCACCCGTTTCCGTGGGAAAACCCTCTTCTCGCTCCTGCCCTGCCGTGTCTCGCTGGAAAGGGCAGCACCTCCCGACACGTTGGTTTCCATGTGCTCTGCATTCTCAATATCTAATGCCTCAAACTTTTCAATTACCTGGGATCGCCTGGAAAACAGGGAGAGAAGGGAAACCAGAGAGGGTTTAAACACAAGAGCAGCAACTGTGCAGAGCTGTACAACCCCACAAATTTAAGGCTGCAGAATTGCTCGACCCAGTGTTCATGCACACCTGGCTTTTGGTCCCTGTTTCTCTGCAAGCTCCAGTGTGTCCAAATCCAGGGTAAAACCCCTGACATTGCACCCTTTTACCCACGGCCAAAGTGGGGAAAAACTCACACTATTCAGCTCCACATGTAGTATCTTAAATAACTAGAAAACCCTTGCAAAACCAAGAGTAACTTTTTACTTGTGGATTTTACAGCCCTTTGGGAAGCAGGGACTATGGAGTAGCTCTGGCTTAAGCTTTGGCTCTATCCTCTAGCACTGCAGCTATGGGTGGCCCCCCAGGCCACACAGCACTGACAGACCAAGCTAGGGTGCAGAAGTAAAGGGTGGCTCCAGGTTCCCCAGTGTGTTCACTGCAATAGGTACCCTCTAAAAACTGAGTCCCACAAGGGGAACAGCCACAGGATTGCATGGAATGAGAAGTGTCCATAGGTGTTTCCAAACCATGGGTCTGGCTTGCAGGGCACAGCAGCTGAAGGGGAATAAAAGGAAGAATATGCTGTGCCATGGCAGGGCACTCCCTGAAAAACCTGGGGCCCTTCCCTCCTCTAAACAGGGCTGCAAATCCCATATGGACAGCAGGGAGCACAACTTGGGCTCTCAAACACTGCCTTGGTGCCCATCACACCGTGGCACTTGTGTCTCTGAGGATGGAGAACTATGAAGAAATGTGGATGGAGCAGGAGCCAACCCTGGACCAAACCCAAATGGGATGCTCCCAAGGATGAGCAAACAGGCCTTTGGAGGTGGAATTCAAAGTGCTAGTTCTGCATGAAAAGGTGCTTGCTGACCCACAGGAGAGGAAACCTTGGAATTTTCAAAGGACCTACTGGTGTCTAAGTTTGCATTCCCAGGGGTTTAGGCAAGAATCAACATCAGCTCTTTAATCACAACCTGGAAACATGAAGCAATAACCCACCACCAGCACACGCCAGCTGTGCTCCAAGCTGTAGGGTTTAAAGCTCCATTTCAAACCTCCCCAAAAAGCTCAGTTCAGGTGGTTTCTTGACACAAAATTTGGACCCACATGTGCCACATCTAAATTTGGGGCTGATTGCTCTGTGTGAACCTCTAATGTGCATGAAAATCACAACGGCAACCACATGAGAGGAAACAGGTTATCCATAAAACCCCATTTTTAACACTCCCCACAAAAAGGAACAGCAGGTTAAGGGCCCAAAATCCATCAGATGTTCAGTTTTCAACTAGCATTTGCACCAAATTCCATAAATGAGAGGAACAGTCTGAGCACATCACATCCCCCAGGGGTTGGGGGGCCTCCACTGCTGCTCAGAGCCAGGCTGCCAGGACACAACCAAAGAGGAAGGGACAAAATTGGTGGGGAAGACTTTTCTTTGTAATTTCAAAGATCTTTGATGCTTTTACAGGACATCTGTTGAGCCCCTGCTGCCTCCCAATTTACAAACTGGAAGTGGGCAGATCCTGGGCTTGTGCAGAGCTCCCAGTTTCCCTGGGATGTTCTATTTATGAGATGTCCAACATAAGTCAGGCTGCAGAACATAAATCCATGTTCTCCATTCAGTGACAGATAAGGAATTGTTTTGGAGGCCCAATTTTTTAACCCTTTTCACACTGGCCCAGCCTTCTCTGAGTCTCAGTTTAGGAGGGAATAAGAGATCCATGAATTAACATTGTCTGTGCCCTATTGAGTGAAGGCCTGAAGAAAAACATCAGGAGAAAAAAAACAAAAAACAAAAAACAAAACAAAAACCCAACCAAAGAAACATAAAAACAAAATCAAAAGCAGGTTGATTTCTCATGAAAGGGGCTGCACCACCAGGTTGTTCTACGGCTTGAGATTGAGATGAGATGGTAGCGAAGCAGGCGAAGTAAAGGTGGACACGTCACACAGCAACACAGCAGGAGAAGGTGGAGAGCAACAAGACCTGGAAGAAAACAAGGCTGGAAAATGAATGAACAGAAGAGGAAATTATATATCTGCATCTACATACAAAACAAAATCAAAATCATTCCAGTTCATTCGTCATTGAAAAAGGGAGGAGAAAAATTAATCACTGCAACCAAATCACAGCCCCAAGGGTTAATATCATCCGGATTACAGGAAAGAATCTTTTTTTTTTTCCCATTAGATCAACATTTCAGAGATGTTATTGCCAGAGATCCTGGGGGAACGGGGAGGGAAGGGCTCTCCTCCCCTCCAAAACGTGCCAGAGAGAGCTGCTCCCTCTGCACAGAAGCTCTGTGTGGACAAAACAAGGCTGGGACAGGTAGGAAAAGAAGCATTTTAAAAGCTGCAGTGCCATTTAGTGCTTTTCAACTACAAAAGCTCATCCCGAGGAATTCCTCGGCCATGCAGGCTGTTAATCTTTTCCAGGCCACTAAACCCGGGCTGCAGATCTCAGCTGTTAGTGGAGGGGGGTGCAGTGGGAAGGAAAGCTCTAAAAAGCAGCACAAGCTATCATTAGAGTGATTTTCTTTGATTGCAAAAAAGGGCCTGTTTTTATGGGGTTCATTCATTATTTAGCAGCAAGAAAGATAGTGAGTGTCAGGAAAAGGAAGAATAATTTCCCCAAGAGGTCCACAAGTATGAGGAGAAGAGTTTTATAAGGAAAAAAAACCCCTATATTTGGGAGAGCAGACACTCATCTATATGGGGAGAGGCAGAATTCAGAACTGAGCTTCAGACCTCGAGAAGCTCCAGAGAAGGATTTTGAGGAAGAAAAGTCTTTTAAGTGATTTCAGTCATTTCTGCTATTTACTGAGGCTAGAAATACACCTCAGCCCCTGACCACACTCTTACAGCGGGTGCAGCAGATGCCATAGTGGACTCTTGCCAGTGTGAGAACACGGGGTCAACTGGGAAAGCTGGGGGTTTAGAGGCTGCACCCCTGGAATTGTGCAAAAAAGCCAAGCTTGCCAAATCCCCAGGGAGCTGCAGAAGATGGGTGAGCCTGCAGTCTCACACAGTCACACAGAGAGGAAGGGGCTCCAGGTCTCTGCACCCCAGGGACTCCCCACCCAAAACTGCTGGCACCCTCCTGAGATGTGCCAG
Source organism: Xenops minutus (assembly GCA_035221455.1). Lineage (NCBI taxonomy): Eukaryota > Metazoa > Chordata > Aves > Passeriformes > Furnariidae > Xenops > Xenops minutus. The sequence continues at coordinate 13,649,601 of JAWWEE010000030.1, read as the reverse complement.
GATTTATCCCTGCAGCTGCTGAGCCCCGGTGGGATATGGGGACTGCTGTCTGAGGATGTCCCTGCAGCTCCCTTCAGCTGGGATGCTGTGTGCAAAACTTCAAGATTCATCCATGGGGTTTCCCTGCTCTTCTGCCCCACGGATGGCTCTGAGATGGGAGGCTGGAGATGACTCCACCCCTGTGGACACAGCCCCTCTCCCCCAGTCCCGTGGGACATCCCAGTGGGTGCTGCAGCCCCGTCCTGCCACGTGCCAGCAGAGGGAACTCGCACTCTGCCGCTCCACCAAAATCATGGAGATTATCTCCTGTTCTCGGATTCCTGGTGCTGAGTGGCTGCGAGCCCAGACGTCTGCACGGGGCGTGGAGGCAGCATCAGGTAGAAATGGTCAACACGGAAAATTCCTGGACTTAAGTCACGTAGTATCTCTTACAATAAGGAAGCAGGAGGAGAAGCCTTGACAAATGGCTTTATCTGGAGCTAAGCCTAAGGTGTGTCACTCAGGATGCAGCACTGGGTACTTAAAATAATTCTTTTTCATCCATAGCTCTGACATTGATTTACACAAAAAAATGGGAGGGCAAGCAAAAATACCAACAGAATCAGAGCTGATTTGTTTGGCTGCACTGCAAGGCAGATCTGAACAATGCCTGGCTGGTGCCTTTGGGGTTGGCACGGGGCAAGTGATTTTGGGCAAGTGTTCCCTGACATGTTAGTGGGTTACTGAGAAACATTATTAGAAATGGTGTTAAACCAGGAGGAAAAAGCCTACCCCACAGCATGAAAGTGAGTTATTGTATCTGTTCAACCTCAAACAGCACAGTCTGAGCTTGGAGGGGAAAAATGAGAGGGATATGGGGACTAAGTAAACTCAAGTTTAAAAAGCAGCCAAGCCAAGCTGTGCAGGGTGCTGGGGAATGTTAATTCTGTGGTGCGACGCTGGACCGTGTCTCTGTGCCCTGTTGAGTCCACCTGAAAGCTCCAACACGGGTGTCTCAACTCTGGGACACAGGACCTCTCCACCCACATGGGCCAATTCCCAGGATACTGGAGGAGAAAACAAACGTGCCCATCCCTGAACACCCCCTGAACCACCCCTGTTCACAGCACACTCCTTCAGCACCACAGGCTGCAATCCCTGGCCAAATGCTCTGGCAGGTGGGGACCCCTCACCCTACTCTGCCATCACCCCTCTCCCAAATGCTGGGCTGGGCTCAGCCCCATGGGCAGCAAGTCCCCAGTACCTGGTGCAGCGCCTGCTCCTCTCTCTATACCTGTCCTGCTCTGATAAAGGCCCTGGGCTGATACAGGGGAATTCCTGACAATATTGATAAAGCCTCAGTTGGGCTGAGACTGACATTAGAAAAGGACAGTCTCTGGCAGCAATGTTCTCTCCTGGGCCCTGCTATCTGTTGTAAATCTGCTCCCCCAGCTCTGTGTAGGATGATCCCAGTGCTGCACGATACCCCAGGGCTGGAGCAAGGGACTGCTGGCACTGGAGGAATGCTCTGTTCTGTCACTCTGGGGACAGGCACTGGCCAGGGCATGCTGTGCAAGCAAACTCAGCAGGGACACAAAGTCACCCACAGGCAGCACCAGCTCAGCCTGCAAACCAGCAGCCACCACCCTTTTTTCAGACCCCAGGGTGGCAAAGGGACCAGTGTGACATTCTCCTCCTCCTCCTTCTCCTCCATCCTGGGGAAAAGCCAATTCCCACGGCAGAGGAAGCCAAACCTGAGCTCTCCTCATTTATTCCCAGTCCAGCACTCACTGTGCGTGCCCTGGGCCAGGTTTGGGATCGTCCTGCCGACTGGCAGCACCAGCACAAAGCTGTGCCACGCATCCCAGCCCTGCTCCCAGCCCTCGGAAGCCAGGCTGGAAAACAATCCTTTAGGGGCTGGGAAGAAACAGAGGAGAAGCTCCTGCTGAAACCGTGCGAGAGAGAACATGCCCGGAGGAAAACCAGGGCACGAAAATCAGACTGGCAGGCGGCCCTCTCGCCCGGGGCCTGTCTCCCAGTTTGCTCCACTGCCCTCACTGCACAAATGGGTCTCTCCCAGGGCAAGTGGAGCCCGTCCTTGGCCTCTCCCAGAGAGCACCCGGCACGCCGGCGCATGCGGACGCCCTCCCCGTCCTCCTCTGCACTGAGCTGTTTTGCAGCCCTGCCTTGGCGCTGCACCCGCCTCTCCCTCCTCTCCCAGATTAATGCCGTGACATTTTGAAACCTCTCTCAGCTCATTAGGCAGTTGCGTAACACAACTGGCACTCACACCATTTAGGGAACTCACCTAATTAATGGTGCCGGTTCCCAGCACGCCAGGAGGGGACCAGGACGGTGGGCTGGATGGCAAATATGGTCACCCAACACCACTGAACACCAGGGTATGTTTAGATTGGAGATTGGGAAGAAATGTTTCCATGTGAGGGTGGTGAGGCCCTGGCACAGGTTGCCCAAAGTTGTGTCTGTCCCATCCCTGGCAGTGTTTCAAGGCCAGGTTGGATGGGGCTTGGAGCAACCTGGGCTAATGGAAGGTGTCCCTGCCCATGGCAGGGGGTGGAACAAGATGAGCTTTAAGGTCCCTTCCAACCCAAAGCATTCTGTGATTCTATGATTCTGTGATCACCCACCTCAGCCAGCTGTCCCCAGAGCACCCAAACAGGATGAAACCTGCCTGCTGGCACTATTAAAAACATCCCAGCAGCTGGTTGGTGTGGATGGACATCCTTAAACCCAGGAGCACTGGAATACACAGGAGCTTCACCTGGCAAATTCCACCTCCTCCATTCAGGCTGTGGGTGGGGACTCAACCTTGGTGCTGCTATAAGCATGCAAGGAGATGAGCCACTCATCCCTTACCTTCTCTCATTCCCAAAGAGCCGGGCCACTTCTTCTCTCCCAGGGCTACGAGCCCGGGTTCTCCGCTCTAGCCGCTTCCTCTCCACCTGGAAGGCCTCACGATTACTGATCCTAATGGCCTTGGGAACGTCGGCCAGGGTGGTGTACTGCCGGCTGGCTTTAAAAGAAAGGGGACGCCCCGCTTTCTCAGCTCCCCTTCCTACATCTCTGTTGCTGCAGTCCTTGTGCATGGGGCAACTGCTCTTCGAGTCCAAGGAGTTCAGAGAGAAGCTGTGAATCATTCGGTCGCCTGATCGGGTACCTGGGGAAGGAAAGGGCTGGGCATGCTCCTGTGAGGGCGATTTGGGATAACTGTACCTGTTGTTCGGGGTGCTGGGGCTGGGTGGGCTCGGTGGGGGAGGCAGTTGCTGCTCTTCCAGCTTCGAGTCTTGTTTGGTCTTCTCCAAAGAGAAGTACCCGCTCTCGACACGCGTCTTCCGCCCGCAGTCTATCCGGTCTGCGTTCATGGAGCTCTCATCTAAGGGACACAGGAGTCATCGGGTTTGGTTTCAAGTCTGAGCTCTGCTTTTAACAAAAACCACCCCAATTTTACCCAAGACAAAGGTGGTCTTCTGCCAGCTCAGCTGCCTAAACCAGGCCCTCACAGTGTCACACCAGTGCTGGTCCCTTTGCCCCTCACCTTCCTTGCTGTCCAGCACGGGATCCTTCAGGGCACTGGCAGCTCCAGCCTGGCCTTGCACAGGGCTCTGTGCTGGGCTGATGCCACTGCCCCCATCCACCTGGTCTTTGCCCCTCATTTCTTCCTGCCAGAGCGTGGACTTGGTGGCAGGGACCTTCTCCGCACTGGGGATGTTGCTGCTGGTCACAGCCATCTTAGCAGGACCAGGCTCCTAGAAAGAACAGGAGGCACAGCAAGGTTAGAGAGTTCACCCCAGTTTCACACTCAGGGTCCCCAAAGGCTTGGCCCCATGGTTTGGGTGCTGCCCATGACATGGGATGGGACAGGGATGGGACAGGGCTGCTCAGCCATGTGTCACTGCTTTATGCTATTTTAAAACAATTAATCCCCATCATCTTAAATGCTTCTCTTGCTAACAAAGACCTCCAGAGTCCATCAGATGATGGATGATGCCACTTTGGTGGCCACGGCCAGGCCAGCCCAGGTTCAGAGTGTGACCCAAAGGAGGCAGCAGCTTTCCCAACTCCTTCCTCAGCTTTGTTCGTTAGCAGATGTTTTGCTGTTGTCATATTAAGCTTCTGCATTCAGAGATTATTTTTCTTAAAGCCACCAATAAATCAATGACAATTAACTCCCCTCCAAAGTCTCTGGATTGTGGGAAGTTTTCCAGCTGCTCATTCCTTTTCCATGGAGCAGGGAGAATCCAGGAGTGCATAAGCCAGGAGCCACAGGCTGGGGACAAGGGCTGCAAAGAGCATCCTCTCCATCCCCTCCTCCCACACTGAGTGGCTTTTAGCCCTGCACCTCCAAACTGGCATTTGCAGAGCTGTGCCAATGCCACCGGGGATCTCCCAGGGCGTGGGTCCTGGCTCTGTGCACAGACACGACAGGCAGCAAATGACCTCAAATTTAAAAAAAAAATCCCCTTGGAAATTTCACACCAAAGGAATGCAGTGTTGGAGGTAAACGATCCAGAGTTCACAGGCATCCTGCTCAAGGGGACTCTGCCTGAGCAGGGGGTCGGGCCAACCTCCAGGGTCCCCTCCACCCTCAACCACTCATTCATTGATCCAAGCCTGAAGCTAATCACCAGCTCAGAATATGTATTTTTATATATCCCTTACACACACCCCCACGTAATTATTTGTAGATATGTATTTAATTAGGCAGAGATGTGGGCCAAAAAGAAGTCTGCAAGGGAGCAGAGACATTAACTCTTTGCTGCTCAGGGGTATGAACAGCTCCAAAAAGCAGCATGCACCAAAATCAGCAGAACCAGCCTCCAGTTGCATGAAGTGTGTCTGGGCATGCTCTGCTTACCTGAGCCTGCCACACCCTTGTGCAAACAGAGGGCAGAGCCTCAAATCCCACATTTCAGCTCCAAAGCCTGCCTCGAGTTGCCACAGGCAGCAGAGAGGCACAGGCAGTCCAGTCTCTCCTGCTGCCTTCATCTTTCTGCTGGAGCATGGCAAAAGGTGCAAGACAAACCTGCCCTTTTCCCCCTAAAACTGCACCTGCTTGCAAAGCAAAGTGTAAACACTTAACTCTCCCTGTCCAAAAAAATTATATTCCCTGCATTGCTACCATCCTAGTGATTTTCTACAGGGATGATGAACCATGGTGGGGGGAGCTGTAAATGGCCCTGATGCCCCAGGAGCGTCTGGCTGCAACCAAGCTCTGCTCAACCACAGACAAGGAAAACTATGTGAGAGTGAGAAATAGCAGGAATATACATTGTTTGAACTTTTTTTTTAAATCACAAAGGTGCCCATCCCTCCCTGAGCAGCTCTAAGACATGATCTGCTGCCAGATTAGTGTGTGGCTGTCTTTAGAAAGAGATCAGCCTTTCTCCACCAGCACACAGAGAGCGAGCTGAACAGCAGCCAGCTTCGGGAGAAGCCATTTCACAGAGTGGGATTTGGTGCTGATTTTCTTCTCAGCATCCTCTCTCCGTCCCCAGACCAGCCATCTGCATCAGTGGGATTCAGGAGACAGAGGAAAGATGCTGCTCCTGCTTTTGCAGGTGGCTTGTGAGCATCTGACCCAGCACTGCTTCTGTCTGGGCAGCAGGTCCCACAGGGAGGTTGGCTTTGCAAAGTGAATTTGAGCCTTTTTGCAGCACCATGGGTCTGGGAGTGACAGGATGGTGAGGGTGGAAGGAGGGCAGCAAGCAAAATGGAGCTTGTGGTGGCCTGCCCCAAGCCAAGAGGGGCAATGTGCCATGAGGGTCCATGTTCACCCCATCCCCAAGCACCTGGGGTGCCTGTTTGCCCATGGGGAGCCAGCATCGTTCCCGCAGCCGCTTCCCTTATTTGGTGCTCAGGAGCTCCGATCCTGTACTGTTTCCAAGAAGTTGCCATGGCAATGAAATGTAACCCAGAATGATGTTTTTCTGGCTCTGTGCCCCTTCTCCTCTCCGCCCCGTCCCCCTCCTGAACCCAGCCTGGGTTTAATGTTGTGCCAGGATGGGGTGAGCAACCCTGCCCTGCTGCATCCACTCACTGGGGTGCCTCAAATGCACCAGCCCTCTCCCTGGGCACTGAGGATGGACAACTCATAATACATCAGCTCTTGGTCATGGAGAGAGAAGGCATCTTCCCTGCAGCATCCCCAGACCCAGCACTCAAGAGGCTGTAAGGACCCTTGTCAGGAGGTGACTCAGCTTGATGTGCAAAAAAGGATCACACTCCCCCTAGTTTTTTTCCCCATTGTCCAGTACACCTTTATCCAGTGGAGCGGTGGAAACTTATTCAGGCAGATGCCACACAAGACTCACCCATGGCCCAGTTTGCACCAGGACCATCCCAGGAGCTTCCACCAAAGGGGACCTGAAAACCAGGGCTCGGGGGAGCCCCGATGCCGTTTTGGGTCCCAGTGCCACAGCCCAGCTCGGCCGGAGGAGCCCTCCCAGCCGGTCCCCCATGGCGGAGGGACGCGCGCCTGGAGGTCAGGCGGCCTCAGGGACACGGCTGTTCTCAGCCCCGGAGAGGGACAAGGGTGGCCTTGGGGTCACGTTCCCCATCTGTGGGATTCTCCCCCACTCTGGCCACGTGGGAGCCCGGCAGGAACGAGTGAGTCACGGCCAGCCCCACTTTTTACCATTTATAGTCAAAGTGAGCACGAAGCCACCGCTGGGTCCCTGGAGAGCCCAGCTCCGGCCCCGCTGCTCCCAGCCTGGCCCTGGCCTTTAGTATTTTCCTTTCATTCCCATTATCTCTGGGGTCATCTCAAAGGGGGTAACTGGAGCCCGATGGAATTTCATCCTGTTTCTGCTGAAACGGCCCATGAACAGCACCTCTCCTTGGTCCCCCATGGGGACTACATGGCTTTGTGGCTGCTCTTGGGACAGTGTGTGCCACAAAACAGCAGCTGGGGGGTGAAACGTGTCCCTAAAGCAGCAGTGTGTGACCCTGGAAGTGACGACCAGAAATTAATTCACACTGATCTGCTGTCCTGGCTCATCCCAGCTCTCACTCTCTGCACAGGCAGCATCGGAAGTCTGGTATGTTGATCTGGATGGTTTGAGGGGATCTCCCCAGGAAAAAAGCAAGGCCATGGCCCTGAGAGGGAGGCAAGGGTGTGGGTGGCAGTGTGTGTGTCCCCCTGGGGTTACCTGGGGAGTTGGGGGCTCTACCTTCCTCTTCTTCTTCTGATTCTGCTTGTTTGTCCTGGGATAGACAATGAGCATCTCCAGCCACCTGCAGGCAGAAAAAGCAGAAAGTGAGGTCTGTGCTATGGGGCAGCACATAGAGATGGGAGTGACACTGACCTGGTGAAGAGTACCAGAAACCACCCCAACCAGCTCCTGGGGACAAAAAAAAAGGCAGGAGAGGAAAGGAGGAGGGATGACCTGAGGGTGCTTTGGCTCAAACCCCACTCACTGCAAGAGTGAGGCCACAGCCAAGGCTGACATGGGGCAGGGATTCAAGGATCCTGAAAGACAGTGCAGAGAGACAGAGCCTCCAGCAGGACCTTCCCCCTTCAGCGATGCCAACACCCGCACACTGCACACAAAGTGCTTTTGTCCACAGAAGAACAGCATGAACTTGGCATTGTGAAGTCCATCCCCTGCACAAGTCGCTTGGGGGGACCCTCCTGTGCCCTGCCACTGCAGCCTGACGACCTGCCCAGCATCTCTGCCAACTCCACAGGGATCCGAGGACCGCTGGGAAATGCTCCTGCTTCAGATGCCCCTGCTTCCCTCTCCTGTTCCCCCCGCTTCGCACGCTGCTGCTGTGCAGCGTTTGGAGATGACCACATCAAGTGGGGTTTGGTTAAGCAATAAATGCCAGAAGGACAAAATGAGCGTATAACAAATTCTCCCCCAGCCAGGGAAATCTTCCTGTCGTGCTGCAACTGCAAACGAAACCCGCCTGGCTCAGCCCCAGAATGGGACTGCTCCGGGATGATTAATGCCTGCAGTCAGGAGCAAACGCACTGCTTCAAAACCCATTGCTTGGCCGATGAGCAATAAATCAGCCCCACCTCGCTCCGCAATGCCTCTCCCTCCCGAGGCAGGCAGGACCAGCAACAAAGGCTGAGCTGTGAACCGGAGCGTGGGGAGAGGGAGGAGAGAGCAGGGCATGGGGGCTGGCCGTGATTTGGGGCGTAGTGGCTGGTCCTGCCTTGGCTGGAAGAGAGGAGCTGGTTTCCCTGTGCTGTGACTCCCCTGGGCCTCTGCAGCTGCTGCAACTCCACTGCTGTGAACGGGGTCGGGGGGGACAGGTCTGCCAGCCCAAAGTGGCTCACAAAGAGGGAACGATCCATGCTCACGTGTCTCAGTAGAGCAGGGAGGTTCCAACACAAGATAGCACATATCTAATCAAAATCTCAAGCTCCTGGTAGAAAAATGTCTATTTCAACACCTATTTGCCGGAACAGGAGGAGTTACAACCAAAGAAAATAGAAATGCCAATGGAAAGCCCCAACTCTGCTGCTGCCAGGGCCGGGGGAGGCGGGAGATGGAGTGCCTCAGGAAGAGTGGGAAAGAGCGAGTGCTTCATCCCTTCAAACTTCCTGCTCGAGTTTCAAATGTCAACAAATTTTGGGAGGGAGGCACTGAGCTCCAGGGAGCCCACGTGGGAAACGCTCGCAGGTGAGCAGCAGCACCACTGCAGTCCGTCACTCTGTGCCAGCAGCTCAGCTCTCCCACAGCTCTGCACTCTCACAGCTCCAGCTTCAACCCAAGACAGCATGTGAGTGATGGAAGAGGACATTTCTAGGTCATCATCCAACACCTGGCGTTGGGAAATCTAGCCTGATTTGCTCATTTTAGTGTTTCTGAGCCACTGCAGCTCAGTAGTAGGTGTCCCTGTGAGTGATGATACTTTAATCATCCTTGCAGGTCAGACGGGACCAGGGGGGTGGGCTGCATCCACCCCAGGATTCCACCTTTGCCCAAGGATGGATGAGGCTAAAAGCACCATGAGGTCACCCCAGCAGCCATCAGGATCCCCAGCACCCAGGATCAACCTGGGTACACACTGCCACAGCACCCAACCCTGGGCAAGGTCCAACTCACCCTCTTCCTCCCAGCTAATGGAAGAGTCCAGCAGTGGCTCAGCCGTGGATCCGAACTCACCCACTGATGATCTCCTTGTTCTCGGCCCGGATGAAGTGCTCCTTCTCCGGCGTCAGGATGCACAAGGAGAACTTCTGCCCTGTCCGGCTCTCCCCATCCACCACATCCGTACACTGGTTCATGTTGATGGTGCCCTGCGGGAGGGTTGTCGGCTGCAAGGGGAAGGAGAAAGGAGTGTTGTTTAAGGAGAGAAGAGCAGAGGAGTGCAGAGTTGAGCCCTAAAACCTCTCCTGGAGCACACCAGGATCCTAAGCACCGAAACACTTTGCCCAGAAGTACCCAGACCCATCCATATGCTGTGCCAGCACACAGCAAAGCCCTGCATCACATATCTGGGCAGGTACAAGTCCTGCCAGCCCAGTCTGGTCCACTGCTTCTCCTACACTGAATAGCCAGGGAAGAATGGCTGCCCCACTGTAGCACTGGGACCCCTAGGAAAGGCACCAAGTGTCTGGCTTTGGGTCTGCAGCTGTGAACCATCTGGGGTGGTGAGGTGGCACCTGGGGACAGGGGTGGCAGAGTAGCAAGGTCCCACTGCCCTCACCACAGGATGGCTCAGGGACAGACAGACAGACAGACATGCATGCCAAGTTTTTTCCATTAAAACTAAAAAAAACCATGGATTTTGCCAGGGAGGGGCTGCAGAATGGATAGCACTTTATTTGTCTGGTGGGTTCTGTGAACACAGTGTGACCTCTAGGCCTCCTTGCTCCAAGCAGACCCAGTAAAGTGGGACAGGAGGTGGCCCCTGTGGCCTGAGGGGATGTGGAGGGACACCCAGAGGGGTGTCAGCACTGACAAGAGCTGACAGGTCCATCTGGAGCAGCGCTGGCTCATCCGATTACAAGGTGGCCACCCGCTCCTGGTTCACGGCACCCACAGCCCTCCCTTGCTGAGCACTGATGCCAAGGCTCCTGCATCCTCAGCCTGCCTGTCCCCACCAGGCTCGGTGACACCGGAGTCCCTCCAGCATCCCAGAGCAAACCTGCACCTGGGGCATAAATGGCTGAGGGAGGGATCCCTCCGAGCTGCCAGTGACACAGAAGGAGGACCCAAAGCAGCCCATGGCCACCTCCTCACCCTGCCAAAGCCTCCTTGTGCCCTCCAGATGGCCAGGCCAACAAGGAGACGGATTTTTGGCAAATGCTGTTAAGGTTTTTACCATGGAAACCAGCTCCCCTGCCAGCAAAACCCCTCCAAGAGCAGCCTGCACCATGCAAAGAAAGGGCGACTGGGGAGAGCTCAATGGTCCCAGCCCACAACCCCAGGACATTCAGATCAACCACCCCAAAGTCCCCAGTTCACCCATCTGTGGGTCGTAAGAAAAAGCCCTTTCCCCAGGAAAAGGGCTTTTCCTGCAGCTGCGTCCCTGGGTGGGAGCATCCTTTGACAGCTCAGGGGTGGTGGCATGGAGCCATCAGGGGTGCTGCAGCAAATGTGTAAATGAACAGGACCAGTTGTACATCAGGGACACCAAAACCTTCTTTTTTCCTTTGTGGAAACCAGCACCCACAGACCCCATGGATGGAGTCCAGACCCCCAGCCCAGTGCATGCACAGCCGCCCACCCTGCATTGCTGCAGGGACTCAGCTCCTAAGCGGATTTTTTGTCTTAGACAATAAAAATAAAACCCCGCTTTCCGGGAGCTATAAAAACCCAACGGAAAAACTTTCTCCTGTTCCAAGTGGAGTCTTAGAATCGTTTTTGTCTTGATGGCCTTTGGCACAGCCAAGGCCTCCAGGACTGTAAGGTCTGGGTCCAACCTCCTTCCCCACCCAGAGCAGCTTTGCACCAGGGAATGCAATCAGGGGAAAAAGGGATGAGGAGAAGGGAGGGAGTCCTAGTCCTTCAGGAGTGCCGCAGGCCACTTAGTGTCTCTTGCCACAGGCACCCCTTTGACTCCCTGTAAGGCCCCACAGGGATTTGGCAGGGAGCTGGCACAGGAGGAGAGGAAGAGATGAAACCTGCCTGTTCTCCTCCCTCCTTAACCCCACGGCAGCGTTCAGGGCGGCTTCCCTTGGAGCTCACACCCCACCCTGACCGAAGCGTGCCAGGAGCGGAGGAGCCGGTTTGGGCTCCCCCCACAGCCAGGCTGGCCCTGCAAAGTGGTTTTGCCACTCACCCCTCCTTGTGAGGATGAATGTTGGCATCTTGCACAGCCCGACATGGGTTCTCGTCCACCACCGCACCTCTGAGCCAGGATGCCAGGAAAGGGCTGGGAGCAAAGCTAGGACTGACCCTCTGGTACCTGCAGCACCAAGGATGAACCCGCCATCCCACAGCAGCCCCCCTGCCTCCCCACACCTCCCAGCAGCAGATGAAACCTGACGGACCAGCAGCCTTGCCTGCTCGGGATGTAAATTCCTTTACACCATTTATTTCCTTCCTTGGAGGCAGCACAGGCACTTTGAAGTGAAATGCAAATGGTGCCGGGTGGAAACGCGTGTGTGCACACACGCAACCTCCACCGAGGAAACGGAGGGGGCTCAGATCCCTTCCCCACCTCTGAGCACCCAGTTCTGGGCTGGGGGGTTTCTCGAGGCTGGGGACCTCTGGGGAAAGACAAGCAGAGCCGGTCTCTGGGCTAGTCCAAGGCCAGGTGAAGGCTGCGTGGCTCCAGTACTCGTAAGGGAATAAATAAATGCAGAAACAGGGAGGTGTTATACGGCAGAGATGCCAAAACAACAACAACAAGGCTGGGAATTCAACCAGCCCTTTGAAGAGCAGATGTTTTGATACAAGATTGAACCCAGCATCAGACCCCGGGGTGGCTTCGTGCCTGGGTGAGGCAGGAGTGGACACTGAGGCTCAGCTCCTGCCAGCCCCCAGATCAGGGACAGCCTTGTCCCCAGGCGCTGGCCCTGCCTTTGCCATTTCCCATGCTGCGGCCATGGGATGGAGCACACAGCTCCTCCACAACTGGCTCTGGTGCCTGGGTGTGTCATTTAGGAGGGGTAGGAGCAGAAGCACAGCAGGGTGCACTTCTGGAAGCACAGAGGACACACCACTATGGGCAACACCACCAGCTCTCCTCGGTGCCATCAGCCACCTCTGGTCCAGTCAGGGGAGCAGCCCCTGCCTGTCACTGGCACAGGGAAGGGAGCACTTGCACCACATGAGCAGCTACAGCTCTCCATGCTGCCAGTACCAGCAGCGCAACTGGAGCCAACAAACAATTCCATTGCCGTTTCCCTCTGGAATGACAGATCCCTATTGACACACACACGTGCTCGCAGCGTCCCTCTCCACAACACACAAAGCCTAATAGTACATTCTCCTCCTCCTCCTCTCCCTCCCTGGGTGCCCAGGACATGAGTCATGCCATGCTCTCCACATCAACAATCCCAGCAACCTCCAGATGAGATGCAGGGACCTTTGGATGGATGCTCGTAGGATGCAGAGCCCAGCAACTGCAGCAGCCCCCTCTTTGGGCACTGGAACAGAAGAAAAGAAAGAACAGGGACCTCTTAGAGGCCCGAAGGAAGAAATCCCAAGCAGGGCATTACAGCATCGTCCTGCACAGTGCTGAATGCTCCCTGGGTGATGAACTCCCAGGTGCAATGGCTGCTGCTGAAAGTAAACAAGGTTTATCTGCAAGTCCCTAATTTCCATATGGTTTTGCAGGGCTGAAGTAGAAAACCAGGATTATTTAGATTCAGAAATCTCAGTGTTTTCTCAAAGTACCTTCCTTATCATTTCTAACACATGTGGATCACGGGAGCTCGATACAAAATACAAGGGAGCTTTGCTCAGCAGCTGCACACAGGATGTTTTCCAGCAGGTAACCCCACGGTCAAGCTCCCAAGGAGTGGCTCTGCCACAGCCTCAGTGGGACACGGCCAATGCCCACACCATTCTCCGGGCTCATTACACAACGTGGGTTGACGAAATCTGGAACACAACCTTTAAAGAAAGGCGATGGGACAGGGGGAGGAGGAAACCAAACAAAAGGGACATTTTACTTTCTGCCAAGAACCAGGAGGGGAAGAGAAAAGAGGAAAAAAAAAAAAATCCCACAACCATTTGTCTATCCCACATGGCAGGGTGGTTGCCTTGGCACCAGGGCCTGGCTGTCCCAGGGGGAGATCATGGCTCTGCTGTGACGGGCTCAGGCTCTGGCTGGCTCTGCCCTGGCTCCCAGCACTGCCCTGGAGCAGCAGCGAGCCTGTGGTGCCTGGGGAAGAGGCCTCCGCACATCCACGCTGCCTCCATAAATTCGTCTTGACAAATGTTAATTCTCCCAGCTAAAATATTCATGAGGGCGGCTGCCGAGTGCGCTGCTCACTCGCAGCACTCCCCAGTGCTCTGCAACCAGCAGCTCCTGGGTTTGCTAAAAGCTTCACCCATCCCAGTGCCCGGGCTCAGCTCATCACGGTGCTGGAGGTGGGAAGCAAGCAGGACCTCGGCCAGGCTGTGCAGTTGGGAGGGAGCAAGACTCTGCTGTCCCATGGCCATGGGCACATCTGGGCAACACAGAGACAACTATGGCTTGGGCAAGGGCAGTGGGACAGGGAGTTCCTGGCAGCAGCTCAGCACTGGGAACCCAAACCATCCACCATTCCTGCCTGGAGGAAAGGTGTCATCATTCCCAAGAAAGGACCTGTTCCCTGAAAACTCATAGAAACATTCAGCTTGGAAAAGACCTCTAAGATCCTCAAGTCCAACCATTATCGCAGGGCATTACCAGCTCCACCACTAAACCATATCCCTAAGCACCACATCTACATGCTTTTTCAACACTTCCAGGGATGGCGACTCCACCACTGCCCTGAGCAGCCTGTTCCAGTGCCTGACCACCCTTTCAGTGAAGAAATTTTTCCTAATACCAAATCTAAACCTCCTCTGGAGCAACTTGAGGCCATTTCCTCTTTGTCCTATCACTTGTTACCTGGAAGAAGAGACCAACCCCTGCCTGGCTACAACCTCCTTCCAGGCCTCTCAAATCCCAGCTGGGATGCACCATGCAGGAACCAGGCTGGCTCCAGTGCCAGCAGAGCAGGCACAGTGTGCCCCGAGCTGCCCAGGCACCGGGTGAGCACGGCTGGCACAGCAGCAGGGCTCTAATGAGCCTTTTAGGCTTCCTGCCACCAGGCACGAGGCTATCGATACAGCCCCAGTGCGGCCAGAGCGCTGCAGAGGGAAGATTTTGTTACACATATAGATCAGCTGGCAGGCTGAGCATCCTGGATTTATTAAATTAGACAAAGGCTCTTGAAAACGACCTCTGCAGGCTTGGCAAAAGGATGGACTGGAGTAGTCACCCATCAAAGGGCAGCAGAAGGATGTGCTCCTCCATTCCTATGGCAGCTCTCTGCTCTCCCTGTGCCATCCAAGCAAGAGGCAGGAAGCTTTTCTTGGCCACCTGAGCACACCTTTCCCATGTGCAGCCTTCCTGTATCAGCATCTACTGCTTAGTGAAGCCACTGAGAAACCTCTGGCTTGCTCAGACCATGGACCAGGCAATGAAAAAGGAGGTTTTTACCTCTGACAAGGAAATTATAGAGTAATAGAATCACTAAGCTTAGAAAAGACCTTAAAGATCATCAAGTGCAACCACCAACCCAGCACCACCACCATGTTCACCATTAAATCAAGTCCTCAAGGAGATGGGATGCGTTAGCAAGTGCCTCACATGCCTGGCTCTGCATGCTGAGCCCCTGAAGAGCCCTCCTCAACCTCTACCAGGACATAAAACAACATCAGCTCCACTTTTGCCAGTGGGAAGGAATTTTCTTCCCTGGGAGCAGTTTGAGAAGGGGGTGAAGTGCAGGGGCTGGGCAGGAGAGTTCAGCCAGGGGCCACTTTTAAGCAGAGTCGGTGTTTATGTCCACAGACAGCGAGTCTAAACACTGAGTGAGGCCGAGAGCTGCTGCAAACTGGCCGGGAGCACCCTTGGGCTCCTCTCCCACCCAGTGCCACCTCAGCCAGGCACGGGCAGCACCCATCCCAGGGGTGCCTAGACAGCAAGTTCAGGGCCACACATCCCCTCTGCAGCTCTGTCCCCACGGGCACCCATCCGGCAAGCGGGTGCTGGAGCGGAGCAAGCCCGGCCGGGGCTGTGCAGAGGCTGGAGTCGGCTTGTCTTGGCCTTATAAGGCTATTTTCGCACTACTCTTGCAGCTCCCAGCTGCTCCCCACTCCAAAGCAGGGTCGGAGCTGGCAGCCAGAGCCTAGCCTGCCTCCTTCCTGTTAACCTCTTTCCTGCTGAACAGCCTCCGAGGGGTCCGTGCACGATGGGAACAGCCGTATCCTGTCCTGGCACAGCTGCCCGAGCCAGGCAGGGAGGGTCAGCAAACACAGTGGTGGTCACCAAGTGGGTTCAGCCTCCCTCAGCACTGGGGTCTGAGCCTCAGCAGTGCTGCCAAATCCCTTCAGAGAGAGCCCTTCAGGGAAGCTTGCACCCATGGACATGCACACTCCACATCCAACGCTGCTGGAGAAGAGGGATGGAGACACAGACAACACTGGCACCATGATGGAAATGAGAGCAAGGTCCTACTAGGATGGGGGTCAAGAGGCTGCTCTGAGCTGTCATCCCAGCTGTTTGGGGATCAAAACAAAAGCCAAACACTACACAAAGAGCTCGGAGCATCCGCTCAACCCCTATCCCAACTCTTTGGGGACCAAAGCAGAAGTCCAGCATTGCAGAGACACTTGACAGCCCTGCAGTGCCAGACACCATCTCGCAGCCCTGCAAAGCAAAGAGTTATTCTTTCCTCTTGCTCCCTGGGATTTAGAGGCATTTAAAATGCAAAATGTCCTCCTCCCCTCCTCGGAGGAGGGTGGGAGGAATACACGATAACGGATCCGACCCCATCTGCTCGCAGCTGCCAGCGTGGCATCTTCCCCGCTCCCCGACGCACAGGCTCCTCAGCCAAAGGGGAAGCAAATATCTGCAGCCTTCCAGGGAGTTGTCATGGCAATCAGCCCGATGGCAAAAACCCGGCGAGACCATGCACCAGGACGGTAAACACGGGAGGGACCAGAGCTTGGTGCAGGGATTACGGCAGGAGAGTTGCCTGGAGAGGGAAACGCAGTCGTTTTGGGGGTGGGAAGAGAAAACGGGCTTCATTTGCATCTTGATATTTGAATTTGACATTGCACTGTTCCAAATTGGCCTTGTCAACTTTATCCTCCGCCCCCTCAGTGTAGGAGACAAGTCCCAGGTGGTCCCTGCACTGCGCTGCCAGGCTCGCATGTGCAGGAGCCCACCACCACCTCCAGGAATGCCGGCTCACACTTCCCTCCCCAGGAGCAGAGGGCTTCACCAAACCCCAGAAACCACGTCCCCACAAGGTCACCCCCACACAAAGATGGTTAGACACACACTGATGCCAGTTTTGGAGACAGCTCAGGAGGCAGACAGCTTGGATTGAGGCAGGATGATCTCCACCTGTGTTGGCCAGCCCTGTCCCACCACAGCTGGATCTGTGTTTCTGCTTCACAAGGGTGAGGGAAACATGACCAAGGTAAGGGTCATCCAAGGAAAGCAGCAAATTAAATCGATCAAATCCCTGTACCTCCCCAAGTGAATCCATCTTCCCTCCAGGCTAGAAGGGAAGGAGGAGGGACAGGACTCCCAGCCTCCAGCCATTCCATAACCAATCCTGCAAACGCAACTGAGCAGAGGAATTGGAGCAAACACACAGCAACAAATCAAGCCATCAGCACCATCACAGCTACATGAAGCCACCTCCAACAGCTCTGCATAATTTAAGGCCCTGCACTGCCCTGCTGCTGTGGTGGGTTTTCCCACCTTCCCCTCAAGGACTGTCAACACAGCACCTTGTACCAGCCCTCAGTGACTGCAGGGGGGGAGAGGACAGCCCTGGGGATCAGCAGCACCAGATCCACCAGGGGCTTGGGCAACTCCCACGGGCGCAGATGCTTCAGTGGAGGTTCTTGAATCCGGCCAAATTAGTCTGGAAATCTCATTATTCCCCAGCACTGCTCTTATGAGCTTTGCAGAGCTTCCTGCTGGGCTGGGAATACCAGGCAGCAGAGCTCCCAGGGCGCTTGGGGGTCTGCAGCTGGAGGTGCAAGGGCCAAGCAGAAGACATGGGGCTGGGTTGGCCAAACAAGCAGTGGCGACATCCTGCACCCCACACTTCACCCCTACAGAAAACCCCATACCTGCTCTGAGTTGCTCCCAGCAGCTCCCACACAAGCTCTGGAGACCTTCCCAAAAGTCCAGGTGACAGCTGGAAAGTTTTTTCCAAACTTTGACCATTGGCCATCCAACTGAATGGCACAAAACTAAGGCTTTTTTGGGCCAGTTTCAAGAAGAAAAACTCCCATGCAGTAAATGCAGCTGTTGTGTGGCAAGGAGACCACTCAGCAACAACTCGAGCTGGGCTTTGCTGTCATGTGCAAGGTGTGGTGGAGGTGCTGATGCAGATGGCAAAGAGCTGTCCTGGCCAGGCAGGCACCACCAGGTTTGAAGGCAAGTGGCACGTGGGGCAAGATGTGCTTTAAAGCTCCAGGAAAAGGTTGGGAATAACACACCAGACTGCTGGAATTGTTCCCGTGTCCCAGGGGAGCAGTGTTTGCTCCCTAAACTTGCTGTTCACATCTGGCTTCTGCACTTGCAGAGGAGTTGAGGGAGAGGAGGGAGTTCACAGCTGTGAGCTGCTCCCAGGAGCACTCTGCAACCTCTCCTTTGGGAGCAGCCATTCGACCCCAGCAGAGAGGAGCAATCTGGGGCTGATGCATCTGAGGGGGGTGAGCCTGAGAGGGTTTCTCCAACCCCCATGCCTGGGATGACAGACTTCCCTCCAGCACTGGCCTGTACATGGCATTAACAACCCAGGCAAGCCAAACACCCCCTCCCTCCACACATCTGCTCCATCCATAATCCCCACTGTCCTTCCCCTAACGGGAAAGCAGCCAGGAAAGTGAACCAAAACCCTAATTATATCCCAGTAGCTCTCCAGCACTCTGGTGATGCCTGCGACTTTATCAATGCGATCACAACACGGCTGAAGAAACAAGGAGGAAAGGGTCAAGGCTGGGTGAGCTCCAAAACCCCACCTTTTCTCCCCAGCCACAGCATCACAACAGGTGGAAATCCCATACGAGCTCAGGATGCTGCCAGGACACTTCTAAAATCACCCTGTGGGCCTGCCCCCTCTGCCCCTCCTGCCCAGGGACCCCGTCACCCACAGCAAAGGGGACTGGGAGGAGAATGGTGACAACTGTGGGCCACAGTGGGAGAGCAGCCATGGCCTTGCTGCAGGTTCCCAGGGCACTGTTTGGCCATAAAATCACAGAGCTCCACAGCTCCAGCACCCAAAGCCAGAGCACCCAAAGTATGGGGTATGCAAGAGCGAGGAACCCCAGGATCACATCAGAGAATCACAGAGTGGTTTGGGTTGGAAGGGACCTAAAAGACCATCTCATTCCATCCCCTGCAGCAGGCAGGGACACCTTCCACTAGCCCAGGTTGCTCCAAACCCCATCCAACCCGGCCTGGGACACTTCCAGGGATGGAGCAGCCACAGTTTCTCTGGGCAACCTGTGCCAGGGTCTCACAGGGAAGAATTTCTTCCATGCAGCCCCACGGCAAGGGGTGACGAGGCATGGCTGTGGAGTTCACGCCACAGGAAAACATGGGAAAAAAAACCCTCCATGGTAGGTGGGACCTCCCCAGCTCTCCCCAACCCTCGGAGCACCCCAAGCCCCCACACACCACCTCTGCCCCAGCGACCTGCTCTCCCATAACAATGGAATAGGTCTCGGGGCAGCTGAGTTGCCTGTGGCAGGTGGAAGGGTACAAGCCTGTTAACACACACTCCAACAAATCAGCTCCTGGATCAGATCCTGTGGGAAGGAGGTGAAGGGTAAAAGAAGTTGCTGTACACATGATTTACCTATGTTAATTTTAACTTACAGCAAGGCTGTCTGGCTGTTTTATCTCGTTGCCTACTTGCAGTCAGACTTCAGTGACTGGAGGGTAGAGTCTCCTCCAGAGCTTTGAAGGAACAGGGCAAACTAAAAAGGTCTTAGAAAACATGTATTGCTACAAGCACATGTACATGCTGTTACCTGGTCCATCATGAAGGAAAAAACAGTATTTTGATGGCATTTTTATCCTCCCTTTTTACCTTGCAGCCCATGATAACTCAATGAGCAAGACTAATGACCAAACCTGCCTGGAAATTCTCATTTTTCACCAAAAATGCCTCAAAACAGCACAGACAAAAGGGGTAAGACTCCAGCAAAAACCCTGAGAAAAGCCATTTCCAAAACCTCACTGAAGACCTCAGCTTGTCTCCACGCAAGTTTTAACTTGACAACGTCCCTTTTACAGACTCCAAACCTGATGAATAATTCATGCCTGGGATAAAGCAGAAATATCATATTCACCAATGCTTACCTAACAGAGGAACAAGGACTGCAAATAAGTAATTTAT
This sequence comes from Xenops minutus, assembly GCA_035221455.1. Lineage (NCBI taxonomy): Eukaryota > Metazoa > Chordata > Aves > Passeriformes > Furnariidae > Xenops > Xenops minutus. Next base: position 13,630,073 of record JAWWEE010000030.1, on the reverse strand, counting down.
TAACCCCAAACCGTGTTGCTGCTTGAACAGAGGGCACACCTTGGCTTTTGGCCCCAAAAACATCAGTGGGGAAAAAAATCACACTTGAGCTGTGGCAAGAGCCTGCCGGGGGCTGGCTGAGACCCCTCACTCTCATCACACCTTCAGCACAAACATGCCTTGTCCGAGGTGCCCATGGGGAAGACCCCCAAGAGCAAGGCTGGGAGATGCCACCCTCCTTCCTCCTCCTCAGGGGTCACAGCCCCCCGTTCTCTGCTGGGAGGAGCACGGTGCTGGCGGTGGGAAGCCCACAACCCCGCGCTCGCCCACGGCTCCAGCCACTTTCTCAGGCATTCCAAAATTTGGCCGGAGTCTCTTTTTGCAGCACAACCCCCCTCTCCCCGGCTGGATGGCTGCCTAATTGCGTATTTATTTATTTCTGCATTTTCCCAGCTCCCCGCACACACTGGCGCAGGGTGGGGGGGGGAAGCCAAGCCCGGCTCCCAACACGGACCCAAAAAAACAAAAAAGCCAAAAACCAGGGGAGTGCAGCTCCCCACATTCCCCCGAGGCTGGGAGGAAGCTGGGAAGCACAGGGCTGGTTGGGAAAGGGGTGGGAGCGGGGGGCAGGAAAGGGGGACGCCGGCGGCATCGCCCACCCCCTTTGCTTTGTGCGCGCTTGGGGAAATTAAAAATAGCTGCGTCCAAAGAGTGGCTGCAAGCGCCACAAAGAGCGTGTTGAGCGGAGGCAGCTGCAAGCTATTTGCTGCCCCTGGTAATCAGCATCTCGGCTTGCAGAGCCCCTCTGGCCCCCCCAGCCCCTTCCTCCCCTGCCAGAAGCTGCCGCTGCCTTTCTCCAACCCACATATGTCATGTCAACAATCAATGAATACAGGATCTCTGCCGGGGAAAAAAAGGGGGAACACGCTTTGATTTTTCGAGCGGCTTTGTTGCCTTGTTCCATTCACGTCCTCGTCCTCCTCTCTGAGCTGTCACCGAGCGTTCTGTGGCACTGAATCCCATCAGGCAATGCCAGGATATCCCATGCCACCCAGCAGGGATGGGATCCTCAGCGGGAACAGGCACTGGGATGCTGCTTCTTCCAGAGACTCCTTTAAGCAGAGGGAAAAGGGATGCAATTGCCCAGCGTTACCCAACCTGGAGTTCGCTGGTGGTCCTTGCCAACCTCACCTGGTGGCCCATGACAGGGCTGGAAGGAATTAAACTCAATCCCATCCTCACCACATGGTGTAGGTGGCAGGTTCGGGGCCATGCCACAGGCTCCTTGTTTCACACCCCCTCTCCAGGACCAAGCAGCAGCAGGGCAAAAGAATCATGTTTTTGTTGGTTCTTTGGGTGGTTTGGTCACACCTGTCCCTGCGGACTGGCATGGCCACCCAGGGACCTGGGGGATGCTTGGGAGCTCAATAACCCTGGCTTAGAGAGAGCAGGGATCAGGCACCCACTTTCTCTGCTGCCTGGGGGACCACAGGGCTCGTGTGACAGTGATTGTGCTCAGCTTTAGCTGTGTCATTTCACTGCCAGCCCTGACATCTTTGCTGCTAAATGCCATCAGTTTGATTTCCACACTAACATTTTACAGTAAATCATGATCTTTCCTTCACCAAGAGCCCATATCCAGGCTGAAGGCCATGGGTGTGGAGCCCAGGTTTCCAGAAGTCATAAAGAAACTCCAGCTGCTGCAAGTGCCTGTTTCACTCTGCCTCCCATGAACAAGATAAATGCAATTTGAACTCCAGCTCACTTCCCTCGCTGCTCTGGCACACGTCTTCTACACAAATATCTTTGCTGGGTCTCAAGAGACAAGGAGTAGGGAAAAAGCAGAAGGATGAAGCCACTTGAACCTGTCCTCGCTGCTCAGCCTAAGAGCAATTCCAGCTTTGCAGCTCGTCCTGCAGAAGACAATAGGGGCTGTGTTGTTTCCAGGAAGGAAGCACCTGGGCCAGGTCATCAAAGCAGATTGTGTTAGGAGGTCACTGGCTGGATCAAGCTCTCCCAGCTCTGCTTTCATCCTCTCACTGCCTGTTAACTCCCAAACCTCCCACCACGGACTGCTTCAAACTGCAGGTCCTGGAGGCACCAAATGCCCTTTTCAGGGTGCTTGAATACAGATAACAGTGTTCTCCACAGCTCACAATAAACCCAGGCACTTCTGGGGCTCCAGGGATGGTCCCTGGTCATCACTGGTCACCAGGACTGGTGTTGGAGCCATCCCTGGAGGAGTCCTTCCCTGTTCCCTCAGCCTCCCAAACTGCCCTTCTCCAGCTCAGCAGTTTTACCTTCCCAAACTCACTAAGGCAAACTAAAACAGGTAAAAGAGAAGAGGGCACAGTAGGGTAGGAACCATTCCTGGAGGAGCCCACAGGGTCAGCAGCACCTGGGGCCAGACATTTCAAGGAGAAATAAATGAGATGACATGAACCCCCAAGTCACTGTTATGGGATCCCCACACCAACCCCAGCAGTGACACTTGGATCAGCATCAAGATATTAATATAAAACCATAAATGAAGATCTGGGTATCCTCCTCCCACCTCTTTCAAGGCTGCTTAGTCCTGGCTTCAGCAACGTCCTGGGGAATGAATTCCCAGGGCTCCCTGAAGGTTCATGGATTTTTTTCCCCTAAAACTAGTATTGAAAATTAAACATAACAAATCCATCAAAGATCTCTGAGCACTGTCCAGACTCACCAGCACTTGTGTTGTCTTTCCTGCAAAACAATTACAAGGATGTGCTTTGTCCCTTTTCCCTTGCACCCTGACTTCAGGTGTCCCTTTCCTGCCCAGCTCCCCTGGAGGAGAAGGGACCACTGTTTCCCAATTATTCTGATCATTTTCTTATTGCTCCTGCATCATCCTTGAGATATGCACTAAACATCCCAGGTAAAACCTCCTCACAGATCATCATCCACCCTTCAGGACCCACCCTGACTTGATCAGATCCAGACTGGGAAAAAATTGGGATGGGTTCCCTGCTGCTGTCCGAGTTCTGCAGTCACTCCACTCCAGCCTCTCTGCCTCAGCTTGCTTTAAATTTCAAACACGCTTCAATTTGAGCCAAAAGCTTTTTATGCTAAACAGAAACTGAAAGTCTTGATCTGGCAAACAGAGGCACTGGCAAAATTATGTCCATGGGGGGAAACTGCTGGGGACAAGGGGAATGGGGTTTGTAAAGCCTGGTGCTCCCACAGAGGAGGAGGCAGGGAGAGCTTGGAAACACATAAATGGCAAAACCTGTGGAAAAAGTAAGGACAGAGAGGCCAGGATGTTTAAGGTCCGTTTTTAATCCCTGCCAATGAATTTCCATTCTGTGCCAAAACTGAAATAAACTGCTTTGATCTGAAAAGGAGGAGAAAAACACACACACGGGTTCTTGGCTTCTTAAAACAATACAGATGACAAAGGAGGGAACTACGATGAAAATTAACGCAGCTCAGCTCTGCTGACAGTGACGTTTTAAACTGCCCCTTTCCTCCAAATAAAGAGGACTTTGGAGGGGGTCAATTAGGAAACAATTACACAGGTCTGTGGATCACAGCATCACTGAGCATGCATCCCTCCCCCACTCTGATCCCCCTCCAGCAGCCACCAATGCTTACATCTGTCTCCCTTTTTAACCATTTATCAATTCCTTAGGTTTCCACGGCCAGGAGCGGGGCCTGGGGCTGAGCAGGACTCCAGATGTGACCTGGGAGCCCCCTGCATGGTGCCAGACCTCCCACCTCTGAGCTGGCCTCTCTTCTCCTATTTATACACCCATCCCAGGGGTCCCAGTGCTGCCCTAACCATTCCCAGATGCTCTTCATCCCACCCTGGTCCCATCAGCTCCCTGTTCCTTCCTGATCTCCTTCCCTGCCATCCCTGGAGCAAGGATGTCCGTTCCATTGCACTGAGGTTAATGATATTATGATCCATCTCAGTTCATGATTTAGGAGCAGAACCACCGTGCTGCGAGCCCTGGAAGGGTCTGCAATGCTGCCACAAAGGACACAACCCCAGCCTCAGCAAACTCTGGTATTGAGGTGGCTCACTACTGGTTTAAGAATCTTTTTAGATTCCTCCACAGTTTTAGAAAGCAATTTGATTCCAGCAAATAAGGGGTAGCAGTAGAATTGGGGCTCACAGCCCACCCTCACACTTCACCATGCTAGAAGGTGCCAGACACAGAGCAAGGCCAGTTTGCTGGGAGAAGGACATGTCACGCCCAGGGATGCTCCTCCTGAACCCCTGCAGGGAAACTAGAAAAGCCTAACCAGATGTTCTCAACTTGGTGTTAGTTATCCACAACACCTGCAAGTTTGAGCTGCTCCCAGGTGAGCCTGAATTTTGTCCTGCTTTCAAACCACTATATGCACAAAGAAAAAAAAAAAACCAAATTAACAGTCTCAGGAAGACTGAAAGGAGGCCTGGAGTGACAGGAGAATACCTCCATGGAGGATGCAAAATGCCAACCTAATATAAATCCCAGCTCAAGAGAAGTGGCACAGGGGTAAACTGAGGCCCAGAGACAAGACCTGGCCCACGGACATGTAATGAGTAATTAACAAGCTGGGCTGGAGATCCAAATCCTCTCCTCTGACTTGCCCTAGCCATAGAGCAGGCAGTGATGAGGCCATGGGCCCACCTGCAGGTCCAGGGAGGGATTGGGCAGTACTCTCCATCCCTACAAAACCCCTCCTGCCTCTCCACTACGTTCCCACGCAGCAGGGCTCTATTTATAGAGCCCTCGACCGCTAATTATAGATCGCAGCAATCAAAACAAAAGGAGGCAAAAGCTCTGCACTTGCCACTCGCTGGCTCCATCCCCTTAGCCCAGCACTGTTCTTGTGGCAGCTCCCATATCCCCACCAAAACCTTCCAAACCACGCCAGCACCGCGGTGCCGGGCTGCTCTCCCATGGCAGCAGCCACAGTGGTTTCACTGGGGACCACAGGGTGTTTTAGGAGAACTGAAACTTGTCCTTGGACACTCACAACACAGCAGCTTGATCCCAAGCCTTTCCCCGACTTCCTGTCGCCCTCTCTGCTGCCTTCCCTCAATGGAAGAGCAGCTTTGCCCTCCCTCCAGCTGCTGCAGAGAAACATCAACCCCTGGCATGAAGGGTTATCAAACAGCTGGAGCAAGCCAGTGCTGAGGGGTAGTTGCAGGGGTTCAGCATGGGAAGGCAACCCTGAGTGATCACACAACCTCCACATCCACCCGTGGCTGGGAGGCAGGAATTTCTGCACGTCTGAGCAGGCTCGGCTTAGCCAGGGCTCAGCAGGGCTGGGAACGGCTGCTGGCACGTACCCCGTGGAGGGGAAGGGGATGTGATCTGCTTGGCATTCCCAGTGGCCAGGCAGGCTCTGGTTGTCAGCAACTGCACCCAGTGTGAAACAGGGAGACCCTGGGAGGGAGTCTGGCAGCTCAGCCTGGTTCAATGGGATGAAGGTTCATATACAGAAAGAAGGAGGCCAAACCTGAGCACAGACTCAGGATCAGCTCAGGGACACCCATGAACAGGTCTCAGGAGGTAACTGGATGCCAGCAGGGTAGCTGGTGCCTGCTTGTCCCATCTTCAATGCCCAAAACAGAAATTCAACAAAATCCAAAATTCCAATGCCAAACTTGACCCACTCCATGGCAAAAGGCCCCTGTGCCCAAGCCTGCCCTGTCCCATGGCCTCTGTATTGTAGCACTAACAACTTTGGGGACCCTGAGGTCCCCCCAGCTTGTGGCAGGGCTTTGAGCTGCCCCTCCACACTCCACTGCTCTCCAACCTGCTGGGAGCGAGGAGCAGAGTCGCCCTGGCGAAGCACGGGAGTGCCTCCACCACCCTCACCAGCCCCTGACTGCCCTCCCAAGCTCACCCCTCCCTCCAACCCCATCTTTAATAAGAGCAGAAATTGCCAAACCCACAAAATTAATGTCTAAAAGGTTCAAGGCAGAGCCATTCAATTCCAGCCTGGAACTGCCTGGGAGGTCTCTGGCCAGCTGCCGCCCAGCTACCGCACACTGCCAAGGCTGCTCCACAACGAGGCCCCCACGGGACCCCCACTCAGATCCCGGGGGGGAACTGGGGCACACTGGGGGTAGATCATCCCTGCATGGGCTGCAAAGTGGATCCCTCATGGAAAAATCAGCATCCCCCTGGGTGAGGCCTCAACCTTGTCACCCCTTCCCAGCCTGCAGAGGTGGCAGGGAGACGACAAGGAGCTGGCACAGCAAGGGAGGTGGAGAGCTGCAGGCAGGGAGCAGAACACATGAGGGGAGAAATCAGTGCCCCCCAGCAATGCCCAAGGTGTTGGGGCACAGGGCTGGCTCCTCACATCCCCCACAGCCTGATCAGAGTGCCACCAGTCCCGTCCAGTGAGCCCCAACACTCAGCCATCACAGCCTGATGCTGTGGCGTGGTGAAGGTGGGTCTCAAATAGCCAGCCAACACCTTCAGCAGAGCTGGAGCAGGCAGCAGCACACATCCCACGCAGGGATGTGCTCCACAGAAAGGTCAGGAGAGTATTTTTACACCATGTGTCAGACCCCAATGAGGAGGAAGGATCCGTGACTGTCTCCTTAGCTATGATGACTCTCCTGCCCTCCTGATCACCTCCAATGGCAACACAAGGGCCACGGGGGCAGGGAGTCCAGGTGCCAGCACAGTGGTGTGTCACCCTATCCAGGACACCATCCCACACTGCACACGTGCACATTCCCTTTTTGTTTGTATTTTTCCACTTTCTCCCTTCTCAACGGGAAAGAAGCCCAAGAGGTGCCTGGAGAAGCAGAGAATGCTCCTGCTGTCCTCTGCATGATCTCTGACAATGGTCCGCTATGGTGCAGTGGGCTGGGGCATTGTCTGGGTGCTTCTACCCAGATTCAGCAGAACCTGGGGCAGGTCAACCTCCTCAGGATGCAAAGAGGTAAAAAAATATTCCAGATCGTGTTTCCCAGCACTCTTGTACCTCTACCTCACACTGGAGCATCTCCCTGCTCCAGGCAGAGACAAACCACTCTCCTGTCAGTGTTAGGACAGGAAACACCAGCCCAGTGCAGAGCCAGGTTGCTGACACTGGAAATGTATTAAAGCCTCCCCCGCTCCTACGGAAGACATTTAAATTATTTAGGGCACTTGGACCAACCCCAAGTAAAAATACAAACAAACACACAGGCATGAAATTTGAGCCACTCTCGCCATGCTTCCCCATCGCATGGTGCCCCTGCAGGAGGCACTGGAGGAGGACCAAGGCACGCTGATCTAGCAGGGAGCCTCACTACCACAGACACAGGTTCCTGTGTGTCCCTGTCCCCAGTGGCTTCATTAGTCTCCTGCCTAGGTAGATCCCAGCACAAGAATGCCCACTGCACCAGCACCCTCCCACAGGCTTGCTGTAGTCAGGGGGATAAATCAGCAGCCCAGGGTGGTCACAGCAGGATTGACATGCTGGGTGCTTCAGTCCCACTCTGCAGCTCCCTGTGGAGGAGTTTCCCTTCCTTTGGTCCCCCCTCTGTGTTTTTCCAATGGGAGCAGAGCCGGTGGCACAGTGCAGTTCCGAGGCAGGCAAGCAGTGGGAAGGCATTCCAGCTGACCTACTTTCCACGGACATCACTAGGCAGGGCCTCCTTCCCGGACACTGCCAAGGTGATTCACCACCATTGAAACCCAGCTGGCAGCGAGGAACAAGGCAGGAAAGGGACGGGGGGGGAATGACCTTGGGGACCCCCCTCAGTGCTTCCTGCCAGCAACCAATCAATCCCACGCCAGACAGGACCCACACGCCTCCGAAACACCCACCATCCTCTGCAGACCATCCACCAAGCTCCCACGCAGACCCAGCCTGGCACTGAGTCAAACCCAGCGAGCACAACTCTCCTTCAGCTTGGCAGAGCACTCCAAGGGCAGAAGATAACCCTGGCTGATCCCCACACCCTGGGCACGGCTGCATCTGTGCCTGGCAGCACTCACCATCTCGTCGAGGGCGTAACGCAGCAGCCCGTGCTCGTAGAGGATGAAGAATCGACGCTGCCATTTCTGCAAGAGAAGACAGCAAGGTGAGTCACAGCAGTGCCCACCAGTCCCTGGGCCTTGCCAGGGGCACTGGAGATGCACATCAGCTGGCAGGGCTCTGCCAGGGGTCTGCATGCACCAGCCCATGCTACCCTTGCTGATTTAGTGCCCAGCTTTGTGGGTGACCAAAGGAGGTTGTTTTGGGGTTTCTTCCCCACTCCACTCCTCTTTGCATTCAGACAGACCCCAAATTGGCCTGCTTTAACCACACGGAGGAGAAAAATAACTAGAGACAAAAGATTCTTCCACTCCCAATGGACAACCACAAGCCCTGTTGCTGCTCTCCAACACCTCTGAGACCGTCAGGCATTATATAATATATTGAGTTGGGAGGGATCCACCACTGAGTCCCACTCCTGGCCCTGCACAGGACAGCCCAACAATTCCACCGTGTGCCTGAAAGCATTGTCCAAACACTCCTTGGACTCAGAAAGGCTTGAGGCTATGACCACTGCCCTGGGGAGCCTTTTCCAGTCCTCAACCACCCACTGGGTGAAAAACCTTGTCCTGGTATCTAACCTGAACCTCCCCTGACTCAGCTTCATGCTGGAAATACTGGAGACACCAGAAAGATCCCCAAACTAAGTGCTCCCAGCCCTCAGCTTCACCCTGTTTCATCTATTCCAGCACCCAGTGCTGGAGGGTGACAGGGTGTCATGTCAGATGTCCCCCAGCAGCACACAAGCTCAATTTGGATGGTGACAGCACCTCCAGAGTGGCAGTGGCCAGGCGGTCCTGGCACCACGCTGCCACTGCTGCTGCTGCAGCTGCACAGCAAACCAGATGGGAGAACTGATCTGGCTGGAAAACTGCCTTTTTTTTTTTTGGTGTGTGCCAGGTTGTTTTCAGCCAAGAGCAAAAACTGGTTGAGCAGGCTGAAATAAAAAAGATCCTGGATTCATAGCCCCAGTGCAGCAATTCTTATCTTGCTTTTCTCAGCCCTTTGGGCAAAGTTCAGAGTGCTCTGGGACAAGTGAAACTACCAAGGACCCTGTGTACCTCCACAAGCCCCAGCTCAGCAGGCAGCTCTGGGGGGCACCAGGGTCCCATGTCCCCTTGATGTTGGGCCAGCAAGCCTGGTACTAGCTGTGACTCCAAATAATGACCCATATACCCCAGGCTGAACTCAGACTCCAATTCTTGCTCACTTGGGAGCCATTTTTTTATTACCAACATCTCTGAGAGCTTTTTGGCTGCCTGACAGAGGGTTCACGGACCACTGCCATCCCTCCCACGCACGAGACAGCCCTATCCTGGCAGCCCCAGCAGCAAGTTCCGTGAAAGACAAGCTTGGGAACAGGCTGACAGTCCTTGTCACAAGCCAGTGGTGGAAGGACACCAGGCTTGGCCACGTCCTTCTGGGCCTCACACCCCCCAGGGCAGGAAAGTGGGTGATGCTTCGACCCCACAGGATGCTGTTGTTTCTGCCAGCCATGAGCAAACCCCTTTGGGAAGGAGCTGAGCATGTCCTGCTCTGTCTGCAGGTCCTTGCTGCCAACACTTGGCTTCAGAGCTCTGCAGCCTTATAGCAAATGGCAACCACCTCTCAGTCCCTTCCTTGCTGCAGGACCTGCCTGACAGAAGCATATTCACATTAGGGGATGGGATGCAGCCTCTCTGTAGAGCTCTGGGCATGCCCATGATGAGCTGCAGAAAATAAAGCAGTTGTTTCCGAGCCACAAAAGAAAACTGGGAGCTTTCTGATGGTCCCAGCATGGCTTAGAGCCACACAGCCCACACGCCACTGGCCTGAGAGCCTTCCTAACAGCATGGCACGTGTCAGGCCAACCAGAGCAGCATCAAAACATCAAAAAGCAACAAGCAATAAAAGTGCACAGACTGAGCCTGACCAGCACCTGCAGTGCCCCAGGCTGCTGCCCAGCACAGGAGACCTTGCATGCCAGAGGAGGCATTCAAGCCTTGCTTCAGGAAACATCCTCCAGCTTCCTGGTTTGCACAAGGGGGTGGGTGCATGAAGGTGCCTGCGGCACTCCCAGGGTCACAGTCACCCCCGTGGGCCCTTGCTACTCCTCCTGCCACTCCCACCCACGTCATGGGGAAGGGATGTCTCAGCTTCACTTACCCGGGAGCGATGGACAGGGTTGTCAAAGTCCGTTCCTTCTGGGGCCAGCAGCAGCCAGCCACCATAAATGGGTTTGGCCTGCAAAGAAACAGCAGAGAAACACTCAGGCACAGCAGAAACCGGCTCGATGTGGATCAGCACCACGGGGAATCGATGGCCATGGACCACAGGGAACTGCACCAGCCCTCAGCACGGAGGCAGCTGCGTGAGCTCAGCCTCCTGCACACACACAGGCTCAGCTTTCCCAGCGCAGGGAACACGGTGCTTGATGGCAACCCGCGATGTGACACACAGTGTGTGCCAAGGGGACTGAGACGAGCGCTCGGGAGGAGGCAAAAACCCCAGCCACAAACTGCAAACACAGCTGCTCCTGCGTGGCATGGTGCCCGGAGTACCAAGCTCCCGGGTACTGCCAGGCTGCAGAGCCCGTCCTCACCGCCCTTCCCCTCGCCATGGGCAGCGTGCCTCTGCTGCAAAGCAAAAACACACTCCGAGGGAGAGCTCGGTGTTTTCCGTTTGTTAATTAAGAGAGGAAAAACTACCCAGCGCTGGCAGCTCTCCAGCTCCCAGCCGCTTCCCGTGCCGTGCACATCCAACTCCTGCTTCCCTGCACAAGGGCAGCCCCTGCCAGCCTGCTCCTCCCTGCCAGCCGAGTCCAGCAGCCCGTGGCTGAGCACACAGGAAGGTCAGAGCCAGGAGAAGGGAGAACAGCTCATTCATCTGGCCGGGAAGAGAAAGGGAAAGAATACCCGGAAAGAAACTTGCGGCACTGCCATTGATCAGTGGAAAAAATGGTATCCAGGCTCTTTGCAGTGGAGTGGCCAGGGCAAAGCAGGCCCAAGCCATGGCGAGCAGTGGGATGGGGATGGGCACTGGGAACATCCTCCCACGCAAAGTCCTACAGGCACCGCTCCTGCTGCCTGTCAAGCTGCAAACTATGAGCCAACACCTGGCAAGGGCTGGGGCCAAATCCTGGTGCAAGAGTGTCAAGGCATTGCCACACCAGTAAGGCGGCTCCACAGAGATACCAGGACAGGCTGGGAGGGAGGAAACCCAGGCAGATCCAGCTCCAGGAGCCCCTGGGTCTGGGAACGCTGCTTTCCACCATGAAACATTCATGCACGTCCATCCCGGCCCAGCCAAACAGCGACAAGGACACACGTTCCCAGCTCCTCTCCAAATGATTCAGTTAATCTTATTGCCTTCATTCTTTTCTTTCTTGTTCCTTAAAGTTTAAAACTGTTTCCAATTCAGTACCTCCCCCTAGATTCCTCCTGCCAGTTTCTGTGGTTTTGTAATGTTAAAAAAGAGTTTCCCCTCTGGAAAAATCCCTGCAAACAATAGAAGAAACTGCCTATGCACGAGAAACTGTCAAATGCATGAAGCACTGAGTAAGCAAACTGGAAACACGCCGGAGGAGCCCTTTTACTGTTTATAAAGTGAAAAGAAATAACAAAATCTCTTACCCCCCCCTCCACAGTGTGACATACCAGCTCAAGGTGTTGCTCTCCCAGCAGCTGGGAAAACATGATTTGAGAATCCCTTCCTTCCTTCCCCCTTTAAATGGGACTAAACCCAATGAAAACGGAGGGCTGGGACAGGGATCCAACTTTGGGGAGTTGCTTTCCTCCCTCCCTGGGCACCCCTACACCCGCCTGTTCCCACGATCAGCAGGTGCCTCACCCACGCTGGGGGCACAGAAAGGCACCTGCAGGCACCGCAGCCCCCCCGGTTGGGTGAGGAACCCCAAGACCCCCATGACCCCTGCCCAGCTCACCTGGATGCTGATGCCCTGCTCGCCCATGGCCCCCATGGCACCTCCAGCCGCCCAGCACCGGCTCTGCGCCCGGCTCCGTGCCGCCCACGCTGCCAGCGCCCGGCAGGTGAGGGCAGGTGAGCCCTGCTTGCCACTCCCCCGGCACACCCCGCCCCACGCCCCCACCCAAAGCCACCCGTGACGCATCCGTGCCCACATGACAGGAGGACTTTGGACTAGGGGATCCCACTGCTCCCCGCCATGCCGGGATGTGGCCACGGCCTGTCTGGAAGAGACAAATTTCCCAAATTTCTCTGCCTTTTTACAGAGGAAAAGAAAAATTGCAAATAACTGAAGATGGCCCACTGGAGACCCTTCAATGGGTCACTGCAACAGGAAATGGGATCTCCAAATTCCCATGAGAAAACGTCCTGAGCAACCGGCCCTGAGGCTTGAGAAGATCTTCCAAGTGGCCCCCACTACCCAGGAACAAGAGGATGACAGTGATGGCAGGATGCAGTGCCCCCAAACACTTGGCACCACCATGCCAAGGTCACACACTGGTGATGTCACGGGCAGCCAAGCTGCTTGCAGGGCTCAGCCCTCCTCCATCTCCCAATACTTTCCTCTGTGTCTCAGCACTGCCCCTGTGCATGGCAGAGTGCTCAACCCAGCAAAGCCCCATGAGTAAAATCTCTCCCTGACAAAAGCCACAGCACTGCAGCCCTCCCACAGGACTATCCCATGCCACTCTGAGCACCCCACTGCACCCCACAGCATCCAGCCCCACACATCCCCCCATGTAACAGGCAGCAGGCAGGTCCCAGTGCCACACCAGGGATGAAGTAACCATGAACCCAAACCAGAGAACATCCCCAGTATCAAGCAGATTCACAGGCATAAAAAGCCCTGCTTTACCTCAGTCTGGTTCACACCCCCCAGCAGACATCATTTTGCCCTCAACCACTCCAATTTTGGTTCAGCTGCCTATATATAAACCACTGAGCACCTGAAATACACACCCTTAACATAGAGCACGGTCATTTCTGTACCAGCATCATAAAAAACCACCAGTGGGCTACACTTACTTTGGCAGAAGCATCCAATTTCAGATATTGAAACCAAAATAGCTGAAAGGTATGAATTAGAGCCAGGCAGCGTAGGCAGCCTGGTTCCACCCATCAACAGATGAACACACAGCAGCGCTTTTTAAAGCCAAACCAAAACAAGCTCCTGCTAAAACCAAGCAAATGCCCAGAGAGGTACAAGCCTAAATAAAAGGGGTATGAATTAGAACATGAAGTGTCTGAAATAAACGCATCACACCTGCATTGGAATGGCTCTGCAGCAGCGAGGTTTAAAATAAACCCAATGTGGGAGGGTAGGTCTGGGGGGGGTGTTACAGCACCAGGATGGAGCTGGAGTCACACGTTGCTTTGCACCGGCTTGGAGAGCTCAGCAAGAGGAGGAAAATGCAACACCCAGCACTGAGCAAGAGCTCAGGGCAAAAAAATTCCCTCTTCCAAGCAGGTATGTCCAACCTCACATTAAGGGATGGTGTTAGAGCAACCCCAGGTTTCCCAGGATGTCTTTGACCATGCAGAGCCCCCTCTGCCAAGCTCCAGGGATACTGAAGGGCAGCTCCAGCAGTTTCTCCCCAGATAGCACGGGGTGCTTGAGCATTGGGTGGTGGCTCTGCTTTTTTCCAGAAGGTACCTGGCTGAAGGGCGAGCCACAAAATGCCATGGAAAGCAGAGTGGAGCGTGGCTGCTGGCACTGTGATGGATCCATGGCTGGGGTGGGGTGGTGTGATGCTCACCCCACCACTGTGTGGGAGGCATGGCCAGGTTGGAGCCCCACAGTGCCCAGTTCCATCCGCACCCTGACTCAGGCACAAACGCCTCCAACGTCACCGCTCCGCTTCCTGTCACACCTCAGGGAGTGTCCAGGTATCCCATCCCACCTTTGATCCAACACCTGAGCTGGTCTGTGGAGCACCCACAGTCCCTCACCTGCCTCTCAGGTCACTGTCCCAGCCATTGCATCCACCCCTCTGCCACAGGCCTAAGGTGCATCCAGAGAGAGGATGCTGCCTCCAGCCCAGCGCCAGCAGCACGGCGGGTGGGAGGAAGCAGAGAAGGAAGCAGCCCCAGCTGGGTTTATACAAAGCTGTCAGGCTGCTGTGCTGAGGCTGCCCAGGCATGGACAAACCACCCCGACCAGCTCCACCAGCACTGGGAATGTGATTCCCAGCAGCCGGAGAACTGGGCTTGAAGATGTGCAGAGCCACTCAGCACTTCTCAAAGCCTAAGGGGATACAGAAACCCCTGCACATCCCCAGGGCTGCAGGGCACCCACTTCCAGAGGGCAGGACGGGTCACAGGAGCGTGGCAGCCCACGGAGAGCCGGGTCACAGGGCTGGAGGTGGGCTGTGACACCAACCAGCTGCCTGCTGGCCAAGCTTTCATACCTGCTGTGTTTATGGTGGTACCTTCACCTCATCTTTCCCCGTCCAGACCAGCCAGCCAAGCAGGATGCTTGGCAGCACAAAGCAGAGCTGCACCATGCTGGGTGCCCGCAGGAGTTCATTGCACAAGGTAGAACAGGAGAGCTGCACCACCATCCACCTCCCCTCTTAGGGTCCTGACTCAGCCCCAGGGCAGAGCACCCACATAAACACTGGGGTACTGGACACCTGGCTGGGCTGGGATGTCCCCATAGCCAGACCCAACCCACTCCAACCTGCTCCAAGGGAAGTCCGAATCCATTGCTGGGAGAGACTCCTGGCTCCGAGCGCGTGGCGGGAGGGATAATCTGTTTAGGCTGCCGGCAGACGTAATCAGCCTGTCTCGGGTGGAGGCAGGGCTTGTTTTGTTCAGGCTTGGCAACTGAGCGGGAAGGGGAAGAAAAATGGATTGTTGCAGCAGAGCTTTAGGCTCTGCCTGCAGCATTGAGAGCAGAGAGTCCTGTGCGCCAGGGAAGCAGTGCCTGGGCTTCCAGCACCCACAGGAGAAAACTGTGGCCCCCAACCAGGACCAGGCTGTGGGTGAACCCACGGTGGAACCTGGCCCACTACCTCTATGGGCTCAGCCCCAAAATCCACCAAAGGAGCTTCTCTGACAGCAGTGCCTACTGCTCCCCACACCCAGGGCAGCACAACAGGGTCACAGCTCTCAGCCAGACCCACAGAGAGCACAGAGAGAGGGGACAGTAAGGTCATTGTCCCCTGTGCACTGACTCCTGATCCACTCAGGGCTACCCAGAGCAAAGGACTCATTTCTGGCACAGCTCAAGGGGAAAGTCACTACAAACTCTGTTGCTGCAACCTCAAAATAGGAAATCTGGGCGTTTTCAGCTCTGCTCTGAGTTTTGCACACCTTGGAGCCAAGAGAGCATCGCTGATGGGTGAGTCGGAGCAGCCATCACCCAGTAGGAATGTGGAAGGTGACACGGTGTTCAGGGAGGGAATGGGAAGCAGTACCCAAGCAAGCTTTCCTGCCCACAGCACGGCTTCTAGGAACTGAGAGGCAGGCATCGCTTAACATTCTGCGTGCTCCCAGCGGGATGCCACATGGACCACTGGAGACCCGTGACCCCGGCTGGCAGGAGGCTCTGCAAACACTGCTGTGCAGACCTGCGCTCCAGCAGCAACCCCAAGGGCCGGGATGTAGCTCAGCCTCGGTGGTTAAGCTGCTTACATCCCTGTTTCCCTGCCTGAGCAGCATTTCCCCTCTGCTGTCTGTCACCTGGCGACGTGCAGGGGAGCAGGCCCAAACCCCAGCGCAGAGGCTGCGGTGCTGCCAGTGAGCATCCACAACTATTCCTGGAGCAAAAATCCTCTCAATCCCCAACTCCACATCCAAGTTCAGCCCCTGAGTTCAGCCCAAACTGATGCTTTTTCCAGGACAAGAGGTGGACATCCCTGGGGGACAACCCTGAATGCATGGAGACAGTCCCCTCTCCATCCACCTCCTGCTCTCCTGTGAAAAATACATTTGCACCAGCACAGGCTTTAGCCAGCTGCTGCTGGAGCTGCAAATCCCAAGCCAGGCTTTCACCACCAATACAGGGATGAGGCCAAACCAGACTGGACAGACTGGACCTTGGGCACGAGGAGCACCAGGTGCTGCTGCCATGGGGCAGCTGGTAGGCACTATGCACAGCACAGCTCTTCTGGCACATCAGGAGCTCCAACCCAGCTGCTGGCAAACCCAAAGGGATGGAGCTGCCCGGGCAGTTTGTTGCGTGGGCAGCAGGACTCACTGACCAACCAGAAGAACAGGAAGGGGAAAGGTTGAATTCACCCCTCAGCAAACACCTGGCCTCCTTCTGCAAACACCCCAGCTCTGGTCCCAGGGCTGTGCTCGGGTCTGAGCGCTGCCATCGGCTTGGGCAGTCAGGGCAGCAGCTGGATGAGCCCACATACGGCGTGCATGGGCAATTTGTCAAGCATCAGAGAAACGAAGTGGGACAGAAGGGACTCTGCAATTCCAGCTCCTCCTGGAGCAGCCCCGAAGCAAGCAGGCGTATCTAACCACTTCCCAGCACCAGCCTTCCTCAGCGCCTTCGAGAAGCCGCAACATCTCTCCTGAGAGCTGGAGAGGGGATTTATCACTTTGCCGGGTGCCAGTGCAGATAAGGCACGGCGCCACGCAAAAACCCAGCAGCACCTAAGTGTGCACAGGGGATGGTTCCCCAGCACCCAAATTTGGGCGCTGCCACAGCCCTTCCCTTGGGCCACACCGAGGGTCAACTGCACCCCAAACTGACCCCAGCACCCCACGAAACACCCATCCCAAGCTCCTGCTGCCCTCCCATCACTCTCCAGGGATAGGATGCTACCCGTGGGTGACAGCCACCATGACCCTGCCCACTCCAGCCCCCCAAGCTGTGTCCTCAAAGTCCCTGCCCTCCGCAGCCACCATCGGAGGCGAGTTTGACATTTGCAGAGAATCCCCCCCTGTTCAATCCTAATAATTAGTCAAGTAGAGGCGAATTTTTGCAGAGTGATACAAGCAGCAGGGAGCAGGGAATGTAAGCACGGGGGCTGCTTTCCAGGAAAGTGAGGGCTTTTTCTCCCCCAGGGAACAGGGGTGGAGGGAAAAGCGTGGCCGGGACATGATCCCTCACCCTGTCACTCTTTGGACAAAGCATGGAGCCAGGATAAGACCCTGGGCCCAGGGCATCCCAGCTCCATCAATGCAATGTCCCAGAGTAAAGCCAAGCCTGTGACCCAACGCTGACACGCTGCAGCCTCAGGGCTGCTGGCCACCAGCTGCTCAGCATCCAAAACAGTAGGAAAGTGATAATGTCCAATGGAGAAGAGATGGAAATAACCACCCGCTGCTGCTGGGCAGGGGTGTCACGGGAGGAGGCAGTGGGAAAAGTCTATGAGCTCTGTTTTCTAACTGGGTGGTCCTCTGGGCATCCATGCCATGATCTCAAATAAAGAGGAAAAAAAGGAAAAAAAAAAAGAAAAGGAAAAAAAACCCAAACAAAAAAAATCCCACTGGTAGCTGGAAAGACGTCCTCAAATTCCTTTATCTGTGCCAGTCCCCATGCCCCGAGAGAGCACACGCATGGAGAAAATTAAAAGTAACTGCTTTACACTCTGCTCTTCTTCCAATTCAGGCCAGGCAGAATTTTGAGGTTAATTCCCAGCCTGTCCCATGTTGTGGGGGCTTCATCTTAAAGACCAAAGGCATGTGTGTGCAGGCATGGATCAGGCTGGGGCAGCTGGTGTGGAGAGCACAGTGGCACCCCCATTGCCCTGTAGAGCCCTGGGTGGCTGTTTGGGATGAGGGTCCCACTGGCCAGGCTGGCTTTCTCCTGGAGATGGAAAAGGGTCCCTGGGAACCATTCATCTTCCCAGGGCAGGCTCTGGCAAGTTGATCTCCAACACGAGGTTCACAGCTGGTTACAGGGGACCCTGTGATACCAGCACAGGCACATCTTGCCAGGAAAGAGGGAATTCCCACGAAAAGGGAATTTCTCCCTTGCCGGGAAAGGAGCAGCTTGAGGTGAGCTGGCAATGTGTGGGTGGTACAGCCAGGACAGAGCAACCAACAGCAGCACCATGTCTGCCAGGGCCCAGATGCTGCCACTGCACAGGCTCACAGGGCTCTGATCACCCACGACCCACAGCAACAGCTTTTCCAAAGGGAGAACAGACGCGGTAACTGACCCAGTTTTTCCCATGCACCCCAGAAGGTCAAACATGGATTAAGAGGGGGGGTCAAGGGAACATCGACCCCCACCTGCAGCCCTGGGAGGGGGGACAATCCTGTCTCTAATGGGTCGTGGGACCACATGTAGCTGCCTCAAATCACGCCGACCCCCGTCCGGCAGCACAGCCACGCACAAAAACAACTCGTGAACGCAGCTCTCCCGGGATTAGGGACTTAGCCCTTTGAAGTTGGAAGCGCTAAGTCTGATTATTATTAGAGAGCTCCAGCTCATTAATCCCGATGTTTGGGGCTGGATTTCCCCCCTCCCAGCCCCATTCCTAAGACGGTTCCCGAGTACGACGGAAATCCACTACTACCGCTAAATATTTGTGACTCTTTGCAAACACACTCCAGGTCTCTGCCCCAGCAGCTCCAGCACCCCAGAGCAGCCAGGAAGGAGAGGGGGCAGCTCCTAACACCCACACAGGTATTTTTATCTAATAAAAATCCAAAAGGGACACGAGTGCGTAAGCGTGAAGTACCTTCACCTTTCCTGCAAGCCAAGTACAAAGGTCAGATGACTCCCAAAGACTTTTCTAGCCTGACTCTAGGTAACCACCAACACCGTCCCTGTCCGTGGGGTGAGTGGGACGCGCTGAGCACGGAGCACCCACAATGCAGGGCCCACCCGACCCGAGCCAAGCTTAAGGAAATGAATTAAAAAGGCAGAAACATCCAGAGCTGCTAAATGAACCGCTATTCCTGGGTGTGCTTGGGAGCCAGCACACCCCCACATCCAGCCAGGCTCCTCGCCGCAGCACCTCAAATTCGGAGGGGAGCTGGGCAGGGTGGCCGGGGCTCCTCGGCACGGGGGGCTGTAGGGCAGGCTGGGAGGGCTGTGTGTGTGCATCACACGCTGCCACAGCCACCATCTTATCTGGGAAGCGGGATTACTTCACCCCAGCTGCGAGGGAGAGAGAAGCCGAGCGGGATTGCGCTGCTTTCCCAACCGGAGCCCCCTCGCGCGGGGCCCGGATCCGGCCACGGCGCTGACCCCGACCCCATGAGAGCCGGCCGTGGGAGCAGCCCCCATGGGCCACCCACCATCCCAGTGGGAACAAAGCCAGCCATGGGCTGCCCAAAACACGGCCTCGGGACCCCAAAGAGGTGGGAGGCCCCCCATGGCAGGGCAGGCAGGCACAGTAGGGGTGTGTGCAATGCTTTGAGCCCCCCCAAAGACAAAAATAGGTAACACTGCACCAGGAGGCAGCACAGTCTCCAGCGGGGCAGCGGGAAGGGGCTGGATGGGAGATGGGGGTCTCTTCCCAAGCCCCCTCCGGGACGGCTCCTTTGTCTGGGCACGGCCACAACGCTCCCGCCGCCCGCCCCTTCCCGCACACACCACGGCATTTTTTCCACTTACATTTTTTCCATATTAGCCCTCAGATTTCATGATGCCCCCCCCTCTCCCCGCTCCCTCCGCCGCCCCCCCAGCGAGCGCAGCAATATGTCTGATCTCATTGCCATAATAGGATCGGGAGCGGGGATGGCAGCCCTGGCCCAGAAAGGTGTTGGGAGGAGGCAGGGCGGCCCTGCACCCCACACCCCGACCCCACAGATGGGCCCCCACGCCCCAAAACACCCCCCGTGCCCCCCTGTCATGGGCACGGAGTCCTGGGCCTGTGACAGGCCTGAGAGGAAGGAGGAAGAGGAGGAAGAGGAGGAAGAGGAGGAAGAGGAGGAAGAGGAGGAAGAGGAGGAAGAGGAGGAAGAGGAGGAAGGCCCAGCCCTGGCAGCCCCGCTCTGGGAAGGCAGCGGGGTTCCCTTTCCGTGTCCCTGGGAAAGCAGGGGGTTCATGTCCGGCACAGATGGAACGTTTTGTTTGCAGCCAGTTTTTCCCAGGACTTTGGGGACTGTCTGACGGAGCCCACAGGACGCTCCCCACCTGCTGCCATGCACCCTAAATGGGACAGGATCACCCCAAGTGCCAGAGCTGGGCCCCAAATGGCCTCAGGGCCCCAGGGAGGTGGCACTGGGGCATGCCATGGTCCAAGGGACCAGTGGGCACTGCAGGTGTCCCACTGGACTCCTGGGAATCTGTGGGGTCAGCAGGCATCCCATGGGATCGCTGGACACCCTATGGGACCAGAGAAAACCCATGGGGTTCCTGGACATCCCACAGGCTTCACAAATACCTGCGGGTCCCTGTGCTATATCTGTGGGGTCAAGGGGCACCCCACGGGACCACACACCACCCATGGGGTCAGCAGGCATCTTATGGGACTCCTGCACACTTTATGGGACCAGAGTGCACCCATGGAGCTCCTGAACACCCCAGAGGATCCATGGATACCTGTGGGTCCCTGTGCTATCCATGGGGTCAGCAGGCACCTTATGGGACCAGAGTGCACCCATGGAGCTCCTGAACACCCCAGGGGATCCATGGATACCTGTGGGTCCCTGTGCTATCCGTGGGGTCAGCAGGCACCTTATGGGACTCCTGCACACTTTATGGGACCAGAGTGCACTCTTGGAGCTCCTGAACACCCCAGGGGATCCATGGATACCTGTGGGTCCCTGAGCTATCCGTGGGGTGAGCAGGCACCTTATGGGACCAGAGTGCACCCAGAGAGCTCCTGAACACTCCATGGAATATCAGGACACCCGTGGGGTCAGCAGGCACCCCATGGGGTCACTGGATACCCCATGGAACCAGAGAGCACCCATGGGGTTTCCCAACCACCCCAGAGGATCCAGGGGCTCCGCAGCACCTCTGACAGCCCACAGCACCCACAGGACCCTACAACACCTCTGTGGCCAGCAGGGACCCCCTGGAATCCCTCGGGATCCTGTGCTAACCATGGGAACCAGCAGGCACCCACGGGACCCCGAGCTGTCCGTGGGATCCCCGGACACCCAGGGCACCCTACACTACCCACAGGACCCTGAGCTACCTCGGGGACACACAGGGGACCCTGAGCTCCCTCGGGGACCCCAAGGCACCTGTGGGACCCCAGGCCACCCATGGGGCCAGACTGGGAGGGGGGCACAGCGTGGTTTTGGGGCGGGGGGCGAGATCCCACCTGGTTGAGGTCCTCGTCGTTGAGCAGGTGGGACTCGCGGGGCTTGAAGCAGTTCTGGCACTTGCTCTTGTTGAAGATGTTGGCCTGGAACTTCCTGCAGGGGTTGTCCTTGGCGGCCATGGCGCGGCCCCGCGCCCGCTCCGCGCCCCGCTCAGCGCCCCGCGCACCGCCCGCCCGCCGCGCCCATCGCCGCCGCCCGCCAGCGCCGGCACACGCGACAAAAATTAAAAAATAAAAATAAAAATTAAAAAATATATAAATAAATCAAAAAAAAAAAAAAAAACGGGAGCGAAGCGCAAGGGCGGCCGCCTCCGCTTACGGCTCAGCGGGCGCGCATGGCCCGGGCGGCGCTGCCCTGCGGGGGCCGGGTGGGATGCGGAGGGGCGGTGGGGGGGTCGGTGCGGGGCGGAGGGGGCACCGGGGGGTTCGTGCGGGGCGGGGCCGGGCCGGGGGTGCGGGCGCTGCGGGAGCCGCTCCCGACTGCGCCGCCCGCGAAGTTTGCAGCGCCTGGCGGAAAAGGGGCGGGGCCGCCCGGCGTGACGGACGGGCTCGCCAGCCAATGGGGGAGCGAGCCCGCGCTAACAAAAGGCCACGCTGGCCAATGGAAAGAGAGGAGAGGGGAGGGAGGGGCGGGGCCACCGCGGCAGGGGGAGGGCGGGGCGGTGACAGCGGGGGGCGGGCTCGGCCCGGCCCGGCCTGCTTCGGCTCGGCTCGGCTCGGCTCGGCTCGGCCTGGCTCGGCTTGGCCTAGGTCAGATCGGATCGCTCAGCCCGGCTCGGCTTGGCCTGACTCAACTTGGCTCGGCTCAGCTCAGCCAGGCTCGGCCTGGCTCGGCTTAGCCTAGGTCGGATCAGAGCAGCTGGGCTGGGTTTGGCCTGGATAGGCTGGGCTGGGCTTGGCTGGGCTCAACCTGGATCGGATCGGCTCAGCTCAGCTCAGCTGGACTCAACCTGGCTGGGCTCGGCCTGGATCAGCTCAGCTCCCCTCGGCTGGGCTTGGCTCCTTTAGGCTCAGCCTGGTACAGTTCGGCTCGGCTTGGCCCAGCTCAGCCCAGCTTGGCTCAGTCTGGCACAGACTGGCTCACATCATTCTGTCACAGCTTGGCTTGTCTTGGCTCAGCTTGGCTACCTTCAGCCTAAGTCAGTTCAGCCTGATTTGGCTCAGCTTGGCGCAGATCATCTCGGCTTGGCTCAGCCTGGCACAGCTCGGCTTGGCTTGACTTGGCTCTGCTCAGCCCAGCTCAGCTCCCTTCAGTGTGGCTCAGCATGGTTCAGCCCAGCTCAGCTCAGCCTCATACAGCTCAACTCGGCTCAGCTCAGCTCCACTTAGCATGACATGGCTTGGCTTGGCACAACTCAGCATGGATTGGTCTAGTCCAGCTCAGCTTGGCTCAGCTCAGCTCAGCCAGGCTTCCCTCAGCTCGGCTTGTCCTGGACCAGCTCAGCTCAGCTTGGCTCAGCTCAGCTTGTCCTGGACCAGCTCAGCTCAGCTCAGCTTGGCTCAGCTCAGCTCAGCCAGGCTTCCCTCAGCTCAGCTTGTCCTGGACCAGCTCAGCTCAGCTCAGCTCAGCTCAGCTTAGCTTGTCCTGGACCAGCTCAGCTCAGCTCAGCTCAGCTTGGCTTGTCCTGGACCAGCTCAGCTCAGCTCAGCTCGGCCCAGCCAGGCTGTGCTCGGCTCGGCTGAGCTCAGCCCCTGTAGGAGGACTTCCCTGTTGCCCCCCACACCCCACCCTGCTGTGCACAGCCCCCCATACAGTGCAGTGATGCCCCACACACAGCCCAGGCCCCCCAGCAGTGGGACACACGGTGGCACCACCCCAGGGTGACAAACCATTGACCACGACCCTATCCCCAACCATGGGCATGACCCAGTCCTGGCACAGGTGGGCACACGGGGGGTCATCACCCCTTGGACACACAGGTGGGACGGGGGCAATATGGCCTTGCCTTCCTTCAGCATCCCTGTGACCTGCAGCACTGGGGACAAAGGGGGGACAGGGGTGCACGTCCCACCTCAGCCACCACCCCGGGGCCAGCCGGGAACTCCTGTTTGTCCAGTGAGTTTCTATCCGGTGGAGGCCGGCAGGTAAACACACCTGACCAGGTGATAAGGACCCGGCGTGGGGCCACGGGTTTGGCCTCCCAGCTGTGTCCCTGGGGAGCCCCAGTTCTGCACAGAAGGGCCAGGGCAGGGAGCTCAGCACCCCTGGAGCATCACTGGGGCAGGAGAGAGGTGGGAGTGCTGACCCTGGAGCAGGGGAACAGGGCAAAGGTGCCAAGTGGCACCTCCAAAACACCAGCAAGAACTGCCACACTGGGATGCCTCGGTGGCACACAGTGTCTCCTGCTCACCCCAATATTCCCTGCTAGCACGGGACAGGGCCCTGCTATAAGGAACAGCCACATGGACCTTCCTGGATTTTTGGGACCAGGAAAAACCTGTTGGAGAAGAGGTGGTGGCGTGGTCCCCTCGCGCCTGGCGCTGCCCCGCTGTTTGATGTGGGACCCAGTCTCAGTGGCCTCGCCACGCCGGCTCCGTGCTGTCATCCCCAGTAAATAGAGCCCAGCACAATTGCCTGCTTGTTTATTAACTTGTGCTCCATCAAAGGCAGCTTTAATCATCTCCCTCCCTCCTGCCACGGCCACTCACCACGCACCATGTGCCACAGGTTGGGATGGGACAGTGGGACTGTGGGGCTGACCCCGCTCCCACACCAGTGATCCCAGTGCATCCTCACCCAGCCCCGAGACCACATGATGCTCCCAGGCTGAAGGTGGCCACCAGCCCCACACACATCACCAATTTGGGTGGATTTTCCCACCTTTTCCTTGATCCTAAAGTTATAAAAGCAGCACAACCTTCCCCAGGGAGGGAGGATTTTCCCCTCTGGGATTTACAGACCCCGCTGCCCTTGGTGTTTGTCCAGGGTTCACCTGGCACATGACTGCAGAAATCCTGCTCTTTGGAGAAGGCTGGATGATTTTCCCAACCAACTCTGATCCTCCCTTGAACCCCCTTCCTCCCTCCTTCCATCCCCAAGGTTGGATTATTCCCTGCCACATCCCCTGCTGAGCACCTGGTGTGCCCTGCATCCCACAGTTCCTACAGATGCCCAGCACCTTTTTTTCCATCCGAAAACCCCTCTGCATCTCCATGGACACCTCTATGTGCAATCCTCATGGTGCCCACCTCCTGGGGGCACGGACCCCATAGAGTGGAGGGTCCCTCCAGGAGCGAAGGGGCTGCTCTTTCCATAGTGCCATGGGGCACTGTGTCCTCAGAAAAGGGGCACGGTGATGGCACAGGGCACGGAGCAGGGCTGGCATCCCACCTGCTCCATGGCTCGGGGCCATGACCTGGCGCCATGCACGGCCCTGCTGGAGCCAGCAGCACATCTTGGGAAGCAGCTGGTGCCAGAGCTGGCTCCAGCCTCTCCAAAAATCCAGCTCAACGGGACAGGCTTCTCCACAAACCTGTCGGGCTGCATTCAGCCGTGCGCCGCCAGCCTCCGGTGTGCCACGCTCGGTGGCCGCTGGAAACTCGCTGCTGGTGACATTCCCTGCGTGCCCCTGGCATGGCCCTGGCACCGAGGAACCCCATGTGTGCCATGGAGGAGGGTGTCCCACCCCATCATCCCCCCCATTGCTGCCTCCACAGGTTGGGGCTGCCGCGTGGGACAGGTCTCTGCAGCCCACGGCCAGCGCCGAGCAGTTTTCTCAAACGAGGGCAATTAAAATAATGGGAAAATGGAAAGTATTTGTCAGGGACCTGCAGTGGCAGAAGGGGAAGGCGCCGTGGTGAGTCAGCCATCCAAACCAAAGCCCCAGCGCCAGGTAAACAAGCTGAAAACCAGGAGGTGTTAGTCACCGGCACCAACCTGGGAAGGGCATCGGCAAAACCCTCCAGCTCCACGAAAGGGTTCGGCACCACCAAACCCCACCAGTGACACCCAAGAGCAGCACCCACTCCCTGTCATGGCGTGGAGATCCCTCCAGGACCATCCATCGCCTCTGCTCACAAGGATGTCACGGGGATGGGGATGTGGTACCCGTGGCTGTGCCGTGTTTTGCCGGCAAAGCTGTGATGCAGCTCATTTTCCCGCAGGGCTGGACGCTGCTGGGACAGGAGCAGGACAGCCAGGTGCTCCTCCTGGGTGTCCATCACTCCCCATGGGACCTTGGGCAAGTCATTTAATCCCTCTGTGCCGCCACCTCGCCGTCATTACGGTGGAGCCAGACGGATGGATGCCCAGGGGAGAGGGCAGGAGTCATGGTTTAAAGCTGGCAAGCCCTGGGATCCCCTCCGGATCCAGGCTGGGACCGAGTGGCACCTCTGAGGGCTCCCCTCCTCCTGCCCTGCTCCATGCTGTGGGATGCTTGGATGCAGCCCCTGGTTGTGTGGGGGTCCACAGCTCCCACTACAGCCCTTCCTGGGGAACATCTGGCAGGGAAACCACTGATCAAGGGAGGCTTGAATGGTCCTCAGGCCACACTGGGTCTTATAAGGGTGAAACCCATAGGTTAGAAATCTATATGGGGTGAAAAACACCCTCATGGATGGAGGGGAAATCTCCAGGAACTGCCTTGGGAACTGTCTTTGTTCCCTGCCCTGCCTGTGCCCAATTTTCATAGAATCATTCAGGGTGGAAAAGACTTTAAAGATCATCTCACTCCAACCTCTCCACCATGGGCAGGAACACCTTCCACTAGACCAGGTTGCTAGAAGCCCCATCCAATCCCATTTTTCCCACTGGGAAAAATAGAAGGACCCAAATTATCCACAGGAGGAAATCCACAGCACTCAACTGCAGCTGATGCACCTCACAGAGGAAGATGCAGCTTCCATGGAGCTGGAAAAGAGCACAAGGATGGTCCAGAGCAGGTTTTGCACACACAGAACAAGCCTTGAGCTTGTCCCAGAAGCCACAGTAAATCCTGTCCCACCAAGCAGAGCTTTCCTCTTCTCCAGAGATGCCAAATGGCTGCGAGTTCAAACCCTTCTCCTAAATCTGATTAATTACACTCCCAGTTGGGTTATCAGTGGCTGAATCCCGTGGCTGCTGCTGCCATTGGACCTCAGTGTGATTTAGCAGGGAAGATCCATGTCTTTTGTTCCCACATGTGTCTCCCCAGCTTTTGGCTGGTCCTGCCTGTTGGGCTGGGCAGAGGGAATCCCCCTGTGATCCCCTCTCAGCTCAGCATCCCTGCTAAAAACATCATCCCACGCAAAATTGGGTCCCTTCAGCCTCTTCCATCACTCACCCCCTTGGCCACCACCCCGGAGCTGCCAGCGCAGCCGTCGGATGTCTGCTCTGCTGACTCCATATAATGCAAGTTTTACAAATGAAAATGTCACATGGCCCTAAATTAAATACTTTGGAGAAACCCATT
This sequence comes from Xenops minutus, assembly GCA_035221455.1. Classification (NCBI taxonomy): domain Eukaryota; kingdom Metazoa; phylum Chordata; class Aves; order Passeriformes; family Furnariidae; genus Xenops; species Xenops minutus. The sequence goes on along the minus strand of JAWWEE010000030.1, from coordinate 13,603,552 downwards.
ATAATGCAGCAGCACAATTAGCTTTATCAGCCACCCCAGAGTCATGCCAAAAACCAAAGCCGACTCACTTGACAGGAGCTGCCATCCATGAAACCAAGCTAACGACCTTAATTATATTTTTAGCTTCTAATTTTTGGCTGACAGTATCCCCAATTACCCAGCCCATAATTTGTGCAGGGACTGCGATCAGCCTTACCTGGTCTGTAATTCCCAGGCTCAGGCCTTTCATCCCTTTTAAATATTAGACTCCCACTGGCCACCCTCCAGCCCTCTGGAATTTCCCCAGGGTTTTTAGTGTTAAAAATTAACAGCAGAGCTCCTGGACAGGCTGCAAGTCCCTTCCCATGAGGGTCCTGCCAGGAATGCCTCTCCTGAGAAAACCCAGTGGTGCCAGGGATGGGGACAGGGAGTTGTTCCCACCAGGTTAAAGCCCCATGTAATCTGATCAGCTGCTCTGACCAAAGATTGTTATTTGACTCATCTTCCTTATCCACCACCCACGCCTTACACCTCAGCACACAGCCCTGGCACTGAACCCTCCTCTCCCTGCCCCTTCCTTACGCATTTACAGGGTTTTATCCTCCTTTCCATGCCAGGTCTTTTCCTGTCCTTCTGTCCTTGCTCTCCAGCTGGCTACTGGGTTTGGGGAACAAGCCCTGAGCACAGACTGGTTTTTGGTAATGCTTCCCTTTCCTGCTCTGTGCCAGGTTTTTGCAAGGAGGCTCTCACAGCATCACAGTGATGATGAGCAGGGGCATCTCTGGAGCCTGGGGCACCCCGGGCACCCCCTCAGCCCCCAGCACAGCTGCTGTGAGGGGCAGACCCTGGCATGGGGGCTGCCACAGTGCCCAGACACTGGTGGGTGCTGAGCACCCTTGGAATGATGCCCCACTGCAGCTCTGTGGTTGTGGTGGCAGGGTTGGAGTGTGAGGAGGAGACCTGGCGTGGGGAGATCTGTCCATGGGAACCTGG
>JAWWEE010000030.1:13479156-13587438 GCA_035221455.1 Xenops minutus | reverse complement strand
ACTTTTCTCAAAGTGCAAAACAGATCTTTTCTTGGACATCTCTGATGGAAAAGGCAGATAGCCAAAAACAAAGTACAGTAAGGGAAGCTCAATCTCTAGCAACTGAAAATCTATTAAAAAAATTACAAACTGCACACTGTGTCTGCAGCAATCCTTGAAAACGTCAGGAATTATTAAAGTAAGAACAGTAAAGGCTTATCTTTCCAGCACCAAGTCCACAGTTGAAAATGAAGAATGGAGATTGAAGATTTCAGATTTTAAGTTACTTTACTCTTGAACCACACACCAGTCCCCAGTGTTTCCTTCAAACAAGGAACACCAGGATGTTTCCCTTGCAAACTCCTGCTCTGCACTCCCAAAACTTGTCTAATGCAATCCTGTGAAACCATAATGTCAATCTGAGATCAGTCTAAAGCCATGAGCTAAGAAACAGCTCAGGTTCTCTACCTGCCTTCCCAAGAGCCTTGTCACTCTGGGTCACACCATTTTCTTAATGGCTTTTCTTCAAATCTTTTACACTCCTAGTAATCCAAAGGTTCTGCAGGCAAAGACTGGATTGTGTCACTGCTCCCACAGGGGGTGAACATATCACTTTGGTTTTCAGAATGCCTTCCATTACCAAGAGTTTGAACATGAGTACCAGTTCCAGACACTGCAGAGTCACCTGGTGTTCCTCATCCTTCCCCTCTTTTTCCTTCAGCAAATCCAGGGGTTTAAAGCAATTGTGTGTGTATATATATATAACTGTGTATAGATTGATGCTGAAGCACTGAGCATTACACAGAGACAGGAGGTATTCAAAGAGAGAAATTATCCTCCTCTATGATGAGAGGGATTTTCAAAAGTCCCAGTTTCCCTTCCTTTCCCCTTCCCAGCTGACCACTTACCCTTCACTGTCTAGCACATCCTTAATGCTTGCCTTGGTGATTATGGCATCATCACACTTGAACCACTGGTCCTTGTGCTGCCGGATGAAGCTGGTATAGTGCCCACTCTCCAAGGTTCCCTGGTGATTAACTACTGCAAACAAGGAATACCTGTGGCAGGAAACAGTTGATGAACACGTGGATCAAAAGGGGAAAAACAACAGAGATTTCACACAGGCAGAAGCTTGTGTTCATCAACAGACATGGCAATGGTAAAGGGTCTGACCCATCAATAAAACACCAGCTTTAGCATTAACTGGGAAGAGGGAGTCCTTGCTCAGGGAAAAAAAACACACATTTTTCTTTTCCTGTTTTGCTATTTCTGCAACTCTCCAGTCTGGTGACAGCCATCAGCTTTACCAGTGCTGGTCAACAAAGACTTTTCTTCTAAAATGGATCAATATTGGTGCATTCCTGAAGAGCACCACAGACTATCTAGTCTGACCTTCTACTTCCCTGAATTGCTCTAGTGAACCAGAAAAAAACGCACTTGAGGTATGGGGAAGGAGGTGATCTTAAATATTTCTAGTAATAAACTGTTTTACTGATTAATTGTCCTTAATCTGGAAAGTCTTTACTTCTTTTGAAATACTAAATATAATGAGCCTCAACTTCCAGCTCACAGATGCTGCTGTGCATTTTTTGCCTGAAAACTAGCAGGCATCTCTGTTCTAAAGATACTGATAATCAAGTTGCTCTCAATTTCTTTGGTTAAAAGGGAGAAGATTGAAGTTCTTGGCTCTTTTGTTCTAAGGTAAGATTTTGTTTCCAGTCTTAAATACATTTGTGGCTCTTTTTCAAATGCTCTCCACACTCTTTAACTCTTTCATAAAATGCTGTCCTCAAACTGTGTGTGTGATACAAGCACAGCTGCACAGTGGTAAAACAATCCCTCTAATCTCACTTGATATTGTCCTACTCATGTTTAAAATTCACAGAGCTCTTTTGACACAGCAGTGCCACAACAAGGCACCTATTCACTGAGTGCCTACAGAGCCACTGATTTACAGCCACCCTCTTCTAGTGGAGTCCTTTAATCCAGTTGGATGGACACCACTTTCAGTCCCAGCTGGAGGATTCTAAGCTTGCCCCAGCTGTTTACTGGCACCCAGATTACTGGGCAGCCCAGGTGCCTCTGCTCTCATTACCTAAATCCTCTTCATTTGTAACACCTTCCCCAATTTAAGGCACGTGCAAACCTCCACAGTAATCAGCTGTGTTTCTTTCAGACCTTTTCTACATTACTGGACACCCCACAACTCATGAATCAGGCTGTAGGACCAAACACCTGCACTAAGCCCTGGTTAGGTCATTTTTAAATCTTTCTTATTCAAACTTTTGGTGGCAAATGAAGTGCCTTGAATTTAAATACACAACAGCAGCACACAAAAATGCACCTTATAACCTTATTTAAATAAAGAGACAAGGTTTGTGTGACCATTTCTATTCCCATAAAGTTTCAATTACACCCCCTGTACATTCGTGAGCAAGTCCCATATCATTTATTCTGACTGGAATCAACACCTGACCAAGAGACCTCAGAATTACCAGGATCATCTCTTTGGGCCTTCAAGTGTCACTGTTCTGTAAACTCTCTTTGGTCTTCTGGAACTCCCTTTGCCATTGCAATAGAAAGAGGGTTGTTTAAAGGAAACCCCCATCCCGTGTAAGGCTGTAACCACAGCTTTTAACTTTGCCCACACACCAGTTGCTGGGGGGTCACTCCCAGCTCTCCAAATCAGCTCTGCACAGAAGGGCAGGAGTTGTTGTGAGCAAAGCTTTATTTTGCAACAGTTCAGACTTACTGTGCTGTCAAATATGGAAATGCAGTGGCACTGCAGGATACACAGCAGAGTCTCCTTCTAGGAGGCAACTACCTTTCACAATAGGAGTCATGGAATGTACCACTTACTTATTATCATTGTTTAGACTATCCGTCGGCTGCTGGTACTGCCCGTTCATTCTGCTCTCTTTACTGCAACACACACACACACAAAAATCCAGTCACTTAAAGCAGAGGCTCCCCAAACCCAGGAAAAGAGATCTGACATGATACAGCCTGTTTGCTGAAGCTGGGTCCTTACTCCACAGCGCTGCTGAGCAGCAAAGGGCTGATTAGGATGCTAAAGATGCTTTATTTGCTCTCCCAGCAATGCTACATCACAATTTCTGCTCCTGGTCAAGGCTCAGTGCTGCAAATACACATCTGTTTACGTCAAATGTTTCATCCCAAAAGCTTAAAAACAGGTTAAGATTAGATTTGTATTTGAAACCCAGGAAAATATCTAATTACATCAATCCTTTATCTTGTGATAGGTCAATCATCCTGGCTCTGACTTGTAAATGCATTTTGTGTTTTGACAGCAGCAACAGGATTATGCTGTTGATTTCATAGCAGGTAAAATCCAGACTCCTGAGTTATGCCTGCTGATTATCCCATCTCTATTCCATTGTGCTGGATACCTTTCATCAGCAGAGCCTGTTCTATCCAGGGAGAATTCAGCCCAGAGGAACAGGGAAGTCTCAAAATCTCCAGAATATATTGGAATAAACCATATATTCTTAACATGACACTATTTAGCAGAGCTTTGGGGCTCTCATTTATCTCCTGGTAGAAGCATCTACTTTTTTCCAGGGAAAGGGGGAGGGCAGGCAAAGCTTGAAACCACTAGTAAAATTTTAACACCAAACAGAGCCCAGTCTATTAAGAGAAGCTGTGTTTTGGGGCTCTCTGCATTGCTTCAGATAGAAATTAAATCTCAAAATCCTCTTGTATATTTGCATGGAATACCTAGCAAATACTCATTAACTGAGCTGATTAAATTCCTTTCATAAAGGTATATTTATATAAATGCCATGTCTTCCACAAACCTGGGAGGTGGGAGAAGTCTTGCTGTTTCTGTTTAAACACCAATTAGAAATATCTATTTTCATCTGGACTATGGTTTTGCTTCTTGAAACAGAAGCTGAAGGTACAAAACAAAAATACCCAGATTTGCATACGTGCAGGAATAAAGAGGAAGGATTTCTGTAATTTCAGGAATATAAGCTTGGGTCTAGTCTGGATAACTGCACAGGATGGTTGGTGGGTGGGCACTCAGGTGATGGGACCAAAGCAGACAGCTGAAGGCAGGAGGGATCTGAGTCTATAAATTTAACTGGCAACAAGAAACGTAACACAGAGCAATCAAAAATAAATCCTTTCCTGGCACATGAAACAAAACAGTTTATCTAAAAATGAGTTTAGAAAAGCTACACCTTCCAAGGAGAAGCTCACAGCAGGAGTACCACATCTCATGCTGCACATGTATGAACTGGTGACCAGGTCTGGGGGGGTTCTGGGCTTGGTACCCACCTGGAAGCCATGAAAGGTGTCATGTCCAGCTCCAGGGGAAACGAGACATACGTAGTGATCTTCCGCCTCAGTTTGGCTGAGTGTTCAAACCGCTGCAGCAAAGGGGAACAGGGGTTTTTTTCTTTAGACAAAGACTAAGTTTCATGTCTTTTATAAAATGCACTAAGCTTAAAAAGAACAACATGAAAGCGTGCTAAGAATCAGTAGTGCAGGGACACCCTCAGATTTTTCCTACCAGCTCTGTGGGTTGGGAACCCCCATGGAAATTCTAGCACGTTTCTGCCAGGAAAATAAACCACCATTTGGGGGTTCAATAGTAATACAATATTAATTAGACTGTTTACCTTGATAGCTATGCATATAAACTTATCCACAAATGACATCAAGAAAAAATACACTGAACAGAGAGAGCACACACAGCCTTTACTCAAACCAGGGCTCATTTGTACTAGGACTGTTCAAACCCATGGCTGCTGCCTGCCCTGGCACACAGAACTGGATCTTGCCTTCAGATTCACACACTTAACCCACCCATCCAATCCCCTCAAGTGACAGGAGTCAAGCCTACACAGGAACACCAATTCAAATTAAGGCAAAAATGGAATATGATCACAAAAAAAGCCTTGTCTCTCAGCCAAAAGGGGCCTGCAATACCCACCAACCTCTCCTCATCTTCTTGATTCGACATCACATGGAAACAGGAAAAAGTACCAGAAAGAGATGAATGACTTTCTATTTAAAGGCAGCCTCTCTCTCCATTTCTCAGAAATTCTGCTCTATTTACACTTCAAGTTAATTATTTCCCAATTGTGATGCTGTAAGAATTCCCTAGCAACAGATCCAGATGTGAAAAGCTGAGACTTCTGTAATTCTCATCTGTTGTGTTTCCTTCTTGCTTTAACATATGAAATGAAATTTGAATTTTGCACAGACAGGACAACCTAATCACTTAGGAAAACTAATTTATTTACCAAAAAACCTCCAAACACTGAACTGAATATGGGAAAGGGGCTGAGCACGTTCACCCAGACTTGCCCAAAGAGCAGGATCACTAAGGCACATCTTGTTAACCACTCTGCAGTAATGAAAACAAAAGCCCAACATGCCCAAAAACTGCCTCCAAAAGCCAAGCACTCTTGAAACCTCAAGTCAGTCATGCAAGAATCCTCTTCAGAGAGATCAGAAAGAGCCAAAGGGTAACAAAGGAACTGTGCTACTGCTACTCAGTCTGGTCAGACTATTGTCTTTGGCATGTGCCATTGCTTATTATCTCAGGTCATATTCCAGATGCAGCTGAGAAACTGCTGGGATTTGGAGATGAACATCTGAAGGCATGATGGTTCCAAAGGCTGGAACTGTGAATTAGAAGGGGAATTCTTTCCATCTGTAGCACCCTTTCCAGTATTGTGGCACCACTTTTCAAGGCCCCTTTGCCTCTTGACACAGATTGACCTTCAGCAGCTGTGGTTGTTGCCCACTTTGCACCACATTTCAGCCAGAAACTGCACAGAAATAAACTGAGAGCACCAACATTACCTGCTGTAATGCCATGTGACATCATCTAGATTGGAAATGATTAAAATGGGATAATACAAAACTGTTTCTCCACTGCTAGCAGAACTTTTTCATGGTTTTCCTTTGAAACAGAGGCATTCTTTCAGTGGAAGTGTAAAAACATTACCATGCAGGATGAGTAAGTGTTACTGGAGATTGGTGTCTGGGCTGGTTCAGGTATTAGACCAGCTTTCCATCCTCTTTCTGCATTCTGGTTGGTTAAATTCCCACAGACATACTGCAAAGCTACATTATAGATAATGTAACACTATCTTAATAGAAAATCTAGCTGGGCAATGCAAGCTGTTCTTTATATGAATTTTTATCATAGAAGTTTAGTCAGTGAAAGCCAGAAGAGATGTCGAGGAATTCAGCTCATCCTCTCAGAGAGGAAATCACGTCCTCTGCTCTCTCAGCCCCCTGTGAACTTACTTTGAGATGAAAACAGGCCACAATGGGTAACTTCTTCATAGTGAGTTGTTTGGTAGATTCCTGGTAGCTATGGCAACCACTACATTTGATTTTGGCACTGCTTCCTAGATGTTCTGGCCTTGTAAACCTAAAAAAATATTGTAAAAAGCAAAGTGATGCACAAAACAATCAGATGGTTTTTCACACATGCTGAAAACACTTTTACCTGTGGGTCACTGGCACCATAAGAGATAGTCCATGGCTTTTCAGTGTCATTTGAAAAAAATCTATAATAAAACCTTTAATAATGGAGAGATCCAAATCTGGTATTGATCACTGGTTTACTTGGGAACATTGCACTGAAGTGCATCAATGTCTGAGAAAGGAGCTCAATGTTAGTTCATCTCCTACAGCAGAACAGCTAATTTTCATAGAGAAAGCAAAGATCTTTTGTTTTCAAACCCAAAAACATTGATATGGAAGATACTCCTCTGCAAGACACTCTTCTGCCTTGTAGCCCTCCAGGGCTGGGATCAAAGCTCTGACATGGAAAGGGCTGTAAACAACAAGTTCTTTTCAAAATACAGATACCTCTCTAAAAAAACTGTGTTGACAACTAGAAAAATCTCTTTCAAAAATTTCAAGCAGAACTGCTCAAGGGAGATGTGGGAAGAGACCATTACAGAACAGGGAACTCATGGACCACCTTGATGTTCTCACCACAAACTAAAGCAAAATCCCTCTTTTCCAGAAACTTAGCAGAGAAAAGCCAGGACCATGGACTGCCAAGAACTTTCCTCCAGGTTTAGACTTCCACAGGGAAATCAGTCATCTCCCCAGAGGCTGCTTTGCAACTAGGATTTTTGAGATGAAATATTTTGAAATAGAATTGAAAATTTAAATTGAAAATTTAAATTGAAAATTGTACATTTGTGCACACAAAGCAGGTGAGGGCAACCCTGCCCTGCCTCACTCAGACTGTGACTGATGCAGCCTCCAGCATTAAATGATACCACAGCCTCTTGGTCTCCCCTCCTGATTAATTAACAAGATTTCCTTTACCTGGCCTGTGTGTCATCATTCTCTGGTTTTGGGGTTTTTTTCTTTGTTATTGTTTTCTCTTCAGTCTCTAAAAAGGCTTATAAATGTGCTGTTACTGTTGTTTGACTGCCTTATCTTTCCATTTCTGTGTCATATTCCTGCTCAATCTTTCTTCTTCAAGCCTGCTTTAGTTGTGTGGTCACACTGGTTGACATGAAGTTACACACCTTTCCTTCTTGCTAACTTTTGGGTAAAAACCTGGACGCATCTTCTTTATCCCTTGCAGTTCAACTTCTTTCCAAACTCCATACTCTTTGAGGGTATATTTGAACCTGGATGTTTCTCCCTTCCCATCATCATCTCTGATTCTACTAATCTCCACACTGAAAAAAATCACCAAAATTCAGCCAGTTTTGCCTCTTGATGCATTTCTGCATCAGTAACTTCTCCTTTGTACTGAGTCCCTTGTTTCCTTAAAATTATTGATCTTAACAGTATAAGAAGGTTAGAAATCAGATGTTAGAAACCATGACTTTTTGTTTCAGAAGAATTAGCTTTGCCTCAGGCTCCAGGTAACCTCTTCCTCAGACATGTATCTGCAGTTGCCAGAAAAAATTGACTTTCAGATCTGCTAAACGATCCAAGCTAAGTGTACACAAAGCCATAACTTTCTCTCCAGGTAACTGTTTCCAAGATGCCCAAGTTTCAGGCTCAGAACTAGCTTTTCTCTTTGAAAGCTCAATTCCTTTAATCCTCAATGACATCCCAGCAACTCAGCTGGCAGCAGCTGACCCTCAGCTCTGCTTAGAGCAAAATCAGATTCATACTTGTTGTTACTGTTTAGATAAATATGAAATGCATTGTGAACTCTTTGTATGTGCTTTGTTAGCCATCACAACCAAGAACACAGAGGAGACACCATGGATTTCAATCACTTAAAACTATGTTGCCTGGCAGCAGCCAATGCAAAATGTGCTTTCTTTTTGCATCGTGTGGCAACTGGTTTTGAGTGCTCATTGCCATCCCTCCTGTTGCTCTGAGCCTCCTTTACCTTCTCACCTTTTCCTATGCAAACCAATGTGAAAAAACACTGCCTGGGGACAAAGCAGCACTCAGCCCCATTGCCCAGTGCCACCTGGAGAAGAGGATGGAGCCAAGCCCTTTTCATGCCACCCCCAAACCGTGCCATACCTTCGCAAGCAGTCTGTGAGAGTGGTGGTGCCTGACACGTGGCTTTCCCCGTTCACCACACTGCCATCACTGCCCGGACTCAGCGGCCAGAACGGGGTGGAAGAGCCTGGCAGATCCAAACTGATGTCCCAAAACGGGTCTATCGTTGTGGAAACGCCACTGTGGGAAAGAGAACAGTTTCATGCACGTTTAAAGGAAGCAAAATGAACACTCTCCCAACTTCAGGGTGCACACTTCATTGGAAGGGCTTTGGGATCTCCATCACCCCTAGAGGGCACTCAGAGATGACAGAAAATAGAGCTGCTCCACAGTGTTTTCCCACAATTGATTGTTTTCCTGAATATTTAAAAGCCATATGTTTGGGGAACTGTATGTGATGTACCAAATGCAAAAGGCAAGCATTTAATACATTCTTCCAATCGCTGGAGCCCTTTGAGTCACTCACTGTGACACAAAGCAGGGCTACCCTGAGAGGCACTGGTCCTGGACCAGTATAAACCAGTGAACATCAATGATGTTCAGCAGCATCCAACCAGTTTAGAATCTGGTCTTCTCTGGTCAAGATATGGAAGATGTGCTTAAGCTACTTCAAAAAGAGAGAGCACCTTTAAACACTTTTGTTGTCCAGCAGTGCACTGAATTCAGCTTTGCAATTCCTATCATTCTCCATCAGATTTGTCTACAAGACAAGCCAAGAGCCAGACTATGGGAAAAGCTTCTCAAAATTTTACCTTTTATAGCATTTACATTTTTAAGAGAACCTCAGAAGTTCAGGAGTCTAAGCTCCTAGTTTGGAAGCATTTTCTCTTTGTACTTGTTATGTTTATTTTTTGAATTGTCCCTCTGAAATTAGTGTCTTTCACTCTGCAATCTCATTAAGCCTTTGATATTCTCCCTTCTTCCCCTGTTTCGTTTGTACAAAAGTTGTCAATTTTTGAAAGAAAACTTCTTTTGTTCAAGTTTCATCAATGTTAATATCGTGTCATAACGCATCAAGCTTTGCATTATTAAGGATTCTGTGGCTCTACCAGGCAAAGAACAAAATTTCCTATGTTTTCCTTACAGTAAATCTTCTGCAAATCCCTCCAGGAAACTGAGAATAAAAGCAGATTCAAACAAGCCCAGCCCAACAGCCCATCTGCAGGACAGCAAGAATGCAAGGCAGAACAAAAAAACAAGAACTCTGACTTTTGCACTATGGCAACACCAAACATCTCCAAGAAGAAGAGAGCTTGCTCCAGGACAGAGCAGAACAATAAATACATTTTTTTCTTACTCTTGTAAAACTTTTCTCTCTAGTACTTGAGATTACATGAGGTATGAGGCATTTTTTTACTATATCTTAATTATGACAGTTAACTGGCGACTGATAGAACTGATAGATTTATAGAACAGTTTGGGTTGGAAGGGATGTTAAAGCTCATCTCATTACAGCCTTGCCATAGGCAGGGACACCTTCCACTAGCCCAGGTTGCTCCAAGCCCCATCCAACCTGGCCTTGGACACTTCCACAGCTTCTCTGGGCAACCTGTTGTGGTGCCTCAGGGTGCTGCATTTACACAATTCTTGCCTTGGTGGAATTTTGCTGGCATTTATTGATGTTCAAGGCAGAAAAGGTTCGGTGCACTGTTGCACTGGAGGGGGTACAGATTCAAATCCGAGCCCAGGATCAGGAAAAAAGGACTTACTGGCAGACTTGACAGGTAACATCTGACTGCAGTCCGCCTGTGAAGATTTGGTCTATGATGCAGTTACAGTGGTTGGGGTTGTTGGCCTTCTTCCCATTATCATCACCTGCAGGAATGCAAACACATGCTCAGAAGGCAAAAATCCTCCGAGGGAACAGTGGTTTGTCTTGGACTGTGTTCCTTTAACTCTAACAAACTTAGCCTGCAAATTCACATGGACAGTACAGAACCCTGAAAACATTGCACATTGAAGAAAACAAAGAAATAAGATGAGAACTCCTAGAAAAACATAAAAGAAAATTAGAAGGTGACTAAATGCAGTTCATTCCTGGAGAGGTGATGCTTTAAGCCCCATCAGCTCTCAGCCTTGCTCAAGGTATCTCCCAGAGATTTGCTTTGTACTGCCTGGCACAAAGATCAACTCCTAAGACAAAGGAGTTGCCAAGGTAGTTCATGAAAATGAATATTTCACTTTTTCCCTAATGAACACAGGGGAGAAACATCAGCAAATGCTACTTTTTAATTCTATCCCAGTCAACTCCTGCAAGCAGAGGGAGGGGAGAAGGTTTGTGAAGACCTGTGAGCTCCCTGCTCGCTGCCTCCATCCTGCCCTCTCAACATCATGTTCTTCCCATACAAGTTTTCACCAGTGGGAAATGAAAGATGTCCTTATGTGAAGTGGGGAGATAATGCTGAGTCCCCCTCCAGCTTCTGCAGGGACACAGCAATCCTCTGAGCTCCCAAGGGGCACAGCAAGCACATTCCCAGCTTGCAGGCACCACAAGCTCTCACTGCAGTGATCATTTTTATGATCTGAGTGCTGAGATTAGGCCAATTCAGCTTTCTTATACTAACCAGAGCATTGAATAAATGTGAAACTTCTTCATCCAGTTCTCAGATATAAAGCCTTCCCCCTCCATTCCCCAGGGGTGAATCAGGAGTGATACACTTTTCCTTTAATTTCCAAGACTGTGCTCTGCTTATTTTCCTTGGGTAGGAGAGATTCAACTGGCTTTGCTTTGTAGTCAGAGATGCACTCACCAACTATTTCACAACAGCAGCTGATTATTTGGTAAAGGACATCTTGAAGATGTCTTCTCATCTCCTGCAACACAAACTGCTCCGACAGAACTAAGTTTGGCCACATTTCCCAGTGTCTTTAACTTACTCAGAAGTGTTTAATATCTGAAACTGAAATGCTAAGATGCTGACTCCTCAAATCACAACTATTTCTCAAAAACAATTAATTTCTAGTCTAAAATGTCAAAAAAAAAATCACCTGAAAAAAACTAAAAGCATAGGACAAAAGATGACTTTCCTTATGTCTGTGATGCTCTAGCTGGAGTCTTCTTGCAGCGGGAAGAAATAAGATTATTTTCTTCTTTTTTTTTCCTAGAGAAGCTTTATAAGTTTGTTGAGAAATATTATATAATCTGACAAAGGTTCCACCCCATGCTAAGTGTGGAAAAGCAGCCAGAGGTGATACCTACTAAGCTGCAATGGGCCACTTGAGTTAATTAGATCCTAAGTGCCTCAGGAAAGCTCTCCCTCAGCTGCTGGATTTAGGCTTTAGAAACTTTTGTTTGAATTGCCAAGAAAAGCACATTGTTTCCTTAAAATGGCTCTTGAACAAAATGCTCCAAAATTAGATTTCGAGTGTATGAGGTTCAAGTTGGGGGTTATCAGACCCCTTCTCAGGCATTTCTTGCTGGGAATTTCAGCTAAATCTTACTGAACTTAAGAGCTTTTAAAGCTAAGCTAGTGAAGAAGGGATACAGGAGAGAGACTGTACAAGGCATCCTTCACCTACAGAAGAAGCTTGGCTTTAAAGAAAAAAAAATGTTAAAAATGTACCGTTTTTTATCCTTGTTTTTAAAACCCCGCTTTTCCTTTTGAAAGAATCCACCCTCAGCAACCACATCCTTGTAATGTGCCCATTTCAAATATTCTCTCCCTCTGTTTTGATTTGTTTTGAGGGGGCAGAGGCAGAAAAACAAGCGCTGAGAGATGTTTCCCTGGACCACAGGTACCATCCCAGCTGGACACCTTGAAGAGCCGGGCCATTTCCAGCTCTCCCTTTCCAATTACCCCAGTCAATGAGGATCAGTGAGGAGAGGGTCTCTAAAGAATACCCTGCAAGCTTGTTCCCAGCAAAACAGAAGGGCATTACCCACTCAACGTTATTTCCCATGACATTTGGTTGGAGAGGAGGGAAAAAAGAGTAAGATTACCACCTACTCACACTTGTCAATATGGAACAGATGCTGAGAGGAGGTAAATTATGCAGCTGAGAACGAGAAGCTGCTAGATTGTTGTGCTCAAGTTAAGGTTCCCTTCCACATTTCTGTCTCACAAAGGAGGCTTTAATTTCATCTCTTTCTTTTTGGCTTTTAAAACTGGTCATGATTCTTACCGGCTTCTTCTAAAAGTGGTCAGCACAAGACTAAAACCAAACTTGAAGATACATCAATGCACATAGTAATGCAATTATGAGAATGGCAGAAAATTGAGTGGAGAAGTTTGAATTCCAATTAAAAGCAAAAACCCCACAGAAGTTACTACTGTGTCTGTGCAATAACTGAGCATATTAACTTGTGTTCAAATACATAGGCATTTCAAATACTACTAAAGGTAAATAATACACAGCAACTCTAACAGCAGCTATAAATAACTTTTTAACATTGCTTTTGATATAAACAAGTTTTGCCTCCATTTTCCATTCCGTACTTTAAATGAGAAAAAGGAAGTCAAGAACTGCCACATTTCAAAAGGAGAATTATCAAAACAAGACGTTAATGTTCGTATTTCTGCTTTCCTTTGGCCCCCAGTGTTCTAACATGTGCTTGTTATTTATGACAAAGCAGTGTACACACAGATCTATATGGCTCATAGCAGCTGACATGTTTCACAAGCATATGCTCCATCAGTTCCTAAGAATACCAAGCAGAATGCACAGAGCAGGGCAGAGTTTTTCTCTCCAATCTCAGCACACCACTCCTTTTTCTGCCATGATACCCCTGCGCCTTTGGATTTACTTTGCAGCACTCCTTGTTAAAGGTGAATGCAAAACGCTTCATAAAATCCAAATAAATGAGGAATAATCAGCTTTAAAGCACTACTCCCTTAAAGTTTGGGATAAAAATACAGAATTACTTCAATTTTTTTTTATCTTGCTTTTTGAACCTTTGGGTACCAATGTCCATCTCTGTCACTTGATTGTTGTGCTCTTTTAATAAAGCAAGCCCCCCAGCCAGTGATGTCTCTGGGCTGAATGTTACCTTTGGAGCTGCAGTATTGCTCCATACAAGAACAGAACAATTCTAAGTTGCTCCAAGTTTGAATATGCCTGACAAAACTGGGAAACTACAAATTGTCTGGCTGATTTGAACCTCAGTGTCGTGGGGGTTTGGAGAATTTCTGAATTTCTTCCAGAGCCCTGGTAATTAAGATGTATCTGTCATGCTGACTAAGAGCTGACCTAGTGTTTTACAGACTGGGCAGAAATACACATTGTTTACAGTTTTATTTTTTCTTCCTAAACACTACTCCCCACTTAGATCACCTTCCTGCAGCTGTGGGAATGAAAAACAAGTGATGCACAAGCATGACAGACTCGACCCCTTTTATTCACTAAAAGTATAGATTCAACCAGCATTAAAAACACCAACCAACCAAATCCAACCAAAATTACCTGGGCCAGCCAACCCACATAATCATCTCAGGGCAGTTAATTTTATGCTTCAGAGAATGCAGGATTACAAGACTTATCTTTAAATGGACATCCAAATCAAGCATTTTTCCTAATTGAGGCAGTGACAGATCAGTAACAACCATTCACAGCTTTCTCTGCCCTGCATTAGGACACTTCCTAGACAGGTGAGTAAATGGAAAGGAGAAGGGATAAGGGACAATGCCAGTCCAACAGATACCACTGGGTATTTATGCATAAGGAGCACTTTCATGTTCTTTGGTGCCTGAAGCCTTTAGTGGTCACAAATAATGTCCAAAAACCAGGGCAAAATTTTCCCCATGTTTTATTTTACTTCACCGTGTGTTAATTGTAAAACTTGATTATTAGGCTGGAAGCTTTAAAAGCTTTTTTTCATTCAGTAAAATAAATATTTAATATTGGCAGGGGAGGCATTATTTGCTTATTGTAGCTGTAGGACATATTCTCACTATTAGAAATAATATTTTTACATCTGTATCCTTCCCATGCATGTGTGTGTCCACATACATGCACAAGTGGGAAAACTTTCTCATTACATTCAAAACTAGTTCATTCCAAATGTGGTTTTGCACGACTATACTTGAAATTCTGGTTCAGATTAACTTGTTTGGTTCCCACACAACTGCTCAACCCCTTCTTTTAAATGACCTTGATGTGGTATAGATTATTTACAATAATTAAATAACAACCTCTCTATTTCTTCAGAAACAAGAATTTGAAAACCTGAGTGCACAGATGTCAAGGAAGATATGTCAGATAGATTTTTCATTTAAAGCCAAACCACACTTTCAAAAAAAAGCCTTTTCAGATTCTTTATCACTTTGAGAAGAGCTCAGGCACTTTCATTGTTGCAAGTTTGTTGAGGTTTTTTTTTGTTTTACAATTCTGAGCAACAAACACTTCTTCATTAACAAATGGGGAAGTGTAGAAGAATGGAACATTATTTTATAGCAAAGGTGATGAAAAAAGCTTCAACTTGTCAGATCAATGGTTCAGAAACTTTCCAGGAACAAAGAAGTATTTATTTCTGTTTGCAGCTGAGTTCACTGAGTGTTGGGAAGGGAGAGGTCAGTATTTGGGTGGATTCTGTTCCTTACAGTACCTCCTCACCAGTTTAATTAAGATTATTGAAATTCTGTCAGTGATTGGCCAATAACAGATATTAATAACTACAAAAGAACTGTTCTATCTACTCCTGTCCTCAGCAGTACTTTTTTTGGAGAAGATTCTTTTGGAGGCACCTCTTATGGACCTGAACCAGCCCATCTGCTGCCAGGCAAGGCTGTCTCTGAGATAAAAGCAAGACTTCACACAGGTTCAGAGAAGCAGCAGCAGCCTCCCCTTTGACAGTCCTCTGATAAGCCAAAAAACCAACCTCTAAGTGCTTTTCCTAAGAGCATTTGAGGAAAGTTGAGGGCTTTAAAGCCTCCTTCTAGTGACTAAGGATTTTTTGTTTGTTTTGCTGGTATAAACCCTACTACTGTTCCCTTAGAGGAATAGTAAAAATTTCTGTGCTTCATAAGCGAACCAAACTAGAGCAAACATTGGCAGATTGGGAAATAACCAATACAAAATACATAATTTCACAGGATTTTACAAAATCCAGACTTACAAACTTCATGTCTAAAAGCATGTCACTGAGTATTTTTATTGTATTGTACAGTTATGGATTGTTAAATACAGACCAATAAAACGAGATACCCAAACCTCTCATTTCTTTTCTTATTCACATTTCTGTCAGCAATTTGGCACCAGCAATCCATGGGACAGGATAATACTTAAGCAGAATAATATTAAGAGTAATATTAAGCCATAGCCTCTCCTATGTTATTTTCATCAGTCCCATGACACACTGAGTAAGAGTTCTAACTACCTCAAATATAAATAGAATTAAAATGGCAATTTAAAAGAAAAAGCCAGTGACTCACAACATGATGGAGATTCAAACCAATGTACAGGCTTGTCTGCTTCTAACTCTTGGTAACTTTGGACAGCGAGATGGGTTTATTTATTTATAAAGATTTTATTTATAAATATTTCAAGTCTACCGAACATTTTAAAAGGAATTTGCTAAGAGTGCTGTCCTGGCACTGTACTTGAGATAGTTCTATGTCCTTTTGATGCAATATTCCTTGTTGGCTGCAGCCCCAGCACGAGCCTTACCTTTGCAGTGTCTGTGTAGCACATCTAATGCAGCAATGAGGAACTCGTGTGCATCTTGTTGCTCGTACCCTGCTAAATGCCGTGCGTGAGTCCATACCAGGTGCAATAACCTATATGGAATGTGAGGAGATCGGTGCCCAGAGTAAAACTGCTCAAAGCAAAGAGAAGGACATGACTGTTAACAGGTTACACAGCCTCAGTGCAGTTTAATGCTTACAAAGTTAAATGAGAGCAATTAGGCAAATCAATTGAAACCCATTCATTCTGATGGCCTTAATAATAAAATAGAGAGACAGCTTTTTGTCACAGACTACTTGCAGAAGTGATCTCAGAACTGAGCACCTCAGTTTCTCCCCTCGAAATTCCATTCATTTTGTGATGGATTAGCCAGAAAAACGTGGGGGTGCAGGGCGTGGGGTAGAGAGACACAAACATCACTCAAGAATTGCTTATTGATACCGCTGGCTTTTACTAAAATAGCCTGGGGCGGAGAAAGAAATTAAAAATCCTACAGTTGCAAAGGATCAGCAACTTAATTCACAAATTATGTGAATGAAATGCCTCCCCCAAATCAGGACAAACACTGAAGATGAGAATATCAGATGCCAACTGTGAGCCAGCCCCTGACCCACGGCAACTCTGCATCCCAAGGCTGAGCACAGCCTGGATTTTTTTAAGGAAAAATTTCCAAGCAGAACAGCAGCCTCGTGCCAGCACTGGCCTTTCAGCAGCATCAGGCTTTAGAAAACAGCTTCTCTGAGCTAGCTGTTTGCAGGGCTGAAGGCACCCCTTCAGCCACCCCTTCTCAGAGCCAGCTGCTGTCACCGCTCCGGGTGACACCGGCAGGGTGTCATTGCCTGGGCTCCGGTCCTGGACCAGCTCCTGCATCTGCTCCTTCATCTGCTCCAGTCAAAAGCTGATGAGCTGGCTCCAGCAGTGACTGCAATTGCCCCAGGTGATTTTGCCAGAAGCACATTAGAGAATGCACAGACAGATTATTCAGTCAGCAAAACCCGTGATGTGAAACCCCACTGCTGAGTGGTGACACACAGCTGGGGAGGGAAATCAGTGCACAAGAGGAGGACAGATAACTGCCCACATTTATTTTTCACTAAAAAACAGTCAGGTCCCACTTAAAAAACCTCAACCAAACAACCCAGTCCCAAAAAAAACCATGCTAAGAAAATATTCATGCTAAGGGTCTGTGTTTCTCCAGGTTGAGGTTCAGGCCGTTCTTTATTTCTGTACCATGATACCAGTTCCAAAAGCAAAGCAGGGATGCTTGTGGTGTCCCTGCAGGGAGTCAGGAAAGGCCCACAAGAGTTTATTCACTTGGCAGAGTAACATTTTAAGTCATTTTGCCTTCCCTCACCTTTGGGAAAGGTATCTGCCAGTAAATGCTGCCTGCAACACCACAATTATGTTTATGCTTTCCCAAGATCCTGTCAAATCGATGGTGGTTTATTTTCAGTTACTCTTCCCAAACAGAAGACAGTAAGTGGCAAATACACAGAACAAAAATAAGATTTCAACCCCAAGCAGTACAAAATTTCTCATCCTCACTGGAAAAGTGAGCTTTCTTCCCAAGCCCTGAGTTTCTCCCTACACAGTCTCTGAGCATTTTAGATCAGTGCAAACACAGTGCTACAAACCTGCTGAGAGAAAACAGACTGTATTGAAAGGACCCGCTGGCAAAAGGCAGTGCAATCTTTGCATCTAGTCCTCCTATTTGTATGGTTTTAGTGTATTTCCTCCCCAAGACATTTCTTCCTTGCAAGCCACACTTTTTCCAAACAAGAAAGCTACACCTCTGCAGCCAAAGCCCCCAAAAAGCTTCTATAAATACAAAGATCAATAGTTAAGTGTGATGCCAAGGAGAACGACACCGAGGGACTGGAGCAGGAGCGTGGTAATTGAAATCTGCTGACGCAGCTGCTGCTCAACATAATTCAGGGAACTGCAGCAATAAAACTTGCCTGTTCTGTCACTCCTTACAATTAGTCCCAGAGCTCTCTGGTCATTTGAACCACCAGCACTCCGTGTAATTACTCCACTGCAGACACGAGACCTGCCAGCAGATTTTACATTTGCTGGGGCTTCAGTAGCGTGAAAGGATTCTAACAAGAAGCTTTATCAGATTATTATCACACAGAAATAAGAAATGTGCCCAGTAAGAATGTGGGGTAGGGGGAAAGCTTCACTGCTCAGACAAATATAAAATGAAACAAAAGAATCTGAGCACATTCTAAAGCTGGACTTTAACTGGAAGGTATAAAAAAAGCCATCCCATCTCTGTCATTTCCTTACTGCTGGGAGGAGCAGCCTATCAGAGCTGCTCCAATCCACAAAAAGGAAAAAACCAGTCCATGTAAAGTCTTATTCCCTCACTATTATACCAACCTTTTCAGTAAAGTGTGCAAATACAAATAATGATGTATTTGCAAGTCACATTTAAAGCACTTCAATGGCACAACTGCTCCGAACATAATTTAAACATAATTTTTTTGCTTAAGTTTGTTTCCAATTCTGCAGTATCAGTTGTTTACATTGGAGAGAACTAGTTTGAGCAATTTGAAAGTTCTGGGTAATACAATGTTTAATTGCTGTTCCAGGAAAAAAAGAGGAGAGGGGAAGGAGAAACCAAACCAGGATTCAAAGCCTCCATTCTCACACACAGCCCAAGTCAATTTGTTTTTCCACTTAAAACACTCGCCCTTGGGTTCTAAGAAGAAGAATCTACAGGGGATTTAGAAGATTCTAGGCTTTGTAATTTGCATTATTGTTACCAAAAATATACAGGCACCAGTAAGGTTTTAAAACAAAACAAAACCCCATCATACACATCTGTACTACTTCCTCCTCCTCCTGCCAAAAACATGCACAGAAGTTTCCCAATTATGTGAATAAACAGAGAAATTTGATTTATCCTGTGTATGTACCAACTAAATAGTCTCCAAGCTTTGTACGTAAGAATTTACAGGCAGAAATCCTGTACCAGGTTCCAGTCCAATCTGAGAAGTTAAAACCTCCTCTTGGAAATTGGGTCTCAATTAAGACTTTAAACTTTCTGGCAATTTACAATGGATGGAGGGGAGTGGGTACCACGTGATCCTCTCAGAATAAGAGAGCACCTTCTGCAGGTTTTCCAGAGAGGTTCAAGAAGTCACAAAACAGAGTTCATGCAAGCAAAATTGGTATGTTCTACATTTACTTCAGAGAAAAGGTTTTACTAAATCAGCACAAACTCTGTATTTTCCAGGACAAAATGCCTCTGACTATGTGAAGAGTCTGAACTACATTTTTTCCCCCCTCTTGTACCTTTGTTGTAACTTATTTTATACATAAACCACTTCAACAGTAGCATCTTCAGATATCAAAGCCATAAATCATCTTATTCTTTTCCCTTTTAGCTCTCACTTCTCAACTCTTCCCGTAGTTCTGCAGTGCACTGTGATAGGTTCAGGAGGATGAGTAATGATGGGAAAAAAGAAGGGTTTGTTCTTTACAGCTCCAAGTGGATGCACTGCATTCTGCTCTGTTCCCAGGTATTCCTGCTATTCCAGTCACAGGGAGACACCTCCACTAATCCTACCTTCCTGAGTGGTCCTTCTGGAAAGGATTTAGACAGACCTTGAGGTGTGGACCATCCTGAAATTAATTTTCATTGGTGAAGCAAAACCAAAACACGAATACCAGCAGGCAAAAAGGAGTGCACAAACCCTTTCAGCCAAAGGGCTCAGGGAACAGATTCTGTGTGCTCTATCTTCCCTCCATCCAGTTTCACCACTACCTGTTCTTTCCAAATCCTTTTCACCCCTTCTTGTATGCAGTGTAAGTCATGTCATGGTCTATTGAGAAACAGGGTTCAAGCAGCACAAATGAGAATGTTCAATGATGCAGTCAGATAATTTTAAAACAAACAGAGACCAATGTCTGACACATTTGCAAGAAAAGCTACCAGGAAAAAACCACCTCGGTGCTGAGAACCATCTGATCCTCATTACTCACCACAAACCTACTTCAAGGTGGAAGAAGTTTGTACTTTCCTATTTATCAACACAGAAATCTCTCAACCTATACAACTACACAATCTTAGACATAAAAAAGAGGGACAAGCGTTTTCTGTTTAAGAAGCAAAAGAGCAAAACTTGCTTATTTATGTATAGTAAAAGTTTTATTTAATGTTCCAAACAGGCTCTTTCTCTCCTGGAGAGTTCTCACTCAGGCACTCTCCAGATCCCCTGGCATTCCATTTGCCTAAGATCACACCTTCAGAACAGAAGGGTGGAGGGGGGATGAAGTTAACCCTTGCCCTGATTGTTTGTCCCTGGCTAGGATGCCTTGGGATAACCACACAGTTAATCCGAGAGGGAAAGCTACGGAGAAACAAGACAGAACCTGAATCAAAGTCTCCCTGGTAATTCAATTACAAAGGAATTCTTAATCATAGCACTGAGATCTCCAATGGTTTGCTTTGCTCCACTCAGACCTCAGCCCTGCAAAGGCAGCACAGGAACCTTCATCATAACTACTGCAGGGAGCTGGGATGTGAAAGATCACCAGTCTGCTCCAAAAAATGCAAGATTTTCATTTGAATTCTGAATGCAGAGAAATTAAAACTCACCGGGAACAGAATTTTACAAGGGATGCTGACAGAGCCATAAACACAACAAGGTATTTACTGCTTGTGAGTTAAAAATACCAAGTTGGTTACAGACCCTAAAGTTTGTGAGGACCAAGCTCTAGTTTTACTTCAAGGAGGTTGAGTCGCTTTTTGTGTCCTCCCACAGCACATGGCTGCAGGATTTAACATGGAATAAAGACAGATATTGCTGCTGGCTCCACAGTCTGATATCACAGATATGGCTGTTCCCTCATCCATATCCTCTCATGTTGCACAACATTCATTATTAGAATTAATACAAGTGCAGGCACGAATTTTGATTGGGGAAAACGAAGGTTTGAGCTGCCCAAAGTTGTGTGTGAAATTCAACTCGAATACAAGTGAAACTCACAAAATGCTGCACTGAAGCCCCTTTTGGGTAACAGCCTGTTCTTTGTTCCATGTTCCTAGTCTAACAAAAGCCATCCTAGGCCATCTACAGGGCTCCACACACAGAAATGGAAACAAAAATCATTACCTAGAGAGTCTTGATCTTTCCTCCAGCCCCTCAATCTGTAACGTAACACTCATTTCCCCACTCCCAAGGGATTTTTGAAAACTGCCTGTGTGTGAGCAGAGTGTGGTGATATTCATCAGCAGGAGACTTTCTATCATGATTTGATGAAAGGATATCAAGATTATAATAGTTCCTTTTTTTTTTTTAAATAAGCAAATAGGTTTCCATATTAACAGTGCACAGAAACTGGTATTTCTATACCACTGGTTTTTTTATGTAGGCATTGTGGTATTTCCCCATTTAACTGCACATCTGTTTTCAATAATCCTGCAGCTGCTACCTATTGGTCTGCCTGCCTTTTGTTTTTACCTCCTTTCCTGACAGACTCAGGAACAATTGAAAAATAGAAGGAAAAATAAGAAACATAATGTGCAACTAATGACTGATAAGCAGCATGAAATGTTGCAAATTCTCTGTAGTGCTGAGTATGAGCAGAAAAGAACTTCCAACTGGAATGTCTATGGGGGCTTTACCCTCCATATGTGTTTAACTCACCTGCAGTGACCAAAAAGAATCATCTCTGGTGAAAAAGGCACAGGAGTAAGAACAAATTGAAAAATCACAAGATAAAGCTATTTTAGGTTGGTTTAGGTTGTTAGAACAAATGTCCATGACAGCACATACATAGAAAACCTGCTCTTGGTACAAACAGCTCCAGAATCTTAAATACTCTAGGACAGCACATACTACAATGGGTTTTTGTTTGGGTTTTTTTTGGTTGGTTTTGTTTTTACTTACCAAGAAAGCAGATCTATCACTGAGGGAAAGGCACAGAACTGAATTTGGTTGTTTTTAAAGAAATTTTAAAACTAAAAGCCCACATGCAGCCACACTCCTTGCATTGCTCATGTGGAATTAAGAGTGCTAATAAAGCTCTTTGCCTATTTATTAAGGGAAAACCTGTGCCTGTCTCATACAGATCTACAGAGAAAGACACACTGCAAAGCCAGTCACCTGAGTGGGAAAGGGAAAGCAGAGCTGCTTGTACAGGGAAGATACAAATGACAGCAACACATTGACTGTTCTGCATCTCCTTCCTGGCCATCGCTGGGTTTGCAAGGAAGAGATGATAGCAAAGGGGTTTCTGCCTGTGAGAAAGCACTGGGCTGAGATCTTTAAAATATGCATACAGACCTACATAACCCAGTGCCTTAAACCACAAGGCTATGTACTACTGCTTTATCCTCGCTCCCATTATCACCCCAAGAGCCCGTGACATATTTTCCAGTTACAACTTGCACCTTTAATTAAAGCACACATTCAGCTTTAAGACCAAAGGCTCGCAGATCAGTCTCAGAAGAGCAGGCAGCACTGTAATTATTTCCAAAACCACCTTTGCCTAAACAAGGGTGACTTCAGAATAGGCCATAAAAGGCCATTAGTTTCCTTTGCAGCAGCTGGGTATTTCTGACAGTAGGGTCTCAATCTTTACTGCTTTGTTTTGCTACACCTTGAGGGGAAACATGACTTGCGTTCCCTTTATATCTGCAAATAGAATCCAATTCCTTTTGGGGTAAGAAAGAGCCCCTGTGGAAAGGTGATGCTTTGTGGCAAACAACACTCACCTCCTGAAAGAGCGTAGACATTTCACAGACCAGACATGAGCTGGGGCTTTGCATTTCACATTTGTGCCTGTCGGAGAGGAAGAAATCTCGCAGCAGTGGAGTGTGGGTAAGTGCCTGGACAATACAGTTCATAAAACATGTGTTCCCAAGATTGATTAGCCCTCGTAGACCTGTAAAGACAGAAAGGGGGAGGGGATGCATAAGCATTATCAAGTTAACAGAATGGTATATTTGCATTTTTACATAGTTTTCACAGTACTGCCACAGCTTTGCTGTATATGCACAGCTCCAAGGACAGTTTTATACTGGTTTAGGAAGGCTAATTAGTTTTGTTGTACTCAAGTCACAAGGAGCTGCAGGATCTTTCTGAACTACACTGGGATTTGTTTCTTAAATTCTCAGAAAAAAGGAAACCCCAAAGTACACCACCACCAACAGCATTATTTTGCAAAGGTGGTTTTGTCACGTGTCACCAAAACGTGACCCTCCCCAAGCTGATACCAAAGTGCAACGACAACAACTGGTAAGTCACTAGAGTAAGAAACCAATACATTTAAATAAATCAATAAATAAGTTCTCAGATTGTTTAAAAGGCTTTCCCTCATGCAGGTCACGAAGCCAGAATAAGGTTTCTATACTGTTATAATGCAATAATCATCTTTCTAAGACAGGCAGAAAAGGAACAGCCCTGACAAACCAAGTCCAATGCAGACTTAGGAGATCCCTTTTTTTTATAAAACCCAAAATCTAAACAATACAACCTTAAAAGAACAAGTGAACAACAGTAATTCCATACTCATTCTAGGTAAATTAAACATTAATCTACAGTATACATCAAAAAATTTAAGTTGGCATAAGAGGATTCATCACACCTTAAGTCAATGTTCAGTAAAGCCCAGAGACGATTCCTTGTGCTTGGAAACCAAGATGCTTAAAGGAAAGCTCTTTTGTTGCACAACAGAAGAGAGGTTAGGAGTGGGGAAAGCTTTTCAGTCATTTGCAAAGTCTAAGTGAGAAGAAAAACATGCTCAAATCCTTGAGTATTCTTCCAAAATGTTAACATAACACCACCATACAGGAGTGCTAAATGAGAAGAGCATCAGGTGGACAAGAATGCTTATTTTTAATCAAAAACTTACTTTGAAATGTGATAAAATGCACCAATAGATACAATTCTGGTACTGATTTAAAATTAACACAGTCCTCTCCTGCAATATAAATAGGATTACTACAGAAACACTGAAAGAAAAAAAACAGGATCACTTGACAGAAAACGAAGGATTTCCTTGTCATTCCATGGAGTGACAAAAATCCAAAAAGACCAGCTGGCAGTGCTGTGGTAATTGGAAGTGGTGCAGTTCCCTTGCAGTACAGCAGATAGTGCTCCAAGGGCTCTTGAGCATCCTGCAGCAGAGGGAGGTGTGGTCCAGTTGCTACGTTACTGAGGAGAATCAGCACTACACCAGCTCGAACTGCACACTGAGCTGAAGGCAGGGACACACAGCACACCAAATTATTTCTTTCCCTGATCTAATGCAACATCAACCTCCTTCCAACAGCTTCCTGTTCCTTCTGTTTACTCACAGGACAAAGTTTCTCATTGTATTACACTGACTTCTACTGGGCAGAAGCTTATTGCAATTATTTATTTTCATGCTGGGAGGCAATAAGTGTGTGCACAACATTAGCAGAGTGTTAAATAGTTAATTTGTTGGAGCAGCTTGAAATACAGTGTGAGGCTTCAGCTTGGTACACAATCCTGTTTCAGTGCCCAGACTGGTCTCTGCAAACAACGTCACAACAGGAGGGTGTTCATGCTGTGCAAGTGGAGAAATGTTTGGTTGGTACCTCTTGTCTACCTCTCCCCTGGGTTTTTGCCATTTAAAATGGATTGGTTTTATTTAAATCACAGGCTGTGCACACAGAAGGCTGGAAGGCTCCCTCACATGCAGGGTATTTTGGGAAGCAGCAGAGTCTCTCCCTATTTCTCTCTCTGGTTAGCACCAGATTTCCAAGTCAGCCCATTCGGCACAGCAAGACTAGTGGGAAACCAACAATAAATCAAGAGATTCACCCTAGAACTCTTCTTTTAGGTATCTAACAGAGCAGTCACAAAAGCAAACACATAAAGGCAGCTTTTTGGAATCATTTATTAAGCATCATTTATTACATGCCTGTGGCTGGACCGTCTTTCCCTGTGCCCACAAGAATCAAATCTTCTTCAAAGGTGCCACCAGAAGACAAGTTAGAGGCATCAAACTCCCAAGGCTCTTGGATTACTCCACTTGCTTGGTGTCAGTTTTTCATGGATCTAAATGGAGTGATTCATGTGCTGTGACTTCACTTGAGTGAACCAAGACAAAGCAACCTGCAAAACAGACAAGGCTGAAATGTGAATACTCCAAACCCCAATTAAAAAAAAAAAAAAAACAGAAAGTGGTGATTTGCAGCAAAACATGAGAACTTACTTGGTTGAAAAGGGAAAAAGTAAAGGAGCACACATCAATCTTATCCTTGTGGGAGCAATGACTGCAGTGCTATACTGTCTCTTAAACTGATATTTGAAATAAAACAGGTATTGATGCCTTAAAACAACAGTATAAGGCACTGAAATACAGGTCAGGTACAGCCTAACTAATTGCAGCACATTGGAAAACATCAGCATTTGATGTACTTAAACTAAAGAGCTGACAGAACTCAGAACACATCCTCTTCTGCTTAACTTTTATGGGAAAAAATGAGTTTTATTGGAAAGAAAAACAGCTGAACATTTAAGCCTTTACAGCACTCTGGTCAAAAATACATTGAGAATTTAAAAGATTTGTGCCTGCCACACCTATTCCCTCCCCATTAATAAAGCCTGGCAAGGTTTAGCTGGAACAGTCAAGGATTGCAACATGTGGGTCATAAATTAAGAGGAAAATAATTGTGCCAAAACCTCACATGCAGCAGTTCACCTCTGCCAGTACCACCAGCATCTGATCAGTGGGCAGTATTTGTAGAGAGGAGTGACTGTCTAAGGACTGCCAACAGGACCCAAACTCTAGTAATAATACAGCTCTGGTACTTTGCAAACTTCTGCTGTGCTTCACAGCATTATCTTTATTTCTGCCTCTTATGAACTATTTCTGAAAGGAGCAAGAGCAACCAGTGAGGTTCTTAATGTATTCTACACGCAGATGTGTGCTCTTGTGTAAGTGCAGTTACCAGAAAAGCAGTTTTACTTCTGAACCTTGCTGATGTAGATGTAAATACTGGAATAAATTAATGTTGCTGTCAAGACAAAATTGTCATTTATGGTAGAACCATAAAAAAAGAAAACACCCTTTAATCATCACACATGGAGTACAACCACTGCTCTCGTTCTGTCACAAGCTGGGTTGGCAGGGTGTAAGCAAACAAGCAACAAATCTGCTTCTGCAATGCCTTGAGCACAGGGAAACCCATGTGGGAAATTCTGGGCACATTTAATCTCAGGACTGGGTTCAAGGCAACTGGCTTACCTTGGTCAGCTTCAGTCCTTCCATCTTCTTGCTGTACAGGTTCTGATTTCCCCAGAGCTCAAAGCAGCAGATCTGCAGTCCTGGGTGACAAGGCTTGTTGGACACAAGGAGATCCACAACACTGGTCCTGCCAGTCCACCCATGCAGGACAGATGAAAAATCCATGACAAGATAAGGAAATACCAACTTGTCTGTGAAATGCAACTGCACAGCTATTAAAGGTGGGGAAGCAGGGACTGAGAGGACTGCACATGAATGCAAAATACAGAAAACCCAATCCTGCCCTCTTAAGAGAGGTTCTGTTTGTCTCCAAACCCAGGCTTCATGCTGGGATAGGAAAGACACCAAACAAACCAGTCTGAACCAATGTTACCACAGAGAAACCTGTGATTTATTTGAATGAAGGTTCTGGAAGCAAGAACATTGGTCACCATAAAATTCACCTTGGTGACACAATTGGATCATTCAGCAGCACTGAAGCACAGCCAGCTTGACATCCTTTGTACATGAAGGACAGGTTGGCAACACCTTAGAGCAGTTTTTGTTTCCTGCCCCCAGTCCTCCCAGTCCCCCATCTGGGGTTGATGTTTCCCTGCAGCTCCATCAGACAAGTATCACAAGTCAGTGCAAGCTGAGGAAGAACTCACTGAAATATTTAAAGAGTTCAACATAACCCTTGGAAACAAACAGTGCAGCACAGCAATGATGACTTCTAGAATAATTTTGGGTTTTCATCCTATGCTCATCCAACAGGAGCTGGCAACATCATCTAAGAGCATCTCTCTGAAAATGTATTTCAAGAGAGAACTGCCCTACTTGCTAGCACCTAAAACTAAACCCAAATTCTCTCCCAGCTCTCAAGTTTCAGTGTAGAACACACCACACATGACCAGACTGGATCTCTTACAAACACTGGCCCAGTCAGAACAACACACTTCTCTTCCACCTGCACACCAGGAGTGGCTGTTCTGCTAATGGGGTTAGTGACAGCAATTATTCTGAAAAGATAATCCCTTTTGAACTAATAACACAAAAATACTCATTTCAGAAAGCAGCAGTATGCAGAGATGGGAAATTACAAGTCTACACAGGAAAATGCATCACATTTTGTGACACCAGTGATCACATGAGGTATCAAAAAAACCCAGCCATGCCGTTTTGGGGAATTTATTCCCCACCACTTCAGCTGAGCATCCTTTCTCAGTGGCTGGAACCCCCAGGAACTGCAGAAGTGGGAATACCTAGTTCAATGTATTACAACAGTTTTTTTCAGAGGTTTTTATGGAACATTTTTTACAAACCTCCCAGTAACACACTCAGGTATTAAATTATTTTGACAACAAAGCTACAGAAACTTTTGCCACAGCCAAAGTAAAACACTTCAACCATGTGATCTTGAAACCTAACTGAACAATTCAATGGATCTTCCTCCAGCAAACACAGAACACGCAATCATAAAAATGAAAATGATCCAGGAGGGGGGAGGAAAAGGGGAGGAAAAACCCCTTCACTAAACAAGAAAAAGGACTAGGAAGGGAAAACGGGTATGTGGCTTTGGAAGACCAGACTAAACCAATTCAGTCAAATGAATGAAAAAGATATGGTGAAACCCAGATAAGCAAAAATAACAAATGAACCACAAGTGTCCCTGGAGCTCCCACAAGAGCCAACACAGTGACATCAAAGAACAGCACGAAGGTGACAAGACCACCCTCCCTGAGCAATGTTGAGCAAGATCAGGACACCAAGGGTGCAGCTCCAGGCTTCCTGCCATTGCAACTCCTCCTTGCCCTGACCCTTTCTCATCTCAGGTTTTTCACCTCCATTCCCAGAGAAACCCCCTTCCCAAGCCCCCCGGGGCATCCTGCTCTGTCCTGCAGGGATCAGCACAAGGAGGTCACAATGACACTGCTTAGACCACCCTCTTCCTTGGGATTTAAGGATCCCCAGCAGGTAAGCTGAGGCAACTGCTTGAGTAAATGCTCTCCAAACTAATTCATTGATTCACACAGCTTAATCAGTGAATCTTTTTACAACAGAGTAGTTCTGACAGCAACAGCAAGGAAGGGATTACGTGATGGATCAAAGAAATGAACACTCAGGGCAATAATCTTTCCTCTCTGAGCTACTGCTGAACCA
The DNA here is from genome assembly GCA_035221455.1 of Xenops minutus. Taxonomy (NCBI): domain Eukaryota; kingdom Metazoa; phylum Chordata; class Aves; order Passeriformes; family Furnariidae; genus Xenops; species Xenops minutus. The sequence continues at coordinate 13,558,992 of JAWWEE010000030.1, read as the reverse complement.
GGTGAAAATGTGTTTTATTCTTCTGACTTGACTCCTTTTCTCCAGCTGCCAGGTCAGACACTGCTGTTTGGATCACTGGAACTCCCTTCTGAAACAAACCACCTTTCCTGAGCTGCAGCTCCCACCCCCCAAGCTATTCCACCACCAACAGGCACAGCCTGGAGAGTTTCACTCACTCTTTTGCCTTTCCTGACTTTTAAGCAAAGCCTTATAAATCACAAGTCAGAACCGAGTTCCAAAGCAGTATTTTTCAGCTTAGAAAAAGAGATCTGTGATACATTTTCTTTTTTTTATGTATCTTATATTCTATACATTAATATTTCACTGTATCACTCAATTAACTAAAAATAGCTATTAAATATCATGTTTATGGGTGTGTGCACCAAGACTCATAGACCACTGAATCCTAAAGTTTTGGGAGGCTGGGAAGATCACAGAGGATGTTGTATTTAGGTAATATCATTACACATATTTGCATTTATTTTGCCTGTTTTCACAAATATTTCTTTCATTTGGCACTGACACAAGCCAACGAAAAGCCAGCCCTTTCCATTCAGAAGCCCTGATAATATGGAAGACACTGAGATCAGGACTAGTCAGCATAAGACTATGAGGAACAACTGTTAAGAGAGAGAAAATAAATTATAGGACTATTTTAAACACACTGCATTATGCACTGCACCAGAAACTACGAGTTTAGCAACCCCTACACACAGCAGAAAGGCAATGACATCAGAAAGGGCTTTCTGGAAGAAAAGAAAATATCATAGGAAAATAAATATTTGCATTCTAAATGACAACCCTCTTTAACTTTCCAATTTCGAGCAAAAGGACTCTGGATCACTGCATTTTTTTCCATTGCTACTGAAGTAACAGATTGCTCAACAGCAAAAAATTTGCTTATGCATACAAAAGGAAACTGTCCTCAAGTTTGTTCCAGTTGAAAATCCCAAGGTCCAGCTACAGAAACTGCTACACATGTACAGCAAAATCATAAACTGTGGAAAGAAAGAGAATATGGTCATTATTCCTCCTGTGTGCATCACCAGCACCAAAAGACAAGGACTATTTATCTGGATGGATCACCAAACCCCAAAGTTCTCACTCTTGGTATGTCACTGCTGTGCAGAGTAAGTGGAATTCATCCTCATTACTGACCTGCTTAACTATTAACACAACCTCCCCCTGAGGCAAAAACGGGTTGGTCAGTCCATTTAAAGGAATGACCCAGACACAATTTGCTTTAGAGCTGGTAACTGAGAACTCAAAAAAAAAAACCCAAAACAACCAACCAAAGAAACCCTGAAACAAACAAAAAAAGGGAAATACAGCCCATGCACTGAATGCATGTTGGAACTTTAACTAGATGCTTTGCCATTAATTTATTTTTCTTAAGGTACTCACTCTGGACCAACAGTGGCTTTTGCTTTTCTAAAAGAGAGTTAATCCCCCACCCTACAGATTTTAAGTGGTTTGAAACATTCCAAAACAACACGTCAGTTCATATTTCCAGTTTTGCTGTCTGTAAGAAAAATCTCACCTTAAGAGTTTTGACTTGAATCCAACACTTAAAAGCACGTTCAAGTACTTTATTCAGGTTCACATGGAAACTTGAAGTCTTTTTTTGGTGGTTTCTGGCATATTTGTGTGCAACTGGGCAGTTCTGGAGTGACCTCAGCATTCATAGGAGCCTTTCCAGATTTATCCTTTATGTTGTGTTGGGATTGCCACTCAAAGCTCAATGTTTTTGTTCTTTTTCTCCATTAAAATATCAAAAAACCCATGACAAGTTACCAATAAGCAACAACCCACCTACATTAGGTTGTCAGGATAAATGCATGGGGATGTTTGTAGCAGTTCAGCAGCAGAGATGAACTTATTTTCTAGCATGTCTGTGAGGAGGATCTTGCTCATCCACACCACAATGAAAACAACAGCACTTACTGAGACACCAATAATGTTTTCCCAGCATTTAGTTTGTCCCCACCCCTCTTAGTTAACAGGGAATTGATTGCATTCACCATTTTTATTCAATAGCTCGGTGACATCACATAACACACACTTAGAGAACGGACAAACCACATCAAGACAGTGCAAATGTAATTGGAAGACAAAACAATAATTCAAGAGCAACTTGTTAAAGGGGAGAACTATCTGAAATCAATTAAATTCAATAAAAACAATTGTGGAGTAGGAAGCAGGAAAAATTAAGTGGACAAACAGAAAATAAGGAGCAATGGCTACAGCAACTCAGCATAAATGACTTAATCCTGAGCTGTAGTTCAGAGACAAAAAGCATTTTGAAACTTAACAGGAACAGGAGAAGGCCAAGAGATCATTCTGCTCTGGTGACAGGTAAACCTCAGCTGGATGATGTCTGGAACTGAGCACCCATTTTATCAAGAAATCTATGCAAACAGGGGAGAAATCAAGAACATGAATGAAAATTTACACAGAGTTAATATTTGAGACAAGAGAAACAACCAAAGAACCCACTGGTTGAGCTGATTAATTAAAACCAGATAATGCTGGTGGAGGAACAGCCAGGCTGACAAATTTCAAGTATGCTACAGGACACAGCAAAGAGGACTGTAATTAACTCTTGTGACCTACCAAAGCTATAATAAAAAAAAAGACTGAGCTCACAAGAAGTAAAATTTAATTAGATATTAAATATAATTGTCTCACAGTTAGAAAACATTGCAACAAGGGAGTTTGGGACTCCCAGTTGCTGGAGTGGTTCCAAAGGCAGCTCTGTGACCCTGGCTCAGAAGAGGAGTGTAACACCCCTTCCACTTTTTCACCCCATGACTGCTCACACACTCAGACCAACATTACTGATCCAAACCACATGGACCAGCTCTGACAGGAGCAGGAAGATGAGGGAATTTTCCCACAGCAGCTAACTCTTCTGAATATCATTTTTAGGCTACCCAGGGATTCTGCATATGAGCTTTTGCATTTGTGGCTCAATGCATCACTCACCCATTGAGTAATGCAGAAAACAGCCACAGGATAGTGCAAAGAGATCACCCAGACCTGGTATTTCAGTTCATTTCCTTTGTGTCATACCTGCTAGTGTGTGTCAAGAAAAATTTCAGTTTGCAGCTCACAAGAGTGTTATAAATCAATTCTGGAGGAGCTCAGCAGGGTCCCTGAGTTGTGCTGCACCTTCATTTAAAACCAACTGTGTACCATGGACACAGCACTGGACCAAAGATTCAGCAGAGGAATCCATGCTTGTAGCTTATTTAAACAAAGAATTCCTAGTAATGACATAGAAATAACCAGGAACAAATGGGAATGAGACAAGAAAGGCTACACTTCATTTTACCAGATGTAGGAGGAAAATGACATCTCTAAGCAATGACTACCAAAGGTGGCTTTACTACAGAGCCTTCCACAGAGCAACAGCTGAGCCTTTCCACACATCCTACTCGGACAGGTATTGCTGGAAGGAACTAAGGGGAAGTGACATCCTTGGAGCAAACAGACCAAACAAGTTACCCAGAGCAGGATCAAACAGAAGAAGTGTATCATTTTCTACTGTTATTGCACAGATGAAACAAACCCCCAAGCCAGACGACTCCTGAGTGTACAGAGTGTGCCAGGCACACAAAGTACTCTCTATACTCCACTTACAACATGTACATCTTTGAGCCAATTCCCAAACTAATGATGCCAAAACAGGAGCCATTCCAAGCCATTCTCTGCCTTAGGGCACAGTCCTTATGATTTCCTTTACCTGGCAATGTTGAGTGTGTGTGCACTGATGTGCAAGCACTGTGTGTCCCTGATTCTCTGGAGGAGTACTGACCACCTAGGCTTATTTTTATTTCTTTTTCTCCATGCTCAGAGCACTTCAAGTAAGGCAAGTGACCTCCTTGAACAGTGTGGACACAGCAGAGTAGGCTGTGAGGTTACAGCCTGTCATTACTTTGCAGTGGCTGCATGCCTGGGCTAAGACCAAGCACACGGATGAGGCAGGAGCACTTGATGTCCTTTAAGTTCTCCTCCTTCTGATTTGGTGGTACTTGGCTCCTGTGTGCACACCCTCAGCCTGGTAAAATGAGTCAGCATTCCTAAAATATCTGGCAATACAAACAAACAAACCTCTTAAGGTTAATTTTTCATATGGCCCATGTAAATAGAGGATCTGTTTCAAGCAAGACAGGGGATTGCAAGTATCTCTTTCCTCTGAATTCAAATTAAAAAACATGCTTCCAAACAAAACCAAGCGAGGGGTTTTGACCAAACCACTGAAAAGTGCATTCAATCTTCTACTAAAATCATATGAAACAGCAGAAGATCTTGAGAAGTTACCTGATCTAAGCCTCTGCCTGAAAGCAGAATTAACACTACCTTTATTACTCCTGACAAACGTTTCCCTGAATTGGTCTTAAAACTCTTGAGCAATGAGACCCTGCAACATCCCCTGATGCTCCTGTATTCTGAAGTGTCCCAGACCCATCTATTCAAATAAAGTAAGGCAGAGTTTAACTGCAGCAATATTAATATGGAAGACAGACAATGAAATCTACAGATAAGCTCCTCTACTAGTAGTGTTAGAGCTTCTAAATTACAATAAATATAATATTTCAAATGGCAATAGTTTTACAAAAGCTCCTACAATGAGGGAGCAGACAACTTGTAGAAGATACTGGGGTATCACTGATTATCTATATGAATTTACTGTCTCTCACAGCAAACTGAAGTTTAAAATAAATGTGGAGGAGGGGGAAAGGGGAGTTACAGCCAAGGATCTCTGCATTGTGCAAGAACAGTTCTGAACCTTTTGGTAAGTCACCTCGCAAAGAAAAGGACCCAGGAGCACTCTGCAAATAAAGGGCTTTCTTTCCCCCCTCCACTTCAAGAGTATGAAAAATGTCAGGTTTTACATCTGTAATTTCACATTTCAGCATTTTTACTGACCACCTGCATCGCTGAATTGTTTTTCTCTCTCAAGTGTCTCAAGAAGAACCCAATGCAGCATGTTCTCAAACCCAGAGCTATACAGCATGTAATCATCCACAGCAAGCATTTCTCTCAGCTGAAATGAGTAAGGCTGAAAAAGACATTAAGTTCTGCAGCAGAACTTGTACCCAACTTCTCTGAATTCCTATCTTGTTGTATCAAGACCCCCTGAACCAATTTTGCCTGCTGTGCTTGAACCTGATCCAATCTCTGTCAGGAGCTGTGAGCAGTGAGTGGACACCAGGGAAGGCACACGCAGCATGGAGCTTGAGTTTTCAGAACATGCAAGAGAAGAAAACATCTTTCATACATGGCACTGGACACAATCACATCACCACATCTATTACTAAATATCAAAGCATTATCAGATCCCTGTAATATATAAAGATCAATTGGCTGGAACAGAAAGACAGACTCACAGAATCCTGGAACGGTTTGGTTTGGAAGGGACCTTGAAGATCATCTCGTTCCAACCCCCTGCCACATCTTCCCTTCAACTAGAGCTGTGGAAACATGTCAGCCCCATCAAGAGCTTGGGAAACAAAAAGGCACCTATTTCTGCCCAGCAGAAAACACGACATGAGATGCCACATGCCACAAAATGCCTTAGTTACCAGTGACACCAGAGCCCTCACAACTGTGGTGCTGCTCCTCAATCACTCACATATACAGAGCTGCATGAATTTCAAGAAGCTGAATAAAGTTATGGAGAAGCTCCTAAAGCAACCAGGTAACCAAAACAGGAGCTGCCCTGTCTCAGACACTCTACAAAGCAACACTCAAGACATGGAAATCCAAAGAACCAGAGCATGAAAATAATGCTTAATCTCCTAACTGCTGGAAGGTCAGGGAGAACAGACAGAAGACACCCAACATCAAAAACAAAATAACAGCAGCAGGCAAAGAACAGGAACTGTGTTTGTCAAAACGCCTGAACCATCAAACCAGATCACGATGACACCGGCCTTTAAAAGCCAATTAACCTGCAAACCCTCCGAGGTGTTTTCAAATGGCAAAGAGGTGCCTTTATACAGAATAAAAAATACATCAAAAAGGTGGCACAGAATAAAATATTCTCTTCTCCCTCCCCCAAAGCAGCCCAACTGAAAAGCTCAGCGAGCTCCTGCGTGCTCTGCACAGAAGCACGAGCCTCGCAGCGAGCGCCCTGTGCAGATGGCCCCCGTAAGGAACAAGAGGTACTCCCACCAAACTGACAACACACAATTCACACCCCCTGCCGTCCTTTCCCCCCAATATCACACCATATGCTGCCGACAAGTTTCTCCCCTTCCTCAAAAACAGATTTCACAAATTAATAACTTAAGGAGCAGGCTGCCCGCCAGTGAAATTAAAGGCATCCAAATATATTAATATGCACAAATTATTGTTGATGAACTGGCACAGAGCTCTTCCAACAATCCACAACACACAAACCATGCCACATGCTGTTTATGCATATTCCTGCTTTCAGTATATACTTTATCTACCTTCTGTCCACACAAACCCAACTCTGGAAGCAGATATGAAAGAGCAGAATGGAAGGTCAGAGTAAATATAATCCAAAAGTGATCCACAAAAGAACAAAACTGAGATGGGGATGACTGGCCTTGTTGAAAATGCCACCTTTGCTGTGGTGACACCGAGTTAATCAGGTTAAAATACAGTGGTTAATCAAAGTTTCTTTAGGATTGGTGCCCAGAGAAGCTGTGGCTGCCCCAGCCCTGGAAGTGTCCAAGGCCAGGTTGGACTGGGCTTGGAGGAATCTGGGCTAGTGGGAGGTGTCCCTGCCCATGGCAGGGGTGTCACTGGATGGGTTTTAAGGTCCCTTCCAAACCAAACCATTCCATGATTCCATGATCTTTCAATATACGAGATGCTCTCATGCTAAGGACACATCTCTGTCCGTGACAACAGGCACATGTAAGACTGTAATCAGTGCAGATACATAGGCTAATTCTGAACTTCCTTACCTGGCTCTTGATTTAGAGATTATGAAAGGAACTTTGCATTGGCTGCACCACTGTACAATGAAAATATCCCACCCAATTCATGAAAGGCTTTGGGTTTTGAAGAATCACTGCATGACACAGACCAAAAGAGCAACACCCCTTAGCATGGTGTGGTCAGGAGAAGAGGTGACAGGCCTGCCAAGCTCAGGGTTTGCTGCTGAAGGAGGGGAAGGTCTGCATTTCTTTCCAGGAGATTCAGAAAGACAAGCACAAGCACTTCTGGAACATCTGGAAGCACCCACTGCTGTGATTATTTTTTGATTATTTTTTAAGTCAGTTACACGCTGCTTTAAAGCAATGCCCTGATACTTTTTCTTCAGTTTGAAACAACTGAAAAAATACTTCATCTAAACAAGGTATCTTACTCAGAGGGCCAGAATCAAATAACAAGACTCCCATGCCCATAAAAACCTGTTCAAGCAGAAGTTGACAAAGTCACTGACACCGACTGCATTTTCTATTAAAAGGCTGCTGTTTTGACTGCCTACTGAAGTTATATAATGACTCAGTGAAGAAAGCACAGCTCAGGAAAAAAATTACCATTAGAGAGAGAGGTGAGACAAATAATTGAGTCAGCAAACATTTTACACATGAAATCAGCATCTATGAGGGGGAAAAGGTGGGGGTTTGGGTGCTTTTATCCAACTGGATCCAAGGGAAGAAGTTTCACCTGAAGAAGTGCAAAAGACAATTGAGGAAAGTTGAATTGAAACGCTGTCTGTAAACTAAAAAAGATGTGTCTAGTTCAGTAACAACCATGGATCCACTTCTAAGAAGTCTAGAGGAAGAAAATCAGGTTTGAATTAGAAGTTTGGAACATGATCCAAGCCCTGGATCAAGAACCTTGTCTTCTAAGGAATTTCACATTGTGCAAACACACACAGTGCATCTTCCTTTGCCTCCAATCCCCAAGAGCCACCTTGAGTTACAAAATTAAAGTATTTTCTATGCAAGTAATAGGAATGGAAAATGTCCAGGATAACAGAAAAAAATCAACACCAACTGCAATCTGCTTATTTCACATACAACTGGTTTTATCTTTGTACAGTCTGCAGGGGCTTAGGTGAGGTAAATATCCCCAGAGAGCAGAATTCCAGCTCCATAAAGTTTAATGCTTATGTCTACATTTCTTCATCTGCAATATTTCATATATTGCAGCTCCACACAGGCCTATCCATTGGTGTCTCTCTTTGCTCTTATTTCCCCACTAGGAAAACATGCAAAACAAGCTTTACAGGGAAACGAAAAAAGACAAATCAGTCAAAAATTTCTGTGCATGTTTTTTTAAGAATTCTAAAATTGTACAAAAACCCACTCCTTCTCAGACAGCAAACACACCCAAAGGGTTTTACTCAGCCTGTTATTCTCTTTTAAACTAAACTTATTCCACAGAGAGCCAGGCAAATTAAACCTTCAAGCAGACCCTGAACCCAAGACTCTCCTACAGAACACATTTAATTTATCATTGCAAAAGCAGTTTCCAATGCCAACCTACCACCCATCTCAAGCTCCCAGGTAACCTCTCCTCAAAATTGCTTTGGTATTTTGTTATTTTTTACTGGAATCCAAGCAAAGGATTTATGCTGTACATAGATATTGAAAGAGAACAACCCCACAATCTCACAGCATCATATCTGTAAGAGCTGCTAAGAACAAGAACACTCCTGCTCTACAAAAGTTACTCTGGTGGTTTCTCCAAAAATCCACGTGGTACTGCAAGATCAACCCAAATATTCCATGAAGCCTAACCAGGGCTGGAAGTAGCCATGATTTCCTTGAATATATAATTTGATTTTCCAAGTTGTCCCACTCCTAATGCCTGATGCTCCCTGAAGAAAAGCTGTTAACTGGTTTATACTTCAACTTGTTCGGGCATTTTAACTTGACAGCAGGACTAAACCCTTGGGGGAAAAGTTCTTTCTCAAGGGAATGTGAATCCTCCTTTCACAAATCTTTACAAGCTGAAATACATACCCTGCAAGTTTCAACTACCCTGCAAAGGACAGAGCAAACATTTTTTACCAGTTATTTTCAAACAGCTTTTTTCCTCTCTTGGGGAGGGGACTGTGTATATAAAGGCTGTAAAAGGAAGAGCCATAAACTTTGAGCTTATCCATGGCAAGGTAAACAGTATAAGCCAAAAAGGTCATCCAGATTTAAGCTTTGCTACTGATTGATTTTAAAAATGAAGTCAATTGAAAGATATAACTGGTATCTCAGAAGACAAGAAAGATTTCACATGATTATGTGATATTTTAAAAATACTGAGCTAGATATGCAATGACATAAGCCCAGTTATCACTGATGCCAGCTTGGGAAATAATTTACCTTCTTCACATGGGATCCTGAAAGCCTGAGAAGTTTGATGTGTGTTTAAGACTGGCTTTCTGACTTACTGTACTTTTAGAATTTGGTTCTCAGTGATCATTAAAGAGCACATCCCTGCAAAACCAAGACATGAATGAGAACATCAACAGGACAACTCATACCCTGAGTGACATCAGCTCATGTTCTTTCTGAAGGGGGGCTTAAAATTGAAACAAAGATGAAGATAATTAAGAGCAGGACCTGCCTCATTCCCCAGTAATGCTGGCCTGGGGTCAGGCATTTGGAGGAATTGCTGTTCATCAGCAAACTCCTCAGGTGGGAAGATACTGCCTGACTTTTCTCTAACAAAAGTTTCTACAATAAAGTTTGCTCACTGCAAGCAGGAAAATGCTGCAGGGACCTCATTGATAACCAGGTTGTCCCTAATCTTCCCCAGGAGCAATTAAATCCCAGATAACTCAATCAAGTGCTGTGCAGATCAAACACACACAGTGGCATCACTGCAGCGATGCAAATTGCTTTCTGCCACCAGCTTTGGAAATACAGGTGACAAAATCTCACACAGGCAATACCCAAAAAATCAACTGAAATATCCAAGCTGGAATTCCTTCACAAAAAGCCTATTGCAGAGGAAGCTTTTATATTTCATACTCATAAAGAGCTAAGCTTAGAAAGTCCAACAAGACTTCCTGAAAGTAAATCTCTACAAACCTCAGTGAGTTTTGTTTTAGAATTCCTAAAATACTCAGGCCCCTCTAATTTTTCATAGAATTCCCTGGGAGCTCTGAGAGGAAAAGTTTCTTTTTAATTTGTTTTTACTATCAGGTTTATCCATTTTAGACCTAGGAAAAATATCATGCAACTCAGTCCAATGGTCAGAACTCATGACAAGGTAAAACAGAAGAATCTCCCCTATAGAAGGGTATCATTTTTTGATTTTACTAATTCAACCCTTCAGTAAACACTTTTCCAATGAGACAACCATTCTAATTATGAAGTCAGGTAGAAAATAGCCAGAGAAGAAACCTGAGTAGCCTTACTTCATCACACAGCAGTCTAAAAGAATTTAAAAATCAAAGACATTTTTATTCAAGGTGCACTCCACGCAGTTATGATTTCAAATATTACAGTATTACTGCTTACAAATCAATAAATTAAATTTAAAGCTACAGCTAAAAACGTGGTGCTGTACCAAGCCATATTTTTCACTCCACTTTTCCACTTGAGCTACCTCAGGCACCATTCAAGTAGAAAAAGTACACTCAAAAGCTGGTACATTCACAAAAACATCCAAGCCCTAATGCAGCCTCCAACACCTCCAAGTTAGAAAAGCAGAAATGCTCCTGGGTAGCTTGGCTAGAGAACCAGAAATATTTTCCAGGCCACTGTTTCTCTTCCCTTGCCACCTTTCCACGGGAGTTCTGCTGCAATATTTATTCCACTCCTGCTGCTCTTTGTCCCATCAGGCTGCTCAGTGCTGCAGCTGCAAAACCCACCTGCTATTCCCAGGCAGTTCTGGCTGGGCCACCTCTCCCAGCCCATCCCTCCTGAAGAGGATTTGCTCAGTCTCCTGGAAAGGCTGTCCCCCCTCTGCCTTTTAGCAACACTGCAAATGGCAATCCCAAGTGGCTCCTGCTAATTACCCACGTGCACTGGGAGTCTAATTCTTCCCATTGTTAATATACCCATCTTTAGCCACAAAGTCACTTCATATGCTAATCAGAGACCAGCTGATCCCAAGCTAATACTTGGTGTACTCAGGAGAACAGATCTGCTGGGGGTATTAATGACAGCAGAGCGAGATGAGCTTGGAAAATAGTTCCCAAAAGATGTTGGATCACTTCTAGTTCCACCCTGCAACAAAGGATTTGCTTGTGAATCTGGAGCTTGGTTGCTTCTCTCCCTTGTTGAGGGCAACCTCTTCACAGATAAGAAGAGAATGAAGAAATTACATCTTTCTTTTATACTGTTGGATTGTAATTTAACAATTGTTAAGTCTTATCTAATTTTTCCATATAAAAGTTTTGGTGTTTATGGGATGCTTGCAATGTCAGCTTCAATCCAAAATTAAAAAGAGCTTTTCTGTGGATAGAAATATTCTATAAATTGAATTAGTCTAGGACAGGATTCAGTCCTGCATCTGAGAGCAATGTAAAACAACTTAAGACATTTCTACTTTCCCCACAATTTGCCATCCCTTCAGCCTCATCTGGCACACCTGAAAACAGCTGAGGCAGCACAAAGGAAAAAAAAAACCAGCATGGTGATGTCTGGGGTGGAACAAGGTCTGAGAATGTCTTGAGCTGACATTGCCACCACAGAGTGTATTTATGGTCAGAGCAGACACTGCATTCTTCTTGAATCTCTTGAAATACAGAAGCTTCATAAAATTTCTGGTCTGTTGGGACATCAGAACATGAAATATCCTACATAAAATCCACACTGCAAGGACTTTTCCTTGTGGCTTTTTGCCTGCAAGACAGCTCCACATTTCCCCTTGGTTGCCAGTGTGTTCCAAGGCACTTTGAAGATGCTTAGGAGCAACACTGGGAACAGCCCTTTATATCCCAAAAGGGAGGAATCAGCACAGTTTCCACAGCCTGCAGCAGTGCCTGGTGTGAGTTTTCATTTCAAGAGCAATTTTGTCAATGGTAAAATAGTGATTCAAGGGAAGTTACCTGCCCAATCTTCTTACCTAGCTGGAAGAAGTACCTTTTAGATGGGAACACATGGCATTTTAAAAGAGAACCAAGCAAAACATATGGGTTTCTATTAAGCTTTTGAGTTGGGGTTACTTTTTTTTGAGGATGTGAACAAGAAGTTCCTTCTTCAATGAGTTTCAAATTGTCACTCAAGTAGAAAAATCAAGAGCTATGAGTTTTGCACAGTGTTTTTTCTAATGAACTACCAGTTCAAGGCTCCATTATAAGATATTCATCTCATGTCTGAGTATTCTTCAGTTTTAATTCATGATGCTGATGAAAGACAAAGGATCTTGCAGCTGTATAAAGGTTCAAACAGCTCAAAAAGCAGCAGATACATCCAGCTGGTTCAGAAGCACTGTGAGATTGCTACAAATCTGGGATAAAAAGATTGCTTTTGTACCAAGAATGTTCAGCCAGAGAGTGAAACATTCACCTAAACGAGTGTCATGCAAGTAACACAGATGTAAAAGGCAACCACAGCAAAGCGTATTTTACCACCTAAGCTATTAGATATAATATCACGTTTAAAGTATTTTATTATTAGGGCTCAAAATCATATGCACGTCCTTCACATACAAGTTATGCACATCCTTTCAAAGCCATACCTGTCCAGGGTTTCAGAGTACTGTCCTGCATATTTTAGCTATAACACTGATACACTTCTACAAATGCTGAAGCAGGTGTTGGCACAAAAACCATTCCAGGTCATCACAGAGCTGTGAAACGTTCCACCTCCCAAGTGACAGCCATGGATCTCTGGGGGTAGGACAGAAAGCCACAAACACCCCTGGCCTTCCTCTTAAAACAGCTTTGCAAAGAGCATTTTATACATAAAAGGCATCTGGTTATGTTTTAACAGACTCTTGTGTAATCAGAAGTGCTCAACAGATGTGCAGAGATGGTTATCAACATCGTCTTCATTTTCAGAACCAATAAAACTGGACATGATGACTATTCTCTGAGCCATTTACCTACCTCTACAGATAAATTGAATTCACTAATATCTGCTATGGGATTGAGAAAAACTTGATGGCCAAAGAATGGAGTATTAGAAAAAGAGGGAAATGGGAATGTCCAGCTAATTGCAGCATTTCAGTCTGCAAATAAGGCTCTTCACTGATCTGAAACTGCAAACAGACAAGTCAACGTGAGGGAAGGGAAGGCAAAAAGACTCTGAAGCAGATTTATATTTAGCAGCAGGTTAGATGGAGAGAAAAGGCTCAAGGACAATGGCAGGTCTTTTCTTCCTTTGGTTAAACCCCCAATGCATTTTTGTGAAAGAAAGCAAGTCGTCTGCTTTTAACTGTAGCCCAAAACTGCATTATGTCTCCTGGGTGCTTTGATATTTTTTTTTATCCCCCCTTCTTTCTAAATCTCAGCACACAGGCAGCTCCAGGCTCAGGAGGAGAAATTCTTAAAAGCACGCCTGCAGAAGTGAGGAGATCAGTCAGTGCCTGTCCCCGTGTTCCGGGAGCTCCCCCGCCCAGGCAGCCTTGGATGAGATTTCACGCAACCAGAAATGTCCTTTTTAAAGAGGCTGCAAAATTTCAAATCCTTTAAAGAGCAGGCAGAGCATTCCTTCAGATTGGAAACCCAGAAATGTGCTTCAATTCTTCACAAAGGTCACGGTAACCTTCAGAATTTTACCGTCTCCCTCTGCGCAGTTCTATTATCTTTAGTCACTTGTAACATTCTTTACAAAATACACTGGAGTTTCACAAAACACTAAATCCCAATGTGAACATGATGCAAGCAATCTTTGCCTAGTCATTTTTTCCTAGGCTATTTGAAGTTTCCAAAGTCCAAAGGTTTTTCCAACCATCTCCCCTGTCCCATTACTGAAAATGCACAGGTCCCTTCTTTAGAATTACCATTTTATACACATTTTCAACTTGCTCTGCTTCTCAGTCTGTTTGTTTCCAACTACATATACCCATACTTTGGATTTAATATGACTTACTGTATTAGAAACAGGACATTAGAAAGTTTTAGCAGGTATGTTCATTGTATTTTGACAAATGCAAATGTGTTCAAAGTGTGATGTGTTTTCATAAAACAGTACTTAGCTTTAAAATTTAAAATGTTTAAACAGTTTCCTACTTCCAGTGTCTGTGGGCACATCATCAACCTTGTACTATTAACCATTATCCCCAACCTTCAACATTAAAATGATACTGTGCATTTAAAAGTATAGAAAATTGCCAGTTAATCTTATTTGAAGCTTGTCATGAAGCTGATTTTAACCCCCTGTTTCCCCCCCAATGGCAGCAGGAAATAAAACTGGAAAAGCTGTTCATTTTCCAACACCTTCACCCAAATACTCCCCAGCCATAAGTTGATACACCCACATTTCAGAGTTCTTTGCTCCAGAGCACTGAACTCTAACCATTAAACCTCTGAGATGGATTTCAAACCTGCTGTTTGACACACACTGGAGAACAAATCCCTTTCCAGAGTCCATATAAAACTGAAGAAATCCTGTTTAGAACACGAAGCAGGAAGACATCACTGTGCTGCTTCTCTCTGCTAAACCCAGATTCACCAATAGACTGCTCTAAGCTCCAGGATTTCCCTTCAAACCCCTGCACAGGATCTCTGGCAAAGGCTGAGTTGAGGTAACATCAGTGATTTCTCTTTACAGACACATTGTCAAGAAAAAGATTGTGTTTTGTAGCTGTTCCACAGATGAATCATCACCAGTACCTGATGTCACACAGAAGATCCTTCCACAGCAAGGAAAGGTGCTGCAAAACAAACTGATTTTGTTACCCTTACAGAAATTCGCTACAATTACCTCAGGGCAAAAATATTTACAGAAAAACACCACAGCATTTTACACATACAAGTGACGGAGAATTTGGCTTCAAAAAGGATTTCTGGGACTTACCTATGGTGCAGTTTGTGGTTATTTTTCTCCGCTTGGGGTTGTGTCGTAGCAATTCTAACTCTCTCTTGGTCGGCTCCCATGTTGAATACTTCTCTCCAATGCCTAAGCAGATGAAAACAAAGTTTCAGGGAGTTGTTTAGTATAAAAGAATTAAAAACTCCGTTCAAGTCAAAAGTTTAAAGTGCTGTCCATTAGGTTAGATTCAATCTATGTACAACTATGGGACACTCATTGCTTTTTCACCCCTTGCCCAGGTAATGTGGTTCAGAAAGTTATCACTCATTTTCCAACAAGTATGAACTATGAGAAAAAAAAGGCAGTTCTTCATTTATAAAGAATAGCTAGGTCAATAAACTTTCCATTATTGGATTACAACCCTCCTTCCAGTTATAAAGAAATTCCAGCACAAGAACAAACTTGCTATTACTCAAAAATACATTTCTTTGTGCTCAGAGGAGGTTAAATGACAGAACCACCATACGATTTTAGAAGATACAGGATAACCAAGAAATCTCATCAGCAAACTTTGACAAGTTATTAAATAAATCTAAGCTGACCCAACTTAATGGACAGACACAGGCTTTATCTTTATAGAAAAACAGAATTTAGTAATTCAATATACCAAGTTACTACACGTTAGGATACACCATTAGAGTATGACCTCTCTTTATACCATTAATGTAGGATTGAACATTAGCAAGTTTTAATGCTTGAGATTCACTTTACTGACACATCTAACATTACCTAAAAATGCAATTAGTAGTAGGTTTAAACACCACCCTCCCCCACCAGCCAGTCAAAACTCTCCAAATATTAAACTACCCTCGCACTGCAGCTTAAAATGTGTCATTATTCTCTTTAAACACCAACACTGTATTTCCAATAGACTATTTGTTCAAAGGAAAGTGCAGTAGAAATGAGTCAGGTAAGTAGCATGGAGAACAGATTTGAAATAAGAACAGGGTTGTGTTCAGTGTAAACCTGACACAAGCAAAACATAACAGTGAAGACTCACGTGCTGACCAGCCGAGAACTGCTACAGCATTTTATGTGGCACAGAGATTACTATGCAAGGTCAATTATTGTGAGTCACAAAGGCATCTTGGCATTAAAAATAAAGAATAATAAGATGCCAGGCAATCTATTCTAAAACTGAGGATTAAAGTCAATTAAGAGTTATTTTTCACAGAGTGCATGGAGCAGCAGCAGCGCTGTGCTACAGAAAATAAATTATAAATCATATATATGAAAAGAAGGAGAGTAGAAAAATATAGCTGGAGGCTTACACATTCTGCATAATATACATTAAATTTTAATAGCTCTTTGATCTTCATTTTCAGAAATTGCTATGCTTGTCAGAAGCTACCCTCCCAAAAATGTTCAATTCACAGTTACTACTGACCCTCCAGCTTCGAGTAAGAGACGGTCTCATTTTTGGATTCTCGAGGACTAGAGAATTCTTATTTACACAAATACATCCACCTCTCCCTTTATATGATTCAACAATAGGTTATTCAAGGAGCATAAGGGAGAATCCCAGAATCACATAGCCCCTTTCCTTTACCCAAGGTTCAGCATCAAGCAACACACCCAGGAAAAGAGAGAAGGCAGGGAATGACTAAGAGGCTGCTGAGATAACAGAGCTGGAGAGCTTTGAACACACGGTAGGGCTGCAGAGGCAACACATGGAGACCCTTTGGAGATGCACATATGGACAGTTCACATATGACAGAACACTGGCTTCCAACAGGTTTGCTATCAGATGTCTTCAGTAACCATATTTATAATGCTCCCTTAGGATTTTATATGAATTGATTTGAAAAAAAAAAAAGAGCTCAAAATAACTTTCAACACCTTGTTAGTAGCAGCAGTTGCAGCGGGCAGCTGCAAACTCTTGTGTTTGGATTCACTGGAGTTAAAACATGGCCAAACACAGGCAGGGTCAGCTGACAGTGCAAGGAACTCTCATAATAAAATTCAAAAATCACCCTTTGGACATGTTTAAGTCCTGGTTTAAATCAAATATAACAAAATTCATACCTGGAAACACACGCTCAACTTTAGGCATGCAATAGGTCCACAAATGTCAGTGGGACTATTCCCATATATTTTTATCTATAATTATGTAGCTTAAATGCTTACAGAGGATGGGGACCAAGGCATTTCACAAGAGCAACTCTAAGTAAGGTTAAATACGACAGACTGGATTACTTTGAAGGATTTGGGGAGAATCAAATGTTGTTCAATTAAAAAGAAATAAAAGCAAACAGAAAACCATGTACAGATAATGGCACAAACAGAGCAAACCAGAGAGAACACGTTCTTGAAGAAGCCTTTCATTAGAAAAAGCACAAGTCAAGTCAGACACAGAAATTAAAAAGTGTTTTCTTCCAGCTATATAACTTTGCAGCAATACTTAGGTTTTATTACTCTTGAAAATCTGGGGAAAAGGTAGAACCATTTATTAGGAATGGTTTGATGTTTAAAAATTAAAAGCAACCGAAACACAAAGAAGGAAAAGGGTTTAATAGAAGGTTAAATAACACTCACAAGCATGCCAAAAACTCCAATATAAACTACTTTAAACAAAGATTTGCAAACCATGCACAGGTCACCATTTACAAGAAAAAGAGTGTTAGAGAAGTGAAGATTAGTAACTTTTAGAATGATGCTACAAAATAGCCAGAGATTCAAATCAGCATGTGAAATCTCCATCCAAGACATATTTCATTAGGTGAAATACTCAAATTGGCATTTCTTAGAGATTTCATCAGGGACACTGGATTGAGTGAAGGAAAAGGCAATGAAGGCTCCAGGTTATGAAAGTCACAATTTCACAAGTAATTATCATTTACATTGTTAAACTTCAGCAAAGTCTGCTTTTCCCCTCCCCAAAATCCAAACAGTAATTAGAATGAAGGGCTCTGTGTATCCTCACCTCCCTTGTTATTCCAGAACATTCAATACCAGAGGAAAAATAATGGTCCAGTTACAACTTGTTCAGAGTTACATCATATAACCCTGAACTGCAGGTGGACATGGCAACTCACCACACTGGGAGTTAATACTACAAGAGTGTGAAATGAACCTCATCATTATTTGGGGGTTTTCTTAAAGTTTCTGTCTCCAGGCATCATGTTATGTGAACATCTGTTCAAGTATAAACCAGCACCCTTCAAGCAGTGTGCATAGAAATTTGAAAATACAGTGCATTTACACTTCAGTTTTTAAGTCAATCTCAGCCTTTGCACACTGAACTCACTTCTGAAGTTCTTTAAGTTGGCAACAAGCTCTGAGGTCAATTAACTCTGTGGTAGAAATATAAACCCAAGATCAGGGTTTGTACTAATCTTGACATTCAGTTTGGAGAAAGAAGAGTTTCCCCTCTCTCTTTTGTATCTTTCAGATAACATAAGGGAGGGAGGGGATGGATAGAAACAACAGAGAAAGATGGAAAAAACACGTAATTCTCCATTATTTCTCCCATGTACCTCCCTTTCTCATTCCTTAGATAGATTTGTGAGGAAACACACAGTTTGACAGTGAAAAGACATGAAATAGAAGCCCCTATGCTATGGCTTTAAAGAAAAAATGCCTATACTGCACACTCTGGTAATTTCAAGTGGTGTTGACTGTTCCTTCATTTTATACCCTCACTGGTCACCAGAGTTTTGTTCTGCAGGGACAGAAGATGCCTTATGCATATTTTTATTTTACTTATATATAAAATATGCCATTCATTAGTCAGTTAAGCAGTACAGAGAAAGTTTCCTGCCTGGCAGTTCCTCTTGGTGATTTTCTTTGACCTTCTCTGCTCAGCTCTGCAGTCCTAGCTGACCAGAGGACCAATCTTGTACCACTAATTACCCTGAAATTCAAGGTACAGGCTGATGTCCACTGCAGGACAAACTGGCTGCATCTCAGTCCAGAAGGCACAAACATCTTAATTGCTAAGGACAACATAACTAAAAATCAGTCTTTCAATTTGGATATTTAAAAGCAATGAACGGGGGGGGGGCTTCATCTTCTATAGCATTGTGAACATGTGTTAGGCTGTTGCAATTTTTTAACTTTCTGCCCCAAGCAACAGTTTGAAGGAGTTTCCAGAAGAGATGCTGAGCCTAAATGAGACATATCTCTATTCTGTCCTGCTCTGAGAACTACTGCTTTGTGTTAAAGCCATTTCAAGGTGCATTTCCTTGTTCTAGGACTCAGTGGCAATCTCCTCCTTCTCCTTTCCTCTGGCTCAGTTCCCTTCAAACAGGGAACAAGCAGGAAGCAGACTGGGATGTGCAGCAGGAACCAAAGGAAGGCAGCTCTCCTTAATACGATGTTGGCTGCTATTTTTAAAATTGGAAAGGAGGTTAAGAATGGTTTGAAGTCATATCAGCCCTGACTAAGGCTGTCACATTGAAACAGGATGCCATGGATTCCGTAGGAGACGTTACTAGACAGAAGTCATCTGTCTTCAAATACAGACTTTCCCACTTTAAGAAAACATCCCCCCAGAGGCCACTGGAAATGGAAGATGACAAGCTTTTAGAACTGATGCTTACAAACTACTCAGTTTAGAATAAATGATACTCCCTTTCCAAACAAACAAACAATAAAAAGGAGAAAAGGTTTGGTTTGTAGTAGTTCTATCAAGGAAAAGGCATATGAAATCAAGTCTGCTGCAATTAATTCAATCACTGGGACATATCCAAACACAAGGAAAACCATTTGCACGATAAAAGTGGCATTTTTAACTGTGATTCATGTCTAAAATGGCAGGATAATCAGCAAAGGGACGCTTGTTAGTGAGGTGCGTCGCCAGCCCACGCCTCTTACCTGTCATTGTACACTGGTAGTGAGAAACCACTGTTGGGGTGAAGGCTAAAAAAGAAAAAATTAGGGAAAGCAAACTGAATAAAACAAATGTGTGTACATATATTTGTGTGTCAATACTTCTATATAGATACTGTGCGTGTACCATGAAAGCACAGGTGTGTAAGTAAGCTGGCACGTTCTATTAAAAAAAATAAAAAATAAAATAAAAAAAAAAATCACACACAAGGGTGGCATTTCACGTGAGGGGAACAGATTTATTGCCTGTATCACATAAATAAGCCTAAAGGAGCAGACTGTTACATTTTCTACCTAATACAGATCTCACTCTTGATATTATGCAAGTTTTGCAGGATTAATGTTAATATTTTTTTTTTGGCAATTAAAAACAAAGATATTTTTGCTACAATTAGGTGTGATGCACATCTTAAACCCACAGTCTGACTCTTGGAAAATAACATCTAACATCTCTCTCCCATGGCCTGCACTGCTATCTCTAAAGAGCTCTTTCTTCCCCTTACTGTTTTTTGCCACTGACAAATGGGAGGGACAGGTATGATTAAAAACAGAAACAAGAAATTCAGGCAGGAAAACCAAACCTTGTAATTTCCAAGCTTTTCGTTGTTCTTCTTTGGCAATTTGTTCCATGTCTTTGTCGTATATGTAATCTTGACACATAAAGCAGTATATACCCCCATACAAAAGGTCTATGGCTGCAAAACAGAAGGGAAGTTGGGGAGGAGGGAAAAAGATGTGAGTTTACAAACCAGAAGGCATTTTAAAGCAGGCTTCCAAGTCAGGCACTCTTCCTTCTAAGCAGTCCACAAAAAGAGAAAAATCTGTACCTTAGAATCTGGAAAGGAGGGGGGGAAAAAGGGGGAGAAAAAAACCCCAGAAATTTTCCCAGTTTTGTTCTGAGTTACTCAGTTGCTTCTGGCACAGCAAGAAAATTGTGCAGGACAACAAAGCATCATCTGCCTTGGAGCTGTTTGTAATTCACAATTTACCTTCCAAACAAGTAACCAAGAGGCATCAGGACAGTGACTGACCACAACACATGCAGAACTAGTAATGGAAGATCTGACATGCAAGTTTGGACTGTCTTTTCCTAAAACTTCAGTAGTTTCTCTTCAAAGCCATTACAATTACTAGAAAGCAACTCTTTACAATCCAAATGAAGGCTCAAACACAAGACAGCACTGAAAACTCAAAGACACTTGTCCAGGGGTTTCTAGTTTTCCAGAACAGTTTATTCCACAGGTTACTTCTGCCTCAAATTCTCGTTTCACTCACCCTTATCTCATGTAAAGTCACAACACCAGAACTTTCATTACCTTGTGTAATGTCCCACACACAAATTTTTGCCTTGATGTCCAAATATTAACTCCTTTAGCAGAATATCCCAAAAGGAGACACCACTGAACTGTGGTGATTAGTAATAAAACACTGTGCAACTCGGGGGTGGTGATATGTCACAAGCTAGAGAGTATTATAGTTCTACAACATTTACTCTATTACCTATTGCATTACCAGTTCTCCACAGTTTTCTACAAAAAAATGGTTGAAATTCCAAGGTATTGGCCTTATAAGACAAAATCAAATATTTTTCTCCCTAGGTTTTTTTAAAAGATTCTCCAAACAGCTCCCTCCCATCCCAATAACAGACCAGGGCTGGCAGAACAGTAAATAAATACTCAGTGAGCACTAATGGTTTCAATCAGAACACGCAGGCATAGCAGTTCAGAGGATTCCTTCCATTTTCTTCCTGCATTTACATGCATGAGCAATGAAGTAGAGATGTCAAGATCAAACCCAACAAGAGACCACCTTCCACAAAGCACTTGTTCAGAGCAGGAGGAATTTGTGGTGTAGAGAATCACAAAGTTTAACAGAAACACCAGTGGAGTGAAAGCCATAATTGTCCAGTGCCTGATTGAGGGCTCTTGAGGAAATATCCTCTCTCCAGCACACTTATGGGAACAATACAGTTGTGTATATGCCAACACTTGGAATGTCTTTTTAATGACTGCAAGAGGGTTTGGACAAATTCCCTCAAGCACCAGTGACAAGGTGGCCACACAGGCCTGGCCACAGCACGAAGGAAGGGCAGGAGTTTCTCCTGAAAGCCACAAAGTGGCTGCTCAGGAAAAGAGGCCACTAGGAAACTTTGCAACTTAATTGTCTCAGATTAGTATAATTTGAATTTTGCCCTGGAAATAACGCTTTAATTTTCTTATTCTGGTCATCTTGAGGTGAAGAAGAATGGAAGAACCACCGAAGGGACTGTCTTGCTGACAGAAATTCCTTTGCACTGACTGAAGTTACATCACCCTGAAAGGACAAAATCCATACAAAACTTAGTCCCTCAAAGGACTGGGGGACCTCATTGTTAGGCTAAAGATTTTTGGGGTTTTTAACTAAATTGCCATAAAGCTCCACCCCAAACTGAAACACATGGCCAGAAAATTCTGTCAAAACCACTACGAGAACGCACAAGCAACAAATTCCACCATTTGTGCTGCTATTTGGGAGGACAAAACTAACATAAAGGCCTCAAATTCATAAAAACTTTGGGAACTACCAACCTAAAAACAATGCCCAGATGTTTTAGATTAATCCACTGCCAACTCTACCATGATGACCCACATTCCTCCCAATGAATGTCTCTATTAGCAGGTTCCTCCAGAACAGCTGCTGCTTTTCCTAACAGTAACACCACCCTTCTCTCAGGAAGGTACAGGGGGGTGAAACCCATAATCAATTCTGTATATGTATTAAGCTAAAACTGAAGTTTACCTTGGGAAAATAAAATACACATTCAGTAGAAGTATCCTATTTTTTTGCATAGGGAAGAACCAAAATAAATTTAAAAGAATCATGATGTCATTTTATTAAATTTGATCGATCTGGATTCCTGTCTCAGGAATTCAAAATACCTACTTGAGGATCACAGGCAAAGTGATTTAAGAATGAAAGGACCTCTTGGAATGTAACATTTTTCTTTGCTTTTATACCTTCTATGCTGACAACAGGCTGCCCTTCCTTTAAAGTCCATTCTTCTCATATCCCTCCACATACAAAATTCTAAGCAGCTGCAACACAAGAGAGGAGTGGAAATAGATTTCATTTTTGATTCAAAAATTGAGCTATCAGCCTGGAGAAACAAGGAGGCATCACAGGTGATCACAAAGGAATGAGAGCAACTTTACCCCGTGGTGCAAGTGAAAGTAAGTTTTGAAAGACAAGAGCTCAGGGGTGAAAGTTTAAATCTGGCAGCAAAACTCTCCATCTGGGAGCCAAATGTTTCATTCAGGCCCAAGTGGTTTATTTTGCCAACTATATCCACTGATAGCCTTGTGAAAATGTTGAGAGACCAGAGATGATGAGAACATAACACATCTCATGCAGGTAAAAAACTTGTATGTTCAGGTGAACAGAACTGACTTTCATCAGTTGAAAATGGGATACTTCACCACAACAGGTGACAGCATTCCATCAGATAGGAGATATTTTGAATCATGTTTTGGTATCATCTCCCTTGGATCACTGGTTACACTCAAGTAGAACAAAACATCCAACAGCAACTCAGAATTCAGGTCAGTTTTTACCTGGATTGAAATTAATTCCACTGTGAATTTTTTTCTGTGACTCAATCTTGGCATATTATCAACCTCAAATCAACACACTCATGTCCTATGCAAGTCACCTATATTTTGTTCAACTTCTGGAACAAAGGGGCTAAATTGGTAATACTTTTAGACTATTCTAAGCCAACATCCTAAGCTAATTCATGATCCCTCATTTCTCACCTTAAGTGTTAGTCATTAAACCCATTCTAGGTAATTGGCTCAAGTTCCCAAGAAGTGAATTGCTAAACTTCAGCCAGCTCTCCCCTGGCTCTTGTATCTGATCTATTAGCACAAAACAGGCATCCTGTGGCTTTCCTGGCACCTGCAATCTGCATCACAGGACAGAATTCCTTAACTGATAAGAAGGGAGGAAAAAGTAGTGCAAGAGGGGCTAATCCTGCTAAATGGTGATCCAACCACTGAGAATTGCAGATGTTTACTGTCAGGGGAAAAAACAAACAAAAACAAACCCCAAACTTCCTTCTGTTGCCAAAAATGCAGCCTCACATACTGAATCTTTTAATATACATTAAGAATGATAGCTGTAGTTAAACCTTATCCTTCCTTCTCACATTGAATATTTAAGATAAAGGGTATTTTCTCCTAATACTCAAGATAAAACCATTCTATTCTATAAGTACTTGACCCAAGTGTTTCTGTGGGTTGTGCTCTAAAGTCTCCAAGATGCCTCTTGGCCCCACATGGATCTACATTTTTAATGTTTAAACTTGATTTGCCTGCAATCCAAACATGGCAAGCACCCAACACTACCCTGCACAGCACTTAAAACCAGGAGCCAAATGGGCACTCCCTGTGCTGCACACTTGCCTCTGTGATGGTTTAGGATATCATCTACATCCCTGCGTGAATTTAAGCCAGGAAAGGTAAGATGAAGGAAAAACATCCAATATGCCTATGGAATCCAGATATAAAAAATACTTTTAACTGTTAATTTTGGGGAACCACAGCATGTCAAACCATTTAATGTTAATTTGTTTGTGCAGATCATTAATTCCAGCTCCCTGAGCTCATTCAGAAATACATGTATCCTACACACATACTATCCACATATGTATTCATGCATCCACAGAGGAGGCTGCAGCATTCCTATAATTCAGTTGCCCTATTATAAAACATATTTTACCCTTTGTCAGTCTTCTCCCTGCCCTTCTCTGACCCTACAACCTTCCACAGCTCCCCTGTTTGCAGCAAACCTTTGAAAACTGAAAGGAATTGAAACCCTCCTGTTAAGCACCTCTTCTTGATCCTGCAAAATGTAATTCAGGTTTAAAGGAGAGAAATTGTTAAACTGGGGGCAGAATCCCCACACCACAACCACCAAGTTTTGAGCTGCTCCACTTGACATGGTCCAAACTGCTTATACTCATCTGCATGTTCTCATTTGATCACCAGTGGAGATTTACCTCAGAAACACCACTGTCAATAAAAGCAGCAGCAAGACCCAGAGCTGCACAAAGGTTTGTAGGTGGTTCTGAGGAAAGCTGACACATCCAGAGCTGGCAATACACAGACCACTATTCAGGAGGTTGGCTTTCTGAGGGCTAAGAACATTCCAGGTGTACAGGAGAACCTGTCAG
This sequence comes from Xenops minutus, assembly GCA_035221455.1. Classification (NCBI taxonomy): domain Eukaryota; kingdom Metazoa; phylum Chordata; class Aves; order Passeriformes; family Furnariidae; genus Xenops; species Xenops minutus. Next base: position 13,534,035 of record JAWWEE010000030.1, on the reverse strand, counting down.
GAGTAATTTCTGATGCTAAAAGAGGCTTTTGAGGGATGGCTGGCAGGAGTTCATCACTACCTGCACTCACCAGAGCAGCTCCCAGCAGAAGACAATTTCAGTGAACAACCCTGCTGGCCTCCTTATGACTTTAGTCTGGCTCAAGGCTTGAGCTAAGGCACAGGAATGCCACACTGGAATGTGCCTCACATAAGCAAAGGAGAATTTCCCTGCAATACCTTGCACAATACATCCCAGAACAGGAGATATTGTTAGTGGCTATAAGGAACACTGGAGAGTCAAAGACATACCCTGTGACTGATCCATATGTCCAAAATGCCTTCCTCCTTCTCCTCTTCCCATCAGTGATCCTCCAGTTGACAAGAATATTCCATTGTTGAAGTACAATACCTTCTGCTACCAAATTTCACCTCATTTTTATTGCTGTTGTCAATGAGATTACTGAACTCACAGGGCTACCCAGCCCTCCTCAGTACAAGTAACCCCTCTGAACTTTGTGAGCATCAGGAAATTTCACACATTAGAAAACAGCAGCAAACCAGGACAGGTTCTGTTGGTAAAGTCAGTGTGTCCTACACACTCTGGGTTCAGTTAATTCATCATCAATCTCCCTTCATCCTGCCTCTTATGCACCACAATTCTTCCATCAATCCCTGTCCTTCTACCTTAAGTAGTAATTTTCAAGGGGGCAAAATGTCAAATTCTTCACCAGATCCAGACAAATTAGTTCCAGTGTATTTCCTTTTTTCCAAGAAAATCAGTTATGTTATCAAAAAAGACATTCATCTGACACAATCCATCTCTGACAGAACTACAGAACTCTGTGTGCTGTTTCCCAGTCACCTTCATCTTCTCAACACACTTTTCTCCACACCATCATCACTAAGTAAAGCATTAGAAGTCAAATCAAGAGGCTGATAAAATGCCCAGATGGTCATTTTTACCCCTTTCTGAGCCTGGATGTGAGCAGAAAAACCAAACTGCTACTCCAGCACAGCCAAACACTGTGTTGGGAACGGCTTTAATTGCCCCTTCCACGCAGAGTGTAATGAAAAGTCTTGGCTGTTTACAAAAGAACTGGCAGGATCAAAACTACAGCCAATACCTTCCAACTCAAATGAAAATTAAACAACTTTGACTGTCATTCCTTTACAGAGGTGTTCTGTTCCTACATATTATATTTCAGCAGACAGGTATGCACTAACAGCAGTAACCAGATTTTTTTTTCCTTTGACCAACTTCAAGTATAGAAACCAGCACTTCTGTCACGTTTCCTCTGAATCAGATGAAAAAAATTAGTTATTTGTTTTCTAGAGGAAGTAGAAGCTTTTTGAATTGTACCAAAAACTCCTCAACCTAATCTGTGAGCATTAATATTAGGCTCACCCACCCAGTTCCTCTCACCACAAATGTATTTATTGGAGCGAATCTTACATCAGAGCACACACTTAGAGCAAACAGTTCCTCAACAAACAGCCTGTGATCTAATAAATAATGAATGTACTCTAACAGGACTAATCTTGAAGTGAACTTAAAAATGAAATGGTACTTCAGTCTTCCAACTATTTCTTGTTCAGTCTTTAAACCTCAGCCCTACTAGTTCACCTCCCCCTATTCTTTAACTCTAGAATGAGGCCTTAGACCAGACCAAGATCCAACCAAAACCTGCATCAGGTGCTGTTGCAGAGACACTATTCCCGTGTTAAAAGTGTATGCCTAACAGAGAAGCACAGCTGGCTCCTCATCAAGGAGTTTAAATAGCTCTACATAAAGCTTGGATACCATAATTAACTAATCTATCTAACTCAGAATATCTGTAACAGATTTTCCTAAGCCTTATACCAGTCATTTTTCTTGCAGCTAAGCATGTGTGTGTGTGTATATACATGTATATTAAAAATATGTAGAGGAAAATTCCCCAGCAAGGTACATAAATACTCCACTCTCAAGGTCACCAATTCTGTTTTCTCATATGATATTCTCCCCCCACCCCAAAAAGTTTTTAATCATTATATAACAGAGAATATTCACTCAGAGGGAATACTACAACATCATTTGGTGCCTGCCCAGGATTTTACAGTCCCAACCAGGAAACTGATAAATTAACCACTGCTATGGTTTTGAGATGAACTTTATAGCACCAACCTCTCTTCTCTTTTAGAGCTACTGTTCACAGTCATCTTCCTGCTCCTGCTACTCTGGGACTAAGTTACTGTGTATTTTCCTTCATTGAGCAGCTGTAGAAGAGATAAGGAAGGAAGAGACCATCAATTTTTACAAGGACAGAAACCACCAGCAGATTCCCCAGATGCTGAACCTGATTTGGAAGGATCACCTAGGAAGATGACAGAGCACGTTGATGGCACACATTCATTCAGAACAACCAAAAGCAGCTCCAGAAGGATTTCAAGTTACTTAACAAATAGGCAACACTACCAAGAGTGAAACCACTGTCAACAAGGTAGGAGACAAGCAGCAATTACCACTTGGGAAAGAAGTTTTGGAGTCACTGAGTTTAACTCCCAAGCAATAGTATCAGCTCAGTGTTGAACATCATATAAACAAGCACAAAATAGAACTCATGGAAGTATTAACTAAGAATACAACTCATTAGCACAGCACACTGAATCCAGAGTTGTCACCACAGGCTGACACACTAGAACTAAAATATGATGAGGATGTTAAGAATCATATAAGAGTTTCAATAAGAAAAGCTAAAAATAGTTCAGGATCCTACAGGTGGGGAAAAGGAAACATCTGACAGAATCAAAAAGATCAAGAATCCCAGAAGAGCTCCATAAGGACTTTTTCCTCACTATTTCACAATTCCTCACAGAAGAAACAGAGCCCAGTGGGAATATCAGCCTAGCCCAGTGCCTGACTAACAGAGACTGTGCAATGCAGAGATTAAAAGTAGCAGCTCCTATAGATGGATCTTACTTCACCTCCCTGTCACCCACAGCCACAACTCAGGGAATACATTAAGTACAGTGTTATTAATATACACTGAACAGGGAGGGAGAGGCAGGGCACAGGTATCACTGTCAGGTCAGAGAGTGTCCAATTTAGATTGCTCAGGGATGCAGAGATAACAAGGGATGCACTTTAAAAACACTCTGCAATGTGATGCTGGAGCCTCCTGGAACATATAGCAGGGAGCTGCAAACACATCACTTCCATGCTCAGACAGCTGTTACAGCTGAAATCTATGGGATTTCTGACAACTGTGATCAAGTGTGCAGCTCCTGCTTGTCTCCATGGAGACTGATGTTGGCTCAGCAAAAAGTCACCAAGGGCTTTAAAAGAATTCCTGCTCGTTTTGAAATTTCAAAGCACTTCACTTAGTTTTGCCCCTCAGATGTTATTTCCCCAACTAAAAATGCAGCAGGAGAAGCAACCAAAAGCACTAGCAAAACTACAGAAATATTTTTACAGCTCATTTGACGTGCAGCTGGAAATTAAACACCAAAACATACATTAAAAAAAAATAAAATATCAAAAGGAATCTCCAAAACTAGAAATCAAGCAGTCACTTTTACAACCTTCACATTACGTGTGTTTGTGAACCCAGTAAGTTATATTTAGCTGCAAAAGAACCCTTTGGGGGATGATATAGTATTGTATTCTGCACTTTGGCTTGTATAATTAACTCTTGCCCTTTTTATCTAAAGGCTATTCCTTTTGGGAACTACCTTATCTGACACAATCCTCATTGTTCAGTGCCATGGCAGTAACTACAACAGTCCTTAAGCAAGAGCATCTTCACAGAACCTCCCTCCTTCACCCAGTTTTGGTTTTCCTTCAAGGAAACAGAAGATAATTCACAACAGCAGACAACAGTAAATTCTACCCTGCACAAAAATTAACCTGAATTTAAGCTTCCCAAATACATAAACAGCAGCTGACAACATGTGCAATTATAAAGCTTTTTCAAAAGGTTCTCTATAAACATGGTAAGTTTAGTGGTAAAAATATTAGTGTTTACAGAGTGTTCGCAGAGAAACACACAAATACTGTCAACAGTCTGAATTTAGCACAGTGTTTTATTGAACCTTAAATCTGGTCCTAAACTTATATTAGCACAAAAGGTTGGGTTTATATATATATATGTCCCTTTACCAGAAATCCTTCTGTGTTAGTAAAGATTCCAAAATAGTTTCATCTAATGAATTGACTTTTAAAGCTCTTTGAAATTAAGCTCTCAAAAAAGCAATAAAAAAGGCATCATACAGGGTTGGGTTGGGTTTTTTTCCACTTTTCAAAGAACAGCTGGGGTTGGCAGGGCCCCCTGTCCAGCCCCTGCTCCAGCAGGGCCATCCAGAGCAGGCTGACCCTGCCCATGGCCAGGCAGCTTCCAAATATACTCAAGGATAGACCCTCCACAACCTGTCAGGGGAACTTACTCCAGTCCCTGGTCACCCCTCCACAGGAAAAATGTGTTGTGTGATGATCAGACAACCTCCAGCATTTCATTGTGTCCTCACTGCCTGTTGTAGAGTCACCAGACACTGCTGAAGAGAGCCCAACCCACCTTTTTTAACCATTCTTTCAGATATTTGCACACACTGCTGAGGTTCCCCTGACCCACCTCTCCTGGGAACTGACCAGTCCCAGTGCTCTCAGCCACACCATTATGCATAAGCAGTGCTATTTTCCAGGATTCTGTTTTTCAATATATTACAATCTTAAACTATACCACTACAGAGCCTATTTCCCTTTTTGACACATATGGAGGCAGAAACTATAATGATCTGCTGGTTTAAATCACCTTTCCCATAACTAGTAGACTTATATGCCTCTTTCTTGAGTGCACAGACAGCACCCCTGGCCTTCTGGAGCATCTCTGTCTTCATGGAAAAGAAAGACAGTACTTGGGATAAATTAAATTGAGAATGGTAGCCACACTGGTCAAAAGAAAATTTATGCCAGGAAATAATGCCCTTTTTTTTCCTATTTCTTCTATCACTACAAACAATAATACATCTTAATTTGAAGAAAAATTTAGTTGCACACCAAGATAAATTGTGCACATCCGTATTGACACAACCAGAATCTTAAGACAAAATGACTAGGATTTTGCATTATAACTCTGAAATGTCCTAACTATAGGCAATAGGTAATTTAAAACAAAACTGAATGCTTTTGGGTTTGAACATTATGTACCACCAAAGCTGACAGAAGAGCTTCTTGGCATTTTACCAGAGTTTGAGATGGTTGAGGGAAACATACTCCATATCAATTAAGCTGCTTTCTTATTACTTAAGTTACTGACCCCACTGGAAACAAGAAACCAACACAGAAAAATAAAGAAGAAAACCCCAACAAACCCCCCAAACTTCAAAAGCTTAAATAATTCTGATTGCCACTTGATTAGTTTTGTTTGTGATCAGAATGATGGTGTTTGCCTCAGCAAGGAAAAAACTGAACATGACCTTCTGAAAAAAAGTTTACTGAAATAAATGTTCTAGTTCCAGGCACTGAACCCACCATTTTTAACACTTTGGAGGAAAATAAACCAACCCTCTGCCTCCTCACACTTTCACTAATTTCCCCCATTAATTCATAAATAGTAAGATATTAAACAGTAATAATTCAGACTTTAAGTTGTGAACAAAAACTTAACAGTGATGCAATGGAAGCTCAAGCACCAAGTTTAAAATAATGCCACTAAACTAACCCAAAATAAAATGATCTCCCTGCCTTATGAGGAAGCTACAAGAAAATATCACCTTTTGGGTCTGGAACTGACAGGGATAACACAGGGAGCTACAAAGCACCAGGGGGTTTCTCAGGATGAGAACTTACCTAAATTGTGTCGCTTTGTCTTCGCGTGCTCGTGAATATGTTTCTTTGTGAAACAGCCAAAGAAGACACAGTAGAGGCAAGAGTGGAGTCTGTTCAGGTGGGCACCACACATATGACAAATGCACGACTTTGCCTGAAATAGCAACACAGACACAGAATGTCAGTGACACAAACACGTTTTTCCATGTCCCACTGTCTGGATGTAAATCTCACTGCCACCTTCCCCTCTCACTTGGTGCCCCTGGAATGCTGCAGACCAGCAGTGGAACAGTTATGCCCCCACATGACAAAAAACCAAGTGGGCATGTTAACAGAGAAAACTCTTCCATTTGTCCAAAACATTCCCAAATCATAACAGGGAGCACGTCTCCCCAAGAGCAGATGACAGATCAATCCATTTACAGCTCTCAACCCATAGTTAAGGAACACTTCCAGCAGGGGTTAGGCAGGCTCTGCTGCTGAAATACACCAATAATTCTGCTGTGTCCTCACCCCACCTGGGCATTCCTGCTCCCACACCAACCATGTACCAGCACAACGAACCTGCACAGCCATGGACAAGCCAGGAGAAAGATGTGTGTGAAATGAACCTGCTGCTCCCCTGAGACCATCCTGTTCCAGCTCCTCCATCCACACAGACATTCCTGCTGGGGCAAAACCTCTGCATCCACCTGCTCTTGCTCAGGCCTTTGGAACTGCTCCCATCACCAGTTCCCACCCTGCAGCACCAGGTCCCTTGGCTGAGCTGGTCCAGCTGCCAGCCTGGGAGCTCACTGAGACTGAGCTTTGGTCAGCTTAGTAGGTTTGAGGGGACTGGGAGATGGAAACCAATCACATGAACACCAGAGCCCAGGGAAAGGGGGTGAAGAGGCAGGAGTTTGGGTGGTAGGACCACAGCAAGAACTGTTTCCACAGCACAGACCTCCCTGATCCACTCAAAAGCCGTAATATAACTTGAATATTAAGATGGATGTGTGTATGTGACATTCCAATTCTCTGCTGGGAAGTTCTGCCAGACTCAGTCATTTGGTTACTCTGCACTTGTCCACAGAACAGTGGCATTACATCAAATCCATGCCAGTGAGTTACAGAGTGTGTCACCTTTGCCACTCTCAGCCTGCCTTTGAACCAGGAGCAGAAATGACATGCTGACTGTTCCCCAGCACAACCCAGACTGGGGAGGTGGGTGATCAGAGTTGCCATGATCCCCTGGAAATTAATAAGCACAGATGCCTGATGTGATGGTCTGAGATAACAATACATGTTAACAAGCAGGCCTTGAGAATGAAAGAGTAATTAGAAGGTTAAATACACTTTCTGACTCTTAATCATATTTGAAGCATCCTAAGCCAACAACACCTAACCCCTTCTCTTAGCACTAAACTCAGGCACTTCAACAAATTATTTTTTAAATTACTCTGGGAAAAGACCAGAGAGAGTTTGAGGAAGTCTTTTGCTCAACAACACCAATAACAGTTCAGGTCCAATACCATCTGACTGCAAGATACAGGCAGGAGAAATTCCTCACAGTAAATTCTCTTTTCATCTCAGACAAAATTAACTGCATTCACACATGTTTAAGAGTAATTGAACTTCAGTAACAGCTCAGAGAACACAGAGATACACCTGATTTTACAGACTAATCTGAAAATACTATTTCTTTGCTTGTCAATATAGAAGCACCGTTTTCTCTTCCTATTAAAGAAATAATAATTAAATGACTAAAATCCTAAGCTATCATCTAACCCAGGCAGTGCTTTTCATCAAAAACAACCCACAAAGTTCCTCAGCAATATTTGCCCAGTCTGCCACGACTTAAAATTAGTGCAGAATAAATGATGCACAATCTTGTTCTCTAGTCTGGCATTTTTCTCTCAGAATACTTCTGGCTTTTAAAAAAAAAAAAATCATCAAAGCAGCTTGCAATATGTTGCACCATGTAATTTATTTCCAAGCTTCTACAAATTAAGACTTAAATCTTGAATCTCACATGTTGTGCATTCAAAGTTCTCCCAAGTTGTTAGGGGAAAATGTTGAATCAAACTCCACACACCTACGGAAAGAAATATTTTAAAGTGGGGCCAAAAAAAATTCACCACCACCACAATTTCCATCTTTAGAAAAATGCTGCAGAACTGTCAAACTGTTGCCTAACGGCCGCTCTTTGGCTGCAAAAACTAAATAGGATCAGCCTATCTGTTAAGATTGCTGCTATGACAACAACTCCAGCAACCAGCTATTTTACTGAGCCAGCTAAAAATAAATCTTTTAGCATTAAATGTATTGTAAACAGATAGCATAACAAGCATGTAGAAGCTGATAATTTTCAGCTAAAAGGCAGAAAATTCGTATCTTAAAAGAGTTTTTATTGCAAGGGAAAATGAAGATAAATTGAAGAATGTAAAAAAAGATATGGTGGTAAGTTAAAAGAGAAGTTCAATCACTTCTTTAAAGGAAGCTGTTTTATCCATATCCTTTATTTGCTCCGTAGAGCTCAAGATGGTTTTTCTAAAATTGTAAGAAAATGAGGTTAAAAGACGACAGAGTGAGGAAAGAAATCAATATCAAAAGGCATAGTGGCTATTCTTAACCAGATTAGCTGTCTCCTTTTCATCTGTCTGTGCTTTTAAACAATTTGCTAAGTTAAAACAAAGCTGCCACCCTTCCACTCCACCCCAAATAATCAAATTACTTTGTTTCATAATACTCCCACCCCTGCTCATATCTCTTGGGGCTACAGTCTAAGATGAAACAGAATACTGCAAATGAGTAATCAGAATCGGTTGGATCCATAAAGTCACAGGCTTGCTTTAAAACAAGACAACTTTTCTAAAAGCAAGTTGAGTCTTTCTCATGGTCTGGATGCTTAAGGGAAGTCAGCCAGCACTTCAGCTACAGGACCAACCTGCCACTTGTCCACACTATGTCCTCCAAGATCCAAGAACATCCCTTCCTTACCCTAAGACATAAATGTAGTCTGCTCCCTGCTACCTTCTCTCCTGTATTCTTCTCACCTTCAAGTGCCCCACTCCCCATCTTTCACTCTGTTCTCTCTCCCTCATTTCATGTCCCCAGCCAGCCTTCCTTCAGTCCATACTGAACCTATACCCTTTAATTTTGCTCTGATAGTCCAAAAAACCACACACAGGAACCAGCAAAGGCCCTGAGCGTTTTCTTTCTGGAAGATGTTAATCAATTTTTTAAATTATATAAAAATGGAAGAATGGTCCTGCACCACATAAATGGTGTATGCCCATATACAGTAACTGATAGCTCAGACCAAGCTGACAGAATGAGCAACATCACAGAATATGCTGAGCTGGAAGGGACCCAACAAGGATCATCAAGTCCGACTCTCAGGTATCCCAGTTCCTTCTTGCAGTGTTTTTCTCTCACTGACCTCCTTTATTGCTACCAGGACAGTGGTAACTCACAGGCTAGGCCATCAGCAATGGTTTTGTACCCTCTCTAAAGGAGGTTTACACAGCCCAGCAAATGAGGAGGGTGTAAACACTAATGCATGACACACACACAAGGGAACTGGTTGTCATCACCTGTAAGATGAGTCAGGAGTTCACCCATAAAACACTGCTCTTAATAGTGTTAACAGTCATGAAATGAGTTAAACAAAGCAGCAGGTCAAAAACTAGACTGCTGATACTCCATGACTTTCCAAGCTGTCAGAACAGCTTATTACTATTTCACCATCCTGCCATCAAAACAACAGTGGAGAAAACAAACACAGCCTGCTGATGTTTTGCTCTCTCACTTCTCTGTCCAACAGCTCCTGCTCTCTGTCCTGGGCCAGCTCAGCTCCACCTAAAGCAAGAAAGTCACACTGGGCAGGAGCATTAGCTGCTCCAAAAACCCACAGACCTGCTTCAACTTCTCAAATCAATGAAAGGCAATGGAAATAAATATCCCTACCAAGCAAACAGTGCAGGGAAAGTAAGAGGAATCCAGTAACCTGAGCTATCATAGACTATTCTCCCAGATTTCCAGCTATTTCAGAAGGAGCTTTAGAAGATCAATTTCTATTTAATTGTACGTGAGAAGAAAACATCTTTTTAGAAGTTTTCCACTGTGGTACTTTGGAGTCCTGCCTCTTATACTCTCACTAAATATATCAAAGCACTTTCAGAACAGAGCAGTTTTTAGCTACAAGCTTATAAGCCAAAGACCTCCTACCTTTCACAGTCTGGAAACCACATTCACCACAAAGGTTCAGGGGAAAAGATGATCTAGGTAACACTAACAAGACAGTGGGAGGCTTGGAAGGTTAAAAGATCAGAAGGAAGGTGTTGTCACATGGTATTTGTTCAAAAGTAACTCAAAGAAGCAGATTCTTCAGGCAGCCTTAAAGCAAACACACTAGTTATAGATCCCTTGATCACTAGTTATCAAGTGTTTGATCAGGTACAAATTCACAGTATTAAAAAGTTTCCCAATACAAATCTAATTCTATTCTCCCAACTTTTAAAGTAAGTTTTTGTGTAAAACAAAGTTTAGACCCATCAGAAACAAGAAGAGTAAGTATTTAATTTTTTAAGACCATATAATCATCACCTAAAGTTTTTTGGTGGGTACACTTCATTTTCCAGCCCAAACTCAAGTTTAATTCTTAAAAAAAACCTTGAATCTCACTCTACACAGATTAAGGTGTTTGCTGGGCAGCTCTAAATATGCCAACCTACAGCATCCAGCTGCATGTGGGGAATTCTCCCTGCATGTCTCTCCCCAAATCAGAAGAGTCAAAGACACTTCTCAGACATGAAGTGCAAATTCCCTCGCCGGGCCACAGATCAAGACATTGAAGGAAAACAATCATTTCCTCACACATTCAGAGTTCCAGGTCTTACTGTACCCATCTTAAGTACAGTCAATCTCCTCTGTCAGTTTTTGCCTCTCCCATTCCCCCTTGCTATGTTTAGATCACCCTGGGCACAGGGTTTTATTTTAGTTCTTATCCATTCCTGTTGCAACCAATTCTTGTTGAGATGTAAAGCAGCCACAGCAGCTCATGTTGAGTGATGAACAGTGTGCTTCCCCTTAGCCTACTTTTTGGAAGAATAAAAAAAGGACAGAAATCACAAAAGGTCATATACCAACCACTTCTGCTTTCGTGGAGACCTCATGGATACTCCAAGTGTGGTGTTTCTTCTGCCTCATGGGAGGAGAGAGCCAGTCCTAAAGCACAGCTGAGAGGATTTATTACTCTCAAATACTCTGCACCTCAGGAGTAACAATTCAGGTCAAATCTGCCTTAAAATCATTTCTGTCACTCCTTATTCTACACTTCCTGAGGCCAGGCTGCCACAAAATCCATCAGCACAGGGGCTGGGAGATTCCAGAAATTTAAATAATTAAAATTTCAAAGCCATGTTCTTAGGTTTGAAGAAACAAGAAGAGGTAATTGATTCTCCCATTCTCCATGGTATGGCATATAAATCACTCCTCCACACGCTGATAGGATGATTCAGAGTGACTGAGTCAGTGTACTGCTCTGCCACATCAGCTTTAAATAATTTAAAAAAATCAACTTAGGTATTGTTCACTCACTTCCTGCAACCAAATCTTAATGTGATACTGTCCAATTAAAAATGCCAATTACGTTTTCAAAACAATATGCCATCAATCTTGTACATTTTATTTTCAGACACACTAAGGAGTACTAGTAAAGGTTCTGTTGGTACAAGCAAAACTGTGCACTAGGTACAGAATTCTGAAGTTAAGCAGTCAGAAAGTCACCTTTTAAAAAAACCCAAAGCTGAGCACAAGTAACTTCTTCAACTGGGTTATTCTAAATGTTTGTTTAGACAGTAGCAGACAACAACAAAAAAAAGGCAGAGAGATGATGTCTATCTATACTGCTCTCCAAATCTGAACAGGACACTTGGCTCTGACCATCTGTTTGAAGTTTGAAGACAACAATATCACAATTTATAATTAAAGATGAAATAGCCTAAGTTGTTAAATAACATCACAGTTCTCAAAGGGAGTAAATAAAAATATACCATTCTGACCATGTGAGCAGCTTGCTGCTGATTCCAATGAGTCCTACTTCTGCCTGTAAGTGAAAAAACTGTGAAAGAGGAAAAATCAAAGTACTGAACATGCTAGAAAGCAACTTGAGGAAACTTTTTTTCCTTTCAGACTGACAGGGATTGTACGTATGGACAATTTTCAACACATTTTTCTGCATTCACCCAGGAACAAAGAGATGTTCTTAAATGAAAATCATATTGTAGCCAAAGTCTATCCAAGCTCTGGAAACACGACTTGGGTTCAAGGGCTTGTCTCAAAAGAGCACTGCAATCCAATCCACAACTACAGAACTTGCATTAAATTCAGAATTATATTTGGGGATGAAACAGAAATCTGAGTAGGTATCACTTAGCTTTACATACAGATTTTTCTTCCTGCTCTTCTTACTCTGGCTGAGTCACGTCAAGAAATGAATATTAAATCTGATCTTTTTTTGTTTTAATGAAATTTTTGAATTTTTTGTTTCACACAAAATTCCACAACAAGTACATGGCTGAAAAGAAACTTGGGAGGAAGAGTTGCACAATTTAAACGACAGACAACATGAGCCAGAGGAGAAAAAAGGAGGATGCTCTAAAAATGTAATTTTACTTTTCCCATATACAGTCACAGTAGTAAAAAGTTGTATTTCAACAAGAACAAAGCAATTCTTCAGAATTCAAATGACGATGCTGAAATTGCTTATTTGCCTCTCCATTGGTAGGTGCTCATCTCCACCACCAGCATTTACAAACCTAAATGATTTCTCAAGTACTCTATAAAAGATGCGTTTAAGAGCCCATTGTGTGTTTAAACCATTTAAATAATGGATCTTATTCAAACTAAATCGCATGTCCTTCTACAGTAGGATTCTTTTAACAGCGGGAAGGCTATTTGCCTTGTGAAAACACATAAGCTGCTTAAGGTTCAAATGCCTGGAGATATAGATATATATATATATTTTGCATGGATATGTTCTGTGTGTTGATTTTTATCTATTTCCTGCAATGCACCACTGCAGCAGCAAATTCCACATGAGAGCAAGGGGCTTGCCAAGACCGCAGTAGTGTAGGCTCAGATCTGCTCCAAAATCTATTCCTTCCCCTCCCCTTTCCCCACGTCAGCAAATCGTGGCAATGTTTCTAAGTGTCCTATTAGGTATCGATCCCATAACTGCGAGCACGTGATTTGGGAAGCAATTCAAGGAATAAGCTGAACAGCCAAACCTGCCTGAAGCTGTGCAGGGTTTGTATTAAAGCCTGCCCATGCTGCAGAGAGTGCCTTTTGCCCTGCACAGAGCTGAGAAAGGGGGTTCTCCACAAGAAGGCAGGTATGTTCTCAGGGAAGTTTGCCATAGTATTTGGATAGAAATACTCCAAATAAGAAAATTAAAAAGAAAGTTCAGGATATGTAGGATCGAAGCCCTAACAAATCCTACAGGCTTGTTTCAAAAAGCACAGATAATCCAGGTATCTTTCAACTTCTCTAAGATGTCCATAAAAATATGGGAACTTAATTAGCTCACATCGAAGTCAAAGCAATTGCTCTGGTAGGAAAGATGGATGGGATGATGGTACAGTACAGATTCTCCACGACATGACTTATTTATGGTTCAAATACCCACAGCAAAAAGGACGATTAGTAGAAATTGAGCAGCACCAGTGACAGAGGGCATCAGTTAGTGACTGTTTCATCTTTAAGGCCCCTTCCAACCCAAGTCATTCTATGATGTAAAACCCCCCCAATGCCACAGTGAATAGGGCAGATCCACTGCAGAAACAAACCAAAAAGCACTGGTCTGGTTGAAAAGATAGATTTCTGCTTTTAAAAGCTTCAAATGAGTTACGTATCTATTGTCAAAACTTGAGTTCTTATACACGACATTTTTATATTTACTGTGGCAAAGCAAGCCAACCTGTAGCACAGAAATCAACCCCATTGCTCCCAACTTCTCTGACAACTGTGGGTTTCAGTGATGGTAACAGAACAAAGCAAACAAGCCAAACCCTTTTCTTGCATTAAGAACAAAACTTCCACTTTCTCTAACAGCAGTGAACACAAATTCTAGTCCTCTCACAGCACCTACAAGAAAAACCATTATAAAACAATAAGATAAACTTCCCTTTTGGTTTTACAAGAGCTATACAGAACATTTGCTGGTTCTCCTTTCCAAGACCCATTTGCCCAAAGCACCACAAACTTTTCCCAAGAAGAATATTTCCTCTTAAAACTCCACCATAAAAACGTGTGACACAGAGAGGACCATTAATCCCCACAAAATAAACAGTCTCCAACATGGACCAAGGGCATCCTCTAAAAGTACACAGCAAGTCTTCTGGAGAAAGTAAGACAGAACATCCCCAGGGTCTCAAACAACAGTGCCTTCCCCAGATGAAGCATGAAATTGCCCAAAATGTTGCCCAGAGAAGCTGTGGCTGCCCCATCCCAAGGGTTCAAGATGAGGTTGGACAGGCTTGGAGCAACCTGGGACAGTGGAAGGTGACCCTGCCCATGGCAGGGGGTGCAATGAAATGAGCTTTAAGATCCCTTCCAACCCAAACCATTCCACAACACTCCTTATTCAAAAAAAAAAGAAAGCATAATGGACAAACTAGAAGTTTTGCTTGTCTAGTCCCACTTATGATATTAAGACATCAGCATCTCAGGGCATACTTATGTTCAGGAATACTTCAAGCCAACCTGTACAATGCTGCCTTGGAACAGCCAGAGTGAAAGCAAATCCTCAGTGTGCTTGCAAAGAACATGCTCTGATATCCAGTAAGCTGAGGCTTAGCATTTCCTCATACCTCAGTACAAAACAAATTAATAATTCATGTTACTAGAGCTAAAGAAGAGGCCTTTCATTCACTAGAAAACTTTCATGCAAATTTGCAAGCCTAAAATTGTGGAGATAAGACAGAGGTGGCCAGAACTGCAATTTACCCTTTAGAAAAAAAGATTCAGACAGATGGATATTCTGAACTCTAAAGACAGGCAGGTCAGCATAGCAAAAAAAACATTATTAAAGCAATATGAACATAAAATATGTTCTGGAAAAGGAGCTTTGATTTCTCACACTAAAATTGGTAAGATGAATGAAAGCATCTTCAGAAAAAAAAATCAACGGGGAAATAAACATTTTCATTACAGAAATTTACTCCTTTATCCATTTAGAGTTTGCTAATTGCTGCAGTCCCACAGAATAATCATTAATCACTAAGTGTGCAGGAAAGTGGGCGAGGGATTCTTAGCGAAGAGCTTCTGTCTTTTTCCACCGAATGTACAGCCAAATAGGCTGTTTTAACACTTCGGGATGGATTTAGAACATTAACTTGCCTTACCCTCCTCCCAGAGGAGGGAACTGGGAGGGGGGTGCTGGAAAACTCTGTCTCTCAGCATCAGGGCTCAGGGAATTCTGGCCCCTGTTGTTGAGGAAGCCCTGGGGAAGGGGTGCTTTGCAAGGAGAGCAATTTGAAATCACCTAAATGGAATCACAAAGCAACCAAAACCCACCCAACCTGTACCACCAATGTCAGGACTGTTAAAGACACCTCCCTGGAGTTCTTGTTTCCAGCCTCACTGCAGTTTGTTGGCTACATCTGAAGAGACCTTCTCATCCTCTCTTTTTTTCCCAGCAATATCCAAATACTCAACAACACTTGGTTGGTTGGTTTCTTTAATGTACCAATCATGAGTGTTAAGTAAAAATCTTTATATTCCCTTCTCAGAGCTGCCTGTAGGCCATTAAGAGACCACAGATCATGTATTAGTGTCACTGCTCAGTTCAGAAGACCTAAGCAGAACATTTCTGAATTGAGATTTTTAAACAGCATACAGAAATTAATGTCGATGCTTTTAGTATTTTATTCTGTATATTAACTAAAGGAGTGCTTTGAAAGTTATCTTTGTTGCTGTTTTTTTATTTCATCACATGCAAAAGTTTACCCTTTTATAAGAGTGTAATTACGAATGTAATTATTTGAGCCTTTTTGAGGTGTTGTCATCAGTAATTTTGACTCCAAATAATTTACTGTGATTCTGATCAGTCACAAGTTAATAAACATGAGGCAAACCTGTAAGTGAATGGAGCTGACATCCAGGCCCTAAATCTGTCCAGTGACATTTGTGTAAAGGAAAAAAGAAAGGTCTAGAGCCCCAGTGCAATGCAATTCTTTGAAATGCAACATGGAGAAGCAGCAAAGAGATTTAAATCCCCCCCCTGTCCCAGCTCAGGCTGCTGCCTACAAGGAGAACAGGAGAGCATTTACAGGAAGGTCAGAAGTGACTCACCCTCTCAGCAATGGGAGAAGTTTCTACTCAGAGCACCTTTGAACTTGAATTCACTGAAAGAATTTGTCCTCAGTATTGTGAGAAGTATCAAAACAGGGTTACAGAGATGGCTTTCTGTTGTTAGTGGAGATTTTATTATCATTGTTATGGGTTTGGAGTGTTTTTTATTTAATTTCCAAGCAGCTGCTGCATCTTATTAAAAAAAACCCCTCTGCTGGAACCAAGAGGGAAGTGGCCAGAGCTTTGTATATTTGACTAGCACTATATGAAAAATGTTCATATTCAGCATAAAGTCAGAAGAAAAAATATTTTCTGCAAATACACAAAGAACAAACTTGCACAACAATTCCAGCATCACTGTTGTAGACTTGTAAACAGTGACTCATGACTGTTTTGAAACAGAATTTCTCTTCCATGTTTCACCTTCTAACATCGATTCTGCTCATTGATAATTTGGATCAAATTGGAAAGACACAGGGCTGAATTTCAGAGAATGTGAGTACCTGGAAATTTTATCAACTTCAGAGGTAGCTGCAGCAACCCTGAAAATCAACCCATCAGGAGACCCCAGCAGAGTGCTATACCTTGATGAGATTCATCATCACCTACAGCAAAAGACACCAAGATTTGACAAGAACATTTTGTGCTGACCAGCCAGACCCTGCTCTCTTCACTCCTCTTCTGTGTTTAGGAGGGGAGGTGCTAAAACCATTAACTCAACAAAGGCTGGTCCCTTTAGTTTAGCACCATTCACATCCCACCAGCATTATTTCCACATCTTCCTTTTAGTGGGCTGCTTGATTACATAATGCTGCACGCTGAAAACAAAAATTAGTAGATTATAGTGCTCGGTTTCATTTATGGACATTGTACTTGGTTTGTCATTTAATGCAAAAAGCATTCGTTTAATTTAAAGCATGGATATAAAAATTAGTTACAACCAAACAAATGCAGACTGCAGCAGCCAGCTGGGCTCAGTGGCTAGGAAAGCTTATTAGGCAGAGCACATGCTTTTAGCTAGAACACACCTCTGCATTCCAAAAAGAAATCCCAGCAGGACAGCAAGGTTTCACAACACAGGGATAAGAAAAGCAAGCAGAAAAACTCCCAGGCTGTTAATTACAGTGAAGGTCTATTTCATAATATCAACAACAGAGCTTTCTTCCTATTTTCCTTTCCCTTTAAAGGATGGAAATAACACCAAGCTAAGGCACCTCCATTTTTGCCCTGTTTTGAGGAGACGCCTGTTTCACCCACCCTCTACTGTTCCCACAGAAGGGCTGCAGAAGAAAGAGTTAAAATACAATCAAGTGCAGATATCACTACTTTCAGGACCTAAACCAAGCCCTCCATCCTTGACATAAAGCATGAAAGCATAATGTAGGAATTATACAGTCTGTCTATGTAAACATCAGTTTCCTTCTGAATTGATTAGGTTTCATAAAATTCTAAAGCCTCTATTAAAACATGAAAGATGGAAAAAGTAGATGATATTTCAGCTGAAGTGCTACCCAGTCCTGGTGAGATAAAAACTCACCTGGCTTCACACTACCTAGTACAGCAAATCCTGAGTCTCCCTGTAAGTATCTTCAGGAGAGTGTGAGAAGTACAAAAAGCCCCCAAATCAACCAAAACCAGAACAACTCCTTGACACTTTGCCCCACAAAAGACTTCTCTTCCAAAGTAATTGGACAGTTCCAAGAACCATTTCTGGAAGCCACCTCCAAGCAATTGTTAGTAACCTCCCGAAAGGAGAACAGCTTTTACTTAAGCAATTGAAAAGCTGAACTTAACTTTAAAAAATCCTAAAAGTGTTCCAGCTCTTGAACCTACTCAGAGTTCTGCAGAACAGGAACCATCAAGACAGAACTCTTGTGACATGAGGCCACTGTTTCATCCCACGGTGCATCTTTCTGACAGTCCTTCAGAACTCGTAACATGCACATTGCTTCACATTCTCACAAAATGCTCCTGAAACTAAAATACCAGAAATCAAGTCACAAGAAAGCAGAGGAAAACGTTTAAAGGTGTTGAAGATCATCTTAAAACTTGATCTAAACTAAAACCTGCTTATAAATCTTAGCAACAAAGACCTGATTTTAAAAAAGAAGCACAAAAGGATTATCCACCTTCAGGTTTAACTCCTGCCTTTACACATGTATTGAAAATAAAACCCTCTCACCTTCCAGGTGCTCTACAAGCCCTTATGTCTGTGCCCTGTAAGCAAGAAAAGGAACATGCTACATAATACATAATGTTTTCCACCTCTTTTTTTTTGTGAAGACATGAAGATTTCTATTTAAGATTTAATTTTGTCCACCGACAAAGAGCTAGAACAGTACTTTGATGTAGAAGACAATTTGCCTGTCAAAGTTAATAAATTACTCCAGTTATTCTTTGATTAATCACACAGAAATTAAGAACTCAGAGAAAAGATTCTCTAAGAGAGGGGACATTTTTCAGAAACTTTACAGGCAAGTTCAAGTGGTTTTCATCAGTCCTGTGAATCTGTGCCCAGGCACTTCTGTCTCAGTAGTAACTGAAATTAATGTGCCAAAGGGCTTAATTAGAGCAGGATTTCCTGCCATCCCATTTCTGATAATCAAATGATGGCAATGGTAACTGAGGAGGGAACAACAGGGAGACAGTGCTACCTACATGTTTTAACCCCAAATCCGCACTGGGACTTCCCAGTTCTCCATCCCAGGTAAAACTCATGAAAAAAAGAGTCATCAAATCTATTAATACTCCACGTGACCCTGTGGACAAGTGGTTTTGCACTGCAAATTCATCCCTGCAGTTTTACTAGAGACAAGTCCAATGATTACACTAAAAAGTGGTGTGAGAAAAAAATACCCATAAAGGGATGGGTCAGGAATGCCAGGAAGGAAGAGGAAAAACAGAACTCCAGTGAACGTGACAACTTCAAAGATCAAAACTTCAACTCTCCCTTTTCTTTCACTGACTTGTGAAACTTTGCATTTTGAAAAGAACTATCCTCCATATATGACCCTTCTTTTTCAAATGAAAATATAGCTTATGTACCTACAGACATATAATGTGTTAAAGTCTAACCATTCTACTTAGAAGAGAGAAAAGGGAATTTGAGCCTTAGTTTCCTGTAAAGATGGTTTCAGAATCTAATTTATATACCTGACATTGAGCACATACTGAGGAGCAGGAAGGACTGCAAATTTTCAACTAATAATATCTTAACACAAGAATAGTTTGTATAGTGGGAAAAACCAGGTTTTTTTGTAGAGGCCTTAATCTATTTATATCTACTTCTATTAGTGACACAGACATTCAGTAGCTGGTATCACACACTTGGACAGAAGCAGAATCTGTAAGAGCAGAGAGAGCTTTGAGAAGGGACAAATGCAGAGATAAACCACAAGCCATTCCTGGGTTCTGGAGCACGTGCACCTGACAAATTAGGGGCATGTGGCATTTCAGCAATACCAGTGCCTGCAGAAGAGGCTTGAAAGAAGAGAAAAAGCCAGTCTGCTTATGCATTCCAGGTGATTGCCAGCAACTCCTCCTGCACCTGCCACTGATTCACGGAGACATGGCAGTCAGAACTACAGCTCTGTCACATTTGTCAAGCAGAGAAAGACATAACTTAGATTCTACCTGACACTAGCAAATACTGGGCCCACAGCATGTCTATTAACACTGATAATTAAGATAAGTAGCATTTCATTTAGCAAAAGGGCATCTGTACAGCAAAGCTGCAGACAGCTTTCAGAGAAAGAATTACTCAGATATAATTTACAGTTTATTGGAGAGTGTGAGAGTGCACGCATTTTTGTGTCAAGCAGAACATAGAACATTTCAGCTGTATAAATATAATAATCCTGTGATTTAAATCATCTATTTGGAAAGCCAAAATCATAGACCTGAGGACTCCCACCTGGAAAAGAGACACTAATGAAAATTGGAACATACATGGGTGGAAGAAATTGCTTTTTAACTCCTATAACAAAACAAATTCATCTTTTATTTAGAGAGTAAGTCAGAAACACTGACAGCAAAACACATCCAAAGAAAATACCAAAAAGGATAAATGGGGGGGAAAATCATGCATGTGGCCTAGCTGTGCTGCTCTGACAAAACACAGCAGACCTTGAGGCCTCTTCAACTCATTGTTAAATTAGTGAACCTGAGCCTTAAAAAGGCAGAGAAAGAACAGATTCTGTACTACACTGGGTGCCACACACCTTGAAGCATCTCAGATTACCAGTCTCCACTTTTCCTGCCCAAGGTTAAGCAAATTACTAATGACTATATGAGCACATTTTTTTAAACATATATACACACACCCCTAAAACCCCTAATTAAAGTTAAAAAGTCCCCATTACAATGGTATTCTGTGCAATGAAACAAAGTATTAAACCATCAAAATTGAGACTTTCAAAAGTTAACATCTGGAAATACATTTATATTGGTAAAAAAAGCCCAACCAAACTCTGAGGTCTGACCAACAGGAACAGCACAAAAAAGAAATAAATAAGTGTTCTCACAGGCTTTCTAAATACCAGAACGCATTTTCTCATCATACAGTTCTGGTCTCTCATGATATGAAAGGAAGTTCAATAGGAGTTTTCCATGAGACACTAGAATTGAAAGAAATAAATTTTATAACCATTTACTAGAATTATTTGCATTTTAAATAAAACAATAGATGAAGTCACTGTATGAATAACCCTAATACAACAGAGCAATGACTGTTCAGTGGACCAGAGCTCAGGAACTGAATACAGACTGACTGCAACAACCTAAGGGACTTTTCTTCTTTTATGGTTAGGGAAAACTTTACCACAAGCAACTACTAACCCAGCCTTTACATTCACCTTTGGACTGTTTTCAGTTAATTACCTATACACACATCTACATAATAAAACACCAAATCAATGTGAGGCACTGCCTGATAGATGAGACAGAACAGTGCAAAAAGTTTAATGAAGCACAGGCTTAGGAAAGAACCAACCACACACTTCAAACACACAGACTGCTGGCAAAACTAATAAAATTAATGCTTTGTTTGTTGATCATACATTAATTACAATTACAGTTTTATTGCTCTGTATTTTATTCAAATATACCCCAGTGTTTCTTGACACAAATCTACGCTTCAAAAAATCAACAGAGTCATTAGAAAAGCTGTACAAAATTAGTGCATTGAGTATTATTTCCATAATTTCTCCTAAAAAATGATTAACAGACATTAGATACCATGAACAGGGCTTGTTAGGGACTTAAGGATATACTCATTTGGTTTTCCATTGAAGAAAAAAGTTCTCCTTTGCCATTGGCTTTCCATCAGCCAATAGAATGTTACTTCAAGACTCTCTCCAAGAATAAGGAGTATTGGGATAATTAAGAGATCTTACATGCTACTGCAGCACCAGAGTGAAGGGGGTTTAATTTTCAGACTGACAGAAAAGGTTTCCTGTCTTAGGTGGTTTTAAATTTCATTTTCAACACATGCATTTAAAAAAAAAAAAAAGAGACAAAAGAAAAAAGCAAGAAGGTCCATCCACAGGAAAAAGCAGTGTCTACACAGTGATTTCTGCTGATTCACAACATCCTTCAGGAAATCAACACTGCCGGTGCCAAGGCCTCATGGTAACAATGGTGTACAGGAGAACACACAGCTGGAGCAGGCAGAATCAGCTGTACCACCAAACATCACCCTGAAATCACATTTCCTCTTGGAGGTACAGAGGGGTACTCACCCCTGAACAGCACTCTGGCTTACTCTCTGCTGCTTGAGTAGCCTGGCACTAGCTCATTCCCTGGTATATCCTCACTGCTTCCATCAGAGGTGTCCTGCACACTGGCATATTGAAAAATACTCTTCTCTCATCATCTCCCCACCCAAAACAAAGAGGCTTTGTCTCCAACTCTTCTATGTTCCCTCACTTTGTATTAGATGTTGCACAGGCTTCCTTCCATCCCATTATTTTCAGTTTACTCACTTTCCACACAGAACCTGCAAAGTTTTCTTGTTGTGCTAGAAGGTAATAACTTACACCAATTTCAGAGAAACCTGAACAAACCAAAGCACAGATGGCAACAGGGGCTCTGTGGGTGAATTTCAGTTCTCTCCCCAAATCAACAAGAATGGTCTGCTGGAATCCACAGCTTCCCCTCAAGCAGGGAATGCATCTGATGCAATCTCCCAAGTTACCACATTGCATTCCACCCGGGAAACATCATCAAAAGGTAGGACTCCACAAGCTGTAAATGACTGAGGTCTGAAATCAATCAGTTCAAGCAAACAGATGAGCTTAACACTTCTTGTCTCCCAAGTGAACAACTCAATTTGGGAGGAGGGAACAGCTAGACTTGAAGATCTGAAACTGCAATCTCGCTGGGAAAGAGAGAAGTAAGGTCTTTCCTTTTCTTCCCCACGCTACACAGACATTAAAGTTTTCAGAAACTTTTCATTATTTATTGCTCCCAACATACTAACAAATATTCTTTAGCAGATGAGACATACTTTTTTGCATGCTCTTCCATTGATCTGAGTCGTCCTGGTTTCCAAAAAGCTAAGACAGACTTACCAACACTTAGGTTAGGGCACACATTAACTGATACACAGCAGCTCATTAAAGCTCCAGATCCCTCACCAAAGTTAAATAACAGCAGGCATTTGTGCATGTTTGGCATTGCTAAAAATGAGGGGGGGTGGGGGGGGAGACATTGTATTTTTGTATTTGCTAATAAAAATAACCCCAGTGCAATCTGGTAAGAACAGAGAACTCATCTAAGCACATCCCTGCTCCTGCACTCACCAATGCAGAACCAGGAATAAATTCAACATCTGTAATGCACAGATTGAGCCTCAGACCACTCAGATGTGGCAGTGGAGGCCAGAAACATGACAGAGAAGTCAACCTTTCTCTGCTCAGCTCCCAGGAGCTGTGCAGGCTACCCCAGCAGCAGGACAAAATTGTTTGGGCTCTTAAAGCCCTTGTACAGGGAAAAACATAAGGCTGATAATATACATCACAGCATTGGGTTGGGGAAACAAGGGAAACGTGGCAGTTACGGAAAAATATTCTTTTATCTGAGCAAAAACCAGAACTGCCTTGGCATACTGCACTTGAAAAACCAGTTAAGAGCTCAAAGCCAAATCAGGGGATTCTTGAGGAAAGTATTACAATTGCAAATCACCAGTAATCTCACAGAGTAAAGCAAAAATATTCCATGAGATCCAATACAGATTTCTAGTCCTGATCTCTTGCTTTGTCTCTATGGTTATAAACATGGATAGTGTTTGGGGGACAAACACATGGTCTTTAAGCCTTAACAGCAGGATTAAAAAGCATTTGAGAGCACTGCCTGAGGCCTTGTTGAGAGTACCTGAAAAGCTCTCCCTGCCAAGCAAAGAGGTGGTTTACTCAGGTCTAAAAGAAGCCCTTCCCTAGTTCTGATTTTCAATGCAATGTTTCCTATAATCCAATAGTGCAAAGAATTGAGGCACAAGGAATGAGAAGCATGGCACACAAGGCTTGAGTAATATTAGAGCAAACTCTCCAACACTCCATTTTTGCCTGAATTTTGGCCTATAGGAACACATTTGTAATAATGTAACTTCTACTGCAACTTCTCCTAAAATACAAGACAGGATTAAAGTTATTGGTGACACAACGCCCAGCCACTTTACATAATGAGATTTAAACTGGAAATACACTGGGAAAAGCACGTTAGCAAGTTCATGTCTGACTAAACAATCAGTAAATCTCAATTGCTTGGTAATCAGACACCACCATGCACAAACAGTAATGGATACCTTGTGAAAAAACCTACATAACTTGCAATTTTCTACAGCACATATATGAGGGTAAATGTTAAGCTGTGCTGGGGGACTCAGATCCTGTACCAAAATGCCACCTTATTTTCCTCTTCAGGGCTCCATGGTGTCTCAGAGACAAAAGAGCTACTGATGTAAAGGACTTGTAAAAGCCTCACAAGTGACCCTGCCACAAGTGGTGACTGGTAATCCATGATGTGGTTTACAGAGTCATCTTCCAGTGAGCCCAAATAACAAGGAGTTTGTAAGTTACAGCCATAAACTCCATGCACGGGATATGCATCCTTGGGCATTAAGAGTAGCATAAAAATAAAATCCCCAATGAGAGAAATCCTAAGCACCTAAGCTAACTCAAGTGGTTGTAACTAAACAGCATCTTTAGGCCAGTGCCTAGATAAGCTGGTAACCAGAGCTCAAAGTTTCTCCTGCTTTTGGAAGATCCTAAGGACACATGGCAGAAGCTACAGTACTTCAGAATCAAGCCAACCTAGTCATTGGGTTATGCTCTTAAAGGAAACAAAACTTCCACAGCACCCAACTATAGCAGAGAACAGAACTGAAACAACAAGGGAGACACTGTTTAATTCCTTTTTAAACTCCCCTCAGCCTACCTTAAAAGCTTTCCTTCCCTTTTATCCTGAACACAAACCAGAATTCACCTACAAGAAAAACCAGAAAAATTAGCCACAATCAGAAGTCCACCAACCTCTTTACTAGTGTTACACAGGAATGTGTTTCACTGTATAATAGTTTTTCCTCCCTGAAGTCAGAACAGTCATAAAAAAGGGGGAGGGGAGGCTGATTGCACGAGTCCTACAGCATCTGGCTATGCAATAAGACTCTTGAAATAATTTTCTCTAGTGTAGCATATAGCCAACAAATCTGGCAAGAAGGAACTTTCAGCATGTGTTGCTGTGACAGCAGTGAATTATCACCCCAGTCTGCAGCAAGATTAACACTTACAACCTTGGCACGAAGAACAGTCTGCTCAGACTCTGTGGCAGGAGGAGTGCTCCGTGCTCAGGCTCGAAAGGGTGGGCTCACGGTAAGGAATTAAGAGCACAGAAATGCAGACATTTGCCTGAACTGTAAACAAACAGATAATTTCTAGGGAAAAAGGCACTGTACAGCCAGAGAAGTAGGAGCACCAAGGAAAACTCATGGGATGGAAGAAAAAAAAGAATAAGCAGCCATTGCAAATGTGGTACTGCCTATGATAGAGGATGTGCTCCAAAGAACAGATCCAGAACAAAAATTGGGAAACACCACACTGGACTCTGCCTGCTATGAAACAATGAAGTATCCAGTCAAACCAAGCTGACATGAAATAAGCTGCTCTGAAAGCCTGCTGCTAATTGTAGAAAAAAGCCACAGATTCCAACTTAGGGCATCAGTTGTGACAAGTTACAGAGTTTGCCACATTTTGTGCGTTCTGCAGCAGAACCTGCCACTACCTGGGAGTTAAGGACAGGTTCAAAATCAGCTCTGGAAGCCTCACTGTAAGGTCAGAGATTACATTACAGCAAACCTTTTCTACTAAGCAGTAGATTCATCATTATCCATTCCACTTTTCCAGCTAACTGGCCATAAAGAAACCTGAAAACAAAGCTTCTTACCACAAGTTCTTAAACCAAAAGCTGCAGAGGGAAGTGAAGGGGGACACAAAGCTGAAGAAAACCTTGTGGAATCTCCTTCCTGCTTGAACACTCATCATGCTTAGACCTTCTTTTGCTCTGCAGAATTGACAGGACTATAAAGCATCTGCTCTTTGATCTGGTTTGCTACATTTTTTTCTATAAACAGTTCAGGGATTCCACCATTCATCAGCCTCAGTTCTAATGCAACTTTACTTTGCCTCATGAACCAGAAGAAATGTATATTAATGCTGATGGACTTGATTTCACATGTGATGTGCTCTACTTTCAAGAACTTAACTTGAAGGAAATACTCTCAGAAGTTAAGCAGTGTGAGATGAAGCACACGAATAGATGAGGTTAAGGATTCAGCACTGAGGAAGACCAGGACAAAAGGATTTCATCTCTTGAAAGAAAAAAAAAGAAAACTAATTCACTATTAGTAGTAGCTGGATATAAGAGTATTTAAAGTGACAAGAACAGTCTAGCAGGCAGGGGTTTACACAGAACAGATTTCTGCATGACAAAAGGAAAATTTCACAATTTCCTTGAAAAGCTTTATTTCAGATACTGTAATTAGATATAACACACCTGCAAACTCTCAAATACAACAGCATGAGAGAGAATTAAGAGAACAATGTGTGTTGAGAATTTTGTAAGGAAGCTGTTACAAGTCATCTACTCTCTTGCTAGGAAATTGCCTCCAGTTCCCTGAGATTCCAAGCTTCTCCAAGTAAAAAGGTAGCAAAACTATTGTGTAGCAAAGAGGAGCACACACAGTAGAAACACTTCTGTAACTGAAGGCCAGTTTACTTTGTAATGAAACCACAAAAGTGCTTTTAAAACTTAAAAATCATTTCTCACCATACTTTTCTTCCCAGTACTTCATCACTTCAAGCTGGTGTATCTTTCATGATAGACATGAAGCCTTAAATGACTTGTCTTTGCTAATAGAAGACAAAATGATGATTCCCAAAGTTATGTCATGTACTAAGAGAACCCCAGAACACCTACATTCTGTCTTCAAAAGCAGAGTTAAATACTATTTAGGCTGGAATACCATAACCACTGCTTTCTGTGGTCCATTCTCCTTCCAGGTAACTCTTCCAGCACAGATAATCACTGGGGCAAGGAAGCTACAGGGTGTATCCTTCCTTGTCTATTCCCACCAGTATCAAGACAGTTCTAGAGACTGACAGGGGTTTGTTTTTGTCTCACAGTAAATTGTTCTTCCAGTAAGTCCTTTTTACATATTACCATGTTGATACTATTTAAATCAGACCTTTGAAATATGTGCCTAAATAAAACAGGGTCACGTGCCTCACCTGGGTGGGTTTTTCAGCTACAATTGTGCATGTTGGGTTCTATCAACTGCCTGTTCAGCAAAAGCCACCAGAGTGAAATCCAGGCTTGGCAGCTATTTTGGGCTGCTGGATTAGAAGTGTGAGCTGCATTAATGGGGCAATGAGAACAAAGTCTTCTGGGTCAAGACAGTGAGGAAACACTGGGTGAGCTCGTGTGGCTCAGCTCCTCTCGAGACACTATGAGCAGTCACCAGGGAATCCCATTCTTTGAGGAATTTCACCCCTTTACTGTCTTTATCTCCTCCAGGTAGAAATGTTCAAACACCTGGTTTTTGTGGGGTACTTCTTGAGCAGCTGAGGCTATTTTACTCTGACTAAGCACTTTCTTGAATACAAAGCCAGCCAGAGCTGGATATAATGCAGTAATACCTACAGCTGATTTCACTGGTACTCTAAGAAATAGATTTCCTTCAGTAAAAACTATAAAGTCAGCTCCCCAAATGAAAGGATTAAAACTTTGTTATCTTTCATTTTTGAGCATATCTAAAGTTGTCATTTTGGGCAGTAAAATGAAGGGCTTGAGGGTTTTGATTCATTCTAATAAAAAAATATCAGCATTAACAAGCTTTTCCTTGTCTGGGCATCTTATGGATAACAGTATTTTTCAGTAGTCAGGAAAAAAAACAGGACAACATACCAGGAAACACCACACCTAATCAAATTGAAAAAATCTGTCTTAATACTGAGCATCTGTACAAGCTATGGAATTTAACATTTCACAGATAGAGTGCGGAAGCAGAAAACTAGAGAAGAGATGGTAACACATTCAAAGTATTTCAAAGCTGAAAACTGTATTATGAATCCACTCAAACAAAAAAAAAAGCACCCCCCAGATGCCCTAGCCCAGCCCTCTCCATGGCTCCACCAGTAGAAGAATAAGTGATTCCCAGGACAACTGCTTGCCTGGGGATCCCTGGCGGGGTTGCAGAGGCAGCACCTCTCGCCGACCCCAGGAAGCACGTTTGGCTTGCACTGGAGTGCTGCTGGCTCCATCTGGCACAGCAGCCCCGCAGGGCTCCAGCCAGCTGGCACTGCTCGAAACAGCCTTGGGGCTGCTCCACACTGCACAGGGGAGGAGGCCAGAGGAAAACCAGCGCCATAGAGACATCATTTACAGTCCCATTAGCCCATCAGCCCCAACTACATGCAGCAGGAGCAGGATGCAGGCACATGCCCCATGACCACATGCTTTAAAGCAACAAAAGTTACATCATCTCAGTTTTGATTATAAAAGGTGGAAATCTTTAACTTCGAGATGGGTCTGTTTAAAGAGGGGCACAAGCGGCTCATAACTTGATTACTCAGAAAAACGCTATCCATTTCATTAAATTAAATGTAATATGAAAAGTGGATTTGCTGTAATAGCTGATCACAGATTCCTGGCATTCTACACCCTCCGATTCATTTATTTTTCTCAGGGAAAGCGGGGTAATAGAAAGTTATTTGCAGATACAGGAATAAGTTCCCACAACTGCAGACACAAGCCAAGTTTCACCTATCAGGCTCAGCACACACCACATCATCTGTGAAAACAGCAGGAACAAGCACACAACTGCAGCACCAGCAGAGGTTCCTCCACAGAACCTCTGGGATGAAGTCAGTACCAGAAACACTTCAGAAAAGAAGCCATCAGTAGGAGAACACTCACACACAATCAGTCCCTGGCACAGTCCAGAGGACAGAGCACTTGTCACTCAAACTGCCACCACTCGGGTCCTCTCCCACCACCCAGACACCCCTCCCCTCGAGCTGTTTGATCAGCCCTACGTTGACGTGGAAAGCAGAGCCACTTCAGGTGAAATAATAGTAACAGGAGAGAAAAAAAATAAAAATCCTTTTCATCTTCATGTGTCCTTTCTGGTTCACAATTGCACCAACATGACACAGCAAATGGTTTGACAGCAAGAACGCACAGCCCAGAGCTGGTAATTCCTTAGACTGCTAAGGAAAGACACACGTACACCCACACCCAAAGATTTGGAATTCACATTTCCCACTCACTAGTCTTTGGTGATAATGCACAGAAAGGTCCAAATTTCACATCTTTTGCTCTCCTCTGGTACATCAGATGTTGCCTGTCCTGTACCTCAATGGCATTCCTCTCACCCAGACCATTTGCCAATTCTATGACATACTTGTTTCTCATGAGGACCCACATCTATAGCTATTTTTTATGTTTCAATACAAGCTTTTAAAACATGTCAGATTTGCTAACTCACCTTCTCCATGTCCTTTTCTTGTGTTCTTTTCACCATTGCATAAAACAACTTCTCTGCAAAACAGTTTCAACCCACAGGTACAACGTGCTTAGAGTTAAATTGCATGGTTTATAAAGAATTGCTATAATAAAGTAACTCTTCAAGTAATGGCTAAGCTAGAGTTCTATTTTTCTATAATCAGATTCTTGCAGTACATGGCCTAAGATGGCAAAAAAACCACCTCCTACTGCCCAAAATCCTTCATCAAACTTGCATTTCAGTGATGAGATGCCTCTGTGACCTCAGACATAGCAGGATCTCCTCTGCATGGATGAATATTCACATAGCATCACAAAGCCATTTATGTTTCATGTATATTTTTTTCATGCTTGACACTGTTTCACAGACTTACAGTGATCTACTCCATATAATTATAAACTTTGGTACCACCCTATCTTTGTGATTTAGGCCCCTTCATTTAGTAAACAAGTGGTCGAGAGCTACTCTCATGTATGGGCAAGTTTCAGTCAACTCTGACCTGAATCAATGAAGGAAAACGCAGGAAAGAAATTAATTTATTGGGGCAACTCTGGAACTTACACATCAAGAAAAGTTCCAAGAAGCAGAATTACTATGTGACAAGGAGACAAGTCAAGAACAGCAGTGAGATACACTTTGTCCAGCATAATTTTAAGATCAATTTCCTTAGGAACAGCCTCATGATGTCAGAAGAGAGTCTTGTTTCTCTTCATACACAGAAGTGTAGGAACTCTTGAAATGTTTTCACTCCTTCCCTCATTCTGTTCTCCACATCACCGCTAGGATCATCCCACAAACAAAACCACAAAACTAATAGTCACTAATGACCAAAGAACTGAGTGTTAATCGTTCAGATAAATATATCCAACAATGAGCTTTTGGGAGGGGATGCTTGCTAAGGGAGCAATGCAACAGAGGACAAGATTGGAATGAGGATTTCACCCTGGTCACCAGCTGCCAACAGGGCAGAGATCCAGTTAAGAACAGAACTGGGCAGTAATATGAAGATAATGAAGCACAGCAAAGGAAAACATAAAACCTTAAGACAAATTTTGCATTTGTTACTGGAGGGCACAGGGTCACAAAAGCTCACCTAACACAAACGAGGTACTGAAATCAGTCAGCTATCTCAGCTGTCTGCACTTACCAAGCTGTCATACATCTGCTGGGCAATAAATCTTACCTTTATTTACCAAGTATACTCTAAAGAATGACCCTTAAAATCTAACTTGAAATGCAATAGCAAGTCTGACTGCATAGGACAGAAGCACAAATTATAATTAGACAAGTTTTGTGAAATAACATCAGGCTGTACAAAGATACAAGGAAGGGAAGATGTTTTTTTTAAGAGAAATTGGCATGGGGGGAGGCAAAAAGAAAGGTTATAAGCTGCTGTTTTCTCTCCTCGTGCTGATAAACACTGAAGTAATTCAAGTCTGTACTTGATGCAAAAACAAAAGCCCTTTAAAAACAGAAGCAAAACATACTTATAAAAGCCCTGGCAGTCAATTCAGTAGGATGAATCCAAAGCCAAATCCTATTTAAAAGGGGCTACTTGGATGCATGAACTTGTGAGTGACAGGCGAGGCAATCACCACAAATGGCACTCGGTGCCACATGCGTGTTTGATACTCCATCACTTAACTACACTCAGCTACTGCAGGGTCTGTTATGTGTTTAGGAAAAATAAAGGGACTCATCCCTTGGTGAATTTTGGTTATACTACTTTTTAAACTACAGATTAATATATGGATGAAAACTTGGCTTAATGTAGTAGGAAAGAGTTGCAACACAGGACTCCAGATTAAGACGCTAATGAAAATGAAGAGACAGTCTAATAACTCCTTAAATGAAATATAGATTAGTGACCTTTGCAGTTTAATTCTAACAAATACAACTCACTGAAGTTATGAAGTTGTATTTTGACATCTTACATGTATGTGCAGAAGAGCTTTGCTGTGTGTGCAAATCAACTGTCCCATGGTAAAATCAGCACAGTACAAGGGCGAAACCATTTGAGCTCAGTGAAACCTCAGTTCTCTCTTCAGACTTACTAAGCAGTGTCACAGTTAGTGAGTTGCTTCTCAGTGCCACTCTGAATATGAGGATGTCAAATATATTTGGCACATTTAATGTCAGAATTTGTTACAGGACATGAAAACCTGCACTCGAGTCCCAATATTTATATTAAAAAGACACTACATTTTAAGTGTGTTGAAAACAACTTTTGCTACCATGCCCACTTTTCTTGAGTTTCACCTTGTCTAATACCCAGGGTTTTTTATTCAGTGACAAATTTAGTACACTGTAGACCTTCAGAGAAATATTTCCCACCAGGGATATGCTGACATCACCAGTGATACTATGCAAGAGGTAGACAAGAAGAGCCACGTTAATTTCAAGCTCCATTAAACACAGGAAAGGAAGAATGAGAGGAGGGGGAAAAGTTCTCTTTACCAACTTGGAAAAGCCGGAGAGATAGGCAAAAAATTAAGAATTTTAGATTAGTGTTACATATAACTGAGAAGCAGGAATAATAAAGCCAAACCTTGAGTGACATTCTACTTGAGCAGAAAACTGAAAAAAACAAGCTATTTGCTGTATTCCACACACAAAAGAATGTGACAGACAGACTGTTTGCTGCTAATCAGTTATCAACTGATAAAGAGAATCTCAGGTTACTTTGAGTCAACTGGTGTCTGGTAACAGTTCACTTTACGGATCCTCAAATAGGTCTTCAAATAGATAAAGTGATTCTTTCTTTCAAATGAGAGAGATCAGCTCCATAGCAGTTGCCCCAGCACTGAAGTAAACCACAGATTGTTCTGGAGCTGCTATGCCAGTTGCATTAATGTGGTCCCACTGCTTGGAAAAGAAGGTGTTTTGAAGCAAACAGAATGCAGGTTAATTCTGCAAGGAGTAACTCTTTACAACATTGATTCTATTACCAGCTAATGCAGCAAAGTTCTTAGGTTGAATTAAGCCGAGTGTACATAAAGGACTGCCAAATCAATATGTAAAAGAATACAACTACCAAGACTGAGCTTTCATCCAGTCAGAACAGATCTATCTGCTTCTAGAACTGCTTCTGCTAAGGAAAGGCTCCTAATTCAGGCCTCTCAGATAACATATGGCTCTCCCTACGCTCCAGCACTGCTTGCTGACAGGAGAGTCCAGGATAACAGAATAAACTGTAATGTCGTTATAGCATTTCACTCACTTTGCCCCACTGTCCATAGGTTAACAAGAAACTGGAGAGAGCTGCTCTAGGCAGCTCCTTCTGTCCAAGTCTAGAAAGGCTCTAACAATGGCTCTTAACATGGTTAAAAAAAACCCCAGGTACCTCTCTTAAAATAAAGCTCTAGGAAGGCCAGCAAAATGCATACAGGTCACCTTCAAACTGCCTTTCTCTCGATGTCACTATACCTGATGTATCAGCAAGAGGATGTATGTATCTCCTCACCTTAAAAGCTACCACAGGCTACAGACATGTTACAAACACCTGGAGAAACATGGCAATACAAGTATTAAACCCCCTAAACCTAACGTTTTCAAATAGCTACCACTCAAGTGAAATGGCAAGGTGTGCCTGATTAAAAGCAGCCCTACATCTACCAGGAAAAAGACAACAAGGAACCATAGTTTCCTCATAGGAATTCAAAGTTCTGCACATGAACAGGAAAAACTATGGGTGCTTGGTTTTACATGAGGAACACAAGCTTTTAAACCAAGTTAATCTTTCTCTGGTTTAAAACAAATCAGCCACCACTGGGAATCAAACTAACAGCAGCATTTGTTACAAAGCAGGATCCCCGGAGTCCATCCCAAAGGAAAACACGTTTTTTTTAGTAAGACTCAAGGAGCAGTGAAGTCAAGAGAAGGGGAGTCAGCAGCTTCCACTATCGGTCAGTAACATTCACCCATAGATTTGTTACTGCAGTTACTAAACCAGAAAATCCTCAAGTGAAGGAAGGAGAATAGAAGGTTCGCAAGCAATTTGCAGCTCCAGTTTCACATTAACACTCCAGATTAAGGCTTGAAACAAAAATGAGGCTATCAGCTAACCTTTGTTTGGGGTTTAAAGCTTTGATAGCTTAAAATAAAGCTCAACAGATAGTCCTGCAAATCAAACAAAGCCATTCCACTCTGCTCACCTTCACACTACTCCCTGTCATTTCAGTTTAAAAGCTTTCAGCATTAAGCAAGTAAAATCGTTGATTGCAGACAAAATTAAAGAGATGCTACAACTGCTCCTGACAAACACGTTTGGCTATGAGCAAACCTTGACTGCTGATAAGTACAGAAAAAAAGAAGCCTTCTTGTCCAACATATCGCTATTTTTATCCTTCATCAGCTTGTGCAGATCCATCCTCTTGCTCTGCAACAGGGAACAAACACAAGTATGGCAAAAACTGCATTTACTGTGTTTGTTTGTCTCTCCATCCATGTTAAAAAATAGGGAAGTCCTGATGGTTCAGAACCCACAACTCAAGAATTGCTATTCACCACCTTCAAGTTCACGGTACAAGAATAATTCCTAACCTTTGGCCCAGAAACCAAGCACTGATTTAAAAAAAATGTGGTACTGGATACAAAATAGGGATTAGCAGCACTAGGAAGAGGAAGGCCTTGTATTATATTCTTTGGCGCCAGGGACAAACTCAGTGGAGCATTCTCAGTCTGGCTTGTCCCACATACACAAGGAGCTAAAAATCTCATGTCTGGATACCTTTCACACCAAAGATTGTCTTCACACCAAGAGGAAAGAGAATGTTACCTTCAGCAGGTCTAAGGACCTTTTCAGTCCTTACAGGTTAAGAACTAAGGAAGATTGCTCAGGTATGAAACTGGAGACCTCCTGAACAATGAAGCTTGCAGTTGACTTTGACACTTCTCATGGGCTTTCAGGGCAAAGAACATCCTTCCTGAGTCAATCAGACAGTTCACACGGGCAGCCAAAGCGGAGCACGCAGCTGAAAAAGAGACATGCTTCTTGAATCCTGGACTCCTCTTTCAAATTCCTCACAGGATTTGTAATCCGAAAATTCGGTGCACACGCTAAAAACGTTAAAGAAAAACAAGCTAAGATTTCCTTATTAATTGAAACAATCCAAACACGGAGCCTGTGAAGGCAGCACAGCCTGGTGAGGTTCCTTGCCCATCTGTTACAGTGCAAAGCAAATCACCTGGGCAACACTTCCCTGTTCCTGGACAGGTATATGGGGCAAGGCTCTTCGGGAGCAGACTTGCCTCAACAGGCCCCAGATGAAAAGTTCCACCAGTAGCTTCCCCTGAAACTGCAAGGTCATTTTAGCAAGAACAAGACACGCTGATTTAGAATGTGAACCACAATACTTGCTACTGAAAACATGACACGGCATTTATTTGCTAAGTTATTATTAATCTTTTTCTGCTTTGAAAGTTAGGAAATGAACCAAAGTCATTTCAGGTTTAAGTATCTGCGAGTTGATTATGTGTCAAAATATTATGAGGAATGAAGGGCTGAAGTCACAAGTTCATGGGGAGAAGGATACCTGAAGAAAGGTCATCAACTATAAAAGCAAATGTTGC
Organism: Xenops minutus; assembly: GCA_035221455.1. Taxonomy (NCBI): domain Eukaryota; kingdom Metazoa; phylum Chordata; class Aves; order Passeriformes; family Furnariidae; genus Xenops; species Xenops minutus. Next base: position 13,499,288 of record JAWWEE010000030.1, on the reverse strand, counting down.
TTTCTATCTGAAAGCATCAATCAGTCCAGAGGGCCCATGTAAAGAGAGAAAAATGGAAAAAACAAGAGAAGCTCTCCAACAGGAAGAAATACACCACAATGCAGCCGCTGTCAGTGAGAGAGCACAGCCCCTGACAGGCAATTATTCTTTGATCTATTGGCTAAAGCACCAAACAAACATTCTGAAATTCCAGATAGAGCCTTGTGCATATCACAACTGTGGTCACAGCAACCAGCTTACTTTTATCATCAAGAACCTTTTCAGGGCAGTGATAGTAAGAGCCATTCAGAACAAGAGAGTTTTCCTCCAAGGTGGATAGTCCAGTATGACAAAATTTAATCATAAATTCAGCTGCTCTTCAAGTACTGGCACCATTACTTACCAATGCCTGGACACAAAGATGGATCCACACATGTCTAATTGCCCACTGATGGGGACCAAAAACTACATTCAGCACTAGAAAACACATTTTCCTCATCTGTAATTCTGAAGGAATAAGCAGAGTGTTTCAAGTGTGACCCTACAGAAAAAAGCTGACACGAAGGGCTGGCAAAAGTCTTTTGAGCATCCTCTGTCTGCTCCACAATTCCTGAATGGGGGGTTGTGGTGTCAAATTTAAGGACCTCTTATACAGTGTTACTTAATTAAGTGTGAGATAATTTCCACATCAAAATATTCAAGGTAAAGTCCACGACCTACAGAAACATGAGCTTTGCCATCCGCTTATTAAACAGATTCTAACTGGCAAATTAAAAATCAAGAGTTATGGGTCAAAACCCTAACACCAAGGCAGTCCACCCTAATTTTTGCTACTTTCCATACAACTTGGGCTCTGAAATCTAGTTCCAACTTTTAATCACAATAATTACAATTTCAAGAGTCAGCCTTCAGATTTCTCCCTCCCTCCTCTCCTGTTCCACTCTCCATTGTGACAGACAGGTTTTGCCTTTGCTTAGGCTTTACTATCAGCAACACAATTCCACCATGGCAAACCCTGTGCCCAGAACAGCTTGTACGAGTGCTGCACTTGAGTTTGGCCAAGATGCAGTGAGATGAGGCAAGTCACAGCCCTGCTCCTTCATGTGGATACAACAATGCCCCACGATGACAGCTCAAATCCCGACATAGCCAGCGCTTCAGGAGCAAACACACTCCTGAAATCTTCACCAGAATTCCAGTGCCTACAAAGACACATACATAATTACCTCTTGGTTGTGACTGAGAATGCAAACACACATTCAGGAGACAGCTTTCCCACTACAAACCTTGCTTTAGAGCCATTCTGCTCAAACCACTGGCAGTAAAGCAAACTGAACCATGAGCTGAAGCTCATAAAAGCTTATTCACAGAAAAGGTACGTATTAAAAACGAATAGCACGGCATTAAAATGGTCTGCCAAGGCAGAACGCAGAGTAGGTACAGCAGGAGAATGGACCCTTTCTGCCCCCTGCAGTTCCCATTGCTCCCTGGATTTTTAAGACAGCCTTAGGAGGGATAGTAGTTACCATTCCAGAACCAGAACCATTTACATCTGGCTCTCGCCAACAGCCAAGGCATTTTTACAGCTACATTCATTTGATTAACAGTGAAATTGCCCAATGTTCCCCATAGTGATCAGCTACTTAGATGGAATGTTTCCTGTGACAAATGCATGATGTGATTGTCCTTCATCATGCAACAAAAACAATATCACCTTCTAACAAACCTTTAATTTAGCCTCATCATTTTGATTTGAAAGGATCTTCACCAATAAATAGGTACCCTTAAGCAGTCACAGCTGTATACATAAAATATTAAAGGACAAAGGATTGGTTTCTACTTATTTATTTCTAGTTATATGAACTATCTAGTTAATCCAATTTTTAGTTATTTAGACTATAAACGTGCCACCAAACAGAAAACAGCATCTATCAAATTTTAATGTAAAACTAATTTCAGCAACAAAAAATTCCATGGAAGAAGGTCTCATATCCATATGCATGGATAGTTAAGTACCTTAATTACCATTTACAGACTTTCTTCAATCCTTATGAACACAGACAGGGAATGAACCCCAAATTCAGCTGCCCAGAATGTTACCTTATATGTGATTATGCACTCCCACACATTTCAGGTGGGCCTAATTCAGGCACCCAACTATTTTCACACTGACAACCTGCTTAAAAAAAACAAGGGGGGAAAAAGCATTTTTAGCATGTATTAGGAAAACTGCTGTTTTCCATAAGCTGACAGATAATTTTGAAACAACCCTGTTCTGCTTTATGAGCCTGGCTATGCAAGGAGGAAGTGAGAACAGATTGATTACAATGGAATATTATGCATTTCCAGCTGTTTACCCAAGCAATGATGAACACATCCCTACCATTAGATGTCAGAAGAAAAAAACTGTTGCAGCATACAACTGGTATGCAGGTTACAAAGGATGCTCCATATTTATAAAGAAAAAAAAGATAGTTTTGATAATAAAATTTTTTTTCCTTCTTCCACATAGCACTTGCTTTATATTTGTCTGAGACACCTTCATACCTCACTTGTATTTTTTTCCTTCCACAGCACATGTATAATTCTTTCCTCCATTTAAGCTGTAAGTACCACCTATGATATCCTAGTTTGTATTTTGAAATGCTAAAGGCTAAATAAACCCAGATTTTGTCTGTATTGACTTGTAGGGGATTGTGAGATATTGAAAACAAGTCTGGCTACATTTTGCAGGACTATCAAGTAGTTAAATACATGTAAAACATGTTTCTTCTCAGATTCCATTTTCTCCTCTTTAAGTGAAACACTAGATTGTCCTGAGAACATGAACTGAACACAGAAAAATGGTTTGGCACCTCACCCCTCAAGTCCATCCTTCATGCTCTACTTCTATTATGAATAATAAGCTGAGCAGCTTAATGCAAAGCACTGGGATCAGAAAGTTTTCAATGGGCTGCTCCAACACAAACACAACCTGTGCTGTCCCAAAAACCAAGTTCTGCTCCGTGTAGCTGTTGCCTTCCCCTCCTCAGCCACCAAATGCGACGACTGACAGAAATCTGCCAAGTCACTTTCAAGCAAAAACTAGTTGATTCTGGGGAAAAACAGTAATTAGTTGCACGGCGAGGGGGAGGGCAGGGATGTCAATTAGGGGATAGGTGGGGGAAAGAAAGCTCTCTTCCTGCTTTTCCCTTGCTTTAACAGGGATTTTTTTCCCCCAGGCGCCAACCTGAGCAAACCACCCCCTGCCCTTCCCTTCCCTGTGCTCCAGGCTGAGCCAGTCTCCCACCAGGGCAGGAATCCCCTGTTCCACGGGGATTCCGCGCACGAGCAGCCTGTATTTCCCCCTTTTTTCCTTTCTACAAAGGGGAAAACAACCCCCAGAGAGACACAGGCAGGGGCAGAGGCGGCGGGCGCGGCGCCGGGACCCGCTCCCAGCCATTGTGCTCGGCGCAGCCCCCCGGGCTGGGGCGCGGCCCCCGGGGCTCCTCCAGGCTCCGGTGCCCCGGGCCGGGCCTCCCCTCCCCCCGGGATTCCGGGAAACCTCCGGCACCACCACCACCAGCAGGAGGAGGAGAAGGAGGAGGAGGAGGAGGAGGAAGCGGCGCTGCGGAACAGCCCCGCTGCGGAAAAGCCGCCGGGGCAGGTGGCAGGGAAGAGAGAGAGAGAGGCCCCGGCGGGGTTTGGCTCTTCCCTGCTCCATCCCGGAGGCACCCAGAGCTTCCTCCTCCTCCTCCTCCTCCTCGTCCCTGCCCCCAGCAGCACCGCGTGCCGGGGCCAGGGCCCCTTCCCTGGCGAGCCCGGGCCCACCTGCCCCGTGGGGAGCGAGGAGAGCCGGGCCGAGCCCTCCGCGGGTGGGTCGGGCAGGGGAAGGGAGGGGAAGGGGAAGGGGAAGGGAAGGGGAAGGGAAGGGAAGGGGGGTGGATGCGAGCCGCCCCCGGGTACCTTGCGCTTCCTGGTCTCGGCCGAGCCGCTCCACACGAAGCACTGGTAGATGGCCCGCAGGTTCTGCTTCCAGTTCTCCACCTTGAAGCCGGTCACATGGCAGCACCCGGCCGCCGGCGGACTCATGTCAGACCCCCCCACATCAATCCGCCCGCACACGGGCCGGGCCGGCGGGCAGCGAGCCGGCCCCTTCGCCCGCCCCGCAGCACCGGCTCGGGCCGGGGCCCCCCCGCCCTCAGGGGCTCCGGCCCCGCTCGCCGCCGCCGGGGAGCCGCTGGCACATAGAGCTCCGCCACGGCCCCCCGGCTCCGAACAAAGCGCGGCGGGCGGGCGGGCAGCGCTCCCCTTCCCTCCCGCCCCTCTCCCGCACACACACACACACACAAAGATGGGGCGCTCCGAGGCGAGGAGCGGCAGCAGCAGCAGAAGGAGGAGGCGGCTGTAGCGGCCGCTGCCGCCCCCGGAGTGGCCGCCGCTCCCTTCTACCTCATAGAGGCCGCTGTGGAAGCGGCGGGCGGAGGGGAAGGCAGGGGAGGGAGGGAGGGAGGGGGGCGCTGGCGGCGGAGGCGACCCCGGCCGCGGTGCCGAGCGGGCGTGTGTGTGGGGAAGGGGGCGAGTCCCCGCCCGCCGCCGCTCCGGCTCCCCCCGCCGGCGCCCGCACGCCGCTTGTCCCTTTAAACCGCCCCCCCCGCCTCCTGCGCCGGCTCCTTCCTCCTCCGCCTCGCCCGCGCCCCCCCCGCCCGCCGCCAGCAATGGTCCGAGCCGCTCGCTCAACCCAGCCCGCCCGGCCCGGAGTGGGACAGACCAACGGGGAAGGGGCGGGAGGGGCGCCCGCTCTGCCCCGCCGCCCGCGAGGGAGGGAGCGGTGGGGGGGGGATGGCGCACGGCGATTGGTCAGACCGCCTGTCAATCCGCCCTTCTGCAGCGCCCCATTGGTTGGCTTCTCTTTCTTCTCCCTCCCTCCCTCTTCCTACCCAGCATTTCCCCCTCATGAAAGGGGCGGGAGATGAACGATTGACAGGACGCCTGACCAATCGCGATAAGGGGCGGGGCCTGTGTGGCGGGCTCTGCGGTGCGACTGGTTGGCGCTACCATCAGTCACGCCGAGATCCGAGAGCGGATTGGCTGCTGGCGCGGGGGGCGGGGTCTGTCGGCGCGGCCCGCGCTGCGGTCACATCCGCCGGTGCCGCTGTCGGCGCTCCGTGAGGGCAGAGCGGGCTCTGAGGGGAGCGAGGAGCTCCCAGCACCATAGATGGGCCTTCCATGCCCTCCTTCGGCCTGGTGCTTCCACAGGGGACAAAAACCAAAGCGGTGTATGACCAGAACTGGGCTTATTTCAGTTTTTTCCCGCACGAGGAAGCGGGGACGCGGTGGAAACCGCGGGGATCTGTGCATAGCTTTCAGCTTGTATGCTACACACGCTATAGGGTTACATAATGGAGTGAGACGAGGGAAGGGATGGGAATTCTGATTTTGCAGAGGATTCTTGAGGGCTGTGCCACAGGAAAATAAGGGGTGAAGAACCACCACGTTATTTTATTAATCTGTTTCCCAGCGAGCGCTGATTGCATTCCTTTTCTCAGGAGCTGTACCCTTGGAGTCTTCCCCTGGCAGGTTTTTATGGGGTGTCCTGTTCCTCGACCTGCTGCTGGTCAGGAATCCCAGACATCTGTGACAATCACCTGAGGACAGCAGCGCTTTCCATTTCCCTCACAGGTGCTGCCATTTAAAAACAAAACAAAAAGGCAAGCAGGGAAGCTGGTAGTAAAAGACTTAATGATTTAAATAAGCCATAATGTTTGGTGGCAAAGCAGGCAGGGCTAACAACAGCCCTGGGTTTGTACCCCCAGGTGTCCCGCCAGCACACTTGTGCCACATGGGACACCTGGAATAACACGGAATGTTCAGTCCCCTGGCTCATTCTGCTTGTCAGCCTCTCCCCGAAATCCCTCTTCCATGTAGTCTGGGGATTATGCTGCAGCAATAATCCTGGAATTGCCCCACAGGTGGAAAAAGAGCCAGGGAAGGGCCTGATTATCCCGCTGTGTACACAAGCTGCACTGGATGTTTCAGAAGATTACGAGTGAAATCAGGAGAGAGGATATACCCTCCCTCTGATCCTGTGTAATCATCACACCTATTAAACCAACCTAGTGCAGCCCAGAGCTCTTGGAAAGGTAACAGGAGCTGGTGCTGCACATCCTTCCCCTGAGTTGCGTTTGCCCACAGCACTTCCAGACACAGGCACCTGAGTGGGGTTGCTCAATACCACCCACCCGAATGAATTTGGCTTTCTTGTGGTGCTCAAGCCATCTCGAATTCAGAATGTGGCCCGTTTCAGTCACTGTTAGCCAAAATACATTCCAAGGATTCAGGTGCCCTCATATCTGTAGGAGGGCAAAAGTATAAGCACCTTGACCTCCAGGAGAACTAACCAGTTTTCAAAAGCAGCAGTCACAGGGAGCCAGCCCCTTCCTTGTGAAAGCCACCTAACCATCCCTCAGAAGAGAGGGAAGTTAAGGATTACCAGTCTGAGGTGGATAGAAGGGAATGGGATGGGTGATTATGTCCCAATAGCATCATTCCCTGCCATGTGAGTATTTCCAGTTAAACAAAACCCCCGATATTGCTACAGTCTAAATCCAAGCAGAAAGTTATTCTTATTCTGCACCAACCTACTGTTACTAATCTGGGGCTTTTCTCCATAGCTACCACATCAAAACAGAAGATAAAGATAAAAGGGAGAATTTCTGCCAGTAAAATTTAAGTCCATCTCAGTGAAAAAATAGGATACCAAAAAGACAATACATATGTTCAGTGTCCTGCAGACTCTGAAATTTTCCTGGAGATTTCTGTGCCACTGTCTGTTGCAGATTCCCCTTGTTTACACCATGTAGAGTTGGTGTCTTAGGCAGAAATAACAAGAATTGTGAGTTTAAACACAATTTTAAGAAACACCTACATTTTTTAGTGTTTCCCTCTCAAAGAAATAGTTCCTCTGGAAAAAATACTGATTCTTCTCTGGTCATTTTCAGGACAACTATCAGAGTTAAGTACTCCTGCTCTCTGAGGTTCTTGCTCACCACTTGAAGACTTGCTGAGGATGTGAGGAGCATCCTCTGAGCCACAATGAACCCACACTGGCCCATCCTGGACCACACCTGCTGTCAGAGGGAGCTGAGGCCCACTCTCACCTCCCAAAGGCAGCAATGTAGAAATTTAAACATCAATTCTTAGTGAACATTTCCAACGCATGTAGATTACCTTTCAAACTTAAAGTTCCCCCAAGATGTTCTTTGCACTTCATTCTCCATAAAGAGGTGTCTCTTTAAGCCAGAAATCCAACTTGAGGTTCTTGCTGTAAATGTTTTTGGAACCAGAGTAAAATCCTCTCTAAAATAATGTGGGAGATAATGCCTCTTGAGACTTTTTGAGGCCAGCTCCTGACTGGCCTCACGTGTCATTAAACCCTTTGCTTTCTGTTGTATCAAGACACCAGAATCTTTCCTGTGAAGTATAAAAACTTCCAGTTCTACAAACGCTTCTTGATTGTTGCAGCCCACACAACAAAGGTGACACAAAAGCACAGAGCAGCAGCCAAAACAAAAGAGGAGTGGAGAACAGGGACAACACTTTCTCAGGTAGTAATTGTCGACTCAGGGCCTGCTTGCTGCACACACACAGGTTTACAAGTGTGCTGTAGTTTAATTTACTCTTGGGCATACCTTGGGAGTGTTTCTAGAACAAAACCTTTTGGTGCAGCAGATAGCTTGGGAAAGGATTTGCCTCTGGGGGGAGGAAACAGTTTCAATCCCTCCTGTGTCTCTTGGAGGAATTTTTAATTTTAAAGCATTGATGATTATGCTAATTAGTGCTTACCCTCAAATGCCAGTGGAATATAAATGTTGATAGTAGCTAAAACATACTGCAAATGTGCAGCAAAGTCTTCCTCCAGAGAGTCATCTGTGTTCCATGATAGCTCAGCTGGGAAGAAGCAGCATTCTTCACATGGAAAAGCAGAGTAACTGTCTCCATCCATGTCATCCCAAGGTGGCACTTCTAGACTTCACTGGATAGACATGAATCAACTGTTACTTTATCACTTGGGCTTGCTTTTCCATTATATGTGTTTCAATATCCTATTTAGCTCTCAGGTAAACAGGAGCCTTTCCCTTTGATCAGGTGCATGAGAGACATCAAGCATTTAGGTAGGATTCCTCACTTAACCCTGGATTATAACTTTGGACCTGCAAGAGGCCAAAGCCCCTGGCTCCAGAAGTGGATTTGAAGAGGGCTGTCCAGGAGCTCACATGGCTCACTGGTGTGAAACTCAAGGGCTGAATACCTTGCAAAGTTCTTTACTCTGCACGTGCCTGATAGAACTGAGAAAGGAACTCAGGAATATGTTTCCATAAAATAGTATTCCCTAAGTGTCATCCTGCCTCTGGCAGAGCAATCAGACTCCCAGGTGGGCACTGCTCCATATGAGGAGGGGATGAGCATGGCTTGGGTATTCTGGGATAGACACTGGATTTCAGCACTCATTCCATTTTTCCTTGGATCCAGATCTCCAGAGATTCTTCTGTTTCATTTTCTACTAAGAGACCCAGGGAAGTCCTGCCAGAATGATGCTCATTAGTCCAAGGACTACACAGATAGGTGGATTTCAATGGATCAGGCTGACTTAGAACTTGGTAATGAACCCTTGATGTTTTCCCTTGGAATCATGGCCCCCTGTATAGCTAATTTAAATGCACTGACAATAGAATGCCTTGTCTTTGGAATCTTTTGCAGATCTCCTCAAAGCAGGGTGCAAAACTCCGAGGATTCACGGCCCACAGACTGAAAAGAGTCCTAGAAAAACACAATGCCTGTGCTTATTTTTCTGAAGATCATTCATTAGATTTCCCGTCAGCGCTGTCATAGGATGAAATCTTGGCCCCAGCTGAACTCAACAGGAATTTTGCCACTGACTTGAATGGAGCTAAAATGTCACTCCTGCTATTTGTCAAGTCAATTACACACAGACAATACTTTAACATCTGGCTTCAAGTGAACACACAGAACAGTTCACTCCCTCAGTCTCTGAAGACAACACAGGACATTGGCCATCTCCATAAAAATGAAACATTTGTTCTTGGCAAGCTGCTGTAATAAAGAGGGGATCCCTCCAGCCGCACTATCAGAACCCAGTCCCCGTTTCTTAGCCTATAGTTATTGGCAATAGCATCAATAGATTCTCTGTCGCTTTCTGGGACGAATTTCAAAAGGACCCATCTACTGTTGCAAGTCATTCTGTTGTAAAAACTTTGTTTAGAACAGCAGATCTGGCCTCATCTGTGGTTTCTCACAGACGAGGGGGGTTTTCACCCAATTCATCTTCCCTTTCCAAAGCACTGGAAGGTCCATTGTTGGGTCAGGGAGCAGCATTTCTACCTAAACCCTTCTCTAAGTATGGTGGTCAAAGGAAAGGCTGAAGGATGACTGATTATAGAAGAACAACTGGTGTGAGTTCCTTTCCCTCACTTAAAAACCCATCTGAGACAAAGCAATACTGATTTATTGCAAAATATACAGATGAGGTGAGCAACAAGTGGGACACACCTTTTTGTGGCAGAAAAAGTAAAGCTATAGAGGTATTTGATCAGCAGTGACTTAAAAAAATCTATTGGAATGGGAAGAATCACAGAATCACAGAATGGTTTGGGTCAGAAGGGACATTAAAGGTTACCCAGTCCCATCCCCTGCCATGGGCAGGGACACCTTCCACTAGCCCAGGCTGCTCCAAGCCCTGTCCAATCTGGCCTTGAACACTTCCAGGGATGGAGACACAACTTCTCTGAGCATCTCTGGGCATCCACAACTTCTCTGAATCATTGGATTATGTCTGGAAGAATGGGGATGTACAAAGAGAAGGGCTTTTATGTGTCAGGTAGACAAGGATCTCCACACTGTTGTTCCCAGCTCCCAGTGCTGGTGAGTTGCTGCACTGTTCACCTGCCTCCCTTCAAGGGAAGCAAACCCAGCTTCCCTTGGTCTCATTCCATCCCCTGGGAAGCAAAACCAAACTCAGTCCCCAGTATCTGATGAGCCTTAATTCCCGGCACTTAAATAATTAGCTTCTCAAATGTACGAAAACAACTCTCATTTTGTGGATTAATGAAGGGAGCTGGTTCCACTGAGCACAGCTATTATGGAGCTGCTAATGCAGCGTTTGATTTCATCGCCTGCCACTGAGCACAGAGCGATCCCGGCTCCTGGGAGAGCAGCAACCCAGGGAGAGCAGCGCTGGAGGGTCACAGGGGAAGGCAACAGGGGAAACCCTCGCACTACTTTGTGGGTTTATGGCAGAGGAAGAGCTGGGTTTATTTCTGTGTCTGCTGGGTTTCATCGGGGTTTATGAAGATGCCACATAGCCCAAAAGAAGGCTGAGGCTCGGGGAGATCCTAAGGGTGGGTAGTTTGCTTTAATCACAGGCCAAGCAAAGGCAATTTCTGAAGGAGAGCAACAGAAATTTAACACACACAGAAGGCTAAACCTGAGGCAGCCACACAGCAGCTTCTGCCCAGGTGCTGTAGCCAGAGCAAATGGCAAAGGGCTGGAAGGCTGCAGAGGTACCAGACTGTTCCTGTCCTCCCTGCTCATTTGGCTTAGGAGCTGGTAGGAAACTGGATGCAAAAAGTAAGTCTTGCCTCATCTTGGCAGGTACAGACATATAAACCCATCAAAACAAATTGCTGTTCTATCTTTTGTGTTTCAGCACTGGAGTGGCAATTTCATTTTTCCCAACCGGATGGCAAAGGGACCGAGGAAATGTCAGAAGAGACTGCAAAGGCTGCTTTGCTCTGCCCTGAGAGATTTAAACTGAGCTCATATTATATGAACAACTCAATGCTATTAGGACTGTTCCCTTCCTCTCTTTCTTCATCACTGTTTTCTGCCTTGCCCCAGACTGCTTCACCCAGGCAGAACCAAAAGCCCACACTGAACTTCCCTGTTCTACATTGCATGGGGGACAGAGATGAGGCATTTTGAGATATAAGTACAGCCATTCAAAAAAGTGATGGAGCTTCTCAGAAAACTGGAGATGGAAAGGCCTGGATGTTGATTTTCTCAGATTCTTCAACCATCACAAAGCCCTTCAGTATGTGTCATTCTCCCTCACCCAGTAGTACATCCAAATTAGTGTTCCTAAAGTTCTGAGTATGGAGCTAAATACCTTCTTACCCTGAAGTTCTTCTCCCACAATATGCCCTCGAGTACCTAACATCTGTCACATCTGCAAACCAAACCAAAACTTTTGGCTTCTGTTAAGAAAAGCCTGGAATTGTAATGGAAGCCCTGGGTTAATCAAGAACCTTTGGTGCAGACATGCAGCAGGAATTGAGACACTAACAAGGAAATCCATGGAATTGTTATGCAGCAAAGTTTGTGCTTCACAGCCCAACTCAAAGAGCCAGGGACCAGGGGCACAAGGGATGTACAGATGCTCAAGAACCTCAGCACCTTCCCATGTCAGGGGCAGTTTTCTAGAGGTGGCCATTCAAAATTCAGCATCTTTGAAAAGGCAGGGATGCTGCTTCTTATGTCAGGGCCTTGCTGGGCTACTGACTTCAGAGGAGTTACATCCCGTGTAATTTAGCTGAAGCAATCAGGAAATAATTATTACAGTGGAGAGTTAAAAGATGGTAATTAAACTGTATAAATAAATAACCAAAGTGACTAAAAAAGTCCACCCAAAGCCTACTTTTGGAGCACTATTTAATGTAAATGAATCACTTAGTGGACAATGCAGCAATCATCTGTTCAGCTTCTATTCATTATCAAAAACAATACAGAAGGATTGGCAGGGAATAGCCGTGTGCCAGAGGGAGCCCTTTAGGAAATACCACAGAATCTGCACTGGCTTTTGTCTGTTCTTCTATTGTGTTCTGACAATGCTTTGCTAATGAACGTCCAACGTCATTTCAGTTGTCTTTTTCTTTTTTTTTCCCCCCAAAACCAAATCATTGGTAATCTTGGCCTTCCAGGCTTGCTTGTTCCTGTTGGGGAGACTTCCACATATTATGGATCAGTTTTGCCGAGGTCCAAGAAGTTGAGGATGTGTTTTCTCAAGTCCCCTGGGAAATCCCACTGTAGGTGATGAGACAAAATCCTTTGATTTGGGCAAAAACCCATGAAGTTTTAAAGAAATCATCACCTATCTTTGAAACATGCATTACTTCAGTGAGTTGTATACTCAGTAAATTCATCTTTTGTTACTCAATTTGCAAGGACAATAACCTCATTCTGAGAAATAAGCTACTTTTCCACTGGGAGTATTTACACTGATCATTCCCAGCGTTACCGTAGGAGTTTTCTGCAGGGATCTGCAGGCTAAAGGGAATCCTCATTAGGGATGTGGGGAACTAAACCTACCAGGGAGACACCTATGCCAGAACAAACACAGGTACGATGTATCAAGCACTAAAATACTGTCATAATGCCTCAATTGATTATCCACTGACATTCACATCTCTGTAAGAGTTACTGGTTTGGAATATCACAGAGTTCAAACCTGAAGGTGTAGCAGGTACCCAGAGGGGCTCCCTTTTCCTACCTGGTTCCCTAGCTCAGTCCTGAGTTGCTGCTGCAACTTTCAGCTCCTGCAGCATTTCTGGTTCAACTCTGTGCAGCTCTGCAGTGTAAAATCACTGAAAACAGTCTGAGTTAAATGAAAAGGGCAACACTGATACGCATAAGAGAATAAACAGGCTTTGCTGCTGAGGAAATGCATGTGGAATGGCACACAGACTTGACTTCTCAAGGTTGTCTCTGAGGTTATTTTATTTTGTATTAAAGAAAACCTTAGGCTCTGCAGCAAATCTCTGCAGCCAGAGATGATTTCTGTCAAATCCGGAGTATGTGGGTTCCTAGTTAATGCTATCTAACATTGGAGAGAGAAATGCACACTTCATAAAATCTTGCTCTGAGCTCAGTCTTCCAAATAAGACAGAGATGGCATCAAACCCCTCAGGGCTTGTGCTTGCAAAATCCCCACCAAGTTCACTGCAAGCTTGGGGAGAAATTTGGGAGTTTTACTCACAGCATGAACCCAGAATGCCACTGGAGGTGGGACCCCAGGGCTGACAGCCCCTCCGGGGACTATTTCTGATATTACTATTTCCAGCTTCTTCCTGACCTTCAGCTGGAGATCATTACTGCTGGAAGAGGGGCTGCAGAATGGGTGGCACAGCTTCTCCTCTCTGTGTCACCACAGTGCTCGGAATAGCAAAGCAACCTGAAAGAGTTGGTGGTTTAGATTGGTACTCTGGGCTGTGAGTGGGGATGCCCAGTCCAGCTGCCAACTTGGGTACAGGACTGAGACCTCTGACAGCGAGCTGGGGCAGCAACATCCACAATCAGTCTGCCTGGAACTGCTGCAGCTCCTTGGGAGACACCCTTAGTGTCACAAGTCAATCAGGACACACCAATCTTGGTGCCTACTGGCTCGGACTGCCGTGTAGAGTGGTGAAAATGAGTGTTTATAACACCCTAAAACTGAATTCTGACTGTTTCACTTAAAAAAGTTTATCATTGGCCCGGAGTTGGGTAGAGAGGGAAAACTACCGAGCTTCTGATGAACAATAGTTCATTTTGCAAGATCGTTGCCACCATTTGTGCTAATTGACACTTTTTTAATAGCAATCTCTGTTAAAAGACAAAATATCTCAAATATCCTTTTGGAAGGGTAAAAAAAAAAACTGATTATGTTAACGTCCTGTATATTAAAGGCATCCTTCTAATATTGGGACACACTGGGAAGAAACTGGAATAATTACCTCCCTTTGCTTAATAAACTTCTCCTAAAATCTCATTAAAAAAATGTCTTCAGTAAAATTCTGTTCCTCCCTGCTCTGGCATACGATTTTTTTTTTTGTTAGTCCCTCGAGTAGTTGCTGAAGTCAGGTCTCGCTGTAATTACACACCTCGCAGCAGTGCGGGAGACTTAATTACGAGAGTCACTGTAGGTGTGTTGCCAGACAGATAGAACCCAGTGCTGCTGGAGGAGGCTCCGGGATCCAGCTGTAGTGGGCATGTTTGGGAAGAAAATTCAAGTTTGCGAGAGGATTTTGAGATCCTCCCGCAAAAAGCAGCGTGGACACACCCAGCAGAGCAGCCTCTATTCAAAGCCCCTCAATTCCCATCATCAGGGGAGTCTGTGGTTTCAAAAATCTCTCTGTACTCACCAGGAGACGCTCTGCCACACGGCAAGATTTCAGATTCTCCCCTCCCCTCCTCCCAAAAGTGTGACTCACCACTTTCAAACGGTGACATTTCATTCCCAAACTATTCCGGGAGCAGCTGGCCCCGCAACACATGGGGATTTGGGGAGAAGGGAGGAGGGAAGGGAGAGCCAGCTCGCACAGTGAAAACCACTCGTTCTCTCCCCCACCCAGGTATGCTGCTTCTAGAGTCCAGAACGACAGAATTTGGGACACGCTGGCAAATTCCAGCGGGGGAAAACAATAAAACAAGCACATTTCAGGATAGAAGGGGGGGGGATAAAAATCTGCACGAGCCAGGGATGCAATTCCCGGTGAGCCAGGAGAGCTCGGGAGAGGGGTTTGCTCTGCAGATGGGATGGATGTGAGGAAATCCCTTGTGCCCGCTCCTCACTCTCCATCCCGCAGCTCTGGGCTGCTTTTTGTGTGCTTTCTGTGTGATGCAGCCCCAGGCTTCACTCACCAGCAGCATCTTACTAACGATGAGCAAATGTCCGTGCAGTGGGACGGCGACAACAGGGGGCTGTGACCAATAAACCCCTGGCAGCTGGCGGTGCCCAGGGGAGGTTTGTGTGTCCCTGCAGCCCAGCACTGCCCGTGTCCCAGCTCGGGGACAGCGCTCCGTGAGCACAGCATGCCAACACGCGAGGAGCGGGATGCTGCGGGCACCGGCCCTGGCAGGATGCGCATGGATGGCATCGCTGCCACTGGGGCAAGTGCCAGGGACAGCAGCGAAATCCCTCCCTGCCTCAGGCTGTGAATCGGAGCAGCAATCCAGCCCCGTTCATTAATGGCCGTGAAATTCCACGTGGAGGGAGCTGGACCCGATGGGAGCGTCGGGGCAGCCGGCGACACTGGGACCACCAGCCTGGCCCTGGGGAACTGGGACTGCAGAGCTGAAGGGACGACCCTGGGCACTGCAGGGCTGTGCCGAGGGGTGGGAGCCTCGGGGAGCCCTGGAAGGGGCCCTGGAGCTGGTTCTGGCGTGGTTATGGAGCGGGGCTGGGATGCTGGGCACAGGCTGCGCAACCCCACGCGTGTCTGCCCAGGAAATGTTCGATTACGGTCTCATTCATCTCCTCTGCCGCCGGGATAAAAGAGGAGGCTCACCCGTGGCTTTCTTTGCCCGGCAGCAGCCTGGCACCTCGAGCTGGCACAATCCAAGCCTATTCCCGTCCTTTCCTTGGGGGAGCCCCGCTGAAATCAGGGCTCATTCAAGGCTGGCTCCCCGCTCCATCCTGGCATGCAGCAGCAATGACCTTGGCTAGGTAACCATCCCCTGAATACAAAGATGGATATAAAAGCAGCAATTCCCTTTTTAAAAACCAGCCAGTCTTCTGCTAAGGTAGGGAAAGGCAGTGGTTTGTTAAATAAATGCGTTTGTCAGAGCTGGATTTTTTCTTTTTTTTTTCTTTTCTTTTTTTTTCCCAGCTTCCCTAAATGCCCTTCACCAGCAGAGAGGGGGAGGGGACCTGTTCTTTGAAGCCTTTTCCTTATGGGAATAGAAAACACGGAAAGAATTCAATTCTCTGCCACAGCCCAGCAGCGCTGATCCACCCTCCGAGCCCAAAGCCCCGGAGCCCGGCGGGTTGGGGGCTGCCCGGAGCCCCCAGCACCGCAGATTAGCCTGGTTCTATAGCCAGCATCACTGAAGTGTCCCCCGTGGTGTTAAAGCACAGAAAGACGAGGGGAAGGAATGGAGACCGGGGAAGGAAAATTAGGGAATTCTGTGCAGAGAGAACTGCGGTTATCCAAATCTTTGATCAAAGCACCATCTAGTGAAGAACAGGCTCCTTGCAGCTGGCAGCGCTCTGGGCAACTGCACCAGCATTTGCCTTTCACCAAAGATTTGCTTCTAAAAACCCCAAATGTCACCCCAATAGGCGCAGCCCGTGCTGGATCTGGACGAACAAGGACATGGCCCCAAATTTCTGCCCTCTGAGGAAATATTTCTCCAGTGGAAAGCCATAATCTCTCTCCCCAGAGAATCTCAGCCCCCTCCCGGAACCCGCAGGGAACGAGGCACCACAGGAAGAGAATGATTTCCATGCTGTAGTTTGGGAGCTAAGGAAAAGAAAAGGTAAGTGAGCAGTCCAAGGTCGTGCAGGAAGCCAGAGGCAGATCCGGGAATAGAGATCAGCCACCCTGGACCCAGGGATGCCTGAACAATAGCACAGCCTCTCCCTCTGTTGTCATTTAACTCCTTCCTGACCCACCAAAACCCAGGAGAGGGGTGGGCTTTACAGATGTTCAGCTCTTGGGGGTTCAGCCCACAGCCCTCACCTGCTTTTCCCACTCCAAACCAAGGAGGGGAGGCAGCAGGAAAGGACAGGGCTGGATATCCTGAAAGCAGTGAGGCTGCATGGAGGAGATATCTCCATACATTGGGCCTGAGCTGTCCCCTCAGCAATTAAAACAGCCACAATTAGCATCTTTTTCTGGAAATGGTACTTCGGCTTTGCCATTTCTGTGTGTGATAAAACCCTGTTATCTCCCCTGGAGGCTTTCAGCTCCATTGAAATGGTTGGGGGGTATGTTTGAGGATCTTTAGCTGCAGGAGGAGGGGATATTGAGGATATTGCTCCCTCTCCCTCTTCTCCAGCTCCTGAGTTATCCGCAAGGACTGGGGATTTGCAGCACGATCACACATCAGAGATGCAGTTTCACTAAGTCTACACTGTTCTCATACTGAGCTTGGAAATGCTGCAGTGCAGGGTCTGGAGAAGGCAGTAATTACAAACAACTGGAGCCAAACCTTACAGAAAATAACTGGAAAAGAAAAATAATACTCAGGTGGTGGAAAAAACCAGTGAGAGAACTGCAATGAACTGAACCTATAGCCAAATTCTCCCAGAGACAAGAGCTGAGAGAGTGACCAAGTGTCCAGCAAGAGTTCTCTGAAGGGAGTTTGATGTCCTTGAGTCAGAGCCCAGTTCCAAACCAGAACTGTAACTGGGGAAAAAATCAAGCCCATCTTCCTGGGTCCAGTGTGTGGAAGGGACATGGACAACTGTCTGCAAAGAGCTGCAGGGGCAATGAATGAGAAAAGACCCAAAACCCCCTTATCTCTGTTTTCCATCAGAGTCCTCTGCTTTTTTCCCCTACCACCCCAGTGTGTTTCCAGTCACCCCTATAGACCCAATCTATGGGAGCAGGGAGGGGAGGAGAAGAACCTGCACCTTCACATCAGAGGCTGAGACAAGAAAATCTGTAATCATGCCACAGCCCTTTGAACATTTATATTTTCCAGCCAAAGGTGCTGTGAAATTGGGAGTTTTCAGTTCAAACTAGTTCAGGGATATTTTCCCCAGGGAAGGTTTTTGTTACCCTGGGGGGATTTCTGTCCAGTTCTTTGCTCTTAGGGTGAACAACCAAAGCTTTTCTTACAGAAAGAAGCTACATCTTATACTCCTTTAAAAAAAAGAAAAAAAAGGTGACAAATAAGAGGCCAGAAGAACTAGGGCACAAAATTGCTGCCCTAGAGACTGGGGTTAAAAGGCTGCAGATCTGCACTCAGTGATGCTTGCAGTAAAGCAGATGTCACCAAACACAAGTGCAGATAGTTCCCTGAGTTTGGGGATTTCTTTTTTCCCTCCTCAAAAAAGAGCTCCTGCACTTCAAGAGGGCAGCAATAGAACAGCAGGATGTTTGTCAAGGAAGTGTTGACATGCTAAAAGGATTCCAGCCCTTTGCAGTTGTGGCCTGACATGGTGAGAAAGAAAAGAGGAGAGATTTGAGTGCTAAGAAAAACAACAGGCATAGTTTTAGATTATACCAACACTTACCAGTTGGGGCTTGTACAGTCTCCAAAACCAGTCCTGGATTTGGGATAGATTCCCCACTCACTGGGACTTGGTTTCGACCAACTCTGCCAGCACCTGCCAGTCTGGAGACAGACCATTCCCTGTTAAAATAAACCTCTGGCAGCACCAGGTAAGTGACCACAGGAGCTCTCAGGTCCTGTGCACTGGGGCACAGCCCATCCTGCCCTGCCTGGGTGGGAAAAAAGCTCTGAAATGGCTTTTTCCAGCTCTGATTTTCAGAGGACTGGACTGAACTACAGCTCCCTGTAAGGCTGCCACGACACGAGGTACCTTCTTCTGAGTTCTGTTTTTCAATTTCGTTGGTGCAAATCAAATTATTGATTCTTCCAGTTCATTTCGTGTTGGTCCTGAAGTCAAAAAAGTGCATTACCATCGTTCCTTTCGTAATGTGGTTTTTTAGGAAGGTCTTGGATTCTTTTGTCCTTTTCCCTGAAGTATTGATCCCTTACTAATGACAAACTTACACCGAGGCTGGGAATTCCTTTCAGCATATTTCTCATGAACAAAGTTATCATAAAAAATTATGCTAGAACTGTCTTTCAAAGACCTGTCATAAAAAGCTGTCCTTTTTCTCGCTGCTTTTCACAGGGAAAGACACCTGGGATTAACTGCCCTTGTGTCTGGAAAGCACTCCAGTGTTTCTGACTGGCTCTGTCAATGCACCTTCTGCTCACACACCCCGTAACCAAGGGGTGGAAAAGCCTCTTGTGCTGGGATGAAACCTTGTGCCTTGTCTTTTTCAGCCCTTGCACCTTTGGACTTTGGGCTTTTGGGATCCCCAGAGCCTCAGGTTTCCAAAGGCTTGGGCAGATCTGTGCTACAGCCTGGCAATGCTCTATTGTCCCTTGGCTGTGCCAGCCCCTGGGACAGGGATTTAAAGCTGGAGAACCTGCAGAGCTCATGGCAGAATGGCGAGTTCAGGTTTCCCTGCAGAAATGCCCCTTTTTTCTCCTCCCACGGGAATTCCATCCCTCCTTCTTCACAATCCCACGTTGCCAGAGTAGCTGGATAATGCTCTCAGGCACATGGTGGGATTTTGGGGTTGTTCTGTGCAGGATCAGGAGCTGGACTTGATGGTCCTCGTGGGTCCCTTCCAGCTCAGGGTATTCTGTGGTGTTTCTGCATCTTCAACTCCCATGTGGGGGTATCAAAGAGGACAGAATTCAGGTCGGTGCAATCAGTGACATCAAATATTCCCGTTGCAGATGGGAATTCCTCCAGGCTCGTCAGATCGGTCATTACAGAGGCTCCCCAAAAACAAGGCCCAGCTCAGCCTTTCCAGAGCAGCCAAACCTCTGTGCCTTCACCTGGTGGAACTGAGCAGGGCTGGGGTGAGGCTGAGCTGTCCCCTTTGTCCCTTCCACATCCCTGGGCACTCCTGCCCCAGGGACAGCCCGGCCAGAGGGTGCAGGAGACACGGAGATGCTGGGGCAGGTCCAGTGGGGCTGCAGAGTTCATCAGGGGAGCATCTCTGGAGCATCTCTGTGAGCTGAGGGAGCTGGGGCTGCTCAGCCTGCAGAGGAGACACTGAGAGGGACCCCATTCATTGAATAAATATCTAAAGGGAGGTGACAGAGCATGGACCAGGCTCTGCTCGGGGGGCCCAGCAATGGCACAAGAGGGACGGGCAGGGACTGATGCCCAGAAGTTCCACCTGGACGTGAGGAAGAACTTTGCTGTGCAGGGCCCGAGCTCTGGGCAGAGACCAGAGAGGGAATGGAGCCTCCTCTCTGGGGTTATCCCAGCACTGCCTGGACACACTCCCGTGCCATGCGCTCCGGGAGGACCCTCCCTGAGCAGGGACAGGGGAGCAGACACCCCCCATCCATCCCTTCCAGCCGGACCCCTCCTGGGATTCTGTGGGAGAGGAGAGGGGGGCGGAACCTCTGGTTGGCAGCGCCGCTGCCCGGCCGGGCGGCATTGGCGGGCGGGCCAGTGAGGGCAACCGCCCTCCTGAAGCGACTTCCGGTTGGCGTCACGGCGGGACCGCCCGTGGGTGGGAGTGCTGGCGGAAGTGCCCCCTGGCCCGGCACTTCCGGCGGTGGCCATGGTGACGGCGGCGGAGGCCAGGTGGGGATAGTGGGGACAGAAGGGGACAAAGGGGGACAGGAGGGGACAC
>JAWWEE010000030.1:13459045-13479056 GCA_035221455.1 Xenops minutus | reverse complement strand
CTGTGCTGACATTCACAGTTGCTCGCAGTATGATAGCAATGTCCATAGGGAAAGACCTGGGAGGCAAAGGCCAGCACTGGCCGTCAGGGATGCGCTGAAATCATTTGGTTGGCGCCAGAAACAATCGGAGGGCCCCTGTGAGTTGTGTGTCATTCTGAGCTCACTTCTGGGGGTTAAATTTCTGCCCCCCCTGCAAAGGTCACAGCCCGTGCTCCCAGGTTTGTTTTTAGAGGCAGCTCTTGGCTGAGCTGCCACTGGACACAGCACATTTGCCTGGATCTCTGCCACTTCCAAATTTAAGTCGGAGCTGTTACGGGGCCGGAGGGAACACCAGCCCAGAGTCACTGCAAGTGAGCTCTTTTCTAAGGTAGGAGACATTGTGCTTTCTGCAGACTAAAGTCACTAATCGAGCCTGCAGCTGCTGTGCTTCTTCCTTAGCAAAACCAGGGGTTTTTCCCCCTTCCTTTTATCCCCCCAAATGTGGATTTGGGAACGGAGCCTCCCCGTTGCTGCCACTCCTCACGGGAAGGACAGTGTGATTCTGGGAGGCTGAAGCTACAAAAGAGGTGTAGTTTGGGGCAGCTCTCAGGGGTTTCTTTCAGGACTGGATCTCATCTTTGCTGCCTTCAGTGCACCCTTGACCTTATTTACGACCATCCTTGTTCCTTCAGAAACCATTGCCCTGGTTTTTATAGCATGATGTTCAGTTTTTGTTTTAAAGGGAAAGTTTTCTGGGTTTTGGGGTTTTTTAATTGGATAAATGTGATTTATTTTATGGGAAGCCTTCAAAAAGTTTCCAGTCACCTGTATTTGCTCACATTATCAGTGTTCTTGTTTCTGCTCTCAGATAACCTGCATGTTCCAATCCTGCCTTTTGGGATGGAGAACTGGGAATTACAGGACTTGGTTTGAACCAGTTAATGAGCAGTGGCTTCTCCTGCTGAAAACTTGGTGTCATAAACAATACCTGTTAATAACAGGGCTTTTTAGTGTGAATACCCACATTTTTGCACAAGGGTGTGATGGTGGGGTCTAAGACCTTTGAGCAGGAGGTCTGAGATACCCAGTTCATCTCAAACTGGGAGCAGAATCCCCATGTTGCCCACCCTCACCCATGTTTTTAATGTGACACATCATTATCTGCCATGGGATTTCTTTACTTCAAAGTGTTGCCTAAATTTGGGGGTTGTGCTTTTTATCTTCTCCCACCCAGCCCTTGTCTTGTAACTTAGAATTTTTGTGACGTGAATCAATTACTTTTCTATCTGTGATCCATCTCATTCTCCTTCAGACTGCAGCAGGTTTTTGGTTGTTTTTTTTTTGCAACAAATAGCCCTAATATTGAACAAAACAGAACTTCTTCAAGTTGCAGCAATTTTTTCTTCAGAATTTGCACCAAATAACCCTGGAAACTGAACAAATGTTGCTGCCACCCTGTTGTGGCTGGAGCTGATTTCCATGTTCTTGTGTTCCACTGATATTAATTTTATCAGTGATTCAGCATGTTCAGTATAACAAGCTAAGACAAGGGTTCATGGGTTTGTGATACCAGCCTGTCAATGAAATCAAAGCAAAACTTGTTGCTGTAGGTTTGAAGTGCTACAGAAATTCTTCTTTCCAATTAATTTATTCAATTGGGTTGTTCTCTCTCTCAAGTCTTGACTGAACTGAGATTTTTTTTGTTTGTTCTGGGGGTCTTTTAAGGGGCTATTTGAGCACCTTCCTTGGAAGAAGGTTCTGCACTCACATGCCCTAATAAAAAGAGATGTACATCTCTGATCAGCTGGTCCTTCTCTCTCACTCCACTCCTTTCTCTTCCCCATCCCACATTTCCCCTCCCCAGAGGTGTTTGGTTACCTGTTGATTCAAACTCCAGCCTGGAAGCTGCTGTTGCTCACAGGATTCTTGGCTTGCTGCAGCCCTGAGGCAGAGAGGGATAATCTGCCAACTTCCTGTAGATAATATGGAGGGAAAAAAAAGGAAAGAAAAACAATAAAAGACTTGAAATCCTTTTTCAAATGAAAAAAGATTAAAGGCAGAGCTTTTTTGTTTAGAAATTAAATTAATAATTGTATTTTATTAAGTTAACCAGGCACAACTGGTTCACACTGAGGAGAAATGGATGCCACGTGTCCAAAACATGGTTAGCTTTTAGTTGGTAGGTTTGGGGGCTCTTTTCCCCTGTGTCATCTCTGACAAAGTCAACTTTTATTTTTACCAAAGAATGTAAAAGAACCATGATCTAACCAAGCAAGGAACTCCCTCCCATCTCCTAGTGTGGTTTAGTTAGGAAAGGTGTCAGGAAAGCCTCCTCTTCCCAGTTACCTTTTCACCTGCATTTCACTGAAATCAGGGCCAGAGTTTTGCAGTGTCTCCACTTCAGCCTGTGCTCAGGAAGTGCCACTGCATCTGTCAGCTCCCACTCTGGAAATAATGAAAGGGCCTCATCAGTGGCTGGAGATTTTTGATTCCAAAAAGCCCTGTCAGCCCAGTGTCAGCATGGCACCTGTCATCCCTGCCCACATCTCGTCCTCTGAATCTCGAGGGACCTTTGAGAGCAACAAAAAAGCAGCTGCTTTGAACACAAACCAGGCAGGAGAACCTTCTCATCCAGCCTGAAGAGGCCTTATGTCCAAACAGCTCTTTCCCAGGCAGTATTTTAGGGAAGATCTGCTCTCTTATGCTAAATCAACTCTACCAGTCCCTGGCTGTAAACCAGAGTGCACCCTGTGTGCACTCCCTCAGCACAGAGGTGGAGGAATGAGATGCTTTGCAGTGGCCTGAGCTTACTCCTCTTTTTGGGTTTCTGATTGCCCACAGTGGGCACAGTCCCTGCCCTGGGTGTCTCCCTGCATTATCCACAGGGAAGGACACAAGGAAGTGCTTCACAGGCACACGAGTTAGCTCAGGAATGGGAAGCTCCAAAAGATCTCGAGAACTGTGTACCAGTTTGATGGTTTTATTTTTAGACCTTGTCAAGTCTATTTAGAGCTGTCTTTGTGTGTTATATTACTGTGTTCCAGCTGTACCTCCAGAAATATTTACTTTATTCAGTTCACTACTGTTTCAGCAAGTTTGTCTGTTCACTAACAGCTACTGGAGGAATTCTCTCCAAGGCCCTGATGGACATCTGGAAGAGCCTGATATTTTCCACATTAGCTGTGTTCCATGGCATGTACAGCCTCTGCCACCCCCTCAGCTCCATACAAACTCAGTGTCACTCAGTGACACTAAATTCTGGCCTCTTGTTTTCTGTTTCTGTCCTTTTGTTTGAAGCAGCACAAGTTTTGTTCCCAGAACTTTTCAGTATCTTCCCAGTAAAAACCTATCTTGCAGTTTGAACTGCAAGAGTTCAAACTCTTTATCTGCACAGGAAAGAAGAACGAAAGGGAAGCTGCACTGAGATTTGGATTTGACTCTGTGTGTGACCCAGAAGTGGTACAGATTCCAGAAAGGGGCTCTGACATCAAGCTTTAAGAAAAGCTTGGGGGTAAATCCAGTGGGAAAATCAGTGGCCTTTTCACAGCAGAAGTCTCACTTGCTCTCTGGCCATGTAGTGAGCTGTAACATACTCCCTTGAAGGAATGGCTTAGCCAGGAGATTAAGGGTATGCCTTGGTATCAGAATCCAATTCCGGGATGAGATTTCAGTGTGTCAAGCAAATAACTTGCTCAGAGAGAAAACCTGGAGTCTCCAGAATACAGACTGGCTTATATCCATCTGGGATAATACACTGGCTTGTAGGTACTGTGGTACTGGCTGTTCTAGAGTAATCTGAGAGGTTTTATTAGAATGTGGAGACATATCCCAGGTCTGAGGAACTTTCACTCTAAATACACTCCGTACAAGAGGGTGAATCTAGAGCAAAACATGGGAACAGCATCTCTGAACTCGAGTTATTACATGACAGCTGACAGGATCCAGTGCCAAGTGTTCCTGCTGAGATGTTCAGATGAGCATTTAAATGCTTAAAATTGGGTACTGATGTGAACTTTCCAAAGTCTAAATGAAGGGATGAGGAAATCTGTTGACGATACCTCTGTATGGAATTAAGTTTATTCATGGTCTAGGGCAGGGTTAAGAAAATAATCTCCCTTGTTTTCCAGCCTCTGCTAATTTTCTTCATGGTGCAATGACCTGTTTCCTTTCATCCTGTGGCTCTAGGAAGACTGTTCAGAGAGGAAGGCTCATGGATTTCACAAGCACAGTCATCATCCCGCTGCTTTTTGGCAGCTTGGGGATCTTCGGCCTCTTCCGGCTCCTGCAGTGGATGCGAATGAGGGCGTACCTGCAGGAGGCCGTGGTGGTGATCACAGGGGCCACCTCTGGGCTGGGAAAAGGTATGGATTCAAAGGAAGGGCAAGCAGGGGGTTGTGGAAGGGGCAGCTGTTGGAATAAAGCAGGGAGGAGCAGAAAGTTCCTTTGCTCCGAGTTTTGAGAGGCATGGCTTGCACTCCCACAACTACAGCCAGTGCAGATTTTGTTGCAAGGAGGTGTCATTCGTTAAGGAAAATTTTAATCATCCTGTATAAGCTAGAGCTTATCAAAGAAAGGAATGATATACACTGTTCTTTTGCTGCCAGGGGTCTTTTCCCTAAATCCTGAAAAAGCCAGGAAGTCAAATTGTTTTTCTAAAACTTCCCCAAACTGGTGTTTTGCTTTCATGTTTGTTGTACTTTCAATAACCTTGCAAAACTTTCCATTCCTTCCCCCTGCCCCTCACCCTCAAGCTGAGGTACCTTTTCTCTTGTGGTACAAATACATCCATTCTAAATTCAAACTCTTGGCAATATCAACACCAAGGAGTATTTTTTCCTAAATGAAAACAAAGTAGGTTTTTTTCCCCCCAAATAAAATTTATTCTGTGTTTGAGTGGATACATTCTCTAATTCTGCTTTCTATAATTGCTTTAAAAGCTGCTTGAAGAGAAGACAAGGTGCTCTCTGCTATCAAGGCCTTTGACTAGGATGAGTACACTTATAGAACAAACAGAGCTTAGATTGCTGCTGTCTTTGCATGTGAGCTTGTCCTTCAGGACAGGGGTGTTCAGTGACTGCCTGACCAAAGGAGATGAACTGGTTCTCTCTGCCTGCCACAACCAAAGAGCTGGAGTGGTGAAAGAATTTGTATTTCACATCAAGAAGAGGGGGAATTAGTATGTCAGGAGAGACCTTCCAGCTGGGCAGCTGAAGCACCATGTGCTGTTGGGTGTAGAGGCTTCCACCACTGTACAGTGAAGTTTCCTCCCTTACTGACTCATTTGCAAGATCTTACACTACTCCCCTCACTCTCAGTTGTTAATCCATGAGACCATCTCTAATTACTGTGTGCTCTTAATACCCTTTGTTACCATCCACTGTCATCTCTTGTGCAAACAAGCAGTTTGTCCCACTGGCTCACAGAGGAGAGAGGAACATGCAGTTAGCTGGTAGCTCTGAAAGGAGGACAACAGCCTGGCATCCCTCCTTCAGCCTTTTCCTGATGAAGAGGATCACCTTGATGAAGCCATTAGCTCCGAGGCTTCCAAAATCTCTGCAGTAAGACCAGGCCCCACTGCATTAATGACACACACAAGGTAACTGTGGTCCCTCTTAAGAAGGGCATAAAGTCAAAAATGAAGAGGCACAGGCAAATTCAACCAGCTGATGGGGAGGACGTGTAAACAGCACAATAACTGCACAACCAGCACAGTTAACTGTGAGCACAGCAGCTGCCTCACTGCTGTCATGTGTCTGTCACACTCACAGGAGAATGACACAGGGCTGTGACCTCGCTGTAAATCAGCCTGACCACCACTCAGCAGCCATAAAGCCACCTCAGACCCCTGCCAGCTGAAAGGGGATTTAGTTATCACCAGGTACAAGGTGAATCTGCTGTTTGTTTTTCAAATGCTTACTTTTCTTTCTTCCTTGCTTCTTCCAAAGAATGTGCCAAGGCTTTCCATGCAGCTGGCTCCAAGCTGGTGCTGTGTGGCAGAGACAGTGAGAAGCTCAAGGAGCTGGTGCAGCAGCTTTCTTCTGTGAAGAATCACCGGAAGAACGTGAGTGTGGGAGCAGGACTGTCCTCCTGGGTTGGGATTTCTGCTTGTATTGTTGTTACAGAAGTTACAGAATTGCTTGTGGCTTGTTCTGTTGAGCAATAGGAAAAATGCAGCTCTGGTTAGGGATAGATGGTGATAAAGGAGCACTGAGCTGGCATGTCACTTCTTGTAAGAACCCTACAAAAATAAGCCACTTGAAAGACTCCTTGGCTAGAAATGGAACTGAAAGCATGTGAGTGCAATGTCCAGACCCCTTGCACCTGCATGTCATATACTGAGTCTGAAAAAGTGACTTTCCTTCTGTTGGCTTCTATTTTTAATGTCTAGTTCTGCTGACAAAGGCAAACAAAGGTATTACTGGCTTCTGTAGAAAACATATGGGTTAAGTTTTGACTTTTTCAGATGCATTTTCTTTAGTATGACAACAGGAAAGTTTAGTACTTGAGGAAGGTCTCCCTTGCCCTTTTCCTGGGGTTGGGTATAAGGAACATGCTACAGGAGCAGACAAAGACAAGAGCACAACCTGCCTCTGTCATGTATTCCTGCCATATGGCACTGCTACAATTGCACAAGGTCTGGATGGCCCTGCTCCTGTGCTTCCAGAGCTGGCAAATCCCAGCAGAAGTGTAAACATCCAGCCTGAACTGGTGTTTTGCTAACTTTTATTTGTTCACAGACACACAAACCTCACACTGTGGTGTTTGACCTCTCGGACACCAAAACTGTGCTAAATGGTGCTGAGGAGATCCTGAAGCACTTGGGCCACGTGGACATACTGATCAACAACGCAGGCATCAGTTTCCGAGGCACGATCGTGGACACGGGACTGGATGTGGATAAGAAAGTGATGGAAACAAATTATTTTGGACCTGTAGCCCTCACCAAAGGTACCTGTGATCTGCTGAGGCCTCTGCAGACCAACACAGCTTGTGTTTGTGATTCTGGTGCAGTGTGAGAGGGGAGGAAGGTTTGGGGTTATGAACAGGCCTAAGGAGGTGCTTGGGCAGGAGGGTGTGGGAAGTACCTGATTAGAGATGATTCCTTGTTCTGTCTCCTGACTCTAGTCTGGCAGGAGCTTGGGAAGAGATCCAGTTCACTTCAGCATCTCTGAATGCTCTGAAAGCTTTGATTCTTGACAGCAGCAATGGCAGGACTGTTGTCTGAATGGGTCTTTTCTGTCCTTTGCTAGCACTTCTCCCCTCCATGATCAAGAGGAGACAAGGCCACATTGTGGCCATCAGCAGCGTTCAAGGCAAAATAAGCATTCCTTTCAGATCTGCATGTAAGTACCTCCACAGAAGATGGGAAAGACATATTTGGGGCACCAGGCTGAATAAACACTTGGCTCCTGCTTCCACATTTAGCTCTCCATGGAGCTGGCTGTGTGCAGGGAAGGCAGAGCTGTGCATCACCCTCAGTGTGGTCACAAATCACTGAGAGATGATGGAGAATACACTCTCAAATACAAAATCCTAGTCCTGTCCTCAAGTTTTAAGAGATGGGAAAGGACAGTATGTTTTGAGAATAGCTTGATAATCCTATCTTAACACTTGAGAGTTGCTATGATGCCATAATTTTATGGTGATTTATCTTTGTTGTTTGTCTGGTTAATCTATAAGAAAGTAGGAACTTTTTGTTTTAATAAGTTATGAAGTGCCGTAGTACAACCAACACCAAAATAAAAGCCTGAACAGTCATCTCAATCCAGCAAATTCTTCATGCTAAATCAGTTATGACAAGAAATAATATCGGTGAGATTACTGGGAAAAGCATTTCAAAAGATGGATGAACTAAGAGGAGAGTGTTTAACACACAAGTACCTGTAAATATTGAAAATAAACACCGGAAGGACAGTGGTGATGGCATAAGATGGGTTGGGCAGAATGCAGAGTGGAGGGGAGCCTGGAATGTCTTAGCCCTGTGGTCTTGTAGGTGATGTGGGCCCAGGAAGTGTGTTCTGAAGAGCTCCCAGAGCTTTTGCCTGGGTCCTCACAGAGTGTGCAGCCTGTGCTGAGCTGAGCTGGGGTCAGCCCTGCAGCTCTGGTGAGGTGGTGGCAGTGCCAAAGAATATGGGAAGGGAGCAAGCAAAGGGAGTCACTCAGCCATTTAATGGGGGAAATCCTGCCCTAGGCCATGCTTCCCTGCTCCTGCCTGCTTGTGAGATCTGGTTTTGACTCGTGTGCAGCCACGCTCTGAACCTGCTCTGCAAGTCCCCAGTGCTCTGCACAGTGCAGGGACTGCCAGCTCTGCCCTCCCCAGCCACAGCCTAGCTGACCACACATTTCCCAAGCCAGGCTTTGGGTCTCCTTTATCAGGGTTCACTGTGGAGTGCTCTGGCAGGGCTGTGAGAGTACGCTCAGGATCCCAGCCAGTTTCCAACTGGAGTTTACATATTATTGTCCTAAATTGCCTCTCACTCCCACTACCTGTTGCTGCCATTCACTAAATAAAAACATAGAAGATGGAGAACAGCTGCTGGGTTCTTGCTGAGAAGTGGCTGCATTGCAGTGAAAAAGCCATTTGGGGGGTGAATATTCCTTCAGCTGTGCTCCTTCTCCTTGGTGCACAGTCCTTTCCCTGTTTTTCAGATGCTGCCTCTAAGCACGCTACCCAGGCCTTCTTTGACTGTCTGCGAGCAGAGGTGGAGCAGTATGACATTGATGTGACAGTTGTGAGCCCTGGATACATCCAGACAAACCTCTCTCTCAATGCTGTCACAGCAGACGGGTCTCGCTATGGAGGTGAGATACAATTTGCTGCCCTCTATCTAGAGCATCTCCACCTCACTGAGTTACTACCAGGTGTGCTTGCAACACATGGCCTCTGGTGGGGACACAGGTTAGCAGTGAAGGATCAAAAAACAACTTTGGATGCAGGGTAGGAACAGTAAGCCCCAACATTTTGCCTTTCTACACAGCAACTCTTGCTTTCTGACCCAGCCATGAGTTACACCCGCCTGTGCTCCCATGCACAGCTGGATTAAAAGCAATACGAGCAGCCATGTGCAGCTAGAGAATTCCTAGGAAAGGTACCTAAGTGTGGGTTTACCTGCTGGTGTTGGTGCTCACTGGGCTTTCCCTTGGCAGTTATGGACAAGAACACAGCCGAGGGACAGACGGCGGCCGAGGTGGCTCAGGTGGTTCTCAATGCAGTGGGCCAGAAGAAGAAGGAAGTGCTTGTGGCTGGCCTGACCCCCTTCCTGGCTGTCTACCTGAGGAACCTCTGCCCCAGGGTCTTCTTCACCTTAATGGCATCTAGAGCGAAAAAGGAGAGAAAAGCAAAGGGCTCTTAGAGCTCAGCTCACCTGAGCAGACCTGCAGGGAGAGGCTGAGCCGCTGCAGTCAGCTGGGACATTATTGGAGGTGCTCCTGCAGGAGAAAACCTTTCTCAAAATGCTGAAGTTTACTATTGCATGGAGAGTGGGAAGTGGTTTCCCCCACACTGGTGGAAGACAGCACCTAAACCTCACCTGGAGAAGGAAGGGTGCTCGGACAACGGGGCAGAGCTGAGGCTGCAGGGGAGGGTGACTCAAGGGAACACTCTGCAGCCAGGGAGGCCCCTGTGCTGGAACACAGCACCTCACTCCAGGCATGCTCAGATTGACTGGGCTGCTACAAATAAAACCCACCTGTTTTGCCTTCACACAAGCAGATCTTGGCTTTCCCCACGCCATGGCCCCTGTGAAATACAGTCCTCAGCTCTCGTGATCAATGTCTCCTTCCCACTCCTTCCCATCCAATCCAAAACACGCTGCTGGAAGTGGGAAACTTCACAGAGCTTCTGCTTGTTAACATGCCAGGTCATCTGATATGTTAAGCCCAAATCCACTGCCAATTTTAAAGAAGTAACTGATGTACAATTTAAGTATATTTGGCCATCATTTTACCTGTCTGAATCGTGTCTTACTGACGTACAGGGACATTGAACTCTGCACTGGCAGCACAGCGTGAACCTCGAACACCAGAGAACACAGGAAAGCCCTGAGCAGGGAGAACAGCACAGCAAGTCACAGCAAGGTGACAGCAGCACACCTGGCCCACCTGCAGGCCTGGAGCACAGAGCAGGTGTGATCCCTTGGGTGGCATCCCTGCCTCCTGGATGCAGAGGAGAACCTGTGTGTGTAGGATGCACAGTATAGCAGACAGACCCCTAGTTCTCACTGCTTCAAAGCAATCACAGATGCTAATTAGGATCACATTCAGTGGGGAATGATACCTGCCTGTTCACACATCACAGGCTTCAGGGAGTGCCATATTCCATTCTTCACCTATTCTCCTCAGGTGAGGGATACCAGAACCACTAGGAGAAAGGAATTGCTGCACAGAGAGTTCAGTAAGGACAGAAATAATCTTTTTTTCACTTGTAATTAAAATAAAGCCTACTAGTAAGAAAACCAAGGTCCAGACCCCTGCTGCCACCTCCATGCACTTATCAGCGTTTTCCATGTCCTGCCTCGTATGTCCTGACTGTGAGTGATCATCTGATGACAAATAAATTACATTACTATGAAATTAATCCTTTGTTCTACTCCAGCTCCTCATAGCAGGAAGGGAAAGCAGGAGGGTTTTGTTTTTCTTAAATCCCTTACAAAAGTGCTGGGACCATGGAGGTTTGGTGAAGAAAAGGAATGAAAAGCCCTGAGAATTATTCTGCATTGAGTAAAAAAGAGCAGGAATGCTTTTGGTGTAGCCAGCAAAGAGTACTTCAGGGCCTTCTGCAGCAGTAATAGTAGCTATGGTAGATGTGCCACTAGTTTCAAATTCATCCAGTAGACAGGACTTTGGCAACATGTCAGGATGGAAGGGCAGCCTGCCCAGCCTGGCCTAACCACAGCAAGATGAAGTAGTTGCATTTCTTCCCCTCCTCTCTGCCAAGGCAACTGTACATTGTTGCTATAAATAGGCACTCTGGATCCCAGCTTCTTTTAACCTTGGAGGGAGAGAGCTCAGCCACTGTACAAAGGGCTGTTGCCACTCAGAAACGTGTCTCTGCCACTGGAGCTTCCTCCAGCCCATGGGCCCACTCAGGTCCATTTGCCTGTGCAGGTGCTAAAGAGTGAGAACTCCCAGCAAACCCAGTTTGCCCAGCATAGACAGCCAGGCTGTGTGTCCTGCTCACACAAAAGCTGCTTCAGCAGAAAAGCAAAACTCAGAACCACAGAGGCTGGAGGCGAGGACAGGGGGAGTTCTTGGTGCCTGCTGCGGAAAGTTGGAGAAACACAGATTGAACGATTCAGTTTGCTGTGTGACCTCACAAGACACCCTGCCAAGGTCAGTGTTTCAGCCGTGGAGCTCAGGCTGCAGCTGCCCCTGGAGCAGGGGCACACCTGTGCACAGGCAGCTCTTACTGCAGGCTTTGCTCCTGCATCCCGATCCCAACACTGAAGCTGTGCCAAGCTGGCCCTGCCAACCCCAGCCACGCCTATTCTCCATCTGGTAGGAGGAGATTATAGACAGTCCTTATCTTCTAAAAGTAACTGGCAGATATCACAAACCAGTAAATACCTCCCATCCTAAGAACAAGATTTGGAGTTTAGAGCTAAAAGATGAATTAATGCACAACACTGAATTCTGAAGTTTCAGGTAATGCAGTTACAAGATGCAGTCACGTGGCTGCCTTGCAGCAGGAGCAGGCAGCTCCAGGAGCAGGTGTTCCAGGCAAGAGCAGTGGAATTGCAGTCAGGGCACAGCACAAAGGCAGGGCAGGTGGTCTCTCACCTCTGCAGCCCTCAGCTGCATGTGGTACAAGGCATTTCAGTGGAGCAGAATGTGTTTGTAGCTGGAAACTTACAGAGTGCAGAGCAGTCATGGCTGGAGGTGGCTGGGCAGCAGAGGGCTGGGACACCTTGACCCTCAGCTATCAATGTTTAAGCAATTACCAAAAAGGTATCAGCCTGAGGTAACAAATAAGGCTCCTCCAGGAAACACAAGCAAGAGGGAAAGCAACACCTACAGCTGTTCCTTCAGCAGATGGCTGCTCTGAGGTAACATGGACACTGCTGCCATGTGCAATGGACAAGAGGAGTATCAGGTCTGTGTGTGACCAGGCATTAATAATTATCACCATTGCAGCTCTCGGAGCAAAGCAAAGCCTCCACCCCCTGGAAGCACAACAGCAAACAGAACTGTGATAACAGTGACAAGAGAGCAAAAGCATTTGAAATTCTCATCCTTTAATGGTCAATGATAACTTCTGGCTGGTTCTGTGTAATACAATTAAACAATATACTTAAATGTTTCAAAAAAAAAAAAAAAAGCAGCTCTCACACCCCCTCTTTCTATTGCTTTATTTCATCGACATTCCGATTCTGCTGCTGGATTGGACTCCCCTGGCCTAACATACGGATTCTCAAGTCACCACACATCCACATCTCAAGTGTAACGAAGAACTGAAAAACCTTGGTGCACCAGTGATGTGTTATTTGAAAAATAACAGCTCTATTAAACCAAATCCTTCCCAGTCTCCACTGCTTCTCAAAGAGGAAAAACAAAATGTTACTGTGGGAGTCTTAATACACTTGTCTTTGTGGGTTTCTCTCTTCCCTGCTGAAGTCATACAGCATAGAGTTCATAGATCTTCTTTACACAGTACACCAGGGCAGCGAGTGCTATCGTGTTGTGCAGTCTCTTTCTGTGCAGGTCGTCCTTCCTCACCAGCACCACGGGGGTGGACGAGGTGAGCGTATGCAGGGGCAGGCGGGAAAGTTTATAGGCATCGTACTCGACTTGGTACTTGCAGCAGGGATCAAACTGCCACGAGATCCCGTAGAGGGTGCAGCAGGCCACGCTCAGCACTCCGGCGGGCAGGGAGATGTAGTGAGAATAATCTACTGGAAGTGCCAGGGGGGTGAAGAGGCAGGTGGTGCCCGCCAGCACGGCCGTCTTGTGCAGGCAGTTCCCGACGGTGATCCATCGGGCCGTCTCGTCCCCGATGCGCGTGGGCTCTATCACGATGTACTTGTACTGCGCTTCCAGGGCCTGCTCCAGCTCGTACTCAAACTGGTCCTGAGCATTCTCCCCGTTGTAGATCTCGTGCACAATGTAACAGTCCGTGGAGGACAAGGTGACCCTGTTAACAGGAAACTCGGAATTAAAACGACAGAGCTTAAGGACGGGCTGTTCACCCACCGGGCTGTGAGAGCAGCAGAGAAGTGCCCCAAGTGAGGGCAGCCCCTCAAGGTCAGGCATTGCCTCTGTTCCACAACCAGCAGCTTTTTCCAACTCAAGCTTCAATTCACATCAGCTCATTACACCTGCTGTATAATAATTCATCCCAAATAAGGCAACGTATTTATCTTACCTTTTCCTGACTTGGAGGATATAAAGCTATTTGAGAAATAGGATCTTGTTAACAGTCCTGAAATGGTTCCTCACACTGATACCCAAGCAGCTCCTCTAGAGACAGTGAAAGTGTCACTCACACTTTAGTGAGCACAATGCCCCACAGAAAAAAAACACACAGACTGCAGGAGTTTTCACAGAAAGCAAGACCTGCAGCCCATCCATGAGAGAACAAACTGCACTGGGAGGTTTTAAGAGAGGAAGCATGTCCAGATGAATACATTTGCTTTTCCCCCCACAGTAATTACCTCCTTGCCACTGATGCAGCATGCTATTTAGTCCTCCATAGCAAACCCTACCTAGTAAATCCATAGCAAATCCAACGAGGATGGCCAAGAAACATTGCTGAAAGGTGAAGAGGGTGGCAGAGCACTCAGTTTGTTGCAGAACGGTTCACTCCCTCTCCTGACGTAGGATGCAGCAAAGAAGGAAAGGGTTTTAACCCAGACAGGCTTTAGCAGTGAAGAAAGAGCTGCTCACACTACCTGGGAACACACTCCCTACTGACAGGGGATTCATGGGACTTGTATTGGAGCAGCAGCTTTTAACTACCTGAAGTCACATCAATTTCCACCTTCCCTCCACCCTCTTCACCACAGCTACAGCTACATTCATATACAGACTGCTAAGAAAAAGGATTAACTGTTCACCTGCTCTGAGAAAGGGTAAAACCCTATCCATTAGAGCATGGTAAAATCCTCCCTTCTAAGCAGAAATGAATATTTCTGACATCCTTGTGCTTAACCAGAGCAAAACCAAGCACGTGGCCTCTCAAGGATAAAAATATCTAGCAGATTCCTTTAGCAGAAAGAGAACAAATCGCACACACATTTGACCTAACGCAGCAGACAAAACAGCCTCATCCCAACATTATTTAGACCCTCCTGACATCAGGAGGAAAACACTGCTGATGTGGAGAATGGAGTGAGCACTTTTTGCTCCATTAGTACAGTGGTACTTATGTGCATGCACTGGAAAATAAGGGAGAAAAATACACATTCACAAGCTGCTGTTGCCAAACATTATCCTTAATGTGCAGCTCCACTCATGCTGCAAAGGGGGTTGAGCAGTGGCCAGCTGTAATCAAGAATATTCTTAAATTACAAGCTGTTGCCAGAAGTAGCTGCATTTGTAACAGCAGCAAACATCAACCAGCAGGACCCAAGAGGCACCACCCTTTCTCAAAGCAGAGTAATATGCAATTTGATTAAAAGTCTGGCTGGAATTTATACAACACACAAAGAAAACTCAACTTACAAGGTAGTTATTGAGTTCTCTGCAGTGCATTTCCCCCTTGGCCTGTTCATGGGTAGGAAGAAAAATAAAAATCCATCTGAATTCTATGTATGCCAGGGGCTTCTTTAGGGCCATCAGCTTGTCAGACATTGTTTGGGAAATTACCATTAACTCTTTCAGCACAGGATGTGGTGGGCTCTGATGTTCTGTGGTGAATTGGAAGGTATTTAGAGAAAAATTTAAGGAGTTTCTAACAAAGAACCAGCTAAGCAGATGTTAACACTGACATTATTGGCGCTGCTGGTCACGGCTTCTGCCAAGGATTCTTTCTCTTGATGTTCCAAGTGCAGCTTCTACCAAATCAAAAAGTCCAGTTTCATTACAAAAGACAAGCTGAGGCTTAAGGTAACTCTGCACACACCACCCATGACTATGTGAAACCACTTGCTAGGGCATAATGACTTCATGGAAAAGCCATTGCTGAAAGGCATTTTCAAGCTGGAAGCTGACCCAGTGCTAACACAACATGCCAGATAAAATTTGTATTTCCTACCAAGGAGCACTTTCAGTGTTTTGTAATAATTAGGAACGTGCAAATGGGTGTACAAAATAGAGGAGCAGAATCCAAATTCAACTAAGAACTTCCCAGAGGCTTAGGAACTGCACCGTGGCCTGGTCACTCCAAGATCTCCTCCCATCACTGGGAAAAAAACACTTGTGAAGGGAGCCTGTTCCTTCTCCACCTGTGCAAGAGCCATGGGAACTGGGCTGCTAACTCCAGGAATTCAGTAACTACATTACATGGGATTCTTCCAGGCTCAGCACCAGGACAGGTGGCATTAACCCATCAGCCTCATTTCTCCTTGCTCAGATCTTGCCTGTTCTTCCCTTTGAACAGCCCTTTTTTGCTTTCATCATCATTGCACAAGCAGAGCCATACCACGAACACCTGTCAGAGAGCAGGAATCCAACAAATTGGCCAGAGGCAACACTGTCCATCTCTGGAATCTTTTGGCTTGCCAGGCTCTGGGGCTTTATAACAATAAAGTCAAGAAAAGTATGATCCTCCTACGCCAAAACAAGCAGAATTTAAAGTATGTTCTGTTGGAAAAAAACCCCAAAACACTGGGAACTAAGCTGCACATAGGTTTCATCCCTGGAAAAGTCTGCCCCCCTGACTGTGCTGTTTCTCCAGATTAGTCCTCTAAAATCAGAAAAAGTCTGTATCATGGTGCTGAAGCTGCAAATGGCAAAATAGACAACCCAACAACAACAATAAAGAATGAAAAATTAACTGCTCAAACGAGAGGACATGTCAAGAATCAGCAAGGCAAGCAGCAAGTCTCCATTTCTGTTCAGAGAAGTGGGGTTATCATGTATTACTGCCACACAAGAACTGGCTGCCCCCAGAGCAAGAAAAGCTGAAAACTAGTTTGATTTCAGATGATACAGAAATAGACACAGATGAGGTACGTGGGCTTGAGGAGGTTTCAGCTGAGTAGGAGTGAGGACCTCAATGCACAGAGTCAATCAATCTCTCCTGACACAGCCTTTCAATTGAACACAGCAGCTGCACACCAACAAATCCAGTCAAAGCACATGGATTTGCTCAAACACTGGAGGCCACGAAATTTGCCTTTTGGAGCTTGTCACCCACCCCCTGGCCATGACAAACACAAATGCAGAGCTGTGCAAGCAACTTTGAGCTGGCATCCATTGGTTATCAAGTCTGGGGACTTTGTATAATACAAACTCCATTTTACTTAAAATAAATAACCAGAGAGCACCCAGTTCCAGAAGACATAAAATGCTGCCAGGTGTTCAGAAGCCCATCAGGTTGTTTAGTAGACACACCAGAACCTAAAAGTAGTTGTTAATATTACTCAAACAAATGATTTTCCAGGACCTGTCTCCCCACCCCAAAAACCAGGGCTAAGTTAACAAGTTGTACAGCTGTTCTTTAAGAATAATTCTGGACCTTATATCCAAATACTTGTTCTATTGCAGCTTCAGGCTTTTTATACTTGAGAAATTTTAATGTCTCATTCCTGGTGCCAAATGAATGCCTGGATGGGGGAATGTGACAGAACTCTCAACTGTTCAGCACAGCAAGATGTAAATCACTTAAAAATCACCAATGTCAAATTTTGGTATTGCCAAAATTGTAAGTAAGGAATCCATTGTTAACAGAGCTACAGCAGCCAGGAGGGGCAGAAGTGTCTGTGTTAGCTATAGGGCAAGGTTCAAATTACATTTGGATTGTCTTCCTAACATGGGAATATCAGAGAGCACCAGGAGAGGGGTGCTGCAGCTGCTGAACAATAGCAGCTCCAGCCATTCATGGACTCACAGAATCATGGAATGGTTTGGGTTGGAAGGGACCTTAAAGCCCATCCAGTGCACCCCCTGCCATGGGCAGGGACACCTTCCACTAGCCCAGGTTGCTCCAAGCCCTGTCCAGCCTGGCCTTGGACACTTGCAGGGATCCAGGGGCAGCCACAGCTTCTCTGGACAGCCTGTGCCAGGACCTGCCCACCCTCACAGGGGAGAAGAATTTCTGTCCTTATTTAAAACAAAAAATGCAATTTAGGTACCAGTTTTACTACAGAGCTCAGCTACACTTCTGCCTGATATCTGGCATTAATGTAATTTAGCTCAGGGGGGTTTGGAGGTGTCCTGCTGGCTCCAGAGAGCTCCCCTCTGACACTGCAGGAGCACTGGGCGGCTTTTCTGCCCAAGTTGTGGTCTCCTCTCCAGTCAGCTCAGACTTGCACATGCACTAGTCTGGCTTGAGCATTTCTGTGCAAGGTTTTTCCAAGTGAGCTGGAAAACTGGCAACTGGCTGAGCACAAAAACCAGTTATGTGTCCTGGATATATAATCCGAAAATTATATATCCAGGGACCCTGAAGGTCACTCCATTGCACCCCTGCCATGGGCTTTGCAGCATCTGCAGGGGGAGGTGGGAATGAACCTGGGCACTGCCCCAGCAGCTCTTGTCTGGTGTCTGAGAAGTGGAACCGTCAGCATGTATTAAGTGTGGTGGGTTCTGTGTCTCACACAGAACCCTTTTTGCTGTAAGAAGAGGGACATTCAAGTACCTTGTGCTGACCCCCCTGTGCCCCAGGCTGTGTTTTTGTGCCCCAGGTATGACTTACATGAGTGCAGATGCAGTGACACAGCCCTGAGTGCTGGGTGGGTGGGTGTTGCTGCCCAAACACCCCCGTGCCCAGCGAGGACCAGCCTGGGGCTTTGTGCCCAGCTCTGCCCGTGCAGCCCTTCCCCCAGCTGTGCTCAGCACACCAGAAGTGGATGCTTGATAGATAGTTTTTTTTTCTGTGGTTGTTGGGTTTTCTGCTTCTGCGGCTCTGTGTGGAGCAGGAAAAAGAGAGGGCCAAGAGCAGCTAGGACATTGGGCCTAATTCCTGTAGTGTCTCTAAAACAGCTCTGCTGGAACCAGCTGTGGCACCTTCTCAGGGGTCTGATCCGAATGCACATCCCCAGGAGCCAGATCCTGAACCTTGGCATGAGCATAAACTTTGTCCCACATGTGGACACGGTGATTGTTTGTGGTAGTGCAGGAGTTCCATGTCAGAACAGCCAAGAAATCCGTGTTAAAGGCATTTGTGTTCTCTCTGAGCCAGACTGACGTGGCTGCTGGTCACTCCCTCCACGAAGCCCTGTGATGGCATTGCAGGGATGCAGCTTTGGGGCAGGAGCTGAACTTGTGAACTTCTCTCTTTGGGGAAGGTTAAAACTTTATTTTCAGGAGCACAGTGTCCTGCCCTGGCACTGCTGGGAGCTGTCTGTTCTCCTGAAGCTCTTCTCAGGGGCTTCACAGACATCAGGCACTGCATTTCCTTCTGATAACTGCTGTCCCTGCAGGAGCTGCAGTGCACAAGTTCCTTGTGTTTCACCAGATTCCGAATTCAGAACTGATTTCATAAGATCACTTGGTAAAAAGGATCCTATTCTTTTTTTCTGACAAGTCCTGCAGTTTCTGTCCTTTTGCTTGTGCTTTCCATGTGGGGTAATTTGAATTTGCTCTCAAACCTCTTGCAAGAAGCAGCAGTAAACGTTATCCCTTCTGGCTTGCAGAAGCTTTTCCTGAGCTCAGTCCCTGCTCTGTCCCAGTGGAGCATCCCCTGGGATCACCAGAGCCCATTCCTCATTTGCCCTGTGCTTCCTGGCACACGATGCACAACATTTGTGTTCAGAACTGTGTTCACTTCTGGGCTCCACAGTTTAAGGAAGACAAGCAGCTCCTGGAGAGGGTCCAGCAGAGGCCTCAAAGATAATTTGGGGTCTGGAGCATCTCTCTAATGAGGAGAGACTGGGGGAGCCGAGCCTAGTTAGTGCAGAGAGGGCTGAGAGGGGATCCCAGCAATCCATACAGGTATCTCCAGGGGTGTCAGGATGGTGCCAGTGACAGGACGAGGAGCAATGGCCATGAACTAAACCACAAGAATTCTCACCTCAGCATGAGGAAGAGCTTTCCCTGGAGGGTGGCAGAGCCCTGGGACAGCTGCCCAGGGAGGGTATGGAGTCTCTTCTCTGGAGACATTCCAGACCTACGTGGACACTGTTCCTGTGTCACCTTGTCCAGGTGACCCTGCCTTGGCAAGGGATTGGACTGGGGGATCTCCAGAGGGCCCTTCCAACCCCTGCTCTCCTGGGATTCTGTGGTTTTCAGGGCTTGGTGGCTCAGATCCCTGTCTATGGGTGGTTAGTTTATTGTCCTGCTGTAGTGTCCCATGCTGCTCTGGGGGTTTGGATCACTGTTCTCCTGCACGGTGCTGCTGGGGGGGCTCTTGTAGCCCAGTGGAAGGTGTTTCATGCTTGTGGTGTGGCTGTGACTTGATCATGTTCCCTGAGAGGGGAGATGACTCTCTGGGTGTTTTGAAGAGATGACACTGTGGATATTTTGGAGCTGGGGATCTTTGAGGTACTGAAATGTCATCTCATTTTGTAGTAGTTAAGTGCTGGCTCTTCTAAAGAAGAAGCAGAATAATTTTAGAAAATGAGAGTTGCTTCTTCATTAGAGTGTTTTAAACATAAATTGGCTTTTAGCAAACCTGGCAGGTGATGCTTCACCTGGATGGAGTCAGGGTGCTGGAAGTGGGACCTGGAACAGGGTGCTGGAACTGGAGCATGAGCTCCCATGGGCTCCTGCCCACCCCATGGAATAGGATGTGTCCCCCCTGCACAGCTCTGAGGTTTGCTCTGCTGTCACCTGGGGCATCAGCTCTAGAGCCTGTGGTTCTCCAGCTGTGCTGGGAATAAGCCCACCTGCACTGGGCAGTGCCACAACTCTTACAACAGAGTCCAGAGGAGGGACTGGAGATGCTGCAGGGCTGGAGCCCCTCTGCTCTGGAGCCAGGCTGGGAGAGCTGGGG
>JAWWEE010000030.1:13437615-13458945 GCA_035221455.1 Xenops minutus | reverse complement strand
GGGATCCAGGGGCAGCCACAGCTTCTCTGCCCAACCTGTGCCAGGGCCTGCCCACCCTCCCAGCCAACAATTCCTTCTGTATATCAAATCTAACCCTGCCCTCTGGCAGTTTTAAGCCATTCCCCCCTGTCCTGTCACTCCAGGCCCTTGCAAATAGTCACTCTCCATCTTTCCTGTTGGTTCCCTTCAGGTACTGGAAAGGACAATCAGGTCACCCCAAAACCTTCTCTTCTCCAGGCTGAACAATCCCAACTCTCTCAGCCTTTCCTCACAGCAGAGCTGCTCCATCCCTCTGATCACCTTGGTGATCATCTGGGTTTGCTCCAACAGGTCCATGTCCCTGCTGTGCTGGCACCCCAGAGCTGGACACGGCACTCAGGTTGTACCCTGCACTGTCACTCCCCACACACACCTTTGACATTCCCACACTGCTTCAGCTCCTTATGTTCCCTCAGGGTGACATTTCCACCATTTCACTACATAAATCCACTCTTCTTTTTTTGTCCCAAACATGTTCTTTCCTGTAGCATCATCACCAACCACACTCAGCTCTATGTGAGTCACCAGGGCTGCCCTTGACCTTTTTGGCCACCTGGGCACACCTGGCTCACATTCAGCCATTCCCAGACATGTTCAATTTTCTGACCCTGCTTTTTCCTGAAAACCACAGCAAAATATCTGTCAACCAGCCAAAATATCTGTCACCCAGGGCTTTTCCCAGCTTTCCAGCCACTCCTCCCCCAGCCTGGAGCGCTCCATTGGGTTGTTGTGACCCAAGTGCAGGACCCTTGTTGAACTTCATTATAATTGTCCTCAGCCTGGCCAGCCCCTTCTGCAGAACCTTCCTGCCCTCCAGCAGATCGACACTCCCACCCAACTTGGTGTCCTCTGCCAGCTGGCTGAGGGTGCAGTGGGTCCCCTCACTTTATCATATTGATAAAGGTATTAAACAGGACAACCCTGAGCCCTGGGCAACACCCCTGGTGACTGGTCCCCAGAGGGATGTAACTCCATTCCCCACCACTCCCTGGGCCCAGCATCCAGTTAAAGAGACTTTCCCTCTGTTCCAGCACTGCTGGGGAGTTGCAGAACAGCTGGATTTTTTTTTCCAGCTCTCACTGTCCCTGTGTCCTTTTTGATTCCTGAAATGACAAGTCATTGCTCTAAATTTAACTCAGCAAAGAGTCCAAGGCATGAGCTCCCCCCAAGGCATGAGCAGCCACTTTCTCTGGGATAATGCTGTTGGAAACACTGTGAAGGCTTTATAAAGTTCAGGTAGACTCATCCACAGCCTTTCCTTCATCCATTAAGCAGGTCACCTTCATCCACTATGTCCCCTCCCCAGCCCACTGGTGGGAGCACCACTCAGCAGTGGCCAAAATACTGGGGTGTCACCAACCCCCTAGAGCTCCAAATGCAAAGCACAGCACTGGGAGGGCTGCTGTGGCCAAAACTGACTCCATCTCAGCCAGACATGGCACAGTGGCATTGCACAAGGCTCTCCCCATCTCTCTCTCACTGAGGACACTCCCAGATATTCTATTTTCTGCCCCTGCTTTTCCCTGAAAACCCCTGTCTGTTCT
This sequence comes from Xenops minutus, assembly GCA_035221455.1. Taxonomy (NCBI): domain Eukaryota; kingdom Metazoa; phylum Chordata; class Aves; order Passeriformes; family Furnariidae; genus Xenops; species Xenops minutus. Next base: position 13,457,362 of record JAWWEE010000030.1, on the reverse strand, counting down.
TTTGGCTGTGCCGATGCTCTCTGGAAAACCACACTGAAAGGGTGGCCAGGCACTGGAAAATGCTGCCCAGGGAAGTTGTGGAATCACCATCTCTGGGAGTATTCAAAAAGGGTGTGGATGTGGCACTTGGGACAAGGTTTGGTGCTGGGTTAACCCTTGAACTCGATGATCTAAAAGGGCTTTTCCAACTTTAATGATTCTGTGAATTCATAAAAAATAAGCCACAGCACTACACCAGCAGCTCTGCTTTGTCTCTGATCTTACACTTAAAGAGACTTTCCCAGCACTGCTGGGGACTTGCAGCACAGCTGGATTTTTTTCCCAGCTCTCACTTTCCCTGTGTCCTTTTTGATTTCCAAAATGACAAGTCACTGCTCTAAATTTATCCCACTCCCTGCAACAGGGAGGGGAACAAAAGGCATTTCAGCTTGCAGGAGGTTGTGTGACCCTCATCTCTTTGTCACACCTAAGCATGGGTACTCTGGCCACTTGTTCTTTATTAACTGGGATCATTAATTGGATTCTGAAGGAACAGATTTTCACTTCTGAACATCCAACAGAGAGAACATTTACTCCCACACTGAGCACACCTTTCTTTCCCCCACAACAAGGGCTCACACTTCAAGCTACTCTAGACACTCAGCCTGACAAACCCTGGTTCATATTTGATCTTAAATACTCAGCACAACCTCGGCAGTCACTGCAGAACTGACACCACCAGTGTAGTTCCAGCTCCTGACATGGAACAGCATCTCCTCTGGTTGGGAAGACCAGGTTGGACAGGGCTTGGAGCAACCTGGTCTTGTGGAAGGTGTCCCTGACTGTGGCAGGGGGTTGGAATGAGATGATCTTTAGGGTCCCTTCCAGCCCAAACCATTCTGTGATTCCATGATTCCATGAAATTTGAGTCACCCCACCTACTCAACCAAAACTTCCCCAGTTTTTGTGTCAGTCTTCCATGCTGGTGGATTTGAGCATCAAAAGGGCATCCTGGAGTTGGGGGTACTATTGGTGTCACTTGTTTAACCCACTGTGAAATGTGATCTCCAAAATATTCCACAGCTGGAGACTTTCCTGGCTGTCCCTCAGGGCTGTGCTGAAGGACCAAAGCCATGTCAGGAGTGTTTGTGGCACAACCACAGGGCTGGGATGCAAAGGGAATGGAAATGGGAAGGGATGAATTCTGAAGTCCCTTAACACATCCACGTTCACTTTGTAGGGATGAACTAATAGTCAAATTCAGTAGTGGAATAAATTTAAATAGTGGAATTTCTTATGGGGCAAATCCCCAGGTTTTAACAGTTCTGAAAATGTTCTCCAAAAAGGCTCTTCCCCCAGAGGGTGGTGGGCACTGAACAGGCTCCCCAGGGCAGTGGGCACGGCCCCAAGGCTGCCAGAGCTCCAGGAGGGTTTGGACAACACTCTCAGGGACAGGGTGGGATTGTTGGGGTGTCTGTGCAGGGCCAAGAGCTGTTCTGGATGATCCTTGTGGGTTCCTTCCAGCTCAGAATATTCTGTGATCTTCCTGCATAAGACCCTTTGGGTGATTTTTTCAGCAGGAGCTCTGATCAAGTCTCCATCAAGTCCAGGAGGGTTTGGTTTTGAAGATGTAATAATTCTCTTCAAAAGACAGTTCAGGATTCAGTTTTCTGAGGAATGAACTGGTAATTTCCTTGGTCAGACCCCAAGAACCCAGTTTTGGAGCTGTAAAGAATTACCCCAACACATGCAGCTCCCAGGACACAGAGAACCTAACCCATATCCTATGGAAAAGCACCCCAAATTATGTTTTCAAATCACCACAGATTTTTAATAATAATAAAAATCAGTTCATAAATAATTTATCACTTCACATTATTTTCATTTGCCTTTCCAGAAATAGGTGGAAGAGTCCTGTTCTCTTGCATGATGGAAGCACAGAAACATGGAATGGTTTGGGTTGGAGGGGACCTGGAATACCATCTAATTCTAACCCCTCTTCCATGGGGGCTCATAATAATTTCTTGTGGGCTCCAGAGAAGTCATAGTTGACTCTGTTGCAACGTGGAGTCACTGTATAATTATCTGTTTCATTATTTTTCATCTTAAAACCAAGATAATTTCATTAATGCCCCTTATTTCACACTGCTGCCTGATGGAAATCCTTTATGACCACAGAGGTTTCTATTCTCTGTCACCAAATTCTCTTTCTATTTTTCTCCCTCTGCTCTGAAAGATCTCTGAGCCCCCAAATGTTAAATCATGTCCAGAGCTAAACTCTCAGAACCAGCCACCTAAAAAATCAGATCATGACACATGAACACATGAAAAGTGTAATTTATTCTATTTTATTTTATTTTATTTTGACTCCTGCGTGGTGGCCTAAGTTAATGTTTCTTCAGAATTCAATATATTTTGGGTCTATGAAGAGGGTTGGGATTTTCCTCCTGACAAATTCTGCAAAAGCCAAATGCAGATGGTATCAGATACCCAAACCTTCCACCATGGATACTAATGAGTGCTGGGGAACGATTTGGGGATAATTTGTACCTGAGGGATTGTTCTCACTCACTCAGAATAATTACCCACAACTCTGGCATCACCCTGTCCGTGTGTTCTGCATGGCTGGCCCTAAAGATACCCTGAGAGCACAGAGACCTGGAGGTTTGTTGCTGGTGAGTGCCTGGATAATTCCAGGACAAGAGAGGATTTTACTGAAGTGAGGAGAAAATAAACACAGAGTTCCCTCTTTGTTGTGCTGCCATTTCCCAGCTTAGCAAATGAAAACTAAAAAAAACCCCACCGAGATGGAAGACAAAATCTTGGAAAAAACTGTTAAATTTAGAATTCCAGAATGGATTGGGTTGGAAGAGACCTTAAAGACCATCTAGTCCAAGCCCCTGCCATGGGCAGGGGCACCTTCCACTAGCCCAGGTTGCTCCAAGCCCTGTCCAGCCTGGCCTTGGACACTTCCAGGGATGGGGCAGCCACAGCTTCTCGGCCCAACCTGTGCCAGGACCTGCCCACCCTCACAGGGAAGGATTCCTTCCTAAGTTCCAGCCTGGAAAGCAGCTCCATTTCTCTGCCTCCAGCTTAAAAGCAGGCTCCTGGAAACAGCAACTTGCCTAGTAAATAGAAGTTTCAATTGGATAGTCTTTATGGATGAGGAAATAAATAATGTACCAAGAGGCACAAAGTCACTCCACGTGAAAGGACCTTCAGTTTTGCCAGGTGCAAAATGGCAAGGGGAGAAACAAAGGAACAGAGTGCTGAGAACAGGGCAGGTAAAAACATCCTGGGATAACCCCCAGCATCCTCCTGCCACTGCTCACCTGCAGTGGAGAAGGACTTAGCCTCCCAAGTTTGAGGTCCTCAGCCTATCAATCTGCCAGTCTTTTGGTGAGGGTTTCAAGTCATCCAACCATCTCAGTTCTGCAAAATCACACTTAGAAACAATCTCAACTTGCACAAAGCACAGGTCCAGTTCTGGGCAAAAATGGGAGTTTTTTTCAACATCCCCTTCCCAGAATATTCCTGGGCAACAATATTGCTCGAAGCACCAAGCAGGCAATCAGATTAATTGCAAATGAAAACCAGTTTGATTAGTAGTTAAAAAAATAGGAAAGGCTTGCAACAGTGTGGTAAGGTGTGTCACAAACAGCACACAGAGTCTACTCCAGCAGTGCAAGAGGGGCTTTGTGCTGGTTGTGCAAATGGTCTCAGAAAAAGAAGATTACAGATGGCCAGAGCATGTCTGGGAGCATTGTCAGCCTCTCAGCCAAGCTGGAGTAAGTCAACAGTCAAGGCATGACAAATTCAAGCACTAAACTTCCCTCCCTCCAACACAAATCCTTCTTGAAATTTAATTTAATTTCAAGATTAAGGAATGAGCTGTGGACTGGCTTTAATTCTCAGTGGAAATATTCCACCTCCAAGTCATATTCACCTGTGTGTTTCTACTCAGGATACAGTGCATGGAAAGCACTAACACATCCCAGCTTAAACACCTGGGGAATTGTTTCTCTGCTGAGTGTCCCCACAACCAACCAGGCCCAGGGCTTGAAGAAGGGCATCAAAGCAGAGGAAGAACAGGGAAAGCTTAGCAATAAAACAAGACCTTATTTCAGAAGATGCACCTTAAAAACAAATAGGAAAAAGGACAGGAGAACACTGGGGAGATTATCAAGCAGCCTCAACAAGGGACCAGAACATTCCCTGAACACTAAGGAAAACATCACCAAAACAACAAACTTCAGCCCCTGGACAACAAGGAGGTGTCAATTTTAAGTCAACTAATGATTAGCCAGGCTGATGGAAATAGGTCAATCATTGCTGCAAGCAGAGTACCAGAAATCTGAGCAGTGCAGGTAGAGAGAGAGCCCTGTAAGGGCACAGAGGAGCCAGTGCAGGCAGCAGTGATGACATGAAAGCTATTCTTTCCAGAGTTTCTCAGAACATCTCCCAGGGGAACAAACGACACGCTGTCCACTGCCTTTTATACGAAAACACCCAGTACAATCCAGTGTCTGTTCTGGATGAAAAAGTTGTTTTGGTCTACAGATCAACAATTCCCTTTAGACAGTCTCCATTAAAGAGTCTATCCAGAATGAAGAAAAACAAATATTTAGTTGGTTTCGTTCAGTGTTTTTGGTTTTTTTTGTTTAATGTTATTATTTCACCACCAGAGCCAGCTGGAGTTCACAGTCAACATCCTTTGAAATTAATGTCCTTACATTCACTCCTAGTGAGGAAAGCACTTTTTGACCAGTTACAGACTTCTCTGTATCAATAAAGCCATTTATGAAGGGATTCAGTCTCCATAGATAGAGCTGCTGGTCTTTTTTTTATATGTATTTTTAAATGAAAGCTGCTCTAGTCTCACAGCAGACAGGATTTTATTCAGTACTGAGTCTCCTCACACCACCTCCGACACACAGATGCCTTTTAGACCGTCTGGCTGACAACTACAAACACTCCTTGAAGCAGCTCAGTTACGAGGAAAACTGGATCAGCATATTCAGTTCAAAGGAATGTGTCTCTGGACAAGAATCCTACTCAGAGTAAGAAAACTCTGTTCACCCTATAAAAAGCACATGTCATCATGTGATGACACCAGGTCTGTCAGCGCTGCCTGAACACAACCTGTGCTGCAGCAGCCAAACAAGATGGGCAGGTGTGGTTTGGGATCAGCCTCTGGTGGAGAGACACAGGCCCAGTCATGCGTTATCTCCTGCTCTGCAGCTGCAAGGAAGAAGCAGCATGTCGCTGACATCACCCCAAACCTATTGGAATCATCATCCTCCGTCACACTCAGACAGGGTGACACCTAAAAAACCACCACCACCTGATGGAGACTGGAACGCTGCTCAGGGCTGGATCTGTTCCGTTCCATCTCCTCACTGGCAAAGGAAAAATAATATATGCAGCAGGTTCATGAAGTGACTCATGTTTAGGAATATTTTTCATCGCAATCACAGCTTTGAAAACAAATCACCTCAAACAACGAGATTATTGTACAGTCCACAGATGAAGTTACACGGTAAGAACTCACTTTTAAGTCTGCATCAGTTTTCACCCTGGAAGAATAATTTTTATTGAAGTTATTAAGCACTCTTTTCCATGATTTTCTTTTTCCTTCTCTTTCTGCTGGGAGGACAGGTCTGCCACATGAAAAATCCCCATGAAAACTCCACACCTCCCGTGCTGGGGCAGTGCCAGCACTGGGTGCAGACAGCTTTACCCCTGTGGTATTCTTAGTTGCTTATATGAACCACACTGATGCAGAAATTCCATTGGCTCTTCCAGTTCAATTACTTTTGAATTCCCTCATCACAGAGAGCATTCCTGCAATTCATGTTAGCGCCAGAATTTTAAGGGCTACTTGTGGCTCTCCTTGGCTGGGTAGATCCAACACCATCAAAGCAAACAGTGCTGAATTACAGCGAGGGAACAAAGCGAAGGAAAAGCCCCAACAAAAATTAAGAGGGATATCACAGTTTCTAATTAAGAGGGATATCAGAGTTTCGAGGTGAGGCGGCAGGACAAAAGAAAACTCACCGAACACTGCAGCAGCTTTCAGCAGCTGCCAGTTACATCAGTCAGCCCTGGGGCAGGACAGGAAAATGCCAGCGTCAGGAAACTCGGGATAAACCCAGACATTTTCAGCAGGTGGAGAACTGTGCACACAGGTTTTACGGCAGCAAAACGAGACCTTGCCTTAAGCGGTGCCAGGGGAGGTTTGGGTGGGACACAGGGAGGAATCCCTTCGCAGAGAGGGGGGCTGGAAGGGGCTGCCCGGGGAATGGTGGAGCCGCCGGCCCTGGAGGTGTTTGGGGAGAGCCTGCCTGAGCCGCTCGGTGCTCTGGGCTGGTTACCAAGGTGGGGCTCGGTCACAGCTTGGACTCGACCACCTCAGACATCTTTTCCACCCTAACCGGTTCTGTGAGAGTATTTCCCCCTTGTCTCTTTCCCCCCGTTTTAAAGTTAGCGATGCCCAAACTCCGCGGGCAGCCCCGGCCGCTCCCGCAGCGGGCGCGGCACCGAGCCCCGCCAGAAGGAGGTCACCCTGGAGGACTCGCCGCTCCCTCCCCGCCTTTAAAAATAGCCGTGGACGGAAGGAGCCCGCCGGGGCCGGCCCTCCTCCTCCTCCCCAGCCCTCCTCGCCGCATCCCGCCGCGGGCAGCGCCGCCGCCCTCACACCGCGCTGACCTTCCCGGGCCCGGCCCCGCCGGCCGCCCCCGGCCCCTCGGCGGGGCCGTGTCCCTCCCGGCCCGTCCGCGCCGCCCTGGCCGCGGGGAGCGCTGCGGGGAGCGCCGTGCGGAGCGGCCCCGGCGCTGCCGCCCCCGCCGCCCGCTCACCTCTCCCGGCCGCCGCCGCTGTTGGTGCCGCCGGGGCCACCGCGCCTCCTTCCCCACGCCGCCATCTTGGAGACACTCGCCTCGCAAATGTCTCCGCCGCCGGCCCGCGGCCGCGCCGCGCTGCACCACGGGAGTTGTAGTGCCGCGGGGGCAGGGGCGGCCGCGCGGCGCCACGGCGCACGGAGCGCCGCGGGACTACAAGGCCCACAGTGCCCCGCGCCGCCGCACGGCCGTGGGGGGCGCTGGGGCGGGTAGTCCCACTGAGCGGGAGCGGGGGCGGCGGGGCCGGGCGGGACCCCCCGGAATAGCCCGGGAATAGACCTGGAATACCCCGGGAATACTCCGGGAATACCCCTGGGGACCAGCGGCGGGGTGGCCCCGAGGCGCTCGGCTCGGCCCCGCCGCCCGGGATCTGCCGGCGGAGCGGGCCGGCCGTGGGAGGAGCGCGGCGGGGAGTCCCGGCCTGCCCCGCGGCCCCGCCATGAGGGCCGGGCCGGGCCGGGCTGGGCCGGGACAGGACAGGCTGAGGAGGGTCGGCACGGCTCGGCAGCATCAGCAGCGCCTCGTGTTCCTGCTCCAAAAGGACCAGGAGGTTCCCTCCCTGCAGGGCAGGGGGGATGCGGGATCGCCTCGAGCAGCGCCGCGCAGGGAGGAGAGGATGGGCGTTTGGGGGTGAATTTCACCCTTTTAGTCAAACCCGAAAGAGGAGCAGGGAATGGGGAGGCTCCCTTGCTGCATCTCTGAGGAGGAATAAACCACAGAATCACAGAATCACTTAGGTCGGAACAGACCTCTGGCATCTTCGAATCACCATGAGGTTTCTGACCAAATGTGCTCTAGAAAAGAACTGCAGGTCCTGCCAGAGGTTTCCCCGCTCCTTTGGACCCAGCAGAAGTCGCTGCTGCAGGTTTTGTGGGGCGTCCCAGGACCACCCTGTGCTCAGCCTCTGTCCCCGGGTGTCACCCAAGGGGACTGTGCCACGGTGCTGGGATAGTTCTGTCCAGGATCCTCCTGCCTCTGCACGGCCCTTCTTGCTCCCAGCCTGATTCCTTCCAGGAGAAGAGCCTTTTTTCTTGGGAGTTTTAAGTTTTCCCCTTAACAGGCCTCCCAGCTCCTGGAGACGGATCTGTTCTCAGATCCCAGCCCCTCTTAGGAGAGCTCTGCTTCTCCCAGTCCTAGAAAAACCCTCTTTTTGACAACGTTATTCCCAAGTGATGTAATGTGACAAAAGAACAAACCCCTGGCTGCCTCCACCTTCCCAGGAATCCCGAGGCTGCTCTCACAGCCTGCAGGGCCCTCCCACACCGCTGCGTTCAGCTGTGATTTGGGGGGCAGCTGTTCTGCTGGAGGTCCAGGGTGGATTTGTAGGAACAAGAGGTGTTTGGGAAGTGTGCCCAGCCCGGCAGAACGTGCTGCTCTTCTGGGACAGGCCGGAGCAAGGACTGCCTGGAATGTGGAATGTAAACATAGTGTGTTACCAGCAACAGTCCTGTTACAGCCCCAAACCTACCGTGCTGTCCCTGGGGAGCAGCAAACCCCGAGCTCTGCCTGCTCGAGCTGCAGCCCTGGGGCCACTTGTCACTTTGGATCAAATTATAGCTGTAAATAAGATTCCCTTCTCCACACCACCCTCCCTGGCATGCTGAGTTATCCAAACTCCAGCCTCTGTCTTGCACTCAGCTTTAGGAAGTGGCACAAATGCTGTGCTGCACGCCGGGTGCCGAGTCCTCGGGCTGTGCTCCCAGGACTCAGGAGTGCCAGCTCCAGGAGGGAAGTGCCTTGTATCCCTCTGAGTCACCTGCCTGGCTGTGGACAAGCACAGCAGCTGGATATTTAAATATTTTCATGCCTTAATGTTTTCAAACATCTTTAAGAAATGGACACAAGCACCGAGTGCTCACCAGAGGCTGTATTTGCAGGGTAACTCCCCAAAACTGGCCTGAAATCCCAAGGAGGACTAATGACTGTGAGCTGGCAAAGGACAGGGCCCAGCAGCGATCCTGCTCACCCCAAGCTCTGCACAGTCATCACAGGGTCAGCCAGCCCTGTGATCTCAAATAAAATTCAACAGCTTCACCCCTTACCTCCTGTTCATTTGCAATGGAAGCATGTGGAGCTCGCCTCGGATCTGGCTCCCCTCATATGATTTACTCTCCAGACCCTTCCCCAGCTTCGTTGCCCTCCTCTGGACTCACTCCAGCACCTTAACGACTTTCCTGAAGTGAAAGATGCTGACAGAGGCACAGTAGCTACAGTCCAAGAGACTTGGGGTTAGATTTGTGAGGGGATGTGAAAAAATCTGTTTATATTTATGTAGGAAACAAATATGCAGCAAAAATCATACCATGGGTGCAGGCTGGAGAGCAGAGTGGTCTGACAGGACCTGTGAAACAGACTCTCAGCTGACAGGACCCAGCCCAGAGGTGACAGAGCAGGTGACAGAGGAGCCCAATGTCCCCTGGCTCCTCCTCCCGCCTGTCCCCAGCACGGCAAAGCCACTGCACGTCAGTTAAGCCACACTTTTATTGTATTGTATTTCATGCATTATGTTCATGTCTTACAGTATGACAGAGGGAGGGATAAAGATAAATGTTAAACAAGAGCAGAAAGGTCGTTTGTAACAGGTCCTGAGAAGGAAAGGCACATCGTAACCACCGAATCCAACAGAACGGGAACCTTGGACAGAGGAAGACAACGCTGGAGAGCGGACGAGGGAGGGGGGGATTCAAGTTGGGTGCTGTAGAAGCAGGTCTGACAGCAACCTGCATTCCCCCACCCACCAAGGTCTGTAGTTCAAATGGGTTTGGGGACCTCAATATTCAACCAAACCACTTTTCCACACTCCTGTTGCCAGGGAGAGTTCAAAATTCCCAACTCCTCCAGGCTTAGTGAGCACCAAGGGGCAGCACAGGACTCAAGGCTCCTTTCTGCAGAGACCAGCTGGGAAAGGGCAGCTGGTGGGGAGGCAGGGAAGGGCTGCCCAGCACTGAAGGGATCCTGAGCCATCTCCTGCCCAGCACTGCAGGATCCCAAGAGCACCGTGGACTGTGGGCATTGCTGGTGACCTGTGGGTATTGCTATTCACCAGCATCAAAGACCACAGGGAAGGGAAGGCAGAGGAGGGATACAGCAGAGAAACGGTTGGCACGGACACTGGCACATGTCTCCACCAGGTCAGACACTGGAGGGGTTGTAGCACCTCGAAGGGAAGCAGCAGCAAAACCATGTGCTGTGCCTGATTTAAGGCAGCGATTGCCACTTGTGATCCAGCGCCGGGAAGCACGAGGTTCCTGCTGGAGCAGCACAAAGGGCTCCAGAGCCAGGCTGGGATGCTGGGACACGGCTGGTGCAGTGACCACAGCACACCCTGCAGCGAGCTCACACAACAGGGAACTTCTGGGAACTGCCACACAGTGGAAATGAGCACAAAACCAGGGCAGAGGCTTGCAGAGGCTCACGTGAGGCAGCCAGGCACACATCTCTCCCAAGCACCCAGCCCCACTGTGACAGACACAACAGTGTCTTATCTTGGCTTGCAGAAGAGGAGACGGTTCAGCTTCACCTCAGGATCAAGAGCAGGGGCGGTTCTGTTGTCATGGCTGTACCAGAACCAGCCTTGCTCCAGTAACTGCATGTTGAAGGGTGTTTTGCATGTTAAAGAAGGAACGTTTAGCAGCCCACATTTTTTCCTGAGCCCCTTTAGTTTGTTACTTGCAACCCTTTTCCAATCTCTGGAAGCCATCCTGAAGGTCACAGCCAAGGTGAAATAAGCAGCAAGAGGACAGAAACATGAGGCAGCAGCAGGGCTGAGCCCAAGGTCTTTCCTGAGCAGCACAAGGCAGAGGTGGGTCTGCTGCCGGGCACAGGTCCCTCCCCAGGCAGGAGGTGGGCACGGGCAGGGGTCTCACAGCCCTGTGCAGGGCAGGGATGGAGTTTGGGAGGTTTAACAAGCCTGAGAGGGCTGTGTTATGCTGGTGATGGGTAGCCCAAAAGCATGGGCAGGCAGCAGAGCTCTGCCTCAAGCTGGTGACCAGGAGGAACAGCTCAGGGCCTCTCTGGCTGAGATCAGGCACAGGGTCTCCAACTCTGACCATTCCAGCCAGGAGAGAAGGTTGTAGGTGCTTCTGCCTTTACCACCATGGACTTTGTGCTGGGGTCTGAGAGAGGGCTGAGCTGCCTCTTGGTCGGGGTTTCAGTCACTCCGTGGCACAGATTGTAAACTTTAGTCCCTGCTGAGCTAAGCTGGGTCTGGATTTGGCTTCCAGGTGAAAGGCTCTCCATCTCCTTCTGCCTGGCTGTAGCCCCCAGGGGCTGCCCAGGGCTGGCGAGTGGGAAGCATCATCTCTCCCCTACAGCCCTGTCCTGGGACACTGCAAAATCCTGATAGCTCAGTGGGAGATGGGGTGTACCTCATGCCCTGGAAAACCTGGGTAAGGCAGGACAGGCAGCAAGATGGAACCAGGCAGTGCCCTGCCATCATGGTGGTACCTCTACATCCAGCTGTGGCAACACAGGGCTGTGCTACAGGGTCCTCATCCATGGAGGGAACAGCACGAAATGAGGATGTTCCTGCTGCTGGCTGAGGACCCCCAATGCTGCCAGCACCTGAGCCTGGAGCTGAGAGGAGGCCAGTGAGCAGACAGGTAACACCCTGAGCCAGGGCTTCTTTCCAAAGGCTATAAGGAGAAATCATCAGCATCCACATGGAGGCAGGTGGCTCCTGGAGATGGGCGAGGAGCAGGTCCTGGAGGCCTTGCCCCTGTTGCTCTCAGGATGCAATGATGGCTCTGATCTGCGGCTCAGACAGGGATGCAGAGCTGTAGGCGAGGGAGATGCGGGGAGCCTTCCTCTTCAGCTGCAGGAATCCACCCTGGTGCCCTGGGATGTCCCCTCATTGCTTAGGCCAGAGCTGGTTGTGGAGGATGGTCTCTTCTCCTGAGCAGGCTGTGTCCACAACAGCACAGTCAGCACCGATGGCAGGGAGCAGAGATGGGAGTGACGGCCTGTGACCCCGTGGGATGCCACACCAGAAGGCTGGGTAGGAGCTGGCACCTCTGGGGAGCAGCATCTGCAGCACAGCCACCTTTTTCCCCTCTGCACAGACTCTGCCACAGTCCCTGCAGCTCAATTGTGCTCCTCAGAAGGCTCCTGTCCCTTGGCTTGGAGGTGTCACCGTCCCAGTGTCTCCACAGCTGGTGCAGTAAAGCCCCCCGAGGTGCCACCACAGTCCACATGTTCTCAAGTGTACTCCACGTGGGCTTGGGCTCAGCTCAACAGAGGCTGGAGGGGATGAACCTGCCACAGGGCTGGGGCTCCTCCAGCACCTCCCTCTGTTCCCCAAAGCTTAATCTACAGCATCTCCCCCAGCTGCCAGAAGGAAAGGGGGGCAGGTACCCTGTGACCACCCCTAACCAACATCCCCCAGCAAGTTCACAGTTGTCACCAGGCAGAGCGGGGAGGATGAGGTGCAGCACAAGTTATCCCCTGGTCTTGTGATGGAGTTTGGTGGAAAAATAATCCTCTTCCATCCCTTGGCTTGGGAAAAGCACTGGGGGTACACCACGTGTGCCCAGAGCCAGCCTGGCCCAAGGGCTGCAGCCATGCTCACACGTGGGCAGGGAAGAGGAGGTTGTGCCCACACTCACGCACCACATGGACACGCTTAAAAAACCGGGAATTGCGAGTGTGGGAGGGGTTTCCTGAGACGGCAGAGAAGCGAAGGCCGCGTTGGACAGTCAGGGACAGGTGTGCTGGTGTCGGAGCAGTCCTGCCTTAAGGCTGCAAGTGTTCCAGGTACTGCGGCAGCGGGTTCTCCTTCACGTACTTCTGAATGTACCAGCACGTCAGGTGAGCTTTCAGGTCCTCCTCCACCACAAAGTCCAGGGCTGCCTGCAACCAGCCAGAGAAACACACAGGTTACAACCAGCACCCCCAGCTTATGCTCCCCTCTGAAGCCTCGTGGGGGTCTGGACTCCTGTACCCCTCACACAGACAGGAGGAGCAGCAGGTTGCCCGCAGGTACCCCCTGTGCAAGGCAGGTGGAGGGAGAAGGTTGTGGGGAGAGCACAGCCATCCTGCCATAGGGTTCCCAGTTTAACTCTCAACACACCCAGCCTGGTGTGAAGATGATGCAGCCCATCATATGAAGGTCACCTTTGTCACCTGTTTGCCCTGACTTACAGGGCCAGGGAGCAGCTGTAACCAAAAGCATCACCCCACAGTCCCTCCGTCACTGTGCTTGTGGCTCCTCAGCTCTCCCTACATGGCAGTGAATGTTTGAGAGGAGGGGTCCAGCCACTGGGTGAGGTGGTCCATCAGCCCCTCCTTGGTGGGCACGAGGAGGAACAGGCCAAGCTTGGGCAAGTGGCTGGATGTGCTGGCACTCACCCAGCCCCTCTCACCACCAAAACAGGAATGTCTGATCCCACATTTCCATCTGCCCCACCAGCCACCCCATCTCCCATTGGAGCAGGGCTCCCATGGGGCACACACGTAATTCCAACGTGATGGGGCCTGGCTTCAGCCAGGATCTCTACCCACAGCTGGGATGGCAACAGTTCTTGCCCTTCTGGGTGTCTGGGGTTGTACCTTTGCCAGGTGCTTGGCTATTCCTCTGCCTCGATAGGCATCTGGCACTTCTGTGTGCTGCAGGTCCACGATCCGCTTCCCCACGTACTCGTAGAGCAGCACTGCCTTGTCATGGCAACCTGGGGGTGTGAGAGAGGGGTGAGCATTGGAATGTCTCTGGGGAGCCCACAGCAGGGGATGGGAGAGGAGGGTGAGGGTTGGGATGTCTCCAGGGAGCCCATGGCAGGGGATGGGCAACGTCGTGCCCATGGGAATGGCTGTGCTGGCAGGAGACTTTGCTTTCAGTGACACCTGGATATCCTCGTTGGTTCTCCCAAGGTGTGAGCTCGGCCTCTCCAAGCCACCCTTGCCCCCAAGGCAAGTTTTCTGCCCAGCCCTGAGTTGCTGATGCAAACACAACACGTTTAGGGTAGGAAAGCAGCTGTGGGGAAGGGTGGGATGTGTTGATTTGAGGGAGAGAGTAAAAAGAGGATGGGGAAAACCAATTTCTTCCTCCTCCAGAACAGAGTTTTTCGTTGTGGCACATAAAACAGGACAAGACTCCTTGGTTTGGTGTTGCAGCATTGTCTAGACACGTTTTGGGGAAAATGCTGGAGAGATGAATCCCACAAACACATAGGAAAGTGCACACAGATGTGCAAGGGGGTTTGTGCACACAAATTTGCATGTACACACACAGGTTTCCTGTTTCAACACCCTGACCTTTCTCACAGCAGCTCAGTTACAGGAAAGAAGAAACTTCAGCACACGTGTGAATCAGAGGAGAGCTCTGGCTCCATCTGCAGAACCTGAGCTTCTGCCTTTGATGCAAACCCAAACATTTCATTTCTAGAGGGTTTCTGTATTTAAAGGGGAGTTTAAGAAATGCAAATCAGAGAGACAAGTTCAATTAAAATAGTGGAAACTTTCCTTTCAATATATGTTGGAGGCTGAAGGGCTACAATGTCCACTTGCATTCAGTATACTCTATTTCACTGCATTTCAGCTGACAACTCCAGCCCAGTTCACTTCATCCTTGTATTCAAGACACACGAGAAATGAGCCCATTGGAATTTTGTGTTTCAAGACAATCAACTCCAGTTTTTGTTCCTTCTCCTTTTATGCACACACTTGATTTTCCTGTGCTGGATGGAAACCTTTGCATTTCCAGCCTGAGTTTATTCCTGCTGGTTTCTACCCTCTCATTCTCGTGCCAACATTGTTCTTGAGTGGACACAAATAATTTCCCTCCCTGCCGTTCCCCCAAGTATTTATAGGCATCAGTCCTGCCCCTCAGCCTCTAGTTCACCAAAAAGCCAAGCTCTTTTAATTTTCCCAGACAGAAATAAGGGAGAATTGTGGCATTTCTCCATGTGGATACAGACACCCAAAAAGAGACAAGGGAGCAGGTGAAGCCCTTCCCTGACAGCACAGACCTGTCTCACATGAGAGAAACCCACCCAGGGCAGGGCATGAGCAAAGCCAGGAACCCTCACCCTCACAGTATATTTGGTGGCAGCTCTCCCAGGGTTGGCAAGGCCAGAGCTGGCAGCACCAAAGGCTGTAAAATGATCTTATAATGGCAGTTTTGACACACTCCCGCGCTTCCACCCCACTCTTCTCCCAGGCCAAAACTTTCCATCACCTCCGCCTGAAGCTTTGAGAAGTTTTAAACTAAATTGGTGACAAAGCAAAAGATGTTTTGGGGTTTTTTAAAATACACTTTTTTTCTATATTATCTGTTTAGAAGTATCACACACAAATGCATTTTAAAGCAGAAGGTGATGCAGAGTTTAGAAGATCTCAGATCTGCCCTGGGCAGGCTTTTCCTTGATATTCCCTATACCACAAACCCCCAGCCAGGACAGGAGCTGCAGGGTGCCCCCAGCACACAGATGAACACACACACAGTCCAAAGGATTTTACAACCAGCTCTGCAGAGGAAGCCAGTGCTGTCAGTGCTGCAGGAAACCAGTCCCAGCTCAGAAAAACATCCCAGTTCAGCCAAGTGTATAATCACATCTGTATGTGCTCAGCTCACTGATGGGACCCTGAGCCACACAGTGCATGAAGCCAGGGACACTCATGCCACAGGATTTGGTGTGGGCCCTGCAGGTGACAGTGACAGCTTGGGAGAAGCCAGTCCTGCTCCCAGGAAAGCTGGGGGAGCTGGAAGAAGTGCTGACCCTTCATGGGAGAACCCAGCCCCAGTTTGGACAGGGCACACAAGCAGAAACCCCACAAAAACAGGGAACAGGAGATGCCGTGTGCCGACCTCCCACCTGCCTCACCCCCTTGGACTTTGGGACAGGGATTTTATCAGCCTGCACAGGCAGAGCTTGGCAGCCCCACAGGTGCCCCGTGAGCCTGACCATGGTGTCTGACTCGCTGACACTCCCCTGCGAGGCCACAGCGAGGAAGCTGAGTCAGTGCAAACCAGCACAGCCAGAGCCGGGGGCAGGAGGAGGCTGCAGCAGTGGCAGCACAGCTGGTGCCCTGCTCTCCCTGCCTCTCCCTCAAATCACAGCGTGCACAGGGAATGGGAAGCTTTCCAAGGAGCTGGGCGAGAGACCAGGTGTAAACTTGCTCTCCATGGAGGGTTTCCACCAGGACCAGAGTCACGGAGCTCCCATCCAAGCAGGGCAGGGGGCTTTGGGCAGCAGAGAGGGCCCTGTGCCACAGGCTCAGCTGGGACCCCAGGCTGGGTGGCTCATGAGCCTGAGGGGAGCAAGCAGAGAGCACAGCCCTGTCCTGAGCTGAGGAAGGGACACATCAGGCATCTGGAAGGCTACAAGCACCCTGTTCCAGCATATCCTTCACTGACTCCCTCTCCTGGCATACACTAAATACCTCCTAGTGAGGGGATGCTCTAGAACAGCAGGACCTGTCCCTCCAGCCCTTTTTCCTTCTCCCTGTCCCTCTGTGCCAGCCCCAGCCCACAATACACCTTTGGGTGCCCAGGACAGGAGCAGGGCAGGGGCCTGGCTGCTGCCTGCAAGGCCAATTTCTGTGCTCCAGCCTTTGGAGCAGCCCCCGAGCTCCAGCCTCCTTAGGACACTGCTGCAAAACCATTCCCAGAAAGCAAAGGGAAGGGAACAGATGCCAGCTCCATTTCCCACTCTCAGACCCAGGAAAGCCAGAGGCAGGAGGCAGCTCTGAGCTCATCTGCTGCTGAGCCAAAAAGCGGGGGAAAAAAAGCAAAAAGCAGAAGCTGTGTGTGGGGTGAGGCGAGAGGACAAGACGTCCTGAGGTGCTCGTGCATCCCAGGCTGCAGCCACAGGCTGGCCTCGCTCCCCAGGGAGCTGCTGGCACGTTACTACGGAGAGAAAACACAACAGAGGACAACAACCAGAGCAGAGACTGCACAGCCCTCACAGAGGGGCCTCACTCGCAGGAATGGCAGCGGGGAGGGCTCTGGTTTGGAGCAGTTTCCTGTTTAGGAGCTCTCTAGAGGGGACTGTGGCACAGGAGTAAGTGGGGACCTCTTTGATGCAGTGTCTGGTGACAGATCCCTTGGTCCCTGCTGCAAACTCGGCACTTTCCGCCTCCTGGAAAGGGAAATCAACCCCAGCAGGGAGGAAAGCTCCAAGGCACAATGTGCTCCAGTTTTCCCAATAAACCCGAGCCTGGACTCTTGAACAATTTGCTCCTGAGACTCAGATCAAGCAGGGGCCAAAGCAGGAGCTTCCAGCCACTGGACCCTGCCCAAACCCAGCTGGGGAGGAGGGGGAGGTTTGGGAAGCTTGGTGTGCTGCACTCAGGTGTTGGATGAAGGGGAGTCTGAGCGTGTGAGAAGCCCACGCATCCCCAGGGAACTGGAGCCACTCCATGCATGTGGTGAGCCTGTCTCCCAACTGGAGAGCCTCATGGGTTTGATGGGCATCAAAAAGTCACAGTAGCTCCTGCTAAAAGCAGTTCCCCTGCCCCAAACACCTGTGCCAGCAACTGGACTGACCATCCGACTACTTCAGGGTGGGGGGATCTCTTTGGGTTCCTTGTTTTGACCAGAAATTTCACCTTGGACCCAAAAACCCCCCAACTATTCCTGACCAAAACAGCCTATATGATTCCCACAGAAGCTTTCAGCTTTGACAAATTGATGTTTTCCAACAGAGTCGCTGCACGGGGAGGTTTCTGGCTGGCTCGTGCTGTTAGTCACATCCTAAGTGATTACAAATCCAGTTGGGCGTCTTTCTGCCCTCCTCTCGAGGGATAACAAAGCTCAGTGAGGTCTGGTTATAATCAGCTTTACTTTCAGCTTCTAAAGGCTCCTGCATTTAGGATGCAAGGGAAAAGGGAATGTGTGCCAGTGAAGCAGCCATTTTTGAGGAGTTTTAGGAGCCACAAGCAGCACTGAGGGGAGGGAGGGGAGCAAAGAGCAGAGGAGGGAAAGACGGGGCAGCCCCAGAAACACCAAATGCAATTCCTCTTCCTCCTGCCCAGGGAGGAAGTCCTGAGGTGAGGTTACACAGGGGCACAGAGGCAAACACAGGATGATGCTGAAAGCAAACGCTTTCACAACCAGTTCACAGCTTTCACTGTCTCAGCCTCTTGCTACACAGATTTCCAGAACGACATCACCATGGAAAGTTTTCTACTAGACATCACACTACCCGAAACCACCAAGCCCAGAGACCAGCTCTCAAAGCCTGGCTCCTCAGTCCCCAAGCCTGATGCTCCCCTGTTTTCCCAGGCTATCACCCACACTTGACATCTAGCAGAAATGAGGACCAACAGCAGGGAAAAGCTGACCCTGGAGCCCATATTCTGCTTTTCATCTCTGCCACACTGCAGCAACATGGGACAAAAACACTCTCAGAGGGACACGTGGGTCACTTTTGATGCCAAAATCTGTGTCTGACCCATTTCTTGTCATTCCTCGTGTGCAGCAGGGAAAACCTGCTGGACATTCCACACCACTGATGTTCATCGTGCCAGGAACAGGAGCAGTGAAGAGAGCAGTGCAGGAAATAAACACCCTGCCACGCACTCCCACAGAGATGGTTATCTTCTGACCATCTCCCAGGGCTTGGCTGGTACCAGCAAACACCTCACAAGAAGGAGAGATGGATCACCCACTCCCCATGGATGTTACTCAGCCCAGTGGCATGGACATTGTCACGCCAGGACACTGCTCAGCTCTGCTTCTGTATATGGCTGGTGCTGAACTCCCAAAAAAGGGGCTCAGTGTCTCTGAACCACCAGAAAAAACACAACCTTGACCATGGGGATCCACCTACAACCCAGGGCAAGCCTGGAGCTTGGAGCAACTTAGTGGAAGGTGTCCCCACCCATGGCAGGGGGTGGAATGAGGTGAACTTTTAGGTCGTCCCAGCCCAAACCCTTCTGGGATTCTCTGATTCTGTGACCCCCTCCTGAGGCAGGAGGCTTTGTGCTGATTCACACACGACTCCCACACTTTATTCTCTCACTCTCAGAGTTCACCCTCTCCAGTCACGGCTCCTCCCTGCTCGGCCACCAAACGCTACTCTGCCCACGGTGTGGCTGGGAGAGTTTTTATCCAAAAAACCACAATAAAAGACCACATTTCCCTAATAATTGTTGGTCCTTGGCTCTCCCCTCTCCCTCTTGCACACAGGGACAATGCCATGTGACAGCTCTGGCCATGGCAGTGGGGACCTGTCACCTGGGACCTTGTTTGATCTCTCTGCCTGAAATAAACAGTTGGTGAGATTGTTTTCTCCGCACCCTGCACACACGTCTCCTCCTCCCTTGCTCTGCCACTGCTGAGCCTCCAGCCTGCACTTTGTAATTAGTGGTTGAAATGAAAATGGAGGGGTGGGGGGGGGAGGAGAGTCTAAAATAAAATCTGGACTATTCCTGTTGTTTTATCGAGAAAACCTCCTGCATTCCCTATGATTTCTGAACTACCCATTTTTTTTTTTTAAATAAAAAGCCAGCTACCCTGCAATTTCTGTAGGGCAGCGAGGCAGCCTGTTTTACCCAGCATGACAAATGGACAGGGAAGAGATGTTGGGATCATTGAATATTTGGGATTAACCATTAAGAGGATGGGGCACAGCACTGCCACATCACCCAAAGGCACCTGCTCCTGAAGGGGTCAAAGGTAGTACCCCCAAAACCTGCCTGTGCCAGCATTGGGCTCCACTCTCCAACTCCAACCAAGGGAGCCAAGAGACCCCCAGGTCTCCTAGGGGAAGATTTTAGGGGGCAGGAAGAATGTGGGGGGGGGACCTGCAGGAACCAGGGGCACTGGGGGGGAGCTCAGAGGGGCATTGGGGGGGGGCACTGGGGGTGAGCAGGGGAAGGTAACGGAGACACAGCAGCACAAGGGGAGAAGGGACAGGAAAAGGGAGGAAAAC
>JAWWEE010000030.1:13359354-13432498 GCA_035221455.1 Xenops minutus | reverse complement strand
GGTGTGGGGTTTGGTGGGGGGGGATGGGGGGTGGGATGGATGGATGAATGGATGGATGGATGGATGGATGGATGGATGGATGGATGGATGGATGGATGGATGGATGGGGGAATGGATGGGTGGATGGATGGATAGGTGGATGGATGGATGGATGGATGGATAGGCGGATGGATGGATAGGCGGATGGATAGATGATGGATGGATGGATGGATGGATGGATGGATGGGGGCATGGATGGATGGGGGCATGGATGGGGGGATGGAGGGAGGGATGGAGGGAAGGAGGGATGTATGTATAGGTGGATGGATGGATGAGTGGATGGGTGAATGGATAGATAGATGGATGGATGGATGGATGGGCAGACGGACGGATGGGATGGATGGATGGATGGACGGACGGACGGATGGGATGGATGCTTTGCCGGTGTCCGGTGCTCCCCGGTTGCACCAGCGCCCTGAGCACACACCAGACAGAGGAGGGAGCGCACGGAGCGCGGCTCCTGCCTGTCTCCGGCTGGAATGAAATGCCAGGGGTTTTCCCCGTGCGGGAGCGATGCGCTGGAAGGCTGGAGTCAGGAGCCATGTGAGCAGATGAACGCACCGCGGCGTGACTTCTTTTTTCCTGCCCCCACTGCTTCTAAACGCTCCGTGTGTTATCCGGAGGGAATGTGGACCTGAGTTTCCTGTTTGCTGTGTAAGCAGGGGGTGAATCAGCAGCGATTTGCGGAGCTGCTGACTCACAGGTAGGAGCACATGCCTCCAGCTGTCCCGCGTTGGAAGGGATCAGCTGGGCTTCTTAAAAAGCCTCTCCCTGGGACACCTGAGCCCAGACCTTCCCTGGGTACCTGAGCAGCAGATGTGTGGATGGAGGGACGAGGTGAGCCTGCCCCAGGGACCCCTCATGCCCCGCTGGGCACGGAGGATTTTGGGGGAAGCAGCGTGGCTGACAGCAAAAGGTGATGCCCGTGGGAGCACCTGGGAGCGTGGTGCTTTCCTTGGAGGAGGTTTGGAGCTGCTCTGTGTCTCCAGGTTTCTGGTTGCACAGGGCTTGTTGGTTGTGATGAACCAGTTCATTCATTTAATTAGCCCTGCTGTCCTTTGCTGGAGGAGTCACACGTGTGCTGAGTTCTCCTGGTCTTTGCTGGCACCAGCAGCTGAGACTTGATCTCCTTTGCCTCCATCAGGGCAGCAGCAGCAGCACAGGGGTCCACCCTGAGTGTGTGTAACACACCTGTCTCTTCACAGCCCACTTCTCTCATCCTGCTCACCATCCTCTGTGCCTCCCCTTGGTTTGCACCTGCCTCAGCAGTGCCAGTGCTCCAGGTTTTCCTGCAGCCACCCAGGGATACTCAGAGGTCAGAATGTGTCCCACCCGCTGCTGGGACTGTGGACGCTGCACTTGTGGCACCTCCTTCTGCCTCTCCTTTCAGGCAGCCTGAATTGAAGCTAAAGTTTCCCTAATTTTTCTTAGGGAATTTCTGTGAGCAGTCTTGGCTTTGTGTTGATCAGGGTTGTAACACAGAGGCTGCTGTGTTGAAGCTCTGGGTTGGCTCTTCCCATGATAGATCCTTCAAAACTCACCTGCCGTCACTTTGGCTTAGTCACGGGGTTGTCTCCTGCCTCAGGAGTTTTTGGGGATGTGCGTGGCTGGCTGTGACACGTGCCATAGGAATGGTGCTGGGCCAGGGCTTTGCCTGCTCTGCACTAAACATACCTGGTGAGATAAACACCTTCTGGGGATTGTGTGGGGCTCAGTGAGGATTTTGGCTTTCTTCCTCCTCCCATTGCTCCGATCTGCTTGATCCAAGTTATCTCGCAGGATCAGGTGTGTGGGAGAACATCACTTGTGTTCCGTGTTATCTTGTGCTGTCAGGGCTGATGTTTGCTAAAATATGCAAAATGTCTCAGGTCACCAAAGCTCCCTCGAGCTGTGTCTCTTGGAATGGGTGTTACTGAGGGAAGGAACTGGGAGCAAAGCTCTGGAGCTGCCCCTGTGTCCTTGCAGAGCTTTGCAAGGGGCACTGCCTGTAGCTGCAGCTTGCAACACGTGCCTGGGACTGATTTTTCCAGCAAGGTTTGCACCTTTTCTGGTGAATGAGTGCTGTGAAGGGAGGGTGTTGTATCCAAGTGGTTAAAGCAGGAGGGGATGAAGCCTCAAGGAATTTGCAGCCTTTGGGTGGGTGCAGAAACATGGTGGAGGGTGCAAAGTCTGGGATTCTGTGGATACAAATCCAGGCTGTTGCCTTTCCTCTGGGCCTCGAGGCATATCTTTTGCTTGCCCTAAGTGTGAAAATCCATGTGCTCATCCTCGTGGCTGTTGGCTGTGACTTGAGTGGCCCCTGATGCCCAGGAAGCCCCTCCTGGAGGGACAGGCAGGAACATGCTGTTGGAGAACCACTTGTTCCCCAAAATCATGGAATTTGCTGGAAAAAGCAGCTGTGCAGCTGTAGGGAGGGAGGGTGGATGTGTGGATGGGATCTGGAGGGAAAAGACTTGCTTGACCTCCCCTGGGCTCACCTAGTACTGATGCCAGAGTAATTCAAAGGCAGGATTGTCCTCTGGGAACAGAGGTGATGTTGGGGAGAGAGATCAGGATCCAGCTGGAGCCAGGCTGTGTCTCTGGGAAGGCAGCTCTTGTTTTACCACTGAGGCTTGGGAAAATCAGCAGTGAGTACTGCCAGGACCTGGGCATGAACTGGTGCTTGTTCTGGTGGCACATCTATTCTGGGTGGGTAAATAGGCAGTGGGAACATGTCCCTGCCGTGCCCTCTGTGGGAGCACACCACTGTTATGCAATTCAGTCTGTGAATCCTGTACTGTCTTGTGTGCCATTCACACTTTTCCTGCTGCCATCCCCAGAAAAAAGGCAGTTCTGCCAAAAATACACGTGTGGGGCATGACCTGCAGAAGCAGGGTTTTGGCTTTGGGCTCCTAGCCTGGCGTCCACAGGGTGTGTGTGTGGTTGGAGGGGTAGGAGCTCTGATCCCACAGAGCCAGGCTTTTATTTAATTCTGGTTGAAGCATCGCAGAGCTCAAATCCAATTAATTCTAATGATCCTAGAGAGAACACAGCGCTTTGCTGCTGCCCTCCTCCTCGTGCTTTCTCCCACCCTAACGGTGGGCGCCTGGAAAATATCATGTTGGATGTGATAAATATTTAGCAGTGCTTCAGCAATCAGTTTCCCTCCATGGAGGGATGGTTCCCTACTTTTTTTTTTTTTTTTTTTCAGTGGATAATGCTTCTCCCTGAAAGCTGCTGCTTTTATTTTCCAGGGCTGAGCTAGAGTTTGTTTGCAAACGTGGTTGTCACTGGAGGAAACTCACCTGTGCTTTGTAGAGGTTCCCTTTGCCTGGGAATGGGAGCAGCTTTCTGGTGATTTTGTGACCCAAATTGCCACCTCTGCAGTCGTGGGGCTCTGTGGGTTTTTTTGCCAGAAGATGATTTTTTTTTTTTGCTGGTGTTAATAAGGCTCTGCCCAGGCTGTCTGTTCTCTGAGGAAAGAGCAGGGAGAGGAACTTGTGTTGGCTGGGGAGGTGATTTTACTCTATCAACAAAAACTTTGGGGTTTTACTGGCATGACTCAGGATGGCTTGTGGGTTCATACAGAGCTGGATGTACCCGCCACTTCTTGCTGACAAACCTCTGTAGCACAGGTCAAGTGTTAGTCAGGGATTTTGAGTAGGGGAGAGGGCAGGGAGGTGGTGGAAACTGGAAGTTTTTGTTGTTTTTTTTCCACATATTCCATCTCCCCTCAGCCCCTTTTTTGTATGGGAGTGATGCTGTGGCAGTGTTGTGAGTCCCCAATGTTCATTGCCCCAAGGAACACTGGAATTACTGGGCACAACTGCAGTGATTTTTGGATGTTGTGGTGGTGCCTTTTGGCCCCAGTGGGCCTCAGCTTGCAGTGGGCACAAATCTGCTCCCTTTTCTGGAGCTGGGACAGGGCTCCTTGCCTGCTCCTTTCTTGTGCAGCTTCCTCCCTGTCTGGGGCAGAGTTGCTGCAGGTGTGGGATGTGATGGGTTATAGTGTGGCTGAGGGGAAGGGCAGGGGTTGGGGGTCCTGTGGTCCTAATGTGTAGGGGAGCAAGGAAATCATTGCCTAATGCTGGGAGAAGTCCTGGATCTGCAGTGGGGTGAAGGTGAGGGGGAACTGGACCTTTTCCAGCACCTACTGGCCTGCCACAGCCTCCATCCTCCTTCCTCACTGTGTTCAGGGAGGGGCACTGCTGAGTCAGTCTGTCCCCTGCTCTTAATTTCATCATTTCAACTGAAATTATTTTTTTTAAGATAAATTTCCTTTAAAAAGCTAACTTGAGTGTAAGAGGAGGCAGGATGAGGAGGAGACAACACTTACCAGAAGTTGTTTGTGGAGCATTCACCCTTCCTCTCTGCATACCACCACCAAAGAAAAACCTGGTTTGGAAAGGAAGAAACCTCCGGAGTGCTCAGCACAAGTAATTTCCCATCAGAGGCTGTGGTTTCCCACCTTAGCTGTGGTTTGGCACTGGCATCAGCTCAACTACTTATATCTGATGGAGGTCTCTGAGGAAGGTGGTGGTGCTTGGACCCTCTTCTCCCTGGAATCTGCCTGTTGGACACAGAATTCCCCTTGTCACGGGTGTTTGTCCCTGCTGCCTCATCCCCTGCAGTGACAGTGCCTTTTAGGAAACTTAAAATCTGCTTTTAATGGTTGTGTTTCATTCAGAAAGCTCTTGGATGTTTCTAGTAAGGAATACATAAATCCCTGCAGCTGGGATGGGGTCCTGCTGGCATCTCTTTTGTGCCAAGAGCCACATCCCCCATCAGTGATGGGCGTGGATGGGACCAGCGGTGCAGGACAGAGGGACAGCAAGGGAAGAAGTTGTCCTGCAGGGCTTGGCAGGTGACAGTCATGTGTCTGACAGATCATAAACACGCAGGGCTGGTTACGTGGATGGGCTGGGGGTGATTTAGGGGAGGATGACGAGGTTATCTAGGGAGTGTCAGCTTGTCTGGGCTTGCAGGCCAGTTAGATACTGCTTTGTGGTGTGTATGTGTATAAATTCCCTCCTAGCTGGAAGCTCCTGGGGATGGCTGACACAGCAGCTGTGCTGCAGGGGTTTGGTGCTGTGTGGTCTCCACTGGTGTATGTTAACAGCAGCTTGGAGGTGGCACCATTTGACCTGGCTTGCTCGAGGGCACTTGGCACAGCTGGAGCAGATGTTCCCTCTTGCTGCACTCCTCCCTCCCTGCAGGAGACTGTTTCCTTCTTAAGGCAATGAAGGGCAAAAACACTGAGTGGTGGAGGTATTTTTTGCTGTAGGATGAAGGTCTCGGTTTACTTGGTGCAAGAGTGAGAGAGCTGAGGTTTGAGAGGGAGGTGACGGGGCAGCAAAGTGTGCAATCCCCGGGATGGCCCCTCTGAATCAGCCCTGGACGTTATGGGCATGGCTGCAGGGGTGTGTTGTTCTGAAGACGTGAGGATGTCTTTGCAGCTCGTCACTAGAAATGACGTGGCTCCTTTGCTGAGAGCCACATGTGCTCACTGTCAAGGCTTTTGAAGAAAGCTGCTCTGCATAGTTAAAAGTCTCCTGCCGCTTCAGACCGCTTGGTTTCTCTCCTGACATGCTGCCAAGTTGCACCTCAGCCAAAGATGAGGTGATCTTGTGCTGATACATGGCTTTGGCTATTCTTTGTCATCTTCCAAACACCTCTGATAGGTGCTCAGGGGTAGGTGACAGGCCCAGCCCCACGTGGCTGTTTGTAAAACCCTGTACCTGTAAACCCCAGAAAATCCCTGCCAGCACAGAGCAGGGCAATGTGAAACACCTCTGTGTGTGTGCACGTGGGCTCAGCTGACTTCTGAGGTTTCACTGCTCTCCCCACAACCAAAATCATCCAACCCTGTGCCAGATCTGCACTGTTTCACCCGTGGTGCTCCCAGCTGACTGCCATCCCTGTGGGCAGGAGTGGTCAGAAAAGCTGATGTAACAGTGCAGAAAGGAGGATGAAGGTGCCAGTGGGGTGAGGTGGGTGGTGATGCTCCTGGGGGATCAGCCTGGACCTGTACCAGCCTCTGTGCTGTGCTCTGTTTCTCTCTTCAGCAATTTTCCTGAAGTCTGGAAGCAGCTCCACACTGCTTTAAAAAGAGGGATGTGGTGGGTGTTTTAGATCTTCTACACTTCCCAGTGTTTACTCTTTGTTAGCATCTGCAGCCCGTTTCCTCCAGGCTTCTGGTTGAGCCCTGTGATTGTTTGGCTGTGAGCATTGCCTGTGAACACCAGATGCCAGAGGATGGCTGGCACTGCCAGGGCTGGGGTTGTTCTTGGTGCCCAGGATACCTGCAAGGCTGTGCTGTGGCTTTTGTGCCTTTTTTGCCCTGCGGATGCTGCTTTTTGCAGGTATTAATTGCACCTGTCCCTTCCTGGTTTCTTGAAGGATACCCGAGTGGTGACAGTGAAGAAATCACCAGGCAGAAACTGTGGGTGAATTTGTAATTTAAACTCTTACCAGCTCTGTGTGTGCTTTGCTGAGTTGCTAGAAAACCATTCGGTGTTTCCTTCAGCAGCTCCCCTGTGCGTGTGATTTCATTGTGTGCGTTCCAGTTATCTGCAAGAGTTTACCCTGAATTTTGGGTCTCGTATTTGGTAACTGGGGGTTTCCCCATAGGGCTTTACAGTGTCACCTCAGTGAGGGAAACCGTGTGTAACTGTCCCAGGGATGGGAGCCAGAGTGTGTTTCCTTTGATCTCACACAGGTTTTGATGTTTCCCACGTCTCCTTCCAGCTCCTCTCCACATCGTGCTGCTCCTTCCCCCAAAATATGGATGTGAGGCTCATTCTTCTGGCATGAGGGGGGATTCTTAGGAATTGATTGTTTCTTATTTAAATGGAGCCCTGAATGTGCCCCACAAGAGCTGCAGGCTGAACTGAGTTGCTGCTGTGAGCTCTTGAGCCAGGACATGAGCCGGATGCATTGGAAGCAGCCTATCTGCAGAGACTCTGCCTTCCTGGGACAGGGTGGCAGCTCTTTAATCTGACTTTCCTAGGAAAAACCTGCAATGCTCACTTCCCTGAACACTGGAAAAATGGCGGTGCATTAGGTGGATAGGAGAGAGTGATAAAAAGAGGGGGGGAAAAAAGATAAATCCCACCCAAAGGGAGCAGCGGAGTGAGGCCGTGCCCTTCCTGCCGGGGCCACGTGGCACCACAGTGTTGAAACACCACTGAGCTGTGGGCACATTTCCTGTGGAGCCCCTGCTTTTCCCCAGCATGAATGAAAGCTGCCCTGTGGGTACCGAGCAAATCCACCACAAAATAGGTGTTTTCCCCATGCACAGCTGGTAGAGCCTGTGGATGTGGGATGGTGGTGGGGCTGTCGGTGTGCCGGTGGTCCAGCCTTTAGCTGGGGGGGATTTTTAAGCTTTGAAACAAGGAGTGTAGAGAAAGGAATCGGTGTGGGACAGCAGGAGTTGTAGGGAATTGTACTCCAGCACTCACATGTTGTTTTCCACAAGCCACCAGATGAGCTCCCTGCTCCAAAGGAAATAATCAAAGGTTTTTCCTGCTCCTGCACCCCAGAGAGATGGTGCCAGGGCAGTGCTGGAGAGCAGAGGTTTTTCTCTGAAGATGTCTTGTCCACCTGAGCTGTGGTGGCATCCTGGGAAAGGGATAATGTCACTGTGAACCCTCTGAGCAGCTGCATGTCCCATTCCCCAGCACAGATGCTGGTCTTGAAAGTCCTGCCTGAAGCACCTGGGCCAGTCTCTTGTTCCTGCCCCTGTCTGGAGCAGGCAGCTGTGGACATCAAGGCTTTCCTTGTTTTTTGTTTTATTTCCCCCCCCTCCATAAGTTCTGTTTTCAGAGCAGGTGCCTGCTCTGTCTTACATCATTTGCAGAGATGAAATCACTCTGTCCCTGCCCAAAGTAAATTGGATGGTAGAAATCTATTTTTTTTCTGGTTTTTATTTTTTTTTAAGAATTGCCTTAGAAGCAGAGAGGGGAATACTTTGCTTTCTTGACAAGTTTACAAGGTTTTGGGGACACCTGGAAGTACTTGAATTATGCCAATTTGGATAGAAGTGTCTGCTGACTCTGGAGTTGAGTTACTGCTGACAATTACAAAGTCAAATGACTCTCTTCTCTTTCCCACTGTGCCTCCTGTCAGGCTGATCTGTTCCAAGAACGGTTTGAGTTTTCCTTCCCATCAGAAACCCATCACCAGACGGTCACATCAATTACAAACAGATTTAACTTTTTTCATGGCTTTGCCTATGGAGTGAGGAATCAAAGGGAGGAGCGATGCTCCAGGAAATGCTGGGTACCTGCTGGTCCAGAGATCAGCACAAATGATGGTGGTTCTGCTTCTTCCTTTTTATTTTTTTTTTAATAGCATGCTCCCTGCTTTTCTCTAAGCACTGTCTCCTTTGCCTTCTCCTGAGAATCCCAGTGTTAGGGCTGGGATTCCTTCCAGACTTGTCTCATGGCGACACGCCAGTGTCTGCAGCCAGCTCAGTGCAGTCTGTGCTGCTCCCATGAGATGGTTGGTGGCTCAGGGTTTCACACTGGCCCCGTGTGCCCCTGTGCTGCCCAGCTCTGTGATTCCTGACCATCCATAGGTTGGGTTGATTGCCCATCCCAAGCATCTTCCCAGTCTCTCCTTGGTGTGTCCGTGTTGCCATTGCACTGTGGCTGAGCTTTGAGGAGGTGCAGCCTCAGCTGCTGCTTTTTATTTTTCCTTTGGGAAAATCCAGTTGGAGCAATGGATGCAAAACAGGCAGCATCCAGGCTTGTGGCCCTGCTCTCAGAGGATGCTGTGCCCACACCCTGGCCCAGTGCCTGCTCCAAAGAGGTGGCACTGTGACTGTCACCACTTTTGCACTGGGGTTTTGCACAAGTTGTGGCAAAGCACCACGACTCCCAGTGTGTATGTGATGTGTCCTGTAATGTCACTGTGTGAGTGTCACTCAGATGAGGCTTTTCAGCTTCCTGAAGGGAGCCTGACCTCTGGTCATGTGTGATTTCTTGGAGTGGAATCTGTGTGCTCCATCATCACGGGGCTGGAGGAGAGCAAGCTGCCACGTGGGGACAAAACACAAAATCAAACATTTTTTCCAGCCCTCAGGGTTGTGCAGGTAACCTAAAAATACAACTGGAATGTGACTGGGCGGTGACATCCTCCCAGAGCTGCTGGCAGGGCTGTGTTATCTGGCTGGTGCACCAAGCCTGGGTGTGGCTGTGAGCCCCAGAGGTGGCTGTGCCAATGTTGGCTCTGGCTTTGGTGGGTGGCTTTGGCTAATGTGCCTGTCCCCATCTCCCTCACTGGGCACTGGGAGCTCGCACCCTTGTCCCTTGCATTGGTCTCACCCAGCCCTGGTGGCACTGTTGGTGTGACATCCTGAGTCCTGTGTGGTGGTGTGACTGATTGTCCCCAAACACTGTCTGAGGGGCTGAGGGAGATAACCCTGTTCCCTTTCCTGTTGGATTCAGTTCAAAGGCTCTATTTTAAAACAGAGCTGCAGAGTTTCCAGGCTGTGTGTCCTGTGCGTGGCTTGGGCACGTGGGGCTTTCCTGTGGGATGTGTGCCTTCTGTGTGGAAAGGTGAGTGCAATCCCATGCTTAGGGCAGTGGCTGCATTACAGGCTTGGTCAGGAAAGCTGCTGCAGTTCCCAGCTGGAGGGTGAGGTGTGGTGGGCATCAGGCAGTGTGGTGGGTGCATGGGCCTCTCTCTGATCAGGGGGGATGAGGTATTCCATGGAAGTCACCCCTTCTCCCTGGTTAGGCAGTGTCTCTTCTTTCAGAACAGGTGAAGTCATTCATTTTGTGCTCAATCCCAAATACGTGTAGAAAGCTCCTTTGCAGCTCCAGACAGGACATTTCTCTTTCACAGCTCGTTCCCATCCCCTGGCTGCAGTGGTGACCTGGCCTTAACCAAAGTGGCCTTGGGAGAGCTGCCTGTGTGCAGGGGAAGGGTGGGGAGAGGGGCCCGGCGCTGGCAGGGCACTGTTTGAGCTCATTGCTGTTTTTAAGGGTGTGCTCTTCCACTTATTCAAGCCAGCCCACTGGCAGGAGGCTGCTGGGAGGGATGGGAGCCATCCTTGGCTCTGCCAGGGTGTGCCAGACCCTGTGGCAAGTGCCTGACTTCTTCCCATGTCAGGGTTTGCTCCCCCAGCTTCCCCCACCTGTCACAGGGTGATGTCCCAGCACCGAGGTGTGGGGAGGCTTCATTAACACCAGTGAAACACTCTCTGCCTTTTGTTCCTCCGGGACTACTTGTGGTCTATAAAGGACTGGATAATTAATGGCAAATGGTGTGTGTTTTTCGAGGATGGGCAATTCCTAACTGTGCTGGCAAACTTTTGAAAGAGCTGCCAATGGTGATGCTTGAAAGGATGTGGGTTTATTTTTGTTTCTTTTGTTTGTTTGTTTGCTTGTTTTCTAAGATGCTTTTGAGATGTCGGGAAGCTCTTGCTTTACACCACTGCTGGTCCTGGGGCGCTGAAACCCAGTAGGACTAATTCAAAGGAAATTGTGTTTACCATCCCACCTGCTGGTTAGGGACTTTTTGCTCCAAAGCAGCTCTGACTCTGTGGGTGTCTGAAGATCCTTGGTAGTGTCTGGGTCAGAGGGAATTGAAATTAAGAGTTTGTGATGGGAGGACAAGGCAGCATCACTCTCCCCAGGAGTGCTGGGGATGGGTGCTGGTGGCTCTCGGTGTCATCTGCAATAGCAGCTCCTGCGTCAGCATCCTTTATGTGCTGATGATCTGTGCCTGAAACTATACCCTGGGAGTGGAAATGAGCCTGAGAAAATACCTTCCGCAGCCCTTCTGGGGCTTACATAAACACTATTTAAAATTAGAGCCACTCATTATGTTGGTATGTGCATTTACCTTGACCTCTGACTTTTCAGCCTGCAAATGTGCATGGCCCAGCAGAGCCTGGAGTTTGGGGGAGAGCTCAGGAGCAAAGCACCAGCAGATTTTCTATAATTAGGACAAGGTGAAGAAGCTGGTACAATATCTCCCCTCCAGGCTGTCAGGGAAATCGAAAACAAAACTGCAGCCTGTCAAAGCTGAGCCTGGCTTTGATCAGGAGCGAAAGCTCTGGCTGGTTCTGGGGGAAAGGGGGAAAGAGGAAGAGCAGCGACCTTTTGCCACGGCTCTTCTTGCATGTGTTTGCAGAGAAACGAATGCCTTTATTCCCCGACTCTCCCTCGCTATTTCCCAACCAAATCCATGCAGAGATGCCACCAGAGATGCCTCCTCCTCTCGGTTGTCACCCTGGAATAGCTGCCTAAGCTCCGCGCCGCTATTGTCATGGAACAACATCTCTACTATTTGTTGTGGTAATAGTTGTTAGTGGCACAGCAATCAGCGGCGACGAGACGTGGCCTCTTGCCATGGCCTGCATCCCCAGGGATGCTGGAAGGGGCGCTGGGGCTGGGCTGGAATGACTCAGGTCCCGTCGCAGCAAGAAGAAGAAGAAGCCGCATCCCCGGCGGGATGCGCTGTGGCAACCCGGCAGTCCAGCGGCTCCCGGAGCTGGCCCGGGCCCCGCACCAGTTTCCTGTTGACGTCATTTGCTATTTCGTTTTTACAACTGTGGAGCTTTCAAAGGGTAACCCGAGCCGAGCCCGGCCAGCCCCGGCAGCTGCCCGTGCGGGAGCGCGGCTCCGGCTCTCGCCGCCGCTCCCAGCCTTGGGCACACGGGGCAGGGAGGGCTGCGTGGGGCCACCGCCTGCTTGTGGCCATGCATTCCCTCTGAAAGGCAACCCCTCGGTGCTTTGCCAGGAGTGCCGTGCGCTGGATCCTGCGGGAATTGGGGGTTTTTATTCTCTTCCCCTCCCTCCTCCAGTCCGCCCCCATCCCTTCTCTTCTGCCGGGCGTGCCGGGCGCTGCTCGCTCTCCGCTTTTGGGAAACCATGGACAAGAGGCAAGGTAGATGGGGCAGTTTCCAAAACACGTGGTGGGGGAGAGCAGGGGGCTGGTTTTGGTGCTAAAAGCGGCTGTGTAACTTTTTTGGGGTCAACCCGTGCGGTTTTGTTTCTTTCCCTTTGCTTGGGCTTGGGGGTCGGCGTTTGCAGCCGGGGATCTGTTTTTAAAGCGCTGGAAACTTGCGTGGTTTTGTGTGGGGTTAAAAAAATAAATAAAATAAATACAATCTAGCATGTCTAAAGGAAAATATGCAGAGGGTAAAGCTGGCTCCTGGCTCCGGGTTGAGTTGCATTCCTGGGACGGAGGGTTTTCCAGCAGCTCTTGCATGCCTGTGCCGTCCTAAAAAGCCTGTTGCATGGGAAAAGTGGGTGCCCACGGCCCTGACAGTGGGGAGCTCTGATTCAGCACGGGTTGGTTTAGGGCTGCAAGGGGCTTTTTCTGCAGCGTGTTTTTTTCCTTCTCCTCGCTGGCAGCTTTTGCAGAAGTGCAGGACGGCGATGACCCGCCGGAGCCCCTCTGCAGCGGGACCTGGGCAGGCTGATGAGTGACGGCTTTGGGCAGGTTGAGAGCCCTTTTTCCACTTCCACAGATAGCTTTTTCCACTCTCGGCAGTGGAAAATAGCACAAAGTGTGCCTGTGAGGAGCTGGCTCTCATGACCGAGCACCCAAATTCCCCTCTCTGCTTTGCACCCTGCCTCAGACGTCTTTATTCCTTTTTTGTTTTCTTGGTGCTCTCTTGTTCCAGCTCTTTCTTTGCAGCAGGGCTGGGATCCACCCTCCAGCCTTCTGCCTTACCCGTGGCATTTGACTCTCCTGCTCGGATCGAGGAGAGCCGGGATGCATCCAAAACATTTCTCCCAGCACTAGCAAAGCACTGCATCTCTCAGAGCAGCCTCCTGTGCCTCAGCCATCCCCAGGACTTCACCTGGGGCAGCAACCAGAGCCCTGGGGAGGCAGCGGACAGGTTTAATTTCAAAGGTCGACTCAGGCAAATAGTTTTATTTACAGTTCTTTAGATTGTCCTGCTCGTTTCTCTCCACCCACGCCAGTGGAGTGGGGAGGATAAACCTCCCGGGGAGAGGTGCAACTTAATAGGGCTGAAGTTGGTGGTGGCAAAGATGAGGATTCCGGTGTAGAATTAGGCAGTTCCAGGAAGTGTCTGTGGTGGTTCTTAACCGGTGGAGGTCATAGCATGAGAAAAAAGATTGCTAGGGGTTTTTTTCTTTAGGAGGAAATGGTTCCTTTCTTAGCATAAAGGATGCAGTTACGTGCCTGCAGCATCACGTGGGTTACGATTTCGTCCGCACCAGGAACTTCTGTCAGCTAATTTTCCCCTGTCCCGGGTGCAGGGCGCTGTGCTGTGTGTGTCCATGGCCAGCAACCCCTTCCAGTGCCCAGAGCAGTGCCCTGCCATCCCATGGGCTCGGGGCTGGCAAGCAGAGCCCTTGGGCTTGCAGGGGTAGTGGTGACATGTCCCCAGATAGCCTTCTCTTGCTGCTGTTCAGCCTACACGGAGGGATCTCTTGAGGGGAGCCCTGCTCTGTGCTTGCAGGCACCCCTCTGGTAAGAGCCCTGGGAAACTGGAGTGATTCCAGGGTTTTCAGGTGACATAAGCAGTTGTGCACATTCTGGCAATTCCTCCTGCACCGACCCTGCTGGGATTCCAAATGTGGGAGAGACAATGCTGGGGCCTCGCTGGTGGGAAGGAGCTGACAGCAGCTGCCTGTGGGGGCCAAAGGCAAATGCTGCCCTGGGTCTGAAGGGCTTGAGTTGCAGGTTCATGTCGTGCCCATCCCACTGCCTTTCTGCTTCTCCCTTTTTCCTTTTTTCCCCTCTTTTCTCTCCTCTCTAGTCTTTCCTTCATGCTCATTCACTCCAAACAGGACATTGGCTTTCCCTGGGAGCCTGTGAAGGCACTGGTGCTGCAAGCAGCAGCAGAAGCTTCAGCAAGGAGTTCAAGCCAGGCTGCAGGGGCTGGAAATCTCGTGGCAAATTTTGGGAGAGCCATAACAGGCAAATCCAATCTCTGCCTCAGCTCCCTGGCTGCAGGGAAGCATCCAGGGTGACTTTATTCCTGCAGGCATGGGCTGAGCTGGGTTTTCCAACCAGTGTAGGTGGCCCAGGCAGAGCCTGGGAGTGGTGTCGAAATACCTGCAGTTTAATCAGTGCTTTTTCAGATTGGAGCTAGGAAATACTTTTTGGGGCTAGGCTGGATGGGGTGGGAAGGGGGTGGTCACTGACCCTGGTGGGGAAGTGGGCTGATGTGCAGGGCCCCTGTTGGAACAGAGCTCATGGCAATGCACAGAGGCATTAAATGACTGCCCTGTATGGAGCAGGGGGTTTGGAACAGGGATTCTCCATGTCCCTTGCTGCCCCTCTAACCTGTGCTGCAAATCCTCCTGTCTTTGAGCTTGGGCTCCACCAGACAGTGCACCCCCATGATTCCTGGCCCCAAACTGGGTGCTCCCAGCTCCCTCCAGCCTCGTTCTTGCAGCTGGGGCTGAGGAAGGGCTGATGCCTGTGGGATGCCTGGCTCCAGGAGCCCCTGGACCCTGGTCCTGCCCTGTGAGTCACCCACAGCCACGATGCCAGGGGAGCCAGTGGCACAGAAGGTGCTTTGTGCAGGGTTACTATGGCAACTGGGGAGAGGGAGAGCAAACAGATGGAGCAAAATCCCAGCCAGGATGGGGTATTTCAGGGCTTCGTGTGGAGGTCTGGCTGGTAACAGCTGGGGGGCTGCGTGTGAAGCAGGAGCCAGTCTGAGTTTTGGAGCGGGTCATGGGGGAGAAATGCTTGGTGTAAGGCTCCTGCTCTGCACCAAGCTAAATCCCTCCCCTGGGAGAGGATGGGGTGTATGCCCATGGTAAGCTCCCCAACTTGCCTGGGTGCAGAAGGACTCTGGGGATCCAGATTTAGGTTCTGTGTTTGGCCTCCCATGCTGAGTAGCGAGAGGCTGGCTGTGGGAGGGGGAGGCATTTCTGAACCCACAGACAACATCATTCCTTTGGCTCCATTTTGTGCTTGCACTCATCCTTACTTGGCTGGGCATTTTGCAAAGTGCCATCAGTGGGTGTGTGGGGCTATTCATAGTGCCCCTTCCAGCCCTGCCAGGTGGGCGATGTGCAAGGGATGCTTTGCAGGCTCATAAATTAGAAGCCGTGTTTGCTGTGACATGGTTGGATTTCCAGAGATGGTTTCCATCCAGGAGGGGTCAATTTGGGGTGGAATGACTTGCTGGCTGGTTTCACTGAGCTGGAAGTTCACATTGCTCACAGGAATTGTGCTGATCCCAGGCCTTGCAGGCCTACTCTGATGCAGGAAAAGTGGCACATAAGATTGGGGTATGGACTGATGTGTTCTGATTCCCTCAGCAGGGAGGGATGCTCTGGGTCCTGCAGTTGGGACCTCTGCAGTTTGTTGCAGACCAGCTCTAACCTGCAGATTCAGTGAGATTTGCATTTGGGGAAGGACAGGACTAGAAAAGTGAGTTCTAGGCACCTGTTTTATCTTGGAGCTGGCAGGGGAGAGGGATGGGGGCTGTCTGTGCTGGGAACATGTTGGACATGTGTTGTCCTTTTCTCTTGCTGCAGCTGCAGGAGCTTTCACATGGTGCTGTGTCTTCTGCTGAAATTCCAGCTCTTTGCCTCTCCCCTCCCTTCCCTGGCAGCCTTTGGAGTGCTGGACTTTGTCCACATGCCTGCTCCTGAGAGCCAGGCAGGTAGGAGCTGTCTTGAAGGGCTGTCCAAGGCCACTCTGAGCTGCCTGCTCCCATCCTGGTGCCTGGAGCACACCTTGATATTCCTGCTTTTCTATGCATCTCCCAGCTCTGTGCAGCCAGGAGCACCTTCAGCTGCAAAGTGTAGCCACCCTCTTGTCTCTCCTGTGGGGATCAGGACTTCAATGCTCTTGGCTGCTGCACTTCAGCTCCTTGGTTGTTTTCCTGATGTGCTGGGGTAGTCATTTCACTTGCAGGTGTCTGGCCTGTTCCTCTCTGCAGCCCTGGATGTTGTTGTCTCAGTGCTGTTTGGAGTTGGGAGGAGCAGGAGGAGAGAATCCTCTTGCCAGTCACTCCTGATGCCTTGTCTGGTGGGTCTCAGCCTCTGCAAGCCTGGGTTTGTGGTGGATTTACTACTGGCTGATAGTTCCTGTCTGGTTTTTCCCTATGTTCCCTTAGTTGTGTGTGGAATGTCCCCATTCCTTCTGGGACTAACCCCTTGGTTTTGCTGGAGCTCTGGTGGTCATTGCCTTCCATGCCTGATCCAACCTTGGCCCTTCCAAGGAAGGCATGGCTCGGGGTTGAGGGACAAGGAACCTTTGGACAGGGAGGAATTTTGGGAGCCCTGTGCATCCCTAATGGCGTGGGGACCTCTTGTGGCTGGAGAAACGGGGATGGGGCCAGGCTTGGCTGGGCTCCCAAAGCCCAGCTGCCTCCCTCTCCTGGGGCCCTGCACGGGCCATGAGGGGACACATGGCTGGTACCCGGCTGGGCTGGAGAGTGAAGGCTGAGCTGGTGTCTCCTTTCTCTCTTTCAGATTCTAGAGGATCCTTGGAGCCACACAAACCAGGTAAGTGCCTGGCAGAAATCACAGCTTTAACACTGAAAAAGGTTTAAATCTCCAAAGAGAGGGGACTGTTAAAGGCCATGAAAGGTAAAGAGTGCTTTTGGGACACAGTGCTTGGCTGCAAGACCTGGAAAATGGTCTCTGTCAGTGCACCCCTGAGTATTTCCTGGTGAGAGGGTCCAAACCCTGCATTCCCTGCCTGTTGGCTGGAGGGAACAGGATGCTTGAAGGAGAAGAAATAAGCAAAGATTCAGTTGCTCATGTGTGTATCTTTTCTTCCAGTGAAAGGCAAGAAGAAACCAGATCTGAGGATAACATGTGTCCCCATCAAACAGCCAGTTGCCAACACAACGTGAGTATCTCTGCTGCTTAAAGATGTTCTCCAGAGCTGGATTTGTCACTTTCTCAAGAGGAATGGCCTGTGAAGACTTCACAAAACCATCATAGTTATTCTTTTCTCCTGAGCTCTGGCTCGTGGGTGATGAAAAGGAATTGCACATCTATGCACATGTGTGTGCAGCCACATGCACAGTATGTGTCTCTCTGAGAGGTGCCTGTTTTGATTTGAAATGGTGGAAAGGCAAAGGCTTGGAGACAGCAGGGAAGTTCTCCTTAGTCTTTCTGCCATGGCTGTGCCAGTGCCAAAGGGCAAAGATGTGGTGGAGAGAGCAAATCTGCCCAAGGGAAGAAGAGGGGAAGGTTTTTAGTGCAGGGGAAGAGAAGAGGTGGTGACAGCTGGACCATAGCAGGATCAGGGGAGTGAGGCTGGGGGAAGCTTTGCATGACAAGAGTATCAGGGCTCATTTGAGTTGTTGGCAGCTCCTTGCCCTGGTGTGAGGAGAACACAAACATCTTACATTGTTGTGCTGCTTGGTGCTGGTGCCCAGCAGTATCTCAGGGCACTGGAATTTCTTGTTGCCCTGTTTGCTCCGTGCTGCTGATGCTTGTTGTGCTGCAGGGCAGAGCCCAGGGTAGCAGTGCTTGATTTGACAAAGAGCAGATGGCTAAAATTCTTCTTCCATGGTGCTCTTCCAAAACACTTCAGGCTGCATCTCTGCTACTGAGCCTTGTTTGCTCCAGAAACCTGTTCTAGAGAACTCTCCCAGTTCCAGGAGAGCAGTGAAATCCCTGAAAGGGAAATATCACTACTGAAAGCCCCAGGCAGAGAAGGCAGATCTGCTGGAGGGGGAGGCAGGCGAACTCCCCTATTAATTAATACTGTGCAGCCTCGAATGCAAGAGCCACCTCCTTCCCCCTTGGGTGCATTGATCTCTGCTCCTGCCACTGTTTGAATTTCCCCTGGAGAAGGCCTCACGTTGGAGTCTGCAGGGTGTTTGCGTGCCCTGGGCTGGTGCAAGCTGTCCACAGCTCCTTTTCTCTGTGCTTTTCAAGCTGCAATGCAAATATTTGCACAGTGCAAGGCTTTTGCTTCGAGCCTGAAGTACTTCCTTGAAGCTGGAGCTTGCTGCGTGCCCTGATGGGAATTGAGAGTTGGGCAATCTCTGCCCTTGGCAGGTCCCAGGGGATGGGGAGAGCAGAGAAGTGAGGCAAGAGGGACAGAACTCTCACAGTGGCTCTAAAAAAGTACCGTGCTGCCCTAATGGGAAGTGGGCAGCAATGAGGAAAAAGGCCATAAAGGATGACTTTCACCTGCCTGGTGTTGTGCAAAGCGTGACACCGAAGTGCTGCCTGCTCTGCCCGCCTGGAACAGGCAGCGAGTGCACACAAATGACTCACGGGTGAGGAATTACCTGTTGTTCCCTCTGTTTGTGTTTCGGGCTACGTGGCTGTCCTGTTACAACACCTGCCTGTCAAAACATGACAGCTGAGCTGCTCTGCCACAGAAATGTCTCGGTTCCTCGGGCTTGTCTCCTGAGCAGGGATGGGTTTGTAGCCTGTTGCTTTGATGCCTGTCTCACCTGGCTGACTCCCCGGGGTTCTCACTCCCTGCATGCAGTGAGTGCCTCGTGGGTGTGGGTTGAGGTGTTGCTGGCACGATTGAAGCGTCTGTGAGTGTTTGGAAGGGGCTGGTTTGAACCCACAACGGGGCACGGTGGAAAAGCAGCGGCTGAAAGTGCTGGAGGGAGTGTGAAACCTGGCTCTGGCCAAGAGGGTTAGAGAAGCTGGGCTTTCTCCTGACTCTCTCTCTCTCTTTTCTTGCAGGCCCCCGAGGAACTTGGACTCCAGGGCATTCATTACCATCGGAGACAAAGTACGTGCCAATGGGGTTTCTTTGTTGCTTGCTTTCAGTTTTGTTTGCCCTGTTCACGGAGAGCTCTGTGGATCGTGCCTGGCAACCTGTCGGATCAGGTCTTGGGATTCCAGAGCACACTGCGAGATGGATGGTGCCCTTCGGGTGCAGCTCATGGGATGCACTTTGCAGGGATGAGACACCCCACAGCAGGACCTTTTCCTTGTGGAGTAATGGGGTGTCTGTGTGTATTTAGAGCAGCTGTTGGGGAGCTGAATGTGTCACCCTCACCCCTGCAGGATGGCTTGTCCCTGAGCCCATGCCCTTGCTGGCTGGTCTCTCTTGCCTGCAGGCAGTGTCTGTGAGGCAGGTGGGTGCCATCAAAGGCCACGTGGGCAGTTTGTCCATAGTGAGAGATCACAGTGGTCCCTTGACAGTCCCACCACCTCCTGAACTGGTGGAGAGAAGTTCTGCATGTCTCATCCCTGGAAATGTTCCAGGCCAGGTTGGACAGGGCTTGAAGAAACCTGGTCTACTGGAAGATGTCCAATGGAACTGGATGATTTTTAATGTCCCTTCCAATCTAAACCATTCTCTGATGACACAGCCCATCTTCCCTAAATCAGGGTGGCCCCACCATGCCCACAGACTACCCCAAATAAAGTCCTTTTGTCCTGCATACCCACGGGTCCATGCTACTGCCTGAGGAGAAGCTGGGCACAAAGCTTCTCTCCAAAGCCTTTCCTAGTGACCTGATGAAAAACACTGCTAGAAAGAGCCACCATCTCTTTCATTTCATTTTCTTGTTGTGGGCTCTCCTGGGGCTGCAGAGGCTGTTTGCTAAAAGTATTCTGCATTGGATCAGCTCTGTATGTAGTCCCTTCCAGGCTGGAAGGTGTCTTGGCTGGTGGAATCTGAGTCCCTTGGCCTCAGTGCAAGGTTTTAGGGTTAGGGGAGAGAAGAGGAAGCTTTGTCTGTGTCCAGGGAATGATTCTGCTGCCTATGCTGTTTTCTGGCCATTGTTATGCATACTAAGAGCTCCGGGAGAGATGCATTCTGTGGTGGCATGGTGTGTGCAAGGGGACAGTGCTGCAGCTTAGGGAAGACTCTCTAGGGTCACTTCCTTGCCTGCTCCAGTGTTTGCAGGAAGGGTCTGGTCCAGATGTTTTGCAGTGACATGATGAAGAGGAGGACTTGGGCAGCTTTAGGCCATGGGGGTGGATGATGACCCTGGGTCAACTGGATCTGTGCAGGCCACACTGTGCATCCCATTGTCCTGGGAGGGAAACTCCAGCTCTGTCATGCATCCATCACCTCTTGTTGCTGGGCAGGGCAGTGCTGGTTCCTGGAGTGTGCTGGGAACCACCAGCTTCTGGGGAAGCCTTAGGGCAAATGCCAGGAAAAGCAAAACACAATAACCTGGAACAACTGAAGTACACATGTCCAGAAAAGCACCACCAGACCCTTCCTGGAGGCCCCTGCAGGCACTTTGAGCCTGTGCTGCTCCTCTGCCAGCTGCCTGGGGTGGGAGGTCAGACATGTCCCCCTTAACCCTGCTTTGCTCATTCCAGGATCTGCTGTCCTGCCCAGGAAAGGGCCGGCACCTTCCTGTGCTGGGCAGTGCATAGCTCAGTGCTGAGCTCAGGCACAGACCTCCCCTGCTCCTGCCTCGCCAGCCACATCTGGCTCGAATCAATGGAGTGAGGGCTGGCAGGAAGGCCCTTTGGAGCTGGTGGCTGCTGGCCATGCCATGGCCAGTGCCAAGGGGATCTTGCTGGCCCTGAGCCCAGCAGCCACATCTCCCAGCTTGGCTCCTCAGCACCAGAGGCTGTTTCCTCTCTCCCTGCTCTGGGCGTAGCTCGCAGGCACAGCATCCGGTGCTGGGCTGGGCTTGTTTCCCACCCTCACTGCCTTTGTGGCTACTGGGGCAATTTGGCATCCTGGTATTATTTTTGTTCCCCGGGACCGGAGGAAAACTGGAGGCTGGATAAAGCCTGGCTAAAAGGAGGCCTGTGACTTATGAGGAGCGATGAATGCAGTGTCCAAAAATAGCCTGTGTCTCACTCTGTTCATGCCCTGCCCAGCAGAGCCAGCAATTACAGGGGAATGTGTCTTTGGGGAAACTTGTTTGTGGGTTGTGCAGGAGCTCACTGGCTCCCTGATGTGTTGGGTACTCGCTGGGTTGAGCACTGGCCATGGGTATTTTCCAGATTTAAGCAAGGCTTAATGTAGCTGTACTTACCTGAGCTCCATCATTAGTGCTAACTCAGTTTTACCTTGCTGGCTGCTTTCTGGTGGTGGGAGAAAGTATCAAAAGCAGGGAAAACCCATTTAAACTCCCCAGTAATTAGGAATTGAGTCATTGTGTGCACCATTCCCTCTGACAGAGGCTTTGCACAGGTGTTGTTAGGCACATAGGTTTATTTGTGACCGATGATTTTTTTGGGATGTGGGCAGAGGTTAGGAATCCCTGGCTGCACACAGGGATTTGGAGCTGTGGTGGAGACTCCTGACTGCTGCCCATGTTGGCACAGGAGCTGTGAAATCCTGCAAATTAGTTCAGCAACCACAGAAATACCCTTGTGTGGGTCATCCTGAGCAGGCAGAGAGGCACCAACCTTTGATGCCCTTTCCAGTGGCAGCGTGCCCTGGCTTAAAGGATGAAAATCTTGATCTCCAGCTGCAGAGGGGGAATTAAGTGAGCCTTGGTGAGTATGGGGTGAGAGGGCTTGGGCTCTGATTCCACAGAGCC
Organism: Xenops minutus; assembly: GCA_035221455.1. Lineage (NCBI taxonomy): Eukaryota > Metazoa > Chordata > Aves > Passeriformes > Furnariidae > Xenops > Xenops minutus. Next base: position 13,411,080 of record JAWWEE010000030.1, on the reverse strand, counting down.
AAAAATACACTCATGTTCTCTACACATGGTGCCTCTGGTACATACAGGAATGGGTGAATCCTGTAGGTACCATTGCTTGGAAATGCTCTGAGTGAGCTGAAGGTATCAGGTCTCTCCTGATGTCCTTGTTAAGTGTGCTTGTACCTGACTTTATTTTTTTCCCTCTCTCCCTAAAGAACTTCGAGGTGGAGGCTGATGACCTGGTGGCCATTTCCGAGCTGGGCCGTGGTGCTTATGGTGTGGTGGAGAAAGTGCGGCACGCGCAGAGCGGCACCATCATGGCTGTGAAGGTGAGGGCGGCTGCTGGCTGAGGGGATGGAGAGCAGGAGCTCCAGAGGAGCTCCACTGGTTGTGGCAAAATGGGAACAGGCTTATCTGGGTTTGGCAGCCTCTGGTATTCCTGGTGTGGCTTGGCTGGTGAAGGGTCTGTGCTGATACCAGCTGTGGGGCACTGTGGGCTTGATAAGAGGCTTCGAAATCCAGGCTTGGTGCCTGCAGTGCAAAGCTGGGATGTCAAAGTTGCTGGTCCTGCATCTGCCACAGAGCTTGCCAAGAGTTTGGTATTCATTGAGGTTCTGCCTGGCAGAGGCAATCTGGGCATCTTCTGGGTGCTACTGGCTGCAAAATAAGCATTAAATGTTTGCCCTGGCCCCAGAACTGCGGGTCCTGTGAGTCAGACTGAGGGATGATGGTGTTATCCCACCTACACCAAACCCTTCTTTCCCCTTACTTGTCTCAGAGAATTCGAGCCACTGTGAACACTCAGGAGCAGAAGAGGTTATTGATGGACTTGGACATCTCCATGAGGACAGTTGACTGTTTCTACACTGTCACCTTCTATGGAGCCCTCTTCCGTGAGGTACTGAGCTGGTGGGTGCCTGGGGCCTGTGGGATTGTGCTGAAGGCACCAAACTGTGCGAAAACACCTCCCTGCTCTCAAACAGCTGGGCTGTTTGAGGTGCTGCCAAAGGCTTCCCTTCTTCAGGCAGTGTTGTCCAGGTCCCATTCCTCACTTCCATGGCAGATGCCTGAGCATGTTGTCCATGGTCTGGACTGACTTTGGGGCAGATCCTCAAAGGGAGGCTGCTACAGGTAGCTTTGGTAGCACCTGGACATCTGTGCCCATCACTGTCCATTGCAGAGCCTGTGTGCTGATGGTGTGGCCAAGAGCAGCTGCACTGCCTTTCCTATGTGGAAAGGGCAGTGTCCATTTGTCCATCCTTCCCCACCACTCTCCTCACTCCCACAGTCTTCCAGGGAATGCCCTCTCAGTTACTCTCTATCTGCAGGGTGATGTGTGGATCTGCATGGAACTCATGGACACTTCCCTAGATAAATTCTACAAGAAAGTTCTGGAGAAGAAGAAAACCATCCCAGAAGACATTTTGGGGAAAATGGCTGTGTCTGTGAGTGCCTCTTGTGTTCTTACGTGGGTTTGTGCATCTCTTGCCCCTGCTGGAGGTCTCTGAGGCCCATGCTGTGTTTGCAGTGACTAATGAGTGCTTTTTCACTCTGTTTGTCCCCAGATTGTACGAGCTTTGGAGCACCTGCACAGTAAACTGTCTGTAATCCATAGAGGTGAGTTCTAGATGGATGAGTGGCTGGAGCTCTAACTTTGAAAGAAGCTATGGGAGGACTCCTTTGCAGGAGATATGTCCCTCTGGGATACCTAAGAGGGATCTGCTAGTACTTAGGACTGTGGTGGACAGATCTAGATGCCCAAGGCTTGTTCCTGAGATGCATCCCTCATGCCTCTGCTTGCAGGATGTTCTCTTCCTTTCTAGACGAAGGGCTGAATAGCAAATGAATTCCTCAGTATCTCTATTTTTATGGGCATCTGTCTCTCTGAGTACAGAAGTGCCTCAGAGGCTACTCTTAGAGACAAAACCCTCTTGGCTGGGTAGTTATAGCAAGGTGAGGGCTGAAAAAGGCCTTATAAAATCACAGATGGGAGTTGTAACACCCAGATCCTGCTCTTTGTCCTGGTACCGTCCCTTGTGTAGCTGTGAACAGATCATGGTGTGCACGGGACAAACTGTCCTGAGAATTTGGTAGAACTGGGCTTTTAAGGCTGTGCTGGGCACATAAATCTTTCCTAAGGAGCTGGGTTAGGGTTGTATTTCAACCTTTTGACCTGCATTTTTAAAGAAGAGGCTTGTTCTGCCTGTAGGATGTGGTTATAGTTTATTTGTGAATGAATTCTAATGAAATGAGACTGGTGGGGTTCTGTCTCCCTTCCCTTGTGTTAGAGCTGGTGTGGTTCCCCTCTAGGGCAGCAGGGAGTTGTCCACCTTACCTCAGACTCTTCAATACTACTGCAAAGACCCAATTTGCCCTCTTGTATTTTCTCTTAGACGTGAAACCTTCCAACGTGCTGATCAACAAGGAGGGACACGTGAAAATGTGTGACTTTGGGATCAGTGGCTACTTGGTGGACTCGGTTGCGAAGACTATGGATGCTGGATGCAAACCCTACATGGCTGTAAGTGCAATCATGTGCAGCCTTCAGCCCTGACTCATAAATCAGTCTTAGTTCGCCCCCATCCTGAGACAAAAACCACTCTGAGTGCTCTGCCCACCCTGGCTCAGCAGAGCCCTCCAAGCAGGGGATTACCCTCCCTGTAAACCCTGCTCTGTTAATCCTGCACTGGACTCTTCCTCTGCCACGTTCCATTTGCAGAAGGATAAAACACTGGATCAAAAACAACTGGCTGGTGCTGGTTGTGGTGGTGGGAAGGGCTGCTCCTTGTTGGATAGAAAATGCTGAGGCTTTCCTTGATAGGATTGTTTCATTTCATCCTCAAGTCAGTATGAGTTTCCCTTTGCCATCTGTGGCATCCATGTGGGTAGTGTGTGTTCCTGGGGCAGGATCATGCTGCAGGGATAGCACAAGTCTCACTGTCTTGAGAAGAGGGAGAGTTGATGTGAGTTGTGTGGAGCAAGACATGGCTGTAACCTCAGACCCTTCCCTCCATGGGGATGTGAGCCAGGGAAATCCACCCAACCTGGGTTTTGGAGCCAGAGATTTGCTCTGTGGGGTTTATACTTGGGAAAACGAGGTGGAGTAGTAACATCTTCCATTTTGCTGTTACAGCCAGAAAGAATAAACCCAGAGCTCAACCAGAAGGGTTACAATGTGAAGTCGGATGTCTGGAGCCTTGGGATCACAATGGTAACACCAAGGGCTGGGACCTGCACCTGCAGCCCTGGGGTTGGGGTGGGCTTTGGGCTGGTGGGACTGTACCCCTGCTGTGAGCAGTGGCAGCTGGGTGGGGGCCCACCAAACAGGGTTAAATTCTGAGTGTGATAGCTCAGGGCATGAGGTTAAATGCTCAGGGCACAGGGTGGGGTGTGCCCTGTACACACAGGGTACCTCACCCCAGGACAGGCAGCTCTGAGCTGGGGTGTGCTGCCAGTGTTGCCACCACTGCTGTGGCTCTTTTTGAGTCACCTGGCAAACTCACCAGGAGATCATCCAGCTTCTGTCCTACTCTCCCTTCTTGCTCTTTGCTGATGGATTCTGGGGTTCTATCCCACATAGTTCCCCTGTGCCCCTCTGCTTGATTCCACACAGTTACTTGTGTACAATGCCAGCTCTGCAAAGCTCCACTGAGCTCTGAGCTGTGTTGGTGTGGGTTCAGTCTCCCAGGGGGCAGTATATGGATGACAATGGGTTTAGTTGGGCTGAAAGTCTACCTTTCAAGGGCTTTGCAGTTCCCTGTATGCTGGCTGGAGAGGTGGTCAGTGGAGCAGGGTTTGCTGCAGCTGGGGCACAGCCTTTCTGCTTCACCCTTCTCCCACGTCACCAGCGCCTCGCAGGGGGATTGGGATGAGCCCTGCTGCACTGAGAGCTGCTGTGTGTGGTTTGCAGCAAATCCTGCCTGTGGGGTAGCTCAGAGCAGCCAACAGGAAGGGGAAACACTTTCAGTTCCAAAATCGCAGCTGCTCAGGATGGTTTATCTGCCTCCTGCAAGAAATGGATCTTGCAGAAGGCAGCTGAGATCCTCTGGCGCCAGAGGACAAAGGAAATCCCAGCTGCTGGCTCAAAGGGATGCCGCCTGGGAAATGGGGCTCTTGCTTTCCAGGAGACTGTCTTGTCTCTCTGTGGGTGGATTATTTTCAGGAATTTTTCCTCTACCCTCTTACCCATGGCCTTTGTTTTGGGTGCTGCATTCCTTTGCTGCACAGATATCCTGGCAACTATTCCCTCTTTCCTGGCCAGTCTTGTCCATGGTGCCAAACCCAAGCCCCTTTCCTTGGTGTCCCCATGCCAGTGCAGAACTGGGCTGGCTGACTGGAAATGTAATCAGCTGCAGGAAGCTGTGGGATGGGAGGCTCTGAATGATGGAATATTCAAACCTTTCCAAAGCTGGAGGGGAGAGGGGACCTTGCTGAAAGCCAACCAGCCTGCAGCTGAGTGGAGCCCTGACTTGTCTGATTCCCTCTAATGTCTTCCTTCTGGATTGGCTCCTGGGGTTGCTTTTTAATTGTTTCTGAAGGAGTTGGACTGGTCTCAGACTGGACAGTTTTTGGGCCATTGAGTTGCAGGGCTAATCCAGGTCTTCCTGAGATGGTGTCTTCATTCAGTTTTCCAGCAGCAGGAGCTGAGCTCCCCTGACCTGAGCCAGAGGCAGGTGAGGGCATCGGGCTCTGTGCCTGCTCTGTCCTTTCAGGTTTGTTATTCCTCCCATCCTATTGCACCTTACCAGGCAGGTCTGAAGGTTCTGTTGCTCATTTTGATATGGGAGCTGATCCTTGGTATGAAAAGAACTGCCCAAAAGCTGTGACAGGCTCTTTCCTGCTTGAATGGTTGTGGAACAGAGGTGACTTGTAGGAATGACTCAGTAATTGAGGTGGTTTTGGCAGAGATCTTGATAAGTGATGTTCTAGCACTTTATTTTTCTTGGGTTTGTGGATTTTTTGTGTGTTTAGCTCGTGCAGTACTAGCCCAAGGCCTAGAGGCTGCCTCAGGGCCAGCAGAGCACTTTGGAAGCCAGTGCCAAAACTGTGTGCTATTATCTTTTTAAATAATCCCATTTTACGTATCTTTAGTGGCTTCCTGTAAATGCATTAATATGCTGAGCCAGCCTCAAAAGGAAGTATTTTTGTCCTCTGGGTCTTTGTATTTAAAAAAAAAAAAAAGGAGAAAAAGGTGGTATGACCCAAATTGAAAATGGTTTGTAAAGAAAGAGGGTTTGCCTTTGACTCTGGGCAGGCCGTGTGGGGTTGTGCCCGTCCTGGTGTCTCAAGTTTCCCTGTCTCCACCCTCAGATTGAACTGGCCATTCTCCGCTTCCCATATGAGTCCTGGGGCACCCCCTTCCAGCAGCTCAAGCAGGTGGTGGAGGAGCCCTCGCCCCAGCTGCCTGCTGACCGCTTCTCCAAGGAGTTTGTGGACTTCACAGCGCAGTGGTGAGTCTCCAGCAGGGACTGGTGGCTTCTCCCAGCCTGGCTGATGAGGAGCCCTGATCTATGGGGCTTGGTTTGACACCCTTTTGGAGCCCATTTCTCCCCACCTCACTCTCCCAGGGCCGGTGCTTGGCATGGCAGGAAGTGCTGCCCAAGCTGGTTTTGCTCTCGGCCTGACTCACTCAGGCTGGTTGGAAGGCACAGGCATTTCCCTTCCCCTTTTGCTGTTGCTGCAGCTGAAATTTTGGTGGTTTCTGGCCAAGTGGCAATGAAACCAGAACGAACCCCTGGCAGCCTCTTGGTGCCTCTGGGTGAAAGCTGGTTTGTGGTTTTGTGGGAAGCTGTTCCCCTCAGGGTGTTTCCTGCTCCCTGTGTGCTGCTTGGAGCTGCCAGGCAGTGCTCAGCCCACCCTGTGAGTGGTGGGAAGCCATCTCCTCTCCTCCCCAGTTGTTCTGGTCTGTGTGGGGCAGACTGCAGAGCTCCCTGGCTTGTGCTTTTTGTGGCAAAACACTTGAGTTGTCCCTTCCCAGTTACCTGCCTGGCTGCTTTGCTGGGTGGTTCAAACCTGCTCGGCCAAGGAGGGAGAGGGATGGGTGCAGCCCACAAGAAACATGTTGGTTGGGAAGGGGAGATCCCCTGTGACAGACCACATACAGCAAAAGAAAAAGATCCCACAGCCTTTCTCTCCTGCTTTTTTTTTCTTCCAGCTTAAGGAAGAACCCAGCTGAGCGAATGAACTATTTAGAACTTATGGTAAGTGTGGAGTTCTTTCTGCTGGTCTTTATCCAAAGCATTTCAAAAGTAAAATCAATGGTCCAGCAGGTTCTAGGGAAACGGGACAACAGGATGAGTGGGTGATTTTTCATGCATGGAGCAGGATGGGTGTAGTGTGTCTAAGATGGAAGGGTGTGTTGATTGCACAGGGGTTAAGGTCAGGGTTTATAGGTGTTTTCTTCCTCTGTCCTATCTTGGAGAGTTGAGGCCTGATAGTACAGCTGCCAAGGTGGGGTGTCCCACTGGGTTGAGCCTAGAAATGCTGAAGGATGTTGTCCATGGCAGCCTGGGGAGGAGGTTGGTGTGTGCCCCCCAGCACCTCCTGACACCCTCCCTGTCTGCACTTGGGCTTGTCTGTCTTTGGGTGTCAGCTGATGTTGTCTTTGGTCTCATTGGCAGGAACACCCATTCTTTACCTTGCACGACACCAAAGAGACTGACATGGCCTCCTTTGTGACAGAGATCCTCGGGGAAGACTCCTAACTCCTAACAGGAGCCCAGCTCCTGGCTTCCCACAGTCCCTCCATCCCAGCTCCCCTGCAGAAGAGTGAACCAGGACTCGAGTTGATGGTGGTTTGCACACATTGCACCTCCCCAGCCCGGGGGCATCTCTGGCCCCATCCGGCCTCACAATCTTTTTCTCTTTGCCCTGTGAAATCCCTCAGGATGAGCCTTTGGAAGCCAACACCTTTCCAGCTAAGCCATGGAGACTGAAGGCTCAGGAGCCCCTGCTGATGCCAGTGTGTATCCCTCCTGGGGAGAGGACTGTGCCCATGGTCCCTGAGCAGGCAGAGGGTGCCAGAGGGCATCTCCCCTCCCCAGCAGCCTGTGCATAGAGGGTTGTGTTTCCTTGCTGCCTGGGGAAGGCAAAGAGAAGCAATGCTGCTGTGCTTGCACCACCCCTGCCTGCCCAAAGCCCCTTCCCTGGAGTTTGGTCTCATTTGCCTTCCTTTTGTGCCTGGCTCTCTGTTCCAAGGAGCCTACATAGCTTTTTAGGGGGTTGTGGAGCTCCCTGGGTGTGCTGCTGTTCACACCAGAGGCTGTTTTGGTGCCTGGCTCTGTGCCTTAATGACCCTTTGAGGTTGGGCATCCCCCTCCATCAATGGATATGCTGCTCCCTTGCTGGGGGGAGAAAGGGCGTTTTTCCCAGGAGGCCACCTTGGCACAAGCTGCAGCCCACGGTGTTCCTGTGCCTGCCCACTGGACTTCCTCCAGCACTCCCTTTCCTCGTGGGCACAAGGTGGTGGAGAGACAGCAGGTCCCTGGTGCTGCCTCTCTCCCCTCCAGGCCTGGGCTGGGAGGACACATCCCTGCTCCAGGCATCACCTGCTGCATCCCTGGCTGTCTCCACCTCCCCTGGCTCCTGGAGAAGATGCTGCTCCATCTCCCTTCCAACCTGGAGCTGTTGTAAGACCTTGCACTGTGACACTTGTTCTGGAGGCTGAACTCACACTCCTTGTGTCCCAAACTGCCTCCAACCCCTCCAGCTGCCCAGGTGTCAATGGGAGCCAAACCTCAGTGACATGCCCGGGGCTGCCATCAGTTGTACATTTGATGTCTTTATATAATGGACTCTGTAATATGTTTCCTAGTTTTAATCTAACTTGCTATAAATTAAGGCCCTTCTGTGTGGGAGGAGGGAGGAGCAGTTCCTTCTCTCCTGACAAATCCACTGTGAAACCCTGATGTGCTTCCCCATGCTCCCAGCCTGAGGAGCCACGGGAGCAAAGAGGGATTTCTGGCTTCTACTGTACATGATCACAGAGAAATGCACCGGCTGTGGATTTTGGGTTTTTTAATAATGGAGTTTTTCAGAAGGATTTTTTTTCTTTTCTAATATATTTGTGTGTGTGTATGTGTGCACTATATATATTGTATATTTTTAAATCAATGATGAATGTGTGACTATCTATATGGCCAGCAGATTTGGTGGAATGGATAGCATTTTTCAGGCTAAATTAGGGCAGGTGGGGAAGGGGTCACTAGAAAACACCCTGATCTAAGATTTTTTTTTTTAAGAAATACATCTATTTTTTAACTGAATCTTTTAAAAACGTTATTCCTGAAGTTCAAGCCCTGGAGGTCTGGATTTCAGGGTGCATTTCCAGCATTCAGGGTCCCCCCTAATGAAGAATGATGTCTCCTTAAATTCATTGCTCCCACTTCTTCCAGCCCAGGGTTTGAAGTGGCACTGGGGACCCTCTGCCTGGGAACTGGGGTGCTCCACACCATTTATCCCTGCCAGCTGCTCCCAGGAAAGCTGCTTTGGGGCAAAGGGTTTCCAGTCCTTCATGTCCCCATGCTGGGGCATCAGGCAGCACTGCTTTTTCCCCTGTCATCCCTCTGATCTCTGTCCCTGAGTCGACAAACCCTGAGAAAACCAGCCTGGGCGAAGCTGCACAAACCCTGTTCAGCTTTGGTTGGATCCTGACCCCTCCAGCCCACCTCTGGATGAAAAAATAAGGAAGTGATTGATGTTTTCCATGTCTCCCTCATCCTCATCCCCCTCTGCAAACCACCCAATGCTCGCCTGTACCTGCTCGGTTTGACAGCTTTGCTGCTGAGATGTAAAATTGTATTTTTTTTTTCATAGTTGGTTACTTTGGATTACTTTTTGTTTTGATGTTGATTCCCCCCCCCCCCTCTTTCCTTGTTTTTACCCCTTTCCCCTTCCTGTATCTCACCCCTTTTTTTGGTGCTTTGGGGAGTGGTGGGGTTTTTTTGCATGGATTTTTTTTTTTAATCTCCCTCCGTTTCTCCTGGAGAAAGTCACAATTCCTGTGTTTTGGAGGAAAAGGAGCAACTTCCCTTTCAAAGAGGAGGGAGATGCCCCTGGGGGTGGGCTTGGGCCCCTGTGAATGAAGTGAGGCTTTGCTGAAGAGGTAAACACCACCTCTCTGTGCCAGCTGCTCTGCTTCATTTGACAGGGATCCTCCCTGTCCGAATCCCATGTCCCTCTACACTTCCCTGTCCTGTGTTGTTCCCTCTGTGCTTGGGAGTTCCTTGGGGAGAACCACCTTGGCTTTAAGGTGGGCGAGGATTTTTGCTCTCATCAGAAGCCCCTCTCCCCTTGTACTTCTGGGAACAGTCTGTACCCCTGGACTCCAGTCCTTGTTTTCAATAAAATTCATCCTCAAACCTGCTTTTTGTCACCTCTTTGTTGCTCTTTGAGCATCAGTCAGGTTCCTGAGCACCCTGAATGGGTGGGTCCTGATTTGGAGATTGTGCAAGCTAGCACCCATCCCAGAAGGATCCCTGGGGCAGCCCCCGTGGGAATTGTGGAGTGACAACCTGGGCAGGGCTCCTGCTACCTCTGTACTTTCTCTTCCTCTTGGGGGGTGATGCTGCTTTCAATCTGGGGGTTGTACAACCCAAGACCCCCCTCCCAAAGCATCATCTCAGGAGCGAAACCCCTCCTGGAGCATCCCCCCCCCTGCGAGCGGTGCCAGGGGGTACCCCGGGCTGGGAAGGAGGGTGGGGTGGGTACGGGGGAGGGGGTTCCTGGATAGGGGCAGAGCAGGGAACACCCCGGGTTGGGGGGTCCCGGGGCAGCAGGCGCTGCCCACGGCCGCGAGGGGGAGGCAGCGGGATGAGCCGGGATCCAGCGGGATGAGCCGGGATCCAGTGGGGTCCTCCTCTTCGCATCCCGACCTGCTGTGACCCCCCAGCCGCTCTTTCGGGAATGAGGGCAGAGGGATGCGGGATGAGCCGGGTCCTCTTCGCATCCCGACCTGCTGTGACCCCCCAGCCGTTTCTATGGGGATGAGGGCAGAGGGATGCGGGATGAGCCGGGATCCAGCAGGGTCCTCCTCTTTGCATCCCGACCTGCTGTGACCCCCCAGCCGCTCTTTCGGGGATGAGGGCAGAAGGATCCGGGGCATCGCCCCCAGGGGCGGCGGGGCTGCAGGTTTTGGGAGGCGGGGGGCGGTATTTCACCCCTCCTCGCAAAGGGATGGGGAGCAAGGGCACCGCTCCCTTCCCAAATATTTTCCCTGTCAGCCCCTCTCCAGGCAGGATCAGGCTGGGGCCACCCAAGCAGCGGGACTTTGGGGGCGATGCTGTGGCCGGAGATGGGGCCGAGGGGGTCGGGGATGCTGGAGGGAGCAGGGACACCCACCCGCGTGGCGTGGGGACACGCTCGGAGGGCGCCCGACCTGCCGGGAGCTGAGTCCGCTCTGTTCCAATTACCGGCTTAATAGCTACGTCGGGACCATTAAAAATGCATCAGTGCCTCCGAGGGAAGAACTTCAGGAGAAGGGGAAAATTCATCACTTTGAGTTCCCTTATTAGGAGAAAAAGTGTTTTTTTGTTTTCTTTTTCCCCCTCCCCATTTGTCTCAAACAGAGGCAAAAAGAGGTTATTTCTGCCTGGTGACTTCCCCATGGGACTGTCAGGAGATGTGAACAGGCAGTGCCCCAAACCCAGATGAGAAGGACACAGGTCGTGCTGCAGAGATGGGAAAACTCAGCACATCCAGCACGGAGAGGGGTCATGGGCACCATCAGGGCTGCAGCAGCTCAGCCCTCCTCAGATGAAGGGCCAGCAGCTTTCCCTGCCCTGTGCTGGCAGAAGTCCCTCCAAGAAGGCAGACCCCCAATGTGCTTCCCCAGTACAGTGTGGATGTTTGTACTGGTCATACTGGCCCTCTGCTGGGCTGGTTTATCAGGAACTGTAATGAATGGACAACGAGCAGTGGGTTCAAACTGAAAGAGAGGAATTTTAGGTTTGATGCACAGAAGAAATTCTTGGCTGTGAGGGTGATGATGCACTGGCACAGGTTGCCCAGAGAAGCTGTGGCTGCCCCATCCCTGGAAGTGCTCAAGGCCAGGTTGAACAGGGCTTGGAACAACCTGGGCTGGTGGAAAGTGTCCCTGCCCATGGCAGGGGGTTGGAATGAGATGACCTTGAAGGTCCCTTCCATCCCAAAGCGCTCTGTGACTGTGTTCTGTGGTGGTTCTCTCCAGGAGCTCCTGAGCTGGAGCTCACGCCGTTCCTGAGAGCCATTTGCAGAGGAAGGCTGGCTAATGGATTAGCAGGGGGTGTGATGATGCAGCCAGTTTTCTGGGGCTGCAGGTTATTTATTTTCCTTAAGTTTTTTGGTTCGGTTTTATTTTTTTCCCCCCCCTGACGGTGGCTGAGCCTGTATCTAGGGCAGGAGTTTTTTTTTTGGTTCAGGTGGCCCGTGGGCACCTTTGAGATCGATAGTGTAAATTAGCGAGTTCATGCAGGCCATGGGTTTGTACCAGATGTGTTCAATCCTCCCCTAATAGCTGTCTCGCCCAGAAACTTCCAACACTCCTGAAGCACCTCAGCACTAATGAGCTGAAGCTGCAGAATAGCAATGAGACCTCAGGAATATGGATCAGCCTTTCCTGGCCCAGCCAGAGGCTTTAAAATCGTTTCAGGTGGCACCTGAAGAGGCCAGCCCAGCCCAGCAGGGAGGGAAGGGTTTAAGTGAGGTGCACTGGGTGGAGAAGGTCTTTGCTGCCTGTGGTGAGCTGCTGGGGATGTCTCCCAACTCTTCTCTCCAAACAGAGGGGTAAGTGGCTTGTTTTGGGGTGAGGAGAGCTTGAACTCTGGTTTAACCACAGGTATCCAGGTGTTTTGGTGCCCTCTCTTTTTTCCCCTGGATGTGAGTTTCTGTGCTTTGCTCTGTTTTCTCCACTGGCTGGGATAAATCTCCAAGCATTTTCTGTGTGTCCCAGCAGCCTGCTTTGCAAATGCAGCCCCAGAGTGGGTGCATTTAAGGAGCAAGTTGGGGGGACTGCTTTGCTGCTCCCTCCCTGGGAATTGCCCCAGGACCAACAGCAGCTCCTCAGGGATGGGATGCTGCAAAACTGGGGGGATTTTCTGCCGAAGCCCCAAAGCAGAGGGAAAACTCCTGTTTTTTCCCAGAGGACACGAACCTCCAGGCTTCCCTCTCAGCTTGAAATTCCTGTTGACTTCTCAGAGACGGGAATGCTGCTGGGGAAACGAGGGGGTGGCAGAAGGAAACCTTAGCAGTGCAAAGCCTGAAAATATCAAAGCTTGAGGCAAACCCTTCAGGGGTGACCCAGAGGGTCACCTGCCACGCAGGGAGCCCTGGCACCCTGGCAGGTTTTGCTTGGAGCCTTTCCAGCCCTGCAGGCAGTGGCTCTGGCCCCTCACATGCTGTGTTAACCTTTCTGGAAATACCAAGTGGTGCTGGAACAGGCTGTTTCCTTCCAGACAGGGGCTGATCGTGGGTAGAGGGCTGAGAGGAGCCTGGAGAGCCACGGGGGCTTTTGCACTTGATTTCCATCTCGGGGTGGAGGAGACAGAAACCTTGAGGAGCCAGAGCTGCTACCTTGATGTCAGCTCTGTTTTCCTCTGTGTCATTCTCGCTTGCCTAGTCTCGAGGGATACGCTCTTTTCTTCTTCAGAAAGCTGAGATTTCATAAATAAGCCCCAAAGTTTCAGACAAAAGCTCTGCCTTGGGTCTGAAGCCATCCTAAATGCCAGGAAGTGTGCATGGCTCCTCCAGGCACCACTGCAATTAATAAGCATTTCCCAGGTTGTCCTGACCCTGTGCACAGACCCTGTAGGATATCACTGCCTGCAAAAGGTCCCGTTCTGTGCCATTAAAGAGGAGCTGCTGAACCAGCTGTGTGGGAAATAAAAGAATATGGTTTTATTACAAGCAAATAGTTCATTAGCTCAGGAATTGTCTTCTTTAGGCGTATTGTGGAAGTTGTAAGGTACCAGGTCCTGTCTGGAACTGGTGCCAGGGACAATTTGCATTCAGGAATAGGGAATTATGGAAATGGATAACGATATGGCTGAAATGGGCCCCTGCCACGTGGCAAAGTCTTTGTGTGCAGAGGAAGGGGATCATTCTGACCAGGAGACCCCATCTCCCTGTCCAGGGGGGCATGCCAAATCCAATCAGGAGAAGAGGCCCACTCTCATTTTACTAACAAGGTGGGACACTTGGGACACATAAAAAGTAGGATTTTTGGGGTGGGGATGTGCTTTTCGGACCTCTGTGGCCAGGGCACCCAGCAGGTGCCGAAATAGAGACTTTCTTTTATCTCACAGATATTTGTATCCTAACTAAAGTGAATAAAAGAGGTTTTTTTCTCCCAGCTGGAGGGTCCCCCGGGATGTGCCTGTGCCATGGGAAGTGTCGGGGAGCCCTGGCAGGGGCAGGAGGTGTTTGGCTCCTGTGCAGCTGCCCCTGGAAAGGGGAGCCCCAGGGCTGATGCTCTGATGCCTGGCCCCTCGCAGTGGCACTGTCAATGCACAGCAGCTCTGGGGACACGCAGGGACCCGGCAAAGCCAGGCTGGAGTGATGGGCAGGGCTTTGGGAGCCTGGCATAAGGCAGGAGGGCACAGAGGTGCTGCTGGCTGTGCCAGTGTGGAGTGCAGGGGTGGCAGCAGGGCTCCTCAGGCAGGGATGCTCTCAGCTTGTCTCCTCACCCCAGGCGTTTTCTTAGGGCTGCAGGGTTTTTTTTATGGATTCTCACGCCATGCATCTTTTCAGGGACCTCTACAAAGAGCCTGGAATGCTCTGGGGGTCCTAGGGACACAGCACCCCCCTTCCAAAGGCCATCGTGGCTCCCCAGGCTCTGACCTGGCCCCTTTCAGCTCAGAGAGGGTGAGCTGGGGCAGCATCTCATGCTGTGAGGACCCTCCTGCCTCCCCCTCGCCTTTGCCATGACTCAGAGCAGAGTCAGAGAATTTGGGTGTGCTGGAGCACCTCCTTGCTCGGTGGATCTGGCTGGAGGTCTGGGGGACCCCAGCCAAGACTGGAAGGTTGTTTTTGGGGGGATCCTTCCCCTGAGGAGCTTTGGTAGAGGTCTCTCCTACCCTTTCCCTGCCCTCCTGAGCTGAGCCCCACTGGCAGCAGGATGTGTCCTTTCTCATCATCCTGCCTCGCCCTGAGTCTCTTTAATTACAGCTTTGGGAGCGTTCTTTCCCTTTATTCCCCCAAATCTTCTCCTTAATTAAAATCCTTGATCTGGGCCAGTGGGAAGCAGCTGTTGCCTCTTTGCAGTGTGCTCGTGTGTGTGTCACAGGGACAGGGTGGGGGGCACTGGTGCTGTCCCTGTGCCACCTGGCATCTCCAGGCGTGCCAAGGTGATGCTGAGAGGAGCTGGCTGCTATGACCAGTCCCACAGGAGGGCTGAAATCACCCCAGGTGTGAGTGGGAGCCAAGCACTGTGTCCCTCTGCTTCTTTTGCACCGTGGAGTCCTTCCAGAGGGGATGCAAAGAGCCTGAATGCCCTGGACACACAGCCAGTGGTTTTGGGTTTGCCCAGCTCTGCAGAAGGGCTGGGTGGTGAAGGTGAAGCTGGGGCTGGCACTGAGCTCACTCTGCCCGCAGGATCCACGATGTGTCTGGCCAGGCTCAGCTATTTCTCATTCCTCCTCTCCTCCAGAGGAAGCACATCAGGAATTTTCTGCAGCCCTGCAGGATCCAAATCCATTGCTGGCACCTCGCAGGGCTCCTGGACCACCCCTGTGGCTCCCGTGTCCCCATCCTCACCACACCTTGGGGACATTCCTTGGCATGGCCTCTGCAGACTTATTTTCTTCTCGAATTAGCCCGAAGAGGTGACTTTATCCCTGCCTGCCTGCCTGGGGCAGGTGTTTGTGCTGCCATCCATCACCAAAGCACTAGGGAAGCGTCAGGAGCAGTTAGTGAAGCGGCGGTGTCAACTTTATCAGAGATGATGTGTCTCTTCTTAATGAAACTTGTGGAAGAGAAAAGCAAAGAGAAGAAAAGGCTGCTGACAACAGATGTATTATTTCACCTCGGATTTACCGGCACATGCATTTTTCATTCATGGAAGCGGCTGATAT
The DNA here is from genome assembly GCA_035221455.1 of Xenops minutus. NCBI lineage: Eukaryota > Metazoa > Chordata > Aves > Passeriformes > Furnariidae > Xenops > Xenops minutus. The sequence goes on along the minus strand of JAWWEE010000030.1, from coordinate 13,396,075 downwards.
GAGGATTTGTTCAGAGAGGAGCAGGCACAGACCTCGGTGGATCAATTCCTGCAGCACACTGAGGAGACAGGGGCTTGGCTGAGCAAAAGACCATGCAGGGAACTTCCCCAAAGGCAGCCCTAAATTTTGTGCAAAAGATGGGCTAAAAAAGCTAATAATTTTTTTCTTTTTCTTTTATCTCTCTCTCCCCCACCCCTGGCTTTGTTCACACCCTTCTGTTCCCATTTTGGGCCAGGAGAGATTTCCTGAGATTTAATTCATGGTTTGTTTCCCATGCACTTCAGCTGGGTTGACTTTAGTCCTCTTCCAGCTCTGCTTTGCTGGGGGACCCAGTACTTGGTGCCCCCAGTACTTGGTGCCCCCAGTACTTGGTGCCCCCAGTACTTGGTGCCCCCAGTACTTGGTGTCCCCAGAGGGGCTTCACCCCTGCCCTGGTTTGGAGAAGCACATCCAGCTCCTGGGGATCAGAATTTGGCCTCCAGCTGTGTCTGAAGCTCCTCTCTCTGTGCTTTCCCTGTGTTTTGGGGGGCTCAGCTCCCCCACAGTGGGGGGACAACACCCTGTAGAAGCCAAGTAGGTTTTCACCTCCTTGCACCGATGAAACTGAATCCAAGCAAAATATTGGAGGTGTTTTTCCCCTCTCATTAGGAATGGAAGACAGGAGTCTTCTGTCTTCTGGGTACTATACAACCAGCATGAATTATTTAGGATGAAGCATCTCTCTGATAATTCTTTTTTATGTGGGGAGATTAAATCTGAATTTTTTGAAAAAAAAATATAATAACAGAAGCAATTTCTCTCTTGTAAGTCCTCATATTTCACACAGCAAAGAGATCCCAGGCATCCACTCCTATATTGATCAGCAAATAGGTCCCTGTATAGATTTAGTTCACCCAACCTTGTTTAATTTTGGATTCATTGATTCAATGCAAAGATCTAGATGAAAAGCAAGTGGGCTGTTTCCAGTGCTGGTGATGCTATTTTTAAATAAATCTAGTGCATGCTAAAATAAATATGCAAAGCATTTTGTAAGGCCGTAGAGGGGTGGGGAGACCAGATGTACTAAAATATTTAACAAACTTTTTCTTGATTTCTCGAAATGCATGTTTTATTTAGTAAACACTAGTGGAATTTAATCTCACCCAATATTTGCTCGGAGCCTGTCCCACACCCATTGTCTGGGGTGAGCAGGAACGTGGGACCTTGGAGGAACAGTCTGCACAGTGACATTGGTGGCACATTTAAATGCAAAGCTCATTAACCGTGTCTGGGATTTTTTTGTTTGTTTCCTTCTCTTTTTTTATGTTCATGTTCGTTACAAGAGCAAGAGATGAAATATCCATCTACAATTCCCTTTCATCTCCAGGCATGTTTGGGGGTTTTTTTTTATTCTGCTCTTGCTCAGATGACAAAGTTTCTCCTTTGGAATTTTATTTGATTTCAAGAGATGAGAGAGAATTAAAAGGATCTCTGGGAGGCTGAGCTCACCTTACTCTATCTGGGATCCTCCAGAAGGCAGCTGAGTGAATTGGCAAAGGCTCCTGGCCCCAAGGGATGGAGTTCATCCCGAGGTCAAACCTGCATCTTGGCTTTTCCTTCACCTGGGGTGACCATCCTGCAGATCTCAGCCCCCTTTTTCCCAGGGAATGGCATCCTGCTCTGAGAGTACGTGCCTGTCTCCTTGGAACCCTCTGCTTTCAATCCAATCAAATTTAATTGAATTGTGGTTTTGATCACATCTGACGGTGGCAGAGATCTTGCTGATAATCACATTCCCATGGGTGGCATGGAGATGGGGCTGGTGGAGGAGGGAGGTGAGATGGGGGCTGGTGTGTCTCTTCATCCTTATGAGCCACCAGAGAATCTACATGGCCAGGGGGCTCCATCCAGCTTGGGGTCAGGTCACGTTTTGGGGATGGGTGAATTTACTGAGTGTCTCACTGGGGACTGAACCAGGCAGGTTGGGTTGGTTTTGGTTTAAAAAATAAAAAGGCCAAAGCCCTGAGGTGGGGGCTGTTGGGGGACACCTCCAGCAACCCCCACTGCTGCCCCAGCACTGCTGGTACCCACCCTGACCTGCCTGGAGCAGTGCAGGGACGTGGGCTCAGCTCTCCACCACATCTGCTATCGCTTCCACACGTATGCAGCAGTGGATGGCAGCAATTAATTACAGGAATTCATGTGTCCTTTGCATGAATTCAGCTGGAAGTGCAGCCCCTGGGATGGTGGAATGTTCCTTGTAGAGCTGTGCTGCTCCCTGCTCCAGCAAGTGTTTAATGGTGTGTTCACTGTGTGTGTAATTTTGGAGGTAACGAGGCAGGGGGACAAGAATGAGCCAGCAGCCTGCCCTCCATCCCCTGGTACCCAGCACTGGCTTGGGCACAGCAGGGAAGGCATCAGAGATCCCACACAGGGCTCTGGTCCCTTGGGCTGAGGTGAAAACAATAATCCTTCAGCCTGACCTCAACCTCTTCACTGAGGTGTTGGAGGGACACACGTGTCCCCCATCCCAGGTGCCACTCCAGTTTACCTCAGGGCATGGTAGGGTGAGAAGATTGGGGTCCACAGTGCAACCCCAGCATCTGTAGTGTTGTGTTGTTGTGTTGCCATTGCATGAGGCCATAAGAATAAGTTTGCAGGTTCCCAGGACTTAGGCTTGGTGGAACCTGCTCTGTCTGAACTTTTCTTGACCTTCCACAGCCCTGTTTCACTTTGTTTGGATGTTACAGCAGTTTTTCTTGTTGAGAGGTGGCTGTGGGCAGTTTATCTTATTGCAGGTTGTTTGATACAGCCTGTGGTTTAATGTGTCTCATCTCCTCAGAATGACCCAGAATGGTTGGGGTTGAAAGGGACCTTAAAGACCATTCATGTCCAAACCCCTGCCATGAGCAGGGACACTTTCCATGAGATCAGGATGCTTCAAGCCCCATCCAACCTGTCTTTGAACACTTCCAGGGATGGAGATGGAACACATCTATGCCAGAGAAGGATGGAGGGATGTAGCTGTGGAGTGTCAGTAGGAAGGACTGCAAGGACCCTGCAGTGTGCTAACCTGGTGCAGAAGATGGCAACAAGTCAGGAGACCCGAATATCACAGCTAAAAGAATGAGAGGGCATTGCCAAGTCGAGCAGCTGCCCAACAGAGCAATACTGAGCCTGGAGGAGAGGGGGGAGCCTGGAAAGGAACAACGAGGTCAAGGAAGTGAAGTGTAAGGTGACAGCTAGAAATAGAAATAGAAGGGAGCAAGTGATATTTGTAGCAGAGGCATCATGGGGAAGGCATGAGGGAATTCAGGCCTGAGATACCCAACTCTTCATGCTCAAGCTTTTTCCCTCAAAACTGTCTTAAACTCTCTTAAATGCCTTGTTTCAGCTCACCATGAGGAAGGATGGAGCTGGGCATGGCAAGCCGGGCATTTCCACTGGACCACTGGTTTGGTTCACACCTCCACTGGTTTGGTTCAGATCACTAATGAGCTAATTAGTTGCTATGGAAATGTAATGTGGGAGAACTTTGGGGAGGAAAAATTATAGGTAATTTTTATTTGTTTGGGCCCTGTTCCTATAGCAACAGGAGAACTTGTCACCGACTCCCAGTTGGTTTCCATGGAGTTGGCTGCTAGTTCTGGGTTATTAATGCCTCCAAGCATGAAACAGTGCAACTTACCTTGGAGGACTTGGGGGTTGTCCTCCACCATCCACTTTGCCCAAACTCGAGGCTTTGCTTTCGCAGTGGAAGGAGCCACATTCCCAGAAGCTGAGTCCAAATGTTCATCATCAACAGATACAGTGCTAGAAGGATGGATTCTTTACCCCTCTCTTGAATTCAAGACATCGTGGAATGAAGAATCCATCACTCCATAGCTCGTTCCACTCACAGCATTGCCTGGTTTTTAATTGCATTTTCTCCAGGTCCATCTTTCAGATGCTTGGCATTGATGTGCCTTGCTCTGCTAAATTAAAAAGTCTTTTAACACCTGGCAGTTTTGCTGGAAAGGGACTTACTGTAATTAAGTCACTCCTCATCTCTCACCATGACTGGTTCTCCTGAATGAAGCTGTTTGTTTCCTTCAGCCTCTCCCCCTGATGCATCACCAGTTTTTGTGCACTTCTAAACAAAGGGATGCGAGCTCTGCTTTCCAGAGTGTTGGAGCTCTGTTGAGGGACCTCTCCAAACACCTTCAGAAGGTGAGCCTTGGAACTAGACCAGACACTCCTGAACATTGAATAGACTGGATTTGGAAGAGATTGGTTTTATGATAAGTTTTAATTTCCCTCCCACCAGTGAACTCCTCAGCTTTCCACAGGTGATAATTACCCAGTAAGAGGTAAAATGTCTCTCCTCACTCCCCACTTACCAACCCATTCTCCACTTTGAAGGCATCACCATTTCTTTCCAAGGCACCCTGGCCAATTCCCTCAGCCAAGTGAGCTTGGAGTGCCTTGGCATCCTCTGTTGGTTTGGAAGATGGTGCAACATCTACCTCCTCTCCCCGGGCAGAGTGACCTCACTGCAGCTTTGAAGGCAAATAAAGCGATCAGTGTGTGGACAAACCTTTACAGATAATTTGGCTGAGTGCACCACGCAGTCAGAGGGAAGGCACGAAGCAAAATGCAGCTCCTCATAACCAGCCTTTCTTCAAATCCCTTGGCAAGCTGTGCTGCTGGCCCTGCAGCCCTGCATGCTGTGCTCACAGCTGCTCTGCCACCACCAGCGAGGCACAGCCCAAATGCCTCAAAACGAGGGTGCAGAGGAGGGGTGAGGATGAGTCTGGGATGAAGGCTGGCTGGGGAGATGGGAGGAAAGTCCTCAGCCACCCAGGTGGGGTCTGGCTGGCAAAGCTGGACAAGCCAAACCTTCAGTGTGGAAGAAAAGCTTCATCCCAGAGTTCTTGCATCTCATCAGTGCCACTCGATTTACAGATAAATTATGTAAGAAATTCCTCTGCAAGCTCTGTGTTTGTTGTTCCATATGTTTCTTTCCAAGGGTGATACCCACGGAAGGGAGAGACTTGGAAAATTTTTTATTTAGGCAACTGGCAGTGTTGGCTTTAGCACAGAGACTGACTGTGGGATGGATGGAGAGTGTCACCGGGGTAAAGGGGGCACAGGAACCCAGACTGGGTTAGGAATCCACATCAGGGACCCAGAAGATGGGACCAGCAGGTGTCCAGGAGGTGACATGCTGGGAATGCTCTGGGTGGCCCCTGCCTTGGGGCAGCTGCTGGGATCTCTCTGCCCATATCAGTGTCTTGGCTATAAATAACAGTGAAGTTCTTGGTGGTCATCTCCAAACTGGTTGTGAGCTGTGACTCACGGGCTTCCTGTCCACAGCAACACTATGAGCTGACTCATGGCTATGGGAGTGTTTCATCCTGACCCCACAGCCCTTTGATTTCACCAGACACCATCGTGTATTTGTGAACAAGAGGTCTCCATTTCAGCACTGTGAAAACTGGTGAACATCCTGCAAAGCCACGTGGCAGAAGGTGCTTTGTCCTGAGCTTCAGCTGGTTCTCCTCCTCCTCTTCCTTCAGTTGTGGTTGGCAAGAAATCCTTCCTGGCTTGGTTTGAGCTGCACCTCTCCCAGCTTGGGCTTTAATTCACTTTTGTTGTCACAGTCCCTTGTAAAATCAGCATTTTCTCACTTAATATCCCAGACTTTCTGAGGCTGGAGCAGCCATGGCTGTGCACCAGAACAGGCATATGGCCTCACAGAGGTGTGGGAAGGCAGATATGGGCCTTGTTCAACCATCCAGAGGCTCTTTGAAGCAGCATCTGAAGAGGGCTCTGAGCATGGAAAGTAACCCAACACCTGGGTGGGGTGAGACCAGCCTTTGGAAAATGGAATCATGGAATGGTTTGGGTTGGAAGGACCTTAAAGATCATCTAGTCTCAACCCCCTCATCGTGAGCAGGGGAGTCATGTCCCTGGTGGCAGTGGAGCTGTGCTGCTTTACTTGAACACTTGTCACCATCACGACAAAGGAGGTAAAAGGGTGATGTGTGACATGTCACGAGGTAAGGCTTCTACCATCTAAGAGAGACATGCTGGATCCCTTGGGGATGTGATGGCTGCTGTCGTGTCCATGCAGGTCTCCTCTCCTCCAGCCCATGCCCACGTTCTGAAGGAGGTGGCAGAGCCACCTTGGAGGGGTGTGATGGGAAAGGACAGCCACCAGCAGCGTGGCTGGAACTGTGGTGAGCACTGGAGCTCCCACCCAGCTCTGTGGTGAGCGTGGTGGGAGGAGGACTCCGTGCTTGGTTTCATGACACACAAGCACATGCTTTTATTCTGAGTAACCTTCTCCTTCCAGAGAATGGAGCCTTCTGCTGTGCCTTGTGCTCTGGGGAGGTCAGTGGGAGAGCCTTGGGGCAGCAGGTGGTGTGTCCTGGACCATCCGGCAGCCACATCTGGGACCATCCAGCAGCCACATCTGGGACCATCCATGGGACCTGGCAGGGGAACGGTGGCCATAGAGGAGCTCTGTGCTGGGACAAGCCTGGGTGGCTACTCCTTGATATCCAGCAGCTCTGCCATGACTGCAACAGGCAGGTTTGTGTTGTTCTCCACAAAGTAGGCGAGACCTGTTTGGGCACAATGTTGTCCCAACCTCCTGCCCCAGGTTTCTGCTGTCCCCAGCCCTTTGCAGTGCTTTCAGGCAGCCCTGCTGGGAGGTTCTCAAGTGCTGAGAAGTCCAGGTGAGCTTGTGGTGAAGCCTGGGGTCCTTTTCCACCACTTAGCTCAGCCCTGGATACTTAGCCCCAGGATTTGTCCATGTCGTAAGGGTCCAGCTGCTTTAGAGCAACTGAATTATAGAACCACAGAATGGTTTGGGTTGGGAAGGAAATTAAAGATCACCTTGTTCCAACACCCTGCCATGGGCAGGGACGCCTTCCACTAGACCAGGTTGCTCAAAGCCTCATCCAACCTGGCCTTGAAGCTCACATCTTCATGGTCCACCCATTTTCCACCCACATTGCTGGTTATAACCAGCTGTACCTTGGACTTGGAATGTGCTGTGTCCCTGCAGAGCTTGGTCCTGGAGCAGCCCAGGAAGGGGTAGGGAGAAGCATTTGTCCAAAAGCCTCATGTGTGACCTCACAACTTCAGTCTAAAATAAAGCTGCAGCACATGAAGGTGTATTATGATGTCAAATACCAGAGCTACCTTGGAGCAAGGCTGGGTTGGATTAGACCTGGATGAGAAAGCCCTTTTCCCCTTAGGAATGGCCACAGCAGACCTGATCCTGCATGAAGGACTTGCTGTCAGCCTTTCCCCCTCTCCATCTGTGGCCAAGAGGGAGGTTGCCTGTGCCAAGGGGTGTATCTCCTGCAGCCTCCTGTCCACTCCCTGCCCACGGACAGCCTTGCCTCACTAGGAACATGTCTTTCCAGGTGAGCATGGGAAGGTGTTTCCTGTGGAGCCACTAACCAGTGGTTGAGCAAGCATTGCTGGCTTGAATGCAGGTTCTCCTGCTGCCCCAGCCCTTTCCCTGCTCTTGATCCATCCACAGGGAAACATCTTCTCTGAGCTGCTGATGTTCCCCAGCTCCTCAGCCTCGCTCAGGGGAGGAGTGGAGACGTTGTGGTCCCCTCTGAGCTCTGGTGGCACAAGAGGGTGGCAAGGGCTGGCTCCAAGGAGGTGAGATCCTTCTCCACCAGTGCTTGGGAGATAGGAGCAAGAGGAGAGCTCCAGGAGCCACCACCAGGTTGCTGAGGAAAAAGGAGATGGGTGAGCATGAATCCTTGTGGATGAGTCGGGATGGGATGGGTGGGTGCATATGTGGCTGCTCCAGCCTTCCTTCACCTCCCCAACAAGGTCCAGGAGGCTTTTTGAGTGCCAGAATGGGGTATTTGGAGGTTCAAAGGAGTTGATCTACAGCAGTTCATGTCTTCTGAATGTGTTCTAGAGGCTCAGGAGATGAACCAGCCACCTGCCATAGGACCTGGAAGGGTTAGGAGGAAATCTGGCTTTTCTTCTCCAGGACTGGCCTCCTTTTCTGCCAGGGAAGGGTGGATGTGGCGGCTTGGGGATTGTCTTGGTGCTTGAAGGGACTCAGGGTGGTTTCCTGGTCTATCTTGGGGTGCAATAACATGCTCAAGTACCCAAGCAGGGCCCTTCTTACCTGGCTGGGCAACAAGGTGAAAGCAGGTGCTTGTTTTGGGGAAAACTGTTTCTGCAAAGGGTTTTCCTTGTTCTGCCCTTCCCTATCTTATCAGCAGCTTTCCTGTGTCTGCTCCTGGGGGCTGTTTGCAGCACACTGGGCTGTCTCTGGCAGGACTCTGGATCACCAACAGGGGCTTTTTACTCTGTGTATGGACAAGTCATTTTGTGTCTCCCCCAACCTGCAGGGCAGGTTGTCCCAGGACTGGTGGCTCTCTGTGCATCCCAGTCTCTGTACCTGTGCCAGTGAGGTGCTCACAGTGCCCAGGGTTCAAGGGGTGCTGCCGTGGGGATGTGACTGTGTTCCATCTCCAGGACACCACGCTCCATTCTGCCTTCACCATCCTGTTTAAACTTTCCTCACCCAATCAGCTTCTGCAACAGAACAAACATCCTCTGATAATTAATCTGCACAGATGGGCTTTATTTGAGCAAGCTGGTGTGCACCAGCTGCAGAGCATGGGGCCAGGAGGGTGCTGGGGTGCAGCACCCTGCCCTGCTCTGGGCTTTTCCCCATGTCCAGGAGTTTCCTGGGGTCACCAGATCTTTTGACCAGTTTTTGAAGCTGGGGTGGACTCAGGGCATTCGGTTCTGCCGAGGGAGTTATGTGAGAAAATAGGGTTTGTGGTGGTGGAAATGGTGACAGAGCCAGGGAAGGAGGGAGGAGGCTCCCACTCCTCTCTGAGGTGCTTTTTTTCTCCTCCTCTTGAACTGCTTCATCCTCGGTGATCGGAGCAGCTGGGTTTGAAAATGGAAAATGTCAAAATGCTGTCAAAGGTCTCACCCAGAAAAGCTCAAAGTAAATGGGAATCTGCATTTCCCAATAGAAAACACTCCTTGTGGAAGCCCTCAAGTGCTTCAATACCCTTGAATTATTTTGTTTTGTTCCCCCTGTAATTATTGCCTCATTTTGTGCTGAACTGGCAAAGAGCTCCCATTACCCCAGAACCTCATTTTTTTGGTGAATCACTTGTTAGCTGATGTTTTTTGCTGCAGGGGCTCACAGCCACCATGGCCATGGCCAAGCCCATTAGCACTGGGTCTGACTCATTGATTGCTCACCTCAAGTTGGACCCAGGAGCCCCCCTTGCCCCAGCCTCATCTGGGGAGTGCATTTTGGGGCTGGAAATACAGGGCTCTATCCTGAGCCCTTTTGTGACTCAGCCCAGCCAGCCAGGAAGGGAGAGAGACATCTCCCCCCTCTACATCTGCTGGCTGTGGGTGACAGATGCCACAGAGCTATCTGTGTAAACTATATCTATATAAACCATATCTATCTATATAAACCAGAGCAGAGCAGCACTTCCCAGCCTCAGAGACTTCCCCCTACCTGGCAGCCAGACCTGAACTCGAGCTGCCCTTCTCCCTGGCCTCGATTCTGCTTCACTGCCAGGGCTGCTCTTGTTTTTAATAGAGCATTTCTAGATTACAGCAAGTGACAGGAGAGTGATTTGTGATGGGTCAGGTTTCCTGCCCTTTCTCTTATAGCCCTGGCTTATAAAAATATGCTCCCGCTGGGATTGCTTTGGGTCCATCTTTGCTGGCCTGTTCAAATCCCTCTTTATTATTTGTAATAGGAGGGCTTGGGAAAGCTTACTGCCTCCTGGTACCAGGCTCAGCAAAGCCCCAGGCCTTGTTGTGGCTCCAGGAAGACTGTTCTCCATTCCCAGGGAGGTGGTCTGGGACATGCAGGCAGGGAAGGGTTTACCTTGACACCACTGGAGGTGAAACCTGGGCCATCACACAGCCCAATTGCACAAAGACTCATCTCACATGCCCTGTGTGTGCTTTGCTTTCACTTTGAGGTCTTGATCTCACTGCCTTTATAAAAAATCCCTGGCTCAGAAGGGGATCTGTTGGCTTTGGTGTGTGGCAGGAGGGAGGTTTTGGTGGGGATTGATGTCTCAGTGGGCTGGGAGCCCTGTGCTCTGGCTGTGGTGGGCATGGGGCCAGCGAGTCAGGAACTCACCCAGCACAGAGCCAGGGCTGAGCTGCAGCACCAGCATCCCAGAGAGAGCAAATGAGCAACCAGCTGAGCCATCTGAAAGCATCTGAGGGAAGAGTCTGATGCAGAAAGCAGCACAGATCATACCTGCTGCTCCCCACCACCCCAGCTCTGCCTCCCTGTGCCTTCTCCCTGCTTTGGGAGGTCTCAAAGGGCTTCACAACCTGGAGGTTTTACTGAGAAATCAGGACTGTCTGTGCTTCCCCGGTAGGGAAATGGGATGAGACGAAGCAGTTCACCTAAGTGTGTGCAGGACCTCAGTGGCAGATCCCAGTCCCAGCCTGCAGCATGGCTGCAAATCCTCCTGCTAATCTCTGCTGTGCTGAAAGGCACCAGGGCATTTTTAGCGGTCCCACTCAGATTACTCAGTCATTTCCCCCCTCCTTAGTTCCTCTCCCTCTTGCTAGAATCCATTTCCTTTATTAGCTTTAGGCTTTCTCTGTGGTGACAAAGCTACAAGAAGATCCTTTCCCTTTGCTGGACTCCTCTTAAAAATCCAACAGAGCATCCTTGGCGCATGCGAGTGGATGTGCCTCTCTTTCCCAGTGCTAACAGTGCCAGTGCTTCTCTTTGAGAGCACTTGAAGCACTTAGGCTCCAGCTTGTGAGAGCTGTGGCACAGATCTCACTGCGAGCACAGCGTTTCCAGGACCTTCAGGAAGAGATAGAAGCATGGGAGGGCAGGCTGAGGATGCCATCAGCATCCTGGGATGTGCAAGGGGAGGAGAAGGCACCTTGCAGCATAGGGGGAGATGGGCTGAGCTGGTGCTGTGTCCATCCCAAACAGGTTGGATCTGTTGAGTGCTGGCTGCAGCCCTGCACCGAGCTGGAAGGAGCCCAGGGAAAGAAAATTGCCTGGCAGAGGATCCAGCGAGCAGTAAAGCAAGTGCTTGTTGCTCAGGCAGGAAATTGCCGTGTCTCCCAGAGCTCAGGGCTCTGCTGAAGCTCCCCCTGGGCTGGGGATGGCGTGGGCAGAGCTGTGGTACCCAGCCTGAGTGCTGCCCGACATGACCTGCAGAAGCACAGCCCAAAAAATCACAGATATACTGGTGCCACCTACAAGGGGACAGTGCTGCCCAACATGACCTGCAGAAGCACAGCCCAAAAAAATCACAGAAATGCTGTTGTCACCTACAAGGGGACAGTGCTGCACAACCCTGAGCTCATATCCTGGTGTCTCTGCCCAGCCTCCCAGCACAGCACATCATTCCTCTTGCCAGTGGCAGCACTTAGGGTGGCTGAGACACTTGTGCAACAGCAGGACCTGGCTTTGGGTCTGATCCTGACCTGGCAGAGCTCTGCTAATGCAGCTCCTGGATTGGAGCCAGCAAAGCTGGGGTGGAATTTCACCTTTCTCCTCGGAGGGAGATGCTCAGACACTTGGATAAGTGCAGGCAACATCTCTCTTCTGACATAGCTCTGATTCCCCAAGCCAAGTGGCAATGGGAGCTGCTCTCCCTGCAGGAGCTGCAGGGTGGGATTGGCTTGTGGCACAAAACACAGTGTTCAGCCTCCCAAAAATCAGTCAGGAGGATGAACCCCTCTAAGCCACGGGTATGACATGGGTGAATGCAGTGGGTTGTTTGTGGGGATTGAGGAAATATAGAGAAGCCAGGGGAGGGTGGGCAGGCAGAGAGAAATGTTCAGATGTTTGAGAGCATCCTGCATCCCTCTGCTCTCCCTCTGAGCTGTTGCCAGCCCTGTGAGCATCTGCTGCTCCAGACAAAGACAGGTAGGGAAAATTCAGTGGATTTTATAGAGAAATGGGGAAACTGAGGCATGGAGGTGTGTTGAAACTCATGCCAGGAGTTATTCTGAAGTGCCTGGACTTGCTTGGTTTGTGTCCCTCTATCTTCTCCCTCATTCTCTGGACAATGGGGGTCAGGGCCAGGGTACAGCCCCATCTTCATAAGGAAAATGGATAACTCCATGTCCATGGCCTGGATATGCAGCAAAAACCTTTGCAAGATAAAAAGGGTCTGGGGAGGCTGGTTTCCAGGAGAGGATCTTGGATGCTGAAGGACCCAGAAATGCCAAAAAATCCAGTGACTGTAGCAAATCTAGAGATCAAGCAGGTTCAAAGATGCAGAGGTGGATGCTTTTCCAAAGGGTGGGAAGGGGATTTGATGGGGATCTCTGGCAATTGTGTCATCCCTCTAGGAAACAGGGTACCAGTCTGAAGGAAGTGGCCCCAAAGCAGCTTCCACCTCCCTGATTAAGCAGGAGGAGACAATAATAAAAGCACATTGTCCCACCAAATATAATTAACAGAAAAAAAAAAAAAAGAGATTTTTCCGAGTTTGGGTCCTCAGAAATGATGTTTTATTCATGGCCCGGCAGGGAAGGGCTGGTGGTGCCATTAATTATGGGAGCTGCTGGATGCTGTGCTTGCTCTGGTGAGCTCAGCTCGGCTTTATCATCCTGACACCCCGAGCAGGGAATTGGGGAGCCCTTGGGACCACAGGGCCAGCTTGGGCTCACCTGCCAACACGAGCCCAGGAGCAGCTCAGAGCACTGAATGTTTGCTGTTCTAGGAAATCTCCCCCCGGTAACTTTCCAGAGAGGGAATAAATAAAATATTTGGTTTTCAGCAAAGTAAAGCAGGTGCAAGAACAACACTAAGAGGGAAAAGGGAGCTGGGAAGGGTCCCTGTGGGAGTTGGTTGCAGCTTCCAGAGATGGGAAGGAGCAGGACCAGCACAAATGGGGTCAGTCTGGGAGAAAGGTGACCCTGCAGCAGGACCCTGTGCTGGGGCAGCTCTGACAAGGTGTCTTCAAAACACAAGCCATGGTTTATATCCCTGGAAGTGTTCAAGACCAGGTTGGATGGGGCTTGGAGCAACCTGGTCTAGTGGAAGGTGTCCCTGCCCATGGCAGGGGTTTGGAAGGAGATGATCTTTAAGGTCCCTTTCAACCTAAACCATCCTGGTATTCTGTGATAACATTGCCATGAAATAAACTTCTCAAAAACTCACTTTGAAATACAAAAGTAGTGAAGGAAGGCTGGAAACTGGGACAATGACCTGGGGATAGAGGAAGAGGGTGACCTGTGGCATCATTAGATCCTCTCTGGGGTTGTGCCCAGGGGTGCTGGTGTACCCAGCTGGTGGCATGGCACAGAGAACAGGGTCTTTTGTGTCTGCAGGTGACAAAGCAGGAGAAGCTTTGAAAGGGCAGGAGCATCCTCAGAGGACTGAATGCTGGATTAATGAGAGAAACAACCTCTAGCTGCCTGGCAAGGAGGGACAGTCCCTGGGAGCATCCCATGGTGGGTGGCCCGTGGTGCTGAGCAGTGTCCTGGGGACCTCCCCACTGTCACCTGGGATTTGGGGAGCTGGACTCGGTGACAGGGGACAGTCCTGCCCTGCTCTCCTGGGAGGCTGCTGGGACCAAGTGCTGTGTTCACCCATCTCTTTTAATCAAGGTAATGCTCACTTGTGCCCGGGCCAGGCGGTGTCATGGGGGAGGATTGATCACCAAGCCATGGTCCTGGCACACCAAACCCCAAATCTGGCAGTGGCCTCGGCTCAGATGGCCCAGCTCATCCTCACTTCTGCATGCAAACAGCATCCAATTTTTGGAGGTGCAGTAAGGAAAGGGGCTGTCTGAGCACTCCTGCCCACATGCTCAGCCCCAAAACCCTTCTGGCCCCACTATCCCAAACCCAAATCTCTTCTGCTCCATGGAGGGATGGGCTCTGCTCCCATGCCTATAGGCTGTGGTCAGATTCAGTGAGTCTCTAGGAGCAAATAATGTGCCTAGAGAGCTTTGTTTGGGGGGGGATCTCATCCTACACACAATGGGGTTTGTATCCCCCAAAGTGCAGAGGGACCCAGAGCCCCTGGGATTCTTGATCAGAGACTCAGCATCAGCTACCTAGGGGGGTGCAATTAGCTTAATTAGTGTGAGCACTGGAGGGAAGATGGTGTACCCTGCCCAGCTGAGCCTAAAGACAACAGAGGCATCCTCCTGCTGGCTATATATAGGAGGAAACAAGTGGGGTGAGCTGCATGCTGGAGGAGGAAAGCCTGGTGTGGGATGTGCTGGTGGGATGAGTTGTGCCTGCGCTCAGCCCCCCGGTGCCTCCCCCAATTCCTGCGAGGGGGTCTCGGTGCAGCATCGTCGGGGGAGGCGGCGTGGGACAGTCTGTCACCGCAGCAGGGCTGGGCTGGCTCCCAGGCATGTCAGCTCCATCTGCTCCTGCAGAAAGCCCTCCTGTTCCTCCTCCGCAGCCAGCCAAAGGTAACTCGTAACCCTTGCTCGGAGCTGGCTCCACGCAAAGCCATGGGCTCTATAAAAAGCCACACTCCCTGGGAAGAACCGCCCCCCCCCCCAACCTCTATTAGGATTTTTTTAGAGACACCTGATGATGAGCAAACCTCCCCTACAGCCTAGAATGGATTTCTGGCCTGAAAAAGTAATGTTTTCTACACCATAAACCCCACTCCCTCCTCCCTGTTTTCTTTCCCCTCTAGAGATGCTGTCACTGAGCTAATACTGGTTGTGCCTGGCTGGGAGATCAGCCCCATGGTTAATCAGCAGCAGCACTTGCCTCATCTCTGAGCCCTTTGTCTTGCCCTGAACGTGTCAGTCCCTGAAACTTTAATGCCTTTACACTGATGCTTTAATTATTAAGCGTGGAGGTAATGGAGAAGCCAAGCTGGGAGAGGTGGCTGCCATGCAGGGGTGCAATCCAGCATCCCAGGCACGCAGGAGGCTGCAGTGTGGATCTGAGCATCCTGGGGCTGCTCTGCTGCTGGACACAGACATGACTTTGGCTTTATTGTCAGTGCTTTTTGGGATTTCCCACGTCGTGTTCCTGCCCTGCAGGGAGCACAGAGGGTCTCAGTATCTCTTGCTCTCTGCCCGCGGTGTGTTCGTCTTGTTAAGTTTGCCAGAGGGGATTGATGTTCTCGAGGGGCTGAGGGAGGAGATGTCTGTGAGCCCTCTAAATTAACATCTGTGCCTTGGTTGTCTGTAACGTGGGAGAGAGCCATGAGCTGTGAGGCTGCTCCCAAGGTCCTTTCCCCAAGGTAGGAACCGTGTCGGATTGAGGCAGAAGGGAATGAGCTCGTCTGCAGCCACGGTCGGAGCCTGATGGTGCTGGGGAAGAGCCTCCCTCTAGCTACAAACTGGCACCGTGCTTGCCAAAAAAATGTAAAGCTCTTGTGCTAACAGGGTAATTAATTAATTACAGCTCATTAGAGGAATTACAATCCCATTAGTACCTTTGGATCATGGTGGGGGGGAGCTGATCTTCAGAGGATGCGAGCGAGGGCACTGCAGGCTGCTGAGAGCTGCTGATTGCACTGGGGAAACCAGGGGTGCTTTGGGACTGATCTGGGGGATGAGGGCCTTGCTTAGACCTCTTGGGAACCCCCAGATGATGGCTCACTGCTTCTGGGGAAGCACACATGGAAGTTGCTCCTGTCTTGCCAAAACAGAAGTGCCAGCAATGACGTGTCCCAGTCTGCTCGCAGGAGCTTGTGCTGGGTGGCAAACTCAGCTCCGTCCTGCCGTGCTCTGCCTACATCCCATTTGAGAGATGACTCATAAAACTGTGCCTTTGGTGGGGATGGAGCAGGATAAGGTTCTGGGACAGGTCATGGTGTCGTGGCATCACAGCTCTCCGCTCTCTCTGGGAGCAAATCCTCTCTCCTGCCCTGCTTCTCCCCTCAAAATCCCATTAACTCTTCCTTTAGTCTTTGCTTCGTGTTGCTGTCACTCGCTGGTCTCTTGTTTCTTTGATCCCTTTATTATTTTTATTTCACAGAATCTTTTTATTATTATTTATTTATTTTTTTAAAGGCTCCATTGTCAAGGCTGGGTGAGCATGGACCTCACTGATTAAATATAGCAATGAGATGTGCTGCTCAACGCGTGCCAGCCTTGGGGTGTAGTGCTTGTCCTCTGAGAACCTGGGCTGCTTCCCTCCTCCTCCTCCTCCTCCTCCCTGCTGGGACATGGAGGAGTGCTAGGGCCTGCCACAAGTCCAGATAAATTACTCCAGACCTTAAGCCCTGCCTGGAACAAACACCAAGTTTCCTCAATTTCCGTTCCCCCAGCCTGATGCTCAGAATCTGGGCGTATCTGTGATGCAGCAACACACACCTCATGAATAAAGATTAAGTTGATTAAAAAGGAAAACCCAGAGCAAGGCTGAAGAAAAGTGATTTGCAGAGATTAGATGCTCTGGCACATCAGGAGTTCCCTAAAGGGCTGAGCTGACATGTTCAAACATAAGAGCTTTAAGCCCTCTTTCCTGTGTTGTAACTAATGGCTTTGGGTTGGGAGGACTGACTCTCCCACTTGATAATTGTCCCTGTGGGACACAGTGGCACTTCATGCACTGAAGGACCATCCTGGTTCAGGGACCAGCATTCCCTGTAACCTGTTCCCTGCTTTCAGTGGGATGTGCTTTGGGCAGTAGTTGTGCAAACACCTCCCTTCACAGTGGCCAGATGTGAGGGGAATGGTGCAAAGAAACCTTGGTCCTCAGCAGGAACAGCCTCTTCCATCCTCCCGGATCCCAAAACTGGGGATAACTCTCCTGCCTGACAGAATCTAAGGAGGGAAAAAAAAGTAAAATCCAAGTTCTCTTATTTGCAAAAGTAAGACTGAAAATGAGGCCTCTCCATGTGATGCCCCAGCAGACAGAGTCATGTCCCAAGTCATGTGTGGTGCAGGCAAGGAAAAATCCCTAACTCCTTTTGCCATGCCTCAAACTCCATGGGCTGCCAGCGTCACAGCTTGAGCTTTCCATCCACCACATAAAAACAACAGGGATAAAACCCTCCATACTCTTTTCTTTCCCTGGGATATCTCCCCTGCATAGCCCTGAACCCAAAGCATCAGACCTGCATACCTGAGGCAAGTGCTCCAGCATATGCTGGGAAAGGGGTACTGCCTTATTTAATGAAGCAGCAGGGAAAGGAATGTGCATGCATAATCTAGAAAATCCTTTGTCTGGGATTTGCAGGGGTAGATATATCAGGGCAGAATCCAACTCGCTCCATTTTAGTGGTGTAACCTCTGCCTTCCTCAGAATTTGCTCTTGGTGCTCAGCTCTGCAGCAACGTCGCTGTTCTGGGCCAGGACTTTGTCTTGGGAAGTGCTGTTTGAATGAGTGGGACCATTCCTGTACCTGAGAGATTATGAAGTAATTGGCCTTTCATTTCTGACCTGAAAAAGTAATGTTTTCTACACCATAAACCCCACTCCCTCCTCCCTGTTTTCTTTCCCCTCTAGAGATGCTGTCACTGAGCTAATACTGGTTGTGCCTGGCTGGGAGATCAGCCCCATGGTGATGTGTGGGACCTCTGTGTGTCCAGACACGTGGGGAAGCCCACCCTGAGGTGGGCATGCCTGGAGTGGAGCATCCTCAGGAGCCAACTGCAGAGCAGGGTGCCAGCAGCAGCTGGGTGTAGAAAACTGAGCTAATTTTAAGATTTCCATGATAGATTCCCAAACTGGATTATGCAACGTGGTAGCTGGTGATGGCCGGGTCTAGACTTGATGATTTGGGGTCCTCTCCCCCTTTTCCTGTCCCTGTGTGACGCAGGAGCTGTGACTCCTGCTGGGGTGCTTGTTTTTTTGTGTGTGAGTCAAATTCCACCATGGATAATTACACTCGGTCTCTTCCAATTCCTGGGGGAGCTTCGAGGCAGTGGCTGGTCCTGTCCCTGCCAGGGAGTCTCGGGTGTCACAGGGACAGGTTGTCAGGGAGCCACAACCTGGAGGTGGCTGCATTGCAGGTGTGTGAGATGCTTGTAGGAGCTCACACCGATGGGGCTGCTTTGCTCTCTGGTTGCTCGTTGGAATAAAATGCCTGTTTTGCTCCGAGTTTCTCGACAGCAATTAGGAGAAGGGAGGTTTGAAGGGTGTATTCCTGCTGGATGCTCTGCCTGTGTAGTTGTGGCAGTTCTTGGATGCCGGAGGATGCAGCCACCGTCCTGGGAAAGTGGGAAAAGCTTTGAATCCAACTCGAAATGCAGTTGGTGGAGCAGCAACTCCCCCCTGCTCCGCTCCCTTCTCCCTGCAGTCACAGCCATTCATCCCGAGCAGTTGTACCCAGCACTGTATTTCAGCAGGAATTACCAGCCCATCAATCCAGCTGCTATTTCTTTCCCCCCGCGGCTTCAGAAGGCAGTAAGTCTGCAGCAATACAAATATTGAAATGCTGTGCAGGGGGGATTAGTGACTTGGCAATTAAAATGTTTGACCTACGTCTCGTTGAGTACCAGCAAGGTCAGATGGAGCCGCGCTTCTTCCCAAAACTTATCCCCAAAGGAATTTTATCGTTGTGGTTACTTCTGCTTGAACAGACTGTTTGCTACTGATTATAAAGAGAAGGGCTCAGCATCTGGGGCCGTGGGGCCGTGCGGAGGCTGGACCCCTCAGGAGGGATTTTGGGGGTTCTGGGAGCAGTTTCTGAGGGCAGATTGGGGATCATCTCTACAGCACAAACACCCCTGAATATTTACAGGACTCTTCCCACAAACACGGCAGAGAACAAGCATCTCCTTTTGTTCCTGAGATTGTACGTGCTGAGAATCCTCATCCAAACAAATGAGCGGGTTTTTCTTCCAGAAAATATCACAGATCTTTCTTTCTTTTTTTTTTTTCTTCTCCTTTTCACATGTTGTTCGTTCTGTTCTGCAAAGAATGTCCTTTTTAAGCCAGGGCAGAAAACTCTGTCTGTGTTCAGAGCATGATGTGATGGCAGAAGCTGTCGATGTCTGCTTGGCAATGAGATTAAGTGGAAGTCATTTATAAAGCTCCTCTCATCCCAAAGCAAGGGGAGGGGAACAAAAACAAATCCCCCCCACCCCAGGTAACTGCTTGATTTGGATGGTTAGAAACTCAGCTGGGGTTACAAGGACAGTAGTCAGAGGGTTCCTGGACAACCCCAGCCTCAGATCTGGCACAAATCCTCCCTGAGTGGGAATGAGTGGCTATAACAGGGCTGGCTGAACACTGAATTTGCTCCTTTGGACTGTGGGCTGTTGGTTGTTCCCCCAAAATTCACTTGTAGGGCTGGAGACCCCCAGCAGTCTGGGGAAGGTGTTTTGGTGTAAGGTGGGCTGTAGTTTGTGCTATAGGTGGGATCACTTGCTGTGGCTGGGTCCAGCAGCTCTACCTCTTGCTCTTACTCCTGGACAAGTTCCTTCTCTGAGCCTCCCTGCTCCAGGCTGGGCTGCTGAGACACCAACCTACTGCCTGTCCAAGGGAGTTTGGAGTTCCTATCTCCTGGAGCTGAGCAAGGGAGGCTCTTGGCATATGTGACATAAGTGTGGAGGTGGCTGTAGCCCCTTGGGCTGTGATCACAGGGAAGGGCAGTGCAACATCCACATGCCTGGTCTGGGGATTGCTGCAGACTCCACCACCATGAAATCCCAGTGCTCCTTCCCCTGCCTGCAAAGCTGGTGCTCCAGGGTACTGTCTTGAAGCAGGAGAAGCCCAGGCTACTGTTGGTCCCACCTGATGCTCAAACCAGAGCCCAAGAATCTCCCAATAAAACCCCGACCTTGCTGTTTTACCTGTCCAACCCAAGAGCACGAATGCTTGCCAAGAGACTGAAGTTACAGATTTCCCCATCAGCAACAGTGTTGGGTTTTGGCAGAAGAACAGTTTGAAAATGGAAACCACCAGGTTTGTAGAAACCTCCACAGTCTGTCATCCCGGGTGGAAGTCGAGTCACTCACCCATCCTCTCCATGCTCAGGGCTCCCCGTTCCTTCCTTTTTGATGTTCCTCAAAAAGTGTGGGGCTGGGGTGAGATATTCCAAATTGCAGCTGTGGACTCACCTTAGTGAAGGTAATTGATACTGTGCAGTTATGCTGCCTGCCCTGGACCTGCTTTCCTTGCCTCCCAAGGATCACTCCAGGTGGGGTTTGATAGCTTGTCTTTATTGAGTCGTGCTGTCCTTGGAGTCCCATGGCAAGAATCTCTTGCAGAGCCATAAATGTCTCCAGGGCTACCAGCCTGTGAGCCAGCAGGGAGTGGAGAATTGCTGAGGTTGGGTAAACTTGTTATTAGAGAGAAAATAGTTCTTCAGGTTTTTCTCTGAGTAATACACAACTTAAAATAAGCCCTCAAAACAAACAAAAAAACCTCTTCAACAACATACACCCCAGCAGGGCTCAAAAGAAAAAGAACATCTTTTTTCATTCAACAAATTTTCCTGCAACCTCTCCCTGATTTTCTTTAGGAAATGAACTTCTGGCTAAACCTATTCAATCTCACAAAGCATTTCAATTTTGACAAGAGTGCATATTCTAGAGGAACGTGGTTTCATCAGAGTTTCTCCAGCCAACTCTAATCCCAAATGCCTCGCTGTGACTAAACCTCATTTCTATGTTAAGTACTTGAGCTTGCCTGTAAGGACCAGGTAAAAACTCAATCAGTCGAGTAGCCTCCCTGCAGCTGCCTTGTTAAACAGTGGGCTTTTAAAAGTTTTCTCCTTTTTACTTTAATGGAGAAGAAGTGGAAGATCCCCTGGGGAGAAGCACAGTTTGATCCCTGATCAACCAACCCAAAAATGTACACTGGAAGCTCTCTGACATCAGGGGACGTGAAGGGGTTTGGGGGTTCTGGTTGCTTGGGACAGGGCTCTGGGAAGCTTTTTGCTGTTTTGTCCTTTATTATCCAGCATCCAGAATGGAGGGAAAGTGAGGAAAAAAGGGGATTCTAGAGAAGCATCTTTGATGGGAAGCACAGTGCTGGTACGGTGGGCAGTCCCCTCCTGCTGGCTGCAGTCCTTAGGAAGGACATACATAATTCTGCTCTCCTGTGGGCATATAGAACTGGTGACAGCCAAATTGCCAGCCCAGTGGGGCTGGATTTAAGGCACGGGCTGCTGTAGCAGAGGGAGGAGTTTCCTGTCCTGGGAGCCTGGATCACACCTTCTCGGGGTACTACACCTCACCTATGCGATGCTCCTTGCTGTGGTGTGCCCATGTGAGGTGCATGTGCTACCCCTGCCTGGCAGAGGGGCGAGGTCCCTTCTGAGAAGGAGGGTTGTAGGAAGTTCTGCAGCATCTCCATCACCCCTTCCTGGTCTTTGTAAACCATGGCATTGAAGCATCCCGGAGCAGCAGGTACCACCTGATGTGATCCGTCCTGCGAGCCCCACATCTCAAACAGGGGATTCCCTGGCTTGCCCCAAAGGGATGAGCACCCCAGAAAAAGTGGGAAGAGCCTTTTCCCACCCTTGGATGAGCTCCCTGCCCTCGGCTCTGCCGGGTGCTGTGCCCCCGTGGCTGGGCTGGTGTGTGCCAGCAGCTGTGTGTGCTCAGCACGGGCACTGCAGAGCCTGGCACCCATCCCAAACTCACACAGCATCTGGGAGTTACATGTGATTGCACAAAATGGGCGAGAGGAGCAACTGGGAAGATCCTCTCGCTTTTGTAAAACGGGAAGTTTTCAAGAGCAGTCAGAATTCTCTGTTTAGAGAGTAATTAATTGTTCGTTTTGGTTGGTTTTTATGGTTTGGGTTTTTTTAATGCAGCTTTGCCTTTTCTGGTTTGGAAAATGTCTTTTAACTAATCTAGAGGAGAACTGTGATTAACAAATAAGTGTGACAGCCTGGTGAGGAGCTGGTTCCTTTAGGATTGAAGAAACCGCTTTGAGTCTCATGGGAAAAAACCTTTATAATTTTGCCTTTCACTTAAAAACGATTTGTTTCCGTCTGTTTGTACAATTTTCTTTTGCTCAACAAGCCAAAGAACAGCTCAGCCCCTCAGAACCTGCCCAGCTGTGGACACCACTGAACTTCTGGTTTGCAAGACCCCACTGATCCCTGTTCCCTTCCTGAAATACAGCTCTATTTCAGACTGCCCTCTTGTCTTCCTTGGCACAGCCCAGGTGTCTGGTGCGGATCTTGCCCGTGGCTTTGAGCAGAGGATGAGAACTGGGATTTTTGTGCTGGTTTTGACCATTTCTTCACCCTATAAATTTGGAGCACTTGCCTCTGGAGCCTGCAGCTGCCCAGTGTCACTTAGTGCTGTGTGCTTGGGGACAGGGCTTGAGCAATACTGAAGGTTCTACCTGTATGCTGTACCCAGATCTGAGGGCTGTGTCTGCCTGAATGGACCTGTTTGCCCATTCCCAAACCCTGAGAGCTGCCAGTGCTGGGCAAAAAGGCTTTGCCAAGAGCAGGAGAGCACAAATATTTGTGGCTATTTCCTTCTCTGCCAGCTGCAGTGACAGAGACCCAAATTCTCTGCCTTTATTTTCTGCCCAAGCCCTGGGCAGGGGGTGGCCTGGCTGGCTCAGCCTGGAGCTCCAGTGCTGATGGAGAAGCTGCTGGTGCTGACTCTGCAGGGATGAATTTAACCTTGCCCCGTGCCCAGGACTGCCCCGGGTGGTGCAGCAGCACTGGGGCTGCTTTATTTAGCAGTGAGAGCTGGTGTGAAATGCCTCTTGTGAAAGACAGGGGTGGGTTTTTGGTGGCTGCAGTGCTTAAGTGACATGTCAAAAAGGGGCAGGTCGTGTCCTGTCTGCTCCCTGGGTCTCTTGCTGTCTGTGCCTCTGAGCACCCTCCTGCTGATGTCTGGATCCACCATGCTCGTATGTCATCTGCTTTGGCAGAGAAGGGGTTGTCCCATGCATGGGCGAGTCCCCCAAGGCTGATGCTGGCAGGCGAGGCTCAAGACAACTTATTTGGGATTTTTCTTTGGCCAAAACCTTTGGGTAAATGCCCTGAAGATGTGAGCCTGGAGAGAGGTCATTTAGGGAGGAATCAGCATCTGCCAGCATAGCCCTCACCACAGTTTTTAGCTCATTGAGCAGCCTGGAAGGATAGCCAGCACTGACAGCTGACGTGCTGAAGATGCTCACAGGTTATCCATCCTCTGTAGCCCCAGTGCAGCTGCTTTTACCCTTAGCTGTGTCCATCCATGGGCTCTCTCCAGCCTCCCAAATCCAGTGGTCTCCAGGAGGCTGCTTGGGACAGACAAGTACCTCTCATATCTCTGGCAGTGCTGAGAAATTCAGGGGCTAACCTGTCAGAGGGGAGACTGGGGTCTGAAATTTCCCAAGTGGTGGGAACTGAGCTCTGGCAGAATCTCCTGGCTTGGTGTGATGTCTCCACCACAGGAGGGACTAAAATTCCAGCCAGCTGTGGCTGGGCTGGAACCACTGGCTTTGCTACGGAGGGCTGTTGAGCTTTCCAAGCTGTCCCCAGCTTTGTACCGAATCCTGGAGGACAAATAGCTTGGTGGCAGCAGTGACTTGTCATTCTGACCCTTTCTTCTGTCCTTTTTTGTCTTTGGGGATGGCTAGTTCTTCTCCATATGCCAGGGTTTTTCCCAGAGCCTCCTCTGGCAGAGCTGTGGAGAAGGGTCACCAAGGGCTTCTACAACTGTATAACAAGTCCATGCTGGAGAAAGCCCCTCCTGACCCCCCCAGGCCACCTCTGGTGCCTCTGTCCAGGAGGAAATCACTGTCTGACATGGCTGAACTGGATAAGAGGTGCTTATATAAGATATTTACTGTGTGCCCCAAGACTGCCTTGGGAAGAAGCCAACACGCTGATTAGGTGACGTCTGCTCGGGAACTGGTGGATTTTGCCTCGGAGCATCTGCTGCCTGCTCTGGTGGTCTCAGAGGTGCTGCCCTGAGGTCGTTTATGTAAGAGGCCAGTTGGGCTCTTTGGCTGCAGCCAGACCTCTGGGTTGTGTGAGGTGCCCTGGGGTGTCCAGCCTGCCTGGGCTCTGCTATGAGCAGCCATCAGGTCATTCACCACTGCTGCCTTTTCCTTGTCCCTTTCTAAAATAATCTGCCCTTTGGATGGGGGAAAGGGAAGCTGAGCACTGGTTGTGGAGTGCAGAGAGCTGAGAGGGGCTCTGTGGTTTCTCCTGGGTGTTGTGAGACCTGTGGGGAGCCCAGGGGAGCTGCCCTTCACCATTCCTTTTGGAGCATCCCATGGTAAAAAGCCCAAACCTGTGCTCATCCCAGCTAGCCCACACCATGGAGCTTATGCACAGTCTGGGAATTTCCATCTGGTGCCCCCAATCCTCCCCCCAAACACTGCAGGGAACGACAGCAGCAGATAGGCTTCTTGCCTCCTGGTTTATCACATATTTTTGGTGCAGGATCCCAGCATGAGAGAGTCTCTGGCCTGTTCTCGAGGTGATGGCATGCTGAGGGTGCCTGGTTTTTCCCAAGCTGGCTCTTTTTCTGCTGTTCAGCTGTGGATAAGGAGCAGGTTCCCACCCCTGGCCATGATGCAATGCACTGGCCAAGGTCTCCTCAGTGCTTGTCCTAGGCTTGGCTTGGACCTCTCTGCGTGCAGTGAGGCAGGATCAGTGACTTGAAACTCCTAAAAAGAGTATCATCACCTCATGGAAAATCCTCTGGAATGGTGTAGGGGCATGTTTTAGGATCATAAGTTTGTTTGGACCAGCACTGCTCGTGGTGGAGCGAGACTCAGCCTCCCTGAGGTGAGATGTGTGCAGCTGAAGGAGGAGAGAAGCGGAGGAAGAGTCAGAGGAAGATGCTGGGGAGTAACTTTCCCTTGGGACCCTGCTGAAACAAGCTCTAATGGGTGAAATTAAGCTGAATAGAATGGGAAAATCTCCTGAGATGTCTTAGAGTCTCCCAAGGGACACGGTGCTATCCCAGCAGCAGGTTCCCCCCGGGGCAAACGTGGGGATGCAAAGGGTGGGAGCAAACTTGGCTGTGGGATCTGTGTCCCTGCCATGGGGCAGTGCCTGTGTTTGCAGAGAGCCTGGCCCTTGGTGTGGCACCAGCGCTGGGATGCGACGGCTGATGCTGCCAGTGTCCGTGTCGTGGCTGGGGGCTGGAATCCAGCTGGAAGCTGGATGGAGCAATCCTGTATTAGCAAAATCTGCAGAGTTTCACTGGCTACAAGTGGCATTTCATTTTGTCAACTGGCAGAAATACAAATGTCTTTTTATTTTTTTCAAAGCGCTAGCCATTCTGGGGGAGAAATGGCTCACCTGCTCCATGGCTTTCCATGGAACTGATTATTGCTCCTGGCTAATGGTTCCTCAGGCCCAACCCTGAATTTGTTTTTGCTTACTGGGTGAGTGGATACGAAGGTGCTGAGTGTGGGGAGCCAGACCTGCTGGCCATGGTGCTGCTCACACCCAGCCTATGGAGATTTGCTCTGCATCCCTGCATGTCAGTGGCCAATTCTTGCCCCCACCGGCCCTTCCTGGTCCCTGAGACCTCACTTGTGGTCTCATAAAAGCACCATGAGCACTGACCTCAGCCACTGTGCTCCTCCTGCCGGCAGCCTGGCTCCTTCCCTGCCCTCCCTCCCTCCTGGCATCACTGAAGCACAGCCAGAAAACAGAGGTGCACAGGGATGTGCCTTCTCCTTTACCCAGATAAATCCACTGCAGTGCCACAGCTCACTGCTCCTCATTCCCTGGGGTCAAACTCTCTGTGCTATTTTGGTTGTGCTCACCACTGTCTGCTGGGACAGCCCTCGAGGTGCTCTGGACATGGAGGTGAGGTCAGAGCATCCCTCTCTCCATCATCCTGATTGCTCCTGGACATGCTCACCTGCTCTCCCAGGCTGAGATCCCTCGGTAACCCCTCATCCCCATCACACAAAGATCTTTTCTCCTGCACTGGGCCAGCACCCCAGTTTTCTTCCTTCGTGAGCGCTCGGGGGGCGCGAGCAATGCCCACAAACCCATGCCGTCCTCCCATCCGCCCGCCGCATCCCCTGGCCCGCTGTCTTCCCAAAACCCCCCAGGACCTGGCCCTCTGCATCACTTCACGGGCCAGCATTGCAGCCTGGCAGAGCCGCCATCCCACGCCGATGGCAGTGCCAGTATCCCGGAGCAGATGGTGGCAGCCGACCGGTCCCTTCCCCACGGCCGGTTTTTGTGGGCTT
This sequence comes from Xenops minutus, assembly GCA_035221455.1. Taxonomy (NCBI): domain Eukaryota; kingdom Metazoa; phylum Chordata; class Aves; order Passeriformes; family Furnariidae; genus Xenops; species Xenops minutus. The sequence continues at coordinate 13,370,036 of JAWWEE010000030.1, read as the reverse complement.
GGTGGGCAGGCGGGTGGTGACATGGGAGCCAGCTTGGCTGGAGCGTCAGGGCAAGGCGTGTTAATGGCAAAGCTCACGGCTATTTTTAACCTGGATGGATGAGAGCTTATTTCCTGACTTGGCTTGAGCGGCACGGCGGCACGCGTGGCTTCCGCTGCCCGTGCCCAGGGGATGCGGGCGCGTGGCTGGTTTGGGTCATCAGATGGCAACCCTGAGCCTGAAAGGGTCTTTTCCAGGAGCAGAAGTGGGGAGGGAATGGGCTGCCCCATGGGGATGATGAGCAACGCCGTCCTGGGCTGGTGTGGCTTGAGTCTGGGGTGTCTCATTGTCCTTTGTGGTTCATGCTGCATCCATCAGCCTTTGGGCTTTCTCAGTCCCAGTCATTACACTGTGACCTACCATGGGGCTTCAAGCCTGTTCCCCTAAGCACTCCACTTTCCTCCTGCTGCAGAACTCCTTGGAGCCAAGGAAGGCATTCCCCACTGGAACAAACCCCTGCCTTGAGGGATTTGTGAACAGCCCTGCACCTTTCGGGGTTCAGAAAACCCAGGTTTCTTGAAACCCTACCCTCTCCAGCTGCTGAGTTTTTGGTGGGGCTGGAGGATGGTGGGCATGTCCCGGGGGCCAGGCTGCTCCCTGTGGGACAAGGTGGTGGCACCCAGTCCAAGAGGACCTGTGCCATCGTGAGCACGGGTGACTTAGCACGTTTCCCCATCCCTGCTCCCCCTGTGCCTCCCCCTCAGCCTCTTCCTCCAGGAGCCCTGACACTAATGCAGCAGGAGCAGGGGATTTATGGAGAGCAGCCCTCCAATCGGGCCATCCGTCTTGATTAAATTAGCCCTAATGGCTCGGTGCTGACTTGCTCACAGCCCTGCGCAGCCGCGCTGGGGGCGTCGGAAAGGGGCTCGACGGAGACCCCGCTGGGGTGCAGCCCTTGGTTCACCCCTTCACCCTCCTTTCCTCACTCCCACAGCTCCTGGGAGAATGGCCACAACTGGCCTAGGGGTGGCTGGGTCCTCTCTGGAGCTGTTCCCCAGGAACACAGGGGTTCCCAGGGTTGTGGTCCTGCACCCACAGATGGGCACGCTGGGGCAATGGGCTTTCCTCTGGCTCTCCCCAGCCCTGATGGAAAAACACGGGGAACCTCTCTGCTCCCTTGAGTGGAGGGAGCTTACCAGGATGGAAATCCCAGGCTATTTATTTGCATTTCCTGTAGCAAATTGGGGGGTGAGGGAGAAGCCACCAGCATGGCCAGGTGGTGGGAACAGCAGCCTCACCAGTCCTGGCTGCTCAGCTCCATCCTGCCCTCCCAGCTGGCCCCAAGGGCTGCAGCCCCACAGGGTGCCCATGTCTGTCCCTGCATACAAGCCCCCAAATCTCCCACTTGCTGGAAATCACTGCTGGCAGCCCCATTAGAGCACCAGAGACTGGGACTGGGGACCCTGAAGCTGCTCCCGTCACCCCAAGGGGTGCCCCTGGCCTGTGGCCATTTGCCCACCCCAGCAATGTGGCCAATTTTTTGGCTGCTGGGTGCTTTAATTGCGTCTCTTTCTGGAGGGTGTGAAGGGAGCTTTGGGCTGGCACTGCTGGCTGGGGATCAGGGCAGAGAGGGATTTGAGAAGCTTTCCATGAGCATGGTGGGGTGGCAGGAGAGGAGCCCTCAGAGATGAGAATGCCAGGGTACAAGGGGCTGCACGACAGGCAGAAGGGAGGAGGGTTTTGGGGTCAGGTCGCCCCTGGGTGGTCTCATTCAAGACCACCGTGGCCAGTGTGTGAGCTGGTGTCCCCTCTGATCTGCAAATTCCAAATCCCTGCTGAATATCCATCGGGGTTTGGACAGAACAAGGCCCTGCAGTGCTTTTCATCCCGGGATTTCAAAGTGTTGATTAAAATTCAGTGCTTGTGAGGTTGGTGGAATGGGGTGAGATGGGATAAGCCAGTGTGGAGGGGGGAGTGGGGGCAGCGCTGTGAGATGCTCTGGAATTCGAGGTGTTTGGGAGCAATGAGGGGACAATGCTTAATCCCAGGGAGGGGATGGGAGCTGGGGATGAGGAGAATCACTGCTCCAGGATGCTGCCAGAGGGGAGAGGGAGGAATTACCGGTCCTAAACTTGCGGTGGGAGATGAGAAAGAGTGAAGAGGAGGCTGGGAAGGGGTGGGAGGTGTTGCAAAGGGGCAGGTGGGGAGGCAAGCTCTTCATGTGCTGTGTTCTGGGGGCTTTGTGGCTGTTCTGTGACCTGCCGGCTGCGTGACAGCCACGCTGAGCGGCGCCGAGCATCGCTGTCGAGGCTGGAGGTCTCCTGGCAGTGATGTCTTCTTTTTTTTAACAAAGCCTGTGAATCCCCAAAAAAGGAACAGGCAGCAGCCCTGGGATCTCGCGGGTGACCGAGTGTGGAGGAAGTGTAGCAAAAATTACAGACGGTGGCTGGTTTGCATCTCCCTCTGGCTGGGAGCCAGCCGGGGTTGTGAGCCCACTGCAGCATCCTCTGCCTCCTGCTCCCCTCTGCGGGGGGAAAGAGGCTGCCCGAGCAAGGTTTCACTCTGACCCTCTCCAAAAAGGCCTTGCTGTTATAAGAACAGAGTGACCTGGAGACACCCAAAGCCTCCCAAACAGCTTGAAATAATGCTCACCACCAAGAAACAAACTTGGAGTCTGGTCAATCTTTTAAAAAAAAAAAAAAAAAAGAAAAAAAAAGATTTAAAATTCATCCCCGCCTGCAATAAAAAAGAAGTGTCTTCAATTCCCAGCCCTTCCTCGGTTCCTCTTCGCACACACAGCCCCTGCCCCTTAAACCAGCCGAAAGCGAAGCCTTCAGGGACCTGGTACCCGCTATTGATTTTTCGTGGAAGGTGCCCAGAAAGGATGGTGATGGACTGCGGGGCCACCACCACCCCCCGACCGCAGCAGCCGGCACGGGGGAGCTGAGATGGATCCATCAGGAAAGGGTTGTTGCTTCCTTGTGGCTGTGGTTGTTGGAGCCGGGGCCAGGCTAGAAAAAGCAAGCGGAAGCCATCAAGGTGGAGGAGAGGAAGCGAGGAAGAAGAAGAAGAAGAAGAAGAAGAAGAAGAAGAAGAAGAAGAAGAAGAAGAAGGGCCAAAGGGCTGGGGCGAAGCAGCCATTAGGAAAGTGCTGATGCAGAGGTTCCCTCGTGTCTACGGGCAGAGTTGGAGGAGTTGCTGTTCACGGACAAAGGCAGCAGGAGGGAGTGGAGCTTTGTAGAAGCCGGAGCCTGTCTCACTGGGTGTCTGTGTTTCATTCCCTGTCAAAAGCCTGGGAGCTGGGGGGAAAAAAAGCAGGGAAGCGGCGAGCTGCAGCGCTCGCTCAGGATCAGATAGCAAGAAAACCAATAGCGGCGAGAAAGAAAAAAAAAAAAAAAGAAGAAAGAAAACCAACCCACATCAACCAACCAACCCACCCACCCTCCACGCTGAGGCTGGAACAGGCAGGTCCCTGCCAACTCCACAGCACGCAGCAAGCAGGGAAGAAGGGAAGAAGTCCACCCTCCCCGGGCAGGAGCGGAGTTGAGCCCGAAGGATATTTGATGACACTTTGGCAACGATGGGTCCCCCAGCATCTTCCAGAGCCCATTTGAGGGTGAAGGCTCCGAAAGCGCAGAGGGAGTTTGAAGCTAAATTCACCTGAGTCTGGATCTCTTGGTCGCTGGGATTTATCTATTTTTCTTTTTTTCTCCGGGGAGAAACCAAACCAAGAAAAAAAGCGTGGTTGGTTTTTTTTTTTTTTTTTTTAATCTCCCTCTTTTTTTTTTTTTTATTTTATTTTATTTTTATCTTTCTTTTGGAAGAAGATACATTTTTTTTTTCCCCCTGTGGTTGGAATGGAGGGGTTGGGTCTGTGCCTAAGAAGCAGCAGCCGAACGTCGGTCCTGGGAGAAACCCGAGTGGATGTGGGGTGCCCTGCCAGCTAACTCTCCAGGACCCACAGCCCCACGGCCGGGGGGGCTGGATGCAGTGAGAGGTAAGTGCTGGCTCCGGTGCCTGCTGCCAGAGAGCCGAGGCGACGGCTCCTCCGCTCCTCCGGCTCCGTCTTAATCCCAAGTCAGAGGCAAAAACAGCAGTCTCATAGTGAGTCAATCACTTCCACCTATTGCAGCCCTAATGGAGAAATAAGACGGGGAAGTTTCGCAGCGGCAGCTTCGCGGGGGAAGTTCCCCCTCGCCCCTGTACCCCAAATGCCAGGTTGGGGGGGGATGTTTGGCCAAGCTGGCCGCCCTCACCATGCCAATGCCATGGGCCCCCTCCCTGCCCAGCTGGCAACGAGGGTTTGCTGCTGCTTTTTGGGGAGCACCAGCTCCTCTCTGGGCTCCTGCTCCCCTCCTGCTTCCCCCGGGCCAGCTTGCTTTCTCACCCAGAAACTTTTGCACATCGGTTGTTTTGGGAAATGCCCACGCGGGGTTGTGCCCCTCTGTGCCCACACATGTGTGTGTGTGTTTGTGTGTGTGTATGTGACACACTTGCCCATCCCTCTTATCCCCAACTCCCCAGACCCCACTGGCACAGGGGACAGGCTTGGGGTGAGCCGGGGAGCTGTGGGGTTTTAGGGGGTGCTTCGAAGGCAAACTGCAAAGCGCAGGGAAGAGGCAAAGCGAGCCGAGCACGGCAGCAGCAGCAGCAGCAGCAGCAGCATAATTGCATCACTGTAATAGTATCGGCGCTGAGCACGAGCCAGGCGAGTAAAATTGTCCAGAAAATGAGCTGTACTAAAGTGCCTCCAGTTTGAAGCACCTGCACGCCTTCGCTGGGTGCTCGAGGCCGGTCGTATTTTTAGAAGTCTCTCTTAATTATAGAGCGAAGAGTGTGAGAGGGGAAAATGGTGTGTATTTAGCAGCATTCATTCCCGGACAGTTTTTTGCAGTGAATATGAGCACAAAATCACCAAATAGGGTTTTTTGTCTCCCCCCACTGCACTTGTGATTTTGAACCACCTGTTTTGTTGTGGTGTCGGCAAATGAGGGCTGGGTTTTTTCTTTTCCTGTTCTTAGAAAGCGTGGTGATGACTTTGCCTGCAAAAAAGATGGGAAACAAACCTGATGCCTTCCCTCTGCACCCCAAATCAACCCTAATTCCTGTGAGACCTCCCCACTCCCATCCCAGGGGTGACACTGGTAGGGATAGGGGATTCACACGCCGGTGCTGGGTCTCCTGCAGGCATCAAAGAGATGGGGATGTTTTACAGCTCACTGAAAAAAAAAAAAATAAATCCACAACAAACCCTGCAACAACTCGTTTTGCTTCTATAAATCTCCTTCCCCTCATCCCCTTCTCTGCAAAACTTTCCGGGGCCTTTTGTTTGGAACAGCAGGTGAAATTCCCTTTGTGTGAGCACAAAGCAATGAAGCCACCAGAAAATAATGAAAACAAGATTAAAAAAAGAAATTTAAAAAAAAATAAAAATTGAAAAATCCTTGCCTGCTCTTTTCAGGCCTGGAATAACAGCGAGAGTTCCTCTTCGTGCCGGATAGGCTTAATAAAGCTCTGGCTTTGCTGGGGAAGGCACCGTAAAGGCCACTTTAATTCTTGCCTCTGATCCAAAGCACACTTTGAAATCCTGTGTTGCCTCTGCTGCTCTTTACCCAAGAGAGTTGCTTTACCTGTGAAGTCAAGGTGGGTTTTTCCTGAGCCCTGGAATGACCCTGGGGGATATGGTGAATCCCTGGGGACCAGGTGGGGTGGGATGTCGCTGTCCCCCCTTGCCCTGGTGCTCTGGGATGCTCCTTGATGTTCCCAGTGGGGTTCCCCCTCTCTCCCCATCCCCAACTGGGGCAGCTCCACCAGCAGCGTGGTGGAAACCATTCCTGCTGCGGATAAACTTCGGAGGAGCTGTCGGGGGAACTGCACAGCGAGCTCAAACCCGGCGTTTTCACCCCATTTGTGTCAGGTTTTAGGGTGTGACTGCGCCTGAGAGACACGGGAACCTCACCCAACCTCTGTGCAGGGCTGGGGGAAAAGGCCAGGTGGGCAGTTTTGGGGGTGCTGTCTGGGAAGAGTGGGAGCGCTGTCACTGTGAGGGATTGCTAGGGGGACGGATCTGTCCCCATCTCCTGTCGCCACTCTGGTGTGTGGCACACGGAGCGGGCACCTTATGTAAGCAGCGATGGCAGCGCCGTGCCCTGGCTGTGCCATCCTTCTCTGCCATCCTTCTCTGCCACTGCTGAGCCCTGCGTGCCCTCCACCACCTCCCTTATTCCCCGCTCTGGGGGTCCCCTGGGGGTGCAGGAGCTGTTGTGTCACTGTAGGAAGGAGCACAATCCCCCCCTGGTGCGGGGGTCACGGAGTGGCAAAGGGCTCCAAGAGCAGGGCTTTGTCCACGGTTTCTGCAGAGTTCATGGTTGCGTCTTTCCTGGCACTGGTTCCAGGGTCCCCAGCCCTGGGGAACTGGCACCAGGCTCAGGCCTCTTTCTGGGGTCTTGTGCACCTCTTGGCTAAAGTCCATCCCAATTTGGGTTCAGCAGTGCAAGGGTGAGGGTTGGTTCTCATGGATGAGGAGGGAGAAATTGTCCTCCAAGCGTGGGGACAGTGGTTGGCAAAGGATCTGTGTCCCTGTCCCAGATCAGGAGCCTGTCCCTCCGTCCCCACCATGGGCCCCAGTGCCAGCCTATCCACCTGCCCTGCACCCAGTGAGCATGAAATGGAGGAAAGGAGAGAAAAAAATGAGCATTAAGGGGCTTGGGAAAGCCCCTGCACCCCAGAGAGCAGAGCACGGTGAATGCCTCACTGCTCTGGCTCCCCTCCAGCTTCTGAGTAGGGGTGGGAGGGAGAAAGGTAGGAGTGGGATAGCAGGTGACTGGGGTTGAGTGTGGGTCTGTCACCTCACTGGATCTTGTCCCCTTTTCGTCATTCCTGGCTTGTTCCTAGCTTGTTCCCTACTTCTATGTCAGTCCTTCAGTCCCAGCCCAATCTTGGATCCCAGCTCGACCCCAGTTCCCAGCTCACTCCCTCATTCCCAGCTTGCAGCGAGGCAGGTCTGCCGGTGGGCGATGGATTTTTTGCTAAAGCTCTTTCAGATTCCCCCGTTGGACTTTTGAAGCATCTGGTATCACTATCTCAGCGTCATTATGAATTAATTAGCATTAATTTCCTGTTCTGGTATCTCCCATTGCTGGGAGCCTTAGCCTGGGCTTTTTCTCCCCTTACACCCCTAAACAGAAGCGTTCACATCCAGACTGTGCCTGGCAGAAAGCCAGAGAGAAGCCACATGGCTGGGGGGTCAGGGGCTCCCCATCCCTGTCCCCATCCCTCACCGTGTCAGGTGATGCTGCCAGGCTTCCCATGGTCTGTTAGCCAGGCTAGGGCTGGTCCTGGGGGAACTTTGGTGCTGCCAGCACTGTGTACCCACTTGCTGTGCCCTCGGCATGGGGCACAGCTGTTTTGGGGATGGGAGATGCCAGCTGTGCCATCCCTCACCTCTGTTTCCCTGCGGGGATGAAGGGCAGGTGATGCTGGGGCTGTCCCGCAGGGGAAGGATCTTCCCTCCAGCTCTGGGAAATCCTGATCGTGGCTCCCCAGCCTGTGCTGGAGGCTCCAGAGGTGTTCTCCTCCGGGATGCTGTCCCAGGGATGCTAATGCCAAGGGTGCTGTTCCCAGGAATGCTGATCCCAAACAGGTTGATCACAGGGATGCTGACCCCAGGAAGGCTGCCCTCAGGAATGCTGACCTTCCAGATACGTGAGGATGGGAATATAGACATAGCAGGATGGGATGAGGCCGGGATGCTTTGCCCTGGCCACGTCCATCCTGCTCCGTGAGTCACCCCGAGGGAGGCACAGCCCAGGAGTGGCCACCTGGCTCCATCCCTGGGCTTGCCTGCACGGGTGAGCCCTGGTGAGTCCAGAAGGACTCAGAGGGATGTGGCTGCAGCACCTGCTGCCTCCCAGCCCTCTCCCACCCCACTCCCTGCCCCACAGCAACACAACCCTCCTGTCCCCCCACTGCCACCACCATGTGCCCCATTGGCAGGTCCACAGTGACCACAGGGTCACCCCAAGCCCCACTGAGCCCTTTGCAGTGTGGGCTGAGCTGGTGGGGTTCCCCCCAAGCTCCGTGAGCCCCGTGGCCGAGGTGGGGAGTGGGTGGCAGCCCCCGGGGGGCTGGGGGATAACCCTGGTGTCCTACATCCCTGGAGCCAGGCTCTGGCTTACGTAACAGCCGTGCTGCAGTGTGCTCTGCTCAGCGCCAGTGCCACCGGCAGAGCTGCAGCGCCGAGCCCATCTCCCTGGATATTTGCTTTTTGGGGAGAGGGGGGAGCGAGGGGGGGCACCTGCGGAGCTGGCAAAGCCTCAGCGAGAGGCCAGAACCTGGAGAAGGTGGCTGGCAGGGCTCACTGGGCACAAGGTGGGGGTGTCTGCCCCCAGCCCCATCTGTCAGTGACCTTGGGAGCCAAAGTGTCCCATGGGTGGCAGAATGGTGTGGAAAGAGGGGCTGGGGAGGGGGAGAGCAGAGAGGGTCCTGCCCTGGTCCTGGGTGAGGGGTCAGCTTAGAGACCCTGTTGCATCCCCTGCCAACCAGGCTACTGTCTCTCTCTTGGAGAGATGGTGAAAGTGAGGCAGGAGGCTGTGGCATCCCATGGGGAACAGGTACCCAGGTCCCTCTGGGTGGGGAAAGCATGGGAAATTACCAGCCCCTTGGAGAACTCTGGGTTAGAGATGTCCTGGCCCAGCCCAAGCTCTTCCCTTGGAGTCAGTGTCCCCCCTTGGGGCAGGTACATGGGCACAGGGACCTGCTGGGAGCAGGGGCCAGGCACCCAGGGCAGCATCCTGGCAGGGGGGTGCAGCTCTGGAGTGTGTGTCCTGGCACAGGGGGACACCAGTCCAGCTGCAGGACCTTCCTGCCCCCAGCTCGAGTTCCCAGGGAGCCTCAGAGTGCCAAAGCAGGGAACTGGGGGAAGAGACTTCAGTGCCAGGTCGTGCTGAGGCCGTGGTCTGGCAAGGGACCTGTGTGTCACCGTGCCCGACAGCTGCCAAATGCCAGGGTGCACCTGGGAGCTGACCCTGTGCCAGCACCCACCAGGAGCCTGGGGATTGTGGGTGGGCTTGAGGTGCTGGTAGCAGCCTCGTGTCTCAGGATGGCACTTGCTGAAAATCCCTCTGCAGCTGAAATATCGTCACAGTCCCACTCCGGCACAGCTCTGCTCCAGCAGGAGGAGGGTTTGTGTCCCAGTGGTCACCCAGTGTTGTGGGGATCTGCTGGGTCTCTGTCCCACCCTGAGGGTGCCTCCAGGGTACCTCATGCCCAGGGCTGAAGTGGGGGGCAATGCCACCACCCCTGTCTGCAGGGACGCCTGGCAGGGCAGTATGGATATCACTGCAGCCCGGTGGGAAAACCCAGGATGATCCCAGGGCGAAAAATGTGGTGTCACCCATCAGTGAGAGCCAGGGCATCCTGCAGGGACCAAATCACCGAGACCCCCCACTCGCTCTTCCCTCTTTGCCCCTCATTCCCAGGCTCAGCTGGCATTTCTCCCAGGGCTTGGTGGGATGGATCCCAGACACCCCCCAGCATTCTGCTGACTGCACTGCTGTCCTTGGGCATCCTGTCCAGCCCTGCACCCTGAAGCCAGGGGGAACCAAGGACACCAGTGAGCTCATCCCTCCTGCCCAGGCTGGGAAAATCATTGCATTGTGCTCACTGCAACAGGCTCAAAGCCCTTTGGTTCCCTTTTAGGACACGTCTGGAAAGGAGCCACTGAAACAAATGCCAGGAAAAATAACCCTTTGGTAATGGCCACTTTCTTGGTGGGTTTGGAGGGACCTGGATGTGGATTCCTCACCCTGGGGAGCCCTTTGGGGCTGTAGGGATAAAACTCACCCCAACACAGACCTTTTGTTTCTGCCAAATCCGGACCTGCCTGGGGAAGGAGGGTGTTGGGTGCTGCTCTGGATTGTGCTGCCCTCCATCTCCATTGCAGCACAGGGGAACCCTTGTGCAATCCCCCAGGGGTCAGACACCTGACATGGGGGGGATCTCGCTCCCAGGACAGGGTGAGTTCTGGCAGCAGGCAGGGCTGAGAACACCCTCCAACTCGTTACACACACGGGCCAGCTAATCTCCATCTGACAGCGAGTCATCCTTCCCACCGTGCTGAAGGCTGGAATGACAACGTGGTTAAAGGGGCTGATGAATTAAGTGCATCTTATAAATACATCAGATACTAAAATTCCCGTATAATTACAGTGCAATGGATTGTGTGGTGCTGAAGGGGAAGCAATTCAGTGGAGCAAAGGAATTACCGTGATAGAGGAGAGGCAGGGAAGCATAATTACACCGGGCTCTGTTCTGGAGGGGTAGAACAGGGGCTGCAGTGGGAGCGATGTGGAGCAGCACCGGAGCAATGTTGGCATCCAGGGCTTGTCTGGGATGCTGCAAGGTTTAGGGAAAGTGAGTGGGACCTGCAGGGTTTGTGGAGGCAAGTGGGAGAGGGCTTTGCTCTGCTTCAGCCCTTGTTCTCCCAGGGAGGAAGGCACTCTGCTCCGGGCTGGCTCTGGGCAGACGGATCCACAGGCTTTGGGCATCACTCACTCTGGCACCCTGCTGCTCCTGGGTGGGACCCAGCAGTCAGTCCTTGAGCAGATCAAAGACAAGAGAACCTAATTTTCCTTTCCTTTCCTTTCCTTTCCTTTCCTTTCCTTTCCTTTCCTTTCCTTTCCTTTCCTTTCCTTTCCTTTCCT
>JAWWEE010000030.1:13328657-13351100 GCA_035221455.1 Xenops minutus | reverse complement strand
TCTATTCTATTCTATTCTATTCTATTCTATTCTATCCCATCCCATCCCATCCCATCCCATCCCATCCCATCCCATCCAATCCCATCCCATCCAATCCCCTTCTCCATCATGTGCTGCTTTGCCGAGTGCTCCCAGCCTTGAACTCCAGACCACTCTAATTTGATGGCGAGATAGTGGAGTCAGGAAAAAAAAAAACCATTCTCAATGTTTTCATGAAAAATAGGTGTTTGGGTAATGACCTCATGGGGAGGGAGGCTGCAGAGCCAGCCAGTCTCCTACCAGTGAAACCGCAGGAGGCAAAGGAGTGGGATTGTGCAAATGTCCCAGTCACAGGGAAAGCTTAATTCGGTGGTTGTAATCACTGAGGACACGCACATCTGTAGGGAAGCAGGCTCCCTTCCTCACGCTGCTCCCAGAAGGGCTTGTTTGTTTAATTTTATCTCGCCGAGAAAATTATAAAAGGAAAAAAAAAAAAAAAACACTCAACCACCACTCTGTGGTTTTCTCAGCTGCAGCACAAAACCAGCAGAGCCCAGAGAGCGCCGGGGAGTGAAGCCCTCGCCTGAGCCCAGGTATTTCCACGGGGAACAGGGGCAGAGAAGGGCTGTGTGACACCCCTCCCCATGTTCTGCCAAGATCCTCTGCCTGCCTGTGGGGCTGGGCTGGCTGTAGGAACCATCAGAGCTGGACAAATCTGTTCATAGTGCCCGCCACTCTGCTCTCCCCCTTCCACCCCGTGCTGCCAAATCCCACTGACCAGGGCAGCTGTATCCAGAGCACAGGGACACATTTGCACTTTGAAAGGCTTGCAGGAGGATGGTGGTCTCTCTGGGGTCCCCAGCACAGCAACCTGGCTTGTCCAGGTGCCAGCAATGCACTTTCTAACTGGGCAGAGCGGGCAAGGTTGGATTTTGGGGCAAAGAGTTGAGCTCTTTGTGCTGGTGCTTTGGAAGCTGCTCCGTGAGCCCCGCCGCGGTGCCGGCTGGTGCGGCCGGACAACGTGGGTTGTGCTTTGCTTACGGCTCATTTTCTCCGCTCTCATTAGTTTAAATTTCCGAGGGAGCCTGGGCTTTGGCATCAGGCGCTGACATCCTTTAATTTAACAAATGTAAAAACGGGACCTTTTCCAAGCGGAGCGATTAGAAGCATCCCATCCCATGCCGCGCCGCTCCGCAGCCGCGGTGCCGGGCGCTGGCCGGGCTGTCGCCCCTCTCTTGTCACCGCCACCCCTCTCTGTCACCGCCACCCTGCTCTGTCACCGCGCCGGCGGGGCTGCGGCTGAGACCTCCCACACTCGTCACACGGGTGTGACAGCCCATCATCCCCGTCCCTGCCGTCGGGAGCCGCCGGTGGTCCCGGCTGGCAAGGGAGCACCAGCGGGCGGGGGGCTGGATGCAGGAGGGCAGCGAGCAGGAGCGAGCGATGGGGCCGTGCCCCCCCGTGACACCCCCCGTGACACCCCCCGTGACATCCCCCCGTGACACCCCCCGTGGAAATGCCGTCCCCCCTTTTGCCCTGACACGGCCCTTCTCCGCCCCCGGGTTTGCGCAGGATGCCGCGTGTCCCCCCTAAGCCGCTTAATGAGGGCTAAGAAGCTAACGGGCTTATTTCCAGCAATGATTTCCACAGCTCTGCAGGTGGCCCTGGAAGCGCCGGGACCATCCTGCCCATGTGCCCACCAGCCAGCCTGGGGTGAGCTTGTCGGGGCTCAGCCAGCTGCCTGAGGCAAACCGGTGGTTGTTTGCAGGGTGTTTGAGCACCGTGGTACAAAGATCCGGGCTGTGGTTTAGGTAGGGGAGTGGAGGAGGGGGTGGCATCCCTATGGATACATCACCCCCCCCCCCGCCCTGGTCCCTCTCACTCTGCCTCCAGAGCATCTCTGCAGCATCCCTGGGCGGTCGCCTGGAGACGGCCACGGCGGGTTGCCACAGCGACGGAGCCTTTGCTCAGCATCCCTCCAACTCCGCAGCCTTGGCCGAAGTTGGGAGAGAGAAAAATACCCCGGGGAAGGGACACCACCCTCCCCTGGGGTGGCAGCCGCAGGGCTGGGGGAGCTGAGGCACAGCTGGTGGATTTGGAGGCACCTGCGAGGTGATGGAGAAGGATTTGGAAGCTGCTTGTGTGTGTGACAGGGTAGAAAGTGGTGGAAATGGGGCTGGTGGAGGGCAGGGGGTACCTGCAGTCGCTGGGGATGGGGGTCAGCACTTTGTGGGGTGCTGGTGCAGCACCTCCTCTGCATGAGTCCTACCAACAGCAGCAGCAGATACTCACCATGGCAATGTCAGCTGTGCCCAGGTTGTCATCTGTCATGACATCCAGCACGTGCTGGGATGGGCTGGAGGGGTGTGGGCACCCCGAGGGGACCAGCCACCCAGAACCCAGACAAAAATGTGGGGTCCCCTACACAGGGTGGGGGGAGTGGCCACAAAGCCAGCAAGGTTCCTCGGGGATGGGGTCCCACAGGGTGACGCAGTGACATGAGGACCTTGGGGACCTGCTGTGGTGAGGGAGAGGAGGGTGAAGCCCTTTGGGGTGACAGTGGCAGTGGTGCCCCCCGCCAGCCCCACCATGAAGGGCTCCCCCCCCATCCCAGGCCTATAATTACAGACGATGTCCGTGGAGGGCGAGGAGAGGTTACGTAACTTCGGCGTTTGGAAAATTCTTTCTGCTCCCTTATCGGCTTTATAAATATCTCAAACTGGGGCCGGGCCAGGCTGGGGGGAAGGCGATGACAGGGGCTGCAGCTGGTCCCCACGCTCGGGCCCATCCATCCACCGTGCCTCAGTTTCCCCCTCTCTATGGGCAAAAGCATTCCAGCTTCATCCCCCTGCTGTGCTAAGGGGAGAGCTCCTTGCTGTCACTGGGTGTTTCCCCCCTTCAGCAGAAAAAGAGAGTGATTTTTCTTTCTCCCCTGCAAAATGCTTCAAGGAGGTTTTGGGTCATTGCTGTCATGGTCCTGGCAAAGTCCTGCCTTGCCCTAACCTGGTGACATCCCCCAGGTTTGAATTTGTTGTGTCCTTCTGGCTGGCCTTTCATGTCCTAAAAATCCCTGGGTGGGGACTGTGCAGTACCTTAGCTGCTGTGTTTTCCCAGCAAGGATGCTCACCCTGCTCCTCTGCTCTGCCCAGCACCATCCCAGCCCTCCAGACCCCCTGCCATCGGCACAGCCGAGCCAGGGGATGGTGGGATGCTGCTGTATGGCTGGTGCCCACTGCAGGGGTCCAGGGTTTGAGAGGGGGGCTGGAGCAGGTCCCCCCACTCACGTGCACTTGCATTTACGCCACTTGCAGAGCTCTGTCCCTGCGGGGATGTCGGAGGGCGGCCGGGGCCGTGTCGATAGGAGCACGCACGGCACACACAGCCAAGGGCGGCCGGGCCGGTGTTGTGTAACATTCCGTGCAGCTCTTCATGGGGGGCATGTCACCGTGTCCCATCCTCCCCAATGCCACCAGACCTGGCTCCTGCCCTGGCCGCAGTGTCCCTTTGCTCTGTGCCCACCCATTGGCACCACAGCCACCCAGCCATGCCAGGATGCTGCGTGACATCTGGTTTACCCCTCCAAGGGATGCTGGTGGGCAGGACTGGGACCTCAGGGGGGTCTGCAGTCTGTCATCTCTGGCAGCAGCCTGCCACCTTCTTTACCTCCCAAAACCTTCCCTTGACAGCATTTGGGTTTGGCTTGCTGGTGCCCTTCTCCTCGTCACCCCATGTGTGCAAGCACAGCAGTGCCTGGGCTCGCCAACGCCAGGCTTTGCAATTGCCTTGTTCATTGTAGGGTTGCCCAAGGACACATGTGGGGGTTGTTATTTTAGGGCTGGCCAAAAAAAAATAGGGATCCCTTCATTGCTGTTGTGATCCTGCAGTGCATGCCTGAGTGAGCCATCCGTCAGTGATCTGTGAGCGGGGAGGGGGAAACACAAGCAGATATACACCAAACCTTGATGATTTAAAAATGACCTTTTAAATGCCTCTGCCCGCAGGGTCTGTGGTTGCCGGGCCCCTTAATGAAGTGATGCATGAGAGCACTTGAGGCTGGGGCACAGAAATAATGAGCTATTTTAGGGATCCCAGTGTCTGTCTGACAGGTACCCTCATGGCCACCTCCATTTGAACTGGGCTTCCCAAGTGAGGTGGGTGGCCTAGGAGGGACAGTGGGTGCCCTGAGTGGTGGCATTGGTGAGTCCCACTGGACCTCACCCCCAGGCTGTGGGGTACCAGCCTGGGTAGCTGCTGACATCAGGCAGAGATTTGACTTCTTGCTGCCAGGGCTGGGCTCGGAGGGCACCCAGGGCTGGTGCCCATGGGCAGGGAATGATGGAGGATTAATTGAGTCTCTGATCTCTGACGGCAAGAGGGGATGGGGAGCAACGAGCCCCCCCGGCGTTACGCAACGCCTGTGCTAAATCTTCACTGCAGCAGATGAAGACGGTCCCCAAAATACCCTGCCCTGCCTTTGTTGCCCTTGTAGCTCCTTGGCTTTGGGGCCATGCCTGAAGTCTGGGGCTGTCCAGCTCTCCAGTGACATCGGGGAAGAGTGGAAAGGGCAGAAATATGGGACCAGAAACCTGGTACCCCCTGGAAAGGAGATCTCCAACCAGTCTCAGCTCAAGCAATGAGGGCACTAAAGGGAGCCCTTGCAGGATTTAAAAGACATGGAAACTCGTGAACTAGAGTGGGCAGAGCCATGAGCTGGAGGAAAACTAGTAGCATCAGAGCAGTGCAAAGGCCTCTTTTGAAGATGCCAGACAGCACCACACGTATGCCAGGGGAGTTTGACACCCCCATCAGAAAAGGAAGGGGATGTTTGTTCCTCTCCTGAGAAATGCTTGAAATGGGATTTATGTCACGGCCATCATTAAATGACAGAAACAAGGTGATTTTGCCTTGGAACACCAACTACCTGGTCCCACCATCCAATCCCCCAGGTTTGAATGTGTCTCATGCTTCTGGATGGGTCCTTCACATCCCAAAAACCCCTGAAATCCCCTTCAAGCTTCTTCTGTTCCAATCACCTGAGATCACTAAGGCATCTTGGGCTTCCCACCACTCTCACACTGCCATTTTCCTCCCTACCCCTTGGAAATACCACCGAAGCAGCACATCTGCCTGGCTGGTGGTGGCTCCCCACGGCCCCAGCCGAGGTGTCAGCTCCTGTACATGTAGGGGAAGAAGTGAGGCTGTAATCTGAGCTCGGGACAAATTAGCCAGGACAGCAGCAAAGTCCCCACTCCCTCTCTCAGCCACCAGCATCAGGCTCAGCATCCGCAGCTCTTGCTGAGATCGTGGGGTAAGTAGAGCCAGGAGAGCAGCTCTTCCCCAGCATGGCATGTCCTTCCTCCCCATCTCATTCCTGCTGGGGTCAGCAGGGAAGTTTAGAGCTCTGCTGACACCTTAGCCCATGGTGATGCCAAAGGGCACTGGAAACACGGGGCTTCAGGGGTGGGAATGGCAGCTTTACCCTGGCAGGGACATGGAGTCAGGATAATTGCCTGGGACAGAGGAACACGGGCTGTATTTCTCACCAGGAGCTGAGCAATTGCTAATGCTTTGAAGGAGCAGGAATAATAGTGGGTTTAAAGCCCCCAAAAGAGGAGGGTGCTAATGAGGTGTTGATGGCTCAGCCTTTCTTATATCCCATCTCCCCTTGATGGAAGGGACCTGTGTACCCTGAGCTGGTTCTCGTGGTCAACCTGCTTTTTTCCATGTGGGTTCCCGGCTGGAATTCCACCATGGGGAGAGCAGTGCTGAGTGCCTCGGTATTGCTCTCCCCCAGCTCACGGCTCTGGCTGGCACCTCCATCACTCCCAACCTGCCGTTGTGCCTTCAGGATAAACATTTCCTGGGTGTTGGCTCTGCCCACACACGCGATTTCCCTCGAGCAGGAGACACAGCTCCTGGAGTAGGGGGTTTGTGTTGGGTGAGAGCAAGGGAAAACCCGCCTTGGGAGTAATGGGTTTTGGGAAAGAGACTTGTCCTCTTGCAGGTTGAATGAGGCTGGATAGGTCCAGATTTATCATCTTTTGCCTCTGACCCTAAGGCGTGAGAGAGCTCTTGAAATACTCCATGCCTGTGATATCCCAGGGATGCTTCCAAGCACTGCCCTGGTGTTACCTTCAGGATAGGAGCCCCTCAGGACAGCAGTCCTCAGCTCATCTCCATCTGCTTGGGGATAAAATCCCCTTGGAGGCATTTGCCCTTTCTGTCCTGCTTTTCCCTTTCTTCCCACGGTTTTTAGCAGCTGAGTGTTCCTGCCTTGGTCAGGGCCAGGGCTGGGGCAGGGTTATTGCCTATCCCTGAAACCTCTTGGCATGTGCTGGATGGGAACCTGCCATTCCCAATGGAAATCCATGTCCTTGCAGAGGCCCCAGTAGTGACAGACAGGAGCATGGTTGGCTGATTCCAGCTCTGCCATCATCTGCCTCAGCCCCATCACTGGGGAGGGTTTGGGGCTGGTGCTGGAGCCCAGTATGGATTCAGATTTGGGAGCATTCAGGCAGCACCAGGGCCATGTGATGGAGGTGCCCCAAGGTCACCCCCCTATCCGAGAGTACCCTCTGTCCCACATGGCCCAGGGATGGAGATTTTTGGGAGGGAGGCACACACCACAGTGTGGGCAGGGAACAGGACTTTCCTGGGGACTTGCACAACCTGTTGGCACCCTGGGCAGAGCCAAACAGGGTGATATTTCACTTCAAAGCCCCAGACACCTCCCAGCCATGAATCCCACCTGGGAGGGCTCCTCTTCACCCTCCAAAGACCCCGCTGACCCAGTACCAACCATCCCCATCACTGGAGCCCCAAGCACACCAGCACTGGGAGGCTCCCAGGATACCCATGGTCACCATGGCAGGACATGGGGAGCAGGGTCAGGGCACTGCCACTGCACAACCTCAATTCCTGGGGCTGCAGGAGCAGACCCCTGACATCCTGTGGGACCAATCCTGCTGGGTGCAGGGTCTGGAGCACCAGCAGGCTGGGAAACCTCCCCTCCCCCTCACTAAATCCCCTCCCCGGCGCAGGACAGTAGGTTACGGGACTCAACCAGAGGTTGGATTTAAGGAGATTACAATTTCTCCCCCAGGATAATCTAGAAATTCAATTAAAACTCTCTGTCTCTCTCCTGGGCTGCAGCAGGGCCACGGGGCACCCTGTGCCCTGCAGCCATGGCTGGGGAGCGCTGGGGAGACCCCCCAGGGCACACACCAGGTAAGGGATGACCCCCTTCTCCGGGATCTGGCCAAAGAACCCCCTGCCTGGGGAATTACTGGGGCTCTGCTCCTTCCCAGGGTGATTTCCTGGGATATTAACACCCGTCCTCTGAGCCAGGGCAGCTGACAGGGTGGCAGTGAGGGGTATGAGGGTACCCCAGAGATTTGGGACAGAGCAATCTGGCTGCATCGCCTGGGATTTTGGGGCATCCTTCGGCAGCCCCTGGTGCAGGTGGTCCCTGCCAAGACCTGTGCCCTCCCCTCACCCTCATCCTTAACCCCAGCCATGTCCCGCTGTCTGGCCGTATGGATGGGAGCAGATGGAAGAACAGCCAGTGTTTCCCAGGCAGGTGAGATGGGATTTCAGGACCTGAGGGGTTGCAGGACTGGCTGTGGGTTGGGATGGCTGTGGGTGGTGCAGTTTGCTGGCACCTCTGGCACTGCAGCTGGGCAGGAGGGGCATCACCTGGGAGCAGTGGGGGCATTGGGGTGGGTGTACAGCCCTGGGGTCCTGTCACTGCAGGGTGTGGGTGCAGGAGCACGGCCAGGTGCCAGAGCTGGAATAGACATGGAGGCAGCCAGACCAGAATGCTCCGTCCTCTCATCGTGCCATGGAGTTGGGGATCAACTGTGTGCTCAGTGCAGCTTCTGTAAGGACCTTTCCCAGGATCTCCCTGATGCTGGGCACATTTTTCAGGAGTTTTAGGGTGCTTAAGCACAAGCCTGTCACTCTGCAGAGGCCACCTGGCCCCAGCAGTGATGAACCCTGCACATGGCCCTTTTTTTTGCTCCCATGCCCGTGGCATCCACACGTGGCTCAGGGAGACAGGCATGAGCCAGCATCTCTCCAGGCACCCCATCACCTCCAGCTTCCCACTGAGGGCCTTCCTTGCCCCATGTGCTTCAGTTTGCCCTCTGTGTGTGCCTGCAAGCCTTGCAGACAGCGATTTCCCAGCTGCTCACTGGCATCAGGGAATGTGTGGGGAGGGATCCGGGAGAAGGGTGTGTGCCCGCAGCTGTTTTCTACCTGTGTCCCTGCCAAAACAGAGCAGTTTTTTCCCATTAGGGAAGCACTGTGGCTGCAGCCTCTTGCCTGTCCTCCCTGGCAGTGGAGGGGAAACGGGGCCATTTATTCTCTGGATGCATCATGACCTGGCTCTGCCTCGTGCTGACCCTTAATTTACTGGAAGTGCTCAAAGATGGGGTGTTGGAGGAGAGAGTCATTCAGGCATTGGTGCTGCCCCAGCACAGCTCAGAGAGCCCCCAGCTCCACTGCTGTCCCCTTGCTCTGTGGGTGCTCAGTGCCAGGATGCTCTGCCGGGATGGGATGAGATTTGGGCACCCTGGGCTGTTTCACAGCCCCACGCTGGGAGCAGAGCTCCCTCCTGGGTGCTGACATTGCTGTCCTGCTGCTGGGGCATGAAGGGCATCGCTGCAGGAGACGGCAGCGTTATCTCCTGGCACAGGGCAGTGTTATCTCCCAGCACAGGGCAGGCAGCTGCCCCGAGTGTGACCTCCTCATACCGACCCTCCCAGATGGTCACCTCGCCTGCCCCCACGGCCAGGGGACCTGTGTCCCCAAACTCAGCTCCTCCGAGTCCCCACCCGGTTGATTCCACCTGAGCACAGCCTGGTTCTCCACACAATTCCATGAGAAAACCCACGCTGGGAGGATGCAAGAGGTGGAGGCAGCCCCGAGGGCCCCAAAAAGCGTCCCCTCCAGAGGTACGGGCAAAGGTGTGACGATAAATCGCATTGACACATTCAGCCAGCTCTAACTAATGACTTCCCTGGCACTCACCACATTTTCCCAGCGTGCTGGCTGTTCCGAATATCGTTGTAACATTTAACATGCCTTTAAAAAAACCCTAAAATAAATGAAATTAACCATGCAGTTGGCAGATTGCTGGAGACACTTGGGTTCTCTACGGGAAACCCGCAATGGGAGTTGGGTTGCTGGAGTTTTGTGGCAGGAGTTGTTGCCTCTCGTGTCAGCTCATTAGCTGGGGCAGTCCGTGGCGTCACTGCCTTTGGAGCCACGGGGAGCCAGGGGCCCTTCATTCCCGAAATTAATATTATGAGCCTGTTTTGTCTCCTACATGTTAACACTATTAGCCCTGCACAAGACGCGTGGCGTGAGCGGCGGGGGATAGTCCCAGTCCTGCCCGACACCCAGCATGGGCTTGTCTGCACTGAAGCTGGGCTGGGAATGGGATTAATGGGCAGTGATTAGTAGGGGAAGCTTTGGGTTTGTTCCTGTGAGGTAAAATTGTGGTGGTCAGGGGTGTGAAACTCCTGGGAAGGAGGCAGGGAGGGGGATGTAACCCCCTGTAACACCTCCACCAGCTCCCTGGGGCAGTGCTGGTCGTGGGGAGGTGCCAGGGTGGTGCTGGAGGATGCACTCCTGACACAAGGAGGTGTAAGGTGACCATGGGGACATGGTCCTCAGCTGGTCCCTTGTCAGAGCCTGTCCAGCCATGAGTTTCCATGTTGTTTGCACGAGCCCTATCCCAGCCCCAGCCTCCCGCAGTGGCAGCGTGGGGCTCCAGCCTTCACATCTAAACCAAACCAGAAATTCAGCTTTCAGCAAACTCGAGAAAGTGTATTTCCAAACAAAACTGTGCTAAATACAGTACGAGCCGCAGGCGGCTGCCTGCTCGGGCACATCCACTTTGCTGCCTTTATTTAGCTGCTGTCTCCCCACGGTGCCACTGCCTGCCTGGGACAGGGGGGTTTGTCCCCCAAGAGCTCCCCTGCTTTGGGAAGGACTCAGTCCCATGGCCTTGGTGAATGTGGGGTCCCATGTGGGACATGGGCTGTGTCACAAGAGCTGCTCTGTACCCAAAACAGCATCAGACCCTTGGGTCTGTCCTGGCATTGCCCTGCAGCAGAGGGGTCCCTGAAACCCAGGGTGACATGGGAGGAGGGGAAGGAAAGGAAGGGAAGGAAAGGAAGGAAAGGAAGGAAAAGGATGCAAGCAGGGGGGAGCAGTGGTGCTGACTGGGGACCACAAGGGTCCCTGGGAACCTCACCCAGGTAAAGGCAGAGCTGCTGCCTCCACAGTCACCCGGGCACTTCTCCCCTCCTAGCACAGTTAATCCAGACCCCAGCTAATCCTCTCACAGGTCACTGGGAGCTCATTGCATTTTGTTCACTTCTCAAATGCATCCAGAATTAGTTAAAAAAACACAACTCTAAATGCATCCTCTGGCAAAAGCATTCAATGTATTCCCTGGGACAAGGTGGAGGGGTGATAGAGGGGCAGCCTTTTCTGGCCCCAAATTCTCAGTTCTCAGTAAAAAAAAAGGGGAGAGAAATTAATGGATGTGGTCAGGGCAATTGGGAGGAAGACTTGGGATGGGAGACCAGGTTGGAGTTGGGCAGAGTGGACCTGCAGCTGGCCTGACAGGTCAGCTCTGCAAGGCCACTTTGGTCCCATTTGTCTTCCAGTGACTATAAAGTTGTAATTCATCATCAATATTAACTGTTTGTGCCTATTTTATTATTTACCATGTCTCTAAGGACAAAAAGGATCTCATGGCGACAGCCCCAGCCGTGTGTGAGCAGTCCCTTGGTCTGTGAGATGCCAACAAATAACTGTGGCATTTGAAAAAACAACTTTATGGATTGCAGCAGGTGGAAATGTGTTGTTTGGTGTAAGGTGATGGCACACATGGGTTTGTGTCCAGAACCTGGAGGTTTGGGCAGTGCTCCTGCTTGTGGTGTTGGGCTTCTGGAGGGATTCCTGTTTCCCAGGCAGATTTTGGGGAGCATTTCAGTAAAAGGCAGTCCAGGGTATCACTGTGAGCCAGGCTGATGCAGCCCCAGGCAGGCTGTGCCTGGCAAAGCTCCCTGGTGCTGGTGCTGGTCACTGTGTAATGGAAAGGGTGTGCTTGTCCCAGCGTGTCCCCAGGCACTGGAGCTGATTGTAGGAATCGACTGCATCGACCGGGCCGGCGGATCCGGCACAGCACGTACAGCCCGGCGGGTTCATCTCTGCCTCCAGGCAGGAGCTGGTGCCTCTGTGCTGGGAGGACGGGGTGTCGTGGGGGGCTCTGCACCCGATCCCCCACCACGCTGCTGTCCTGTGTGGGTCTCACTGCCAGCAAGGTGGTTCCATCCCCAGTGAACCATCCCAGGTCACTAAGTAATAGGTTGTTTGGTGGCAGGGGGTGGTTTGGGGGAGCATTCCTGCAGTGCCATCTCTTTGGGGTGCTTGGGATGTGCCACATGGCTTCTGCATGATCCTGTCCACTCCCTGATGCAGCCCCACAAGGGGCTGGGGCAACCAGCAGCCTGGAAGGGTGACCCTGGTTTCTTCCACCATGGGCTCACCTGTGTTGAGGAACCCACCCAGTTTGGGCCACATCTCCCATGTCCGTGTCACCTCTCTCCCATCAAAGATGAATGTAGGTCCTTGACCCTGCAGCTGAGCCTCTAGAAGGGACCAAAACAGCTCCCCATTCCCCAGTGGCAGTTGTTCCTTCACTAGGCTTGGCCAGCAAAACCCATCTGTGACCGTAGATGGCTCCATGTCCCAGTGGATACGTTGGGAAAGCTGCTCCTCAGAACATCTGCCCTGAGTGAGTGCCTTCCTGGGGCCTTCTCCAACCAGCTGCACATTGGCCGTGACCTCTCCCATCCTGGGGCAGGAGGACAGAGGTTAAGTCCACATCTCCCTGCGCTTTCCCTTGACCCCAGAAGAGCTGGTGCTGGGAGGTTGGGCTCTGGGCTGGGCATTGATCCATCTGGCACAGGCAATGTGAACTGAAGCAGCCACTTCCAGACGTACCTTTATTGATATCTGCGTCCTAAGGAGAACAGCTCGGCCTCTCCACTTGCTTCTCCAGCTGCAGAGTTCATGAGAAAAGTGAAGTGGAGAAATTCCAGTGCTACCTAAGGTTTTCCATCCACTGGAGTTGTTGAGGGTCCCACAAATGCTACATCACCCCAGCAAGGTTTCCTCACTCCCTTTGTGTATGAAAGAACAAACTCTAAGACCTCCTTCCTTCCTCCTGTGTGCTTTTTGGGAGCAGCCTGTCCATAGAAGGAAGAGTTAGGGCAGTGGGAGGGGTTGTCATCCAACATGCAGCCCATCAGACCCATGGCCAAACAGCTCCTCGGGTCCCACTGCTGTGAGAGGTAATGGCTGTGTCTTTGTTTTTTCATTGCAGAGCCTCTCACGGGATCCGCGTGGTGACGTGGCAGCCAAGACGTGGAAGTTTGGGACTTCCCTTCCACCACAACAGAATTTGGGGGGTGGGCAGGGGTGGGTCAGGGGGACACTGGGAATCACAGGACCCTTCACCTTCACTGTGGGCTTGGCTCAGGGATGACCACGGGGAGAGTCAACCCTTACAGCATCGTGTCCTCCGAGGAAGACGGGCTGAGGTTGACCACCATGCCAGGTATCAACGGCTTTGGCAACGGGAAAATCCACACCAGGAGGAAATGCAGGAACAGGTTTGTGAAGAAGAACGGTCAGTGCAACGTGGAGTTCACCAACATGGATGACAAGCCACAGAGGTACATTGCAGACATGTTCACCACGTGCGTTGACATCCGCTGGAGGTATATGCTCTTGCTCTTTTCCCTGGCATTTCTGGTGTCCTGGTTATTGTTTGGGCTGATTTTCTGGCTAATCGCACTCATTCATGGAGACCTAGAAAACCCGGGGGGAGACGATACCTTCAAGCCTTGCGTTCTGCAGGTCAACGGCTTTGTGGCTGCTTTTCTGTTCTCCATTGAGACCCAAACGACTATTGGTTACGGCTTCCGCTGCGTGACGGAGGAGTGTCCGCTCGCGGTCTTCATGGTGGTGGTTCAGTCCATCGTGGGGTGTATAATTGACTCTTTCATGATTGGTGCAATAATGGCAAAAATGGCCAGGCCCAAAAAACGGGCCCAGACATTACTTTTCAGCCATAATGCAGTAGTGGCAATGAGAGATGGAAAACTCTGCCTGATGTGGAGAGTTGGGAACCTCCGGAAAAGCCACATAGTAGAAGCCCATGTACGAGCTCAGCTCATTAAGCCCAGGATCACAGAGGAAGGGGAGTACATACCACTCGACCAAATAGACATCGACGTGGGGTTTGATAAAGGCTTGGACCGTATTTTCTTGGTGTCCCCCATCACCATCCTCCATGAGATCAATGAAGACAGCCCCTTGTTCGGGATCAGCCGCCAGGACTTGGAGACAGATGACTTTGAGATCGTCGTCATCCTGGAAGGCATGGTAGAAGCCACAGCCATGACGACGCAAGCTCGGAGCTCCTACCTGGCCAGTGAGATCCTCTGGGGCCACCGCTTCGAGCCTGTCTTATTCGAGGAGAAAAACCAGTATAAAGTAGACTATTCCCACTTCCACAAAACCTACGAGGTCCCATCCACACCCCGGTGCAGCGCCAAGGACTTGGTGGAGAACAAATTCCTGCTGCCCAGCACCAACTCCTTCTGCTACGAGAATGAGCTGGCCTTCATGAGCCGTGATGAGGAAGAGGAAGACGACGACAGCCGGGGTTTGGAGGACATCAGCCCGGACAACAGGCACGAGTTCGACAGGCTTCAAGCCACAATAGCATTGGATCAACGGTCGTACAGGAGGGAGTCGGAAATATGATTCTTGGTCCTTCCACTGACTTTTCCAAGGGTATTTTTTTTCCTCCTCTAATCTCTTCCCCTAAAACCCGCTCAAATTATGCAGAACAATGCAAGTGCCATAGGATTGCTTGAGAAATTAGTCTCGTTCATAGTTTTCAGTTTCATCGCAATAACCACTGAGCGGTCTGCAGGAGGGGACGGTGGCAGCCCACGGCGCGTGGCCCGCGCCCGGCGCCCGCGGCGGGGCCGACGGCTCCTGGGGGGGATGGATGGACGGGCAGATGGACAGATGGATGAAGACAGGAGGGTCTGTGGGGCACGGGCAGGCGCTCGCCCCGCGCAGCCCCGTGGGGCTTTGCTCTCCCCGCGGGTGAAACGCCAGCGCTGTCTTGGAGCCGAGCACTGCGAGATCCAAAAAGAGGAAATATCAGGAAACAAATCTTACTCTCTCTCTCTCTTTCTAAATTTTTTTTTTTTCCTTTCATTTTTTAACTGAGCAGCAACAACAAAAAAAAATTGCTCCTTCGGCAGGCGGTCGGTCTGGTTCAGTTGCACAAGAACAACACTTGAAGTAACATGCAACGTTAATGTACTTCTTTTTAATTTGGGAAAAAAACAGGGGAGGGAGGTGAGAGGGTTTTTAATTTTTTCACCGTACCGTTTGGGAGACTGTTTACCAAAATAATAATAATAATTATTATTATTATAATTATAACAATAATAATAATATTAAATCTGAAAGAAGTCATTCAGTATTTTTTAAAAATGAACAAGGGAATGAAGAAGCCACCGGGGTCCTTTGAGGGGGTGACTTGTTGGGCAGATGCAAGAGCTAGAAGTCAAGATTGCATCCAGTTTTGGGGTGTTTATTTTCCACTGGCGTGGCTTCATAGGCAGAAAATAGATGTAAGTGACTGAAGGTCTGTGGCAGTGAAAGCAAGTAGAGGAATTACTGGCGAAAGAGGTAATAAGGATAAGCAGGACTGTGGTAGAAAAAAGAATTGTAATCACAGCAATTAGCCAATATCTGGAAATGCTGATTTTCAGGGTGGCAATGGGGTCTGGAGCATCAGCTGTGGAAGTGTTGGGTCTCTCCCAACGTCTCTGATGGGGGATTCATAAATTTCATCATGACTGGGACAAAATAATGAGAAGCACAAAAAGGAGAGTGGAAGGCTCACAAAATTGGGTGTTTCCCCACCTTTCCAACCGACTTGGTATTTTTCTTCCTTGAAGAACATTATCAGACATGGAAATCAATGTGAAAGTCATCTTGTAGGGTTGCACTTCTTCTAGCACAGGAGCTGTCTCTGTGCCAGGCTGGGGTTTATGAATTCCCAATTCACCAGAGAGTCCTGCTCCAGAGGTAGACTTTTTTTTCCCAAAACAAGAGATGCCAGTCGAGAAAATCACCCCATCTTGAGCTTCAACCCATCCCTGTGTCCCAGCCTCAAAGTGGATTGTGCCTTAGAGATGCGAACTCATCCTGCACCCCAGCCCTCCTCCACAGCACCCCTTCTGCATCCCCCACCGGGGCACGTTTCCTTTGCTCTGCAGCACCCCCATCCCATCATCCACCATGGTTTAGGCTGGCCTTGGTGACAAGCTGGCTTAGCTTCTGCTCTGGCACGAGGCAAACCACCCCGTGCATGGGAAGCCTTCGCTCCTGCCCTGCTCCACACTGTTGCACAGAGGGAAGGAGTGGGCAACGTGCAGGTTGAGGGTCCCTTCACCCGGCCGTGCTGCTCATTGGTGCTCTGGGAGCCAAAAGTTGGCTCCCTGCTCCCTGTGGCCACGGGAAAAGCTTTGTAGCCATGGGCACCCCACATCTGACCGTGGGCATGGAGCCCTGCAGGACCCATCCTTGGGGAGAAGGGCTCGGGAGGGGGGTCCCCCTCAGTGTGTCAGCCCTGACAGGCTCCCAGTGCATTCCTACCCCAAGCCCACATCAGGGAAGCCACATCCTGGAGCCATAACTTGCTGGGGTGTGCCCAAACATGGGTGGCAGAGGCAGGATTCGTCCTGTGTGCCCATCCCCATCTTCTTCTTGCCAAGGGCTCTAGGGAGCAGCCGCCCCAGCGTGTCCCACTGCCCCGTGCCACCGAGCACCGTGTTGGGCACAGGGACTTCATCCTTGCAGAGATTCTTCCCACCATCGCCATCACCATCACCCCACGCTGCCAACCAGGGGGCTGCATTAATTTTGGCTGCCCCTAAAAACCAGCCACTGGAAGAAAACATCCCCAGGGGCAGCGCTGGGTGGCAGCTTTCTCGGCACCGAGTGCCCCAAACGGGTTGTCCCCAAAAGTGGGGACACTTGGGGATGTGCCATTGAGCTCCAGCCACGGCATTTATGTTTCTAAGGCAGCGAAGGTGGATGCCATCCCATCACCAGTCCCTTTGCTCCCAGGGGGGATGGCTTTGCCCCCCACTTTTTGCACCATAGCATCTGGGGGGTGGGAAGGATGGAGGGGGGCAGAGAGATTTTGTGTGAGCACTACTTATTTATTTTTTTAAAAAAAATGCTTTTAAGTGGTTTTAGGTTCTTTTGAATAAATAATAATAATTACAAAAAAATAAAAATAAAAAAGGTGCACATCTTGCTGCTGTAGAGTTCTCAGAGGGTTAATTTCTTTATAAATATATATATATATCACAGTAAATATTTGTATAAAAACAAAAGAGAAATAGAGATGTCTTTAAGTAAATTATTGCTTTTAAAGAAACTTCTATGACTGTACAGTGTTACCTGGGAGAATAGAATAATATATACAGATGTATTTTTAAACTGCTGTGTAGGAGGATGTGAACTGGGACAGGGAGCACCCGTGGCTGACACGGTGAGGGGGTGTCAGATCCTCCCCAGACCCGGTTCACTCACCCCCTGCCCCAAACCCTGCTAGTGAGGGTCTAGCTCTGCTGAGACGTCGTAAATATCCTGTATAGCCCTTGTCCTGGCCATGGACCACACCGGTACATAGTGTATAAATATTATTTTTGCCTACCTGTGACTGCTCTGAGCGACTGGTCTTTATTCCTACCATCAGGGAGCATCAGGAAGGCTGCCCAGCCATAGTTTTAATCACATAAATTGACAAAGTAAGGGGTAAAGAAAGAAAAAGGAGGCGAAAGAAGCCAGAAAGTGGCATCTGTTTGGCACTTCACTTCCCTGGAAAGGCTGGGAAGGCACAGGGATGCTCTCGGGGGGTGGGTTTTGGTGTCCGTCACGGCAGGGATGGAGCAGCATCCCTGTGGGAAGGGGTTTGGAGCCGAGCGAGGGGAACATCCCTCCCAAAACAGCCACTGCCATTTCCTGGAGCGAGGCAGCTCCATCCTTGGAGTCAACTCCGGAGCTAAACTTGATCCTTGGAGCATGGCAGGAGCCCGAGAAAGGAAGGAGCCGCTAATCCTCTTGGCCAACATCCCGTAGGGATTGCCCTCGGACGGGGCTCAGGGCAGCTCCAGCAGCAGCATCAGCCACCCTGCTTGGGGACCAGGGGCTGGACCCACTGCTGCTCCCTCGGGGCTTCACCCCACAAAGATGCCCCAGCGAGGGCAGAGAGCGGCCCCAGCCCTGCACCCCAAATCCACCTCTGGAAAGAGCATCCTGCGCCCTGCCAGGCTCAGGGGTCTGCTCGGCTGGGCAGGGGGTGCCAGGACGAGCCTTGGCTTCTCACAGCCGAGTTTAGTGCACTTAGTCTTTTAGGGCTGGGACAATCACTTAGCGCTCGACCTTTCGCGATTCGGTGCCTGCTTGACCTTCAAACCTTTTGTAGGAGATGATTTCAGAGCCACCTTTTCTATCTTTAATAAGGCAGAACAAATGCGTTTATTTTTAAACCCTCCTGCTCTTTCCTTTCCTCTCGTGCTGACAACCAAAAGAGTCCCCCGTGTGTCCCCCCCTCCCATTTCTTGCACAGCTGGGTGTGGCACTCCGGCCACATCCTGCTCTCCCACCCCCCCAATTCAGGAATGCTGCCATGGGGGGTTGTTATAGGGCAGGATCTGGTTATGAGCAGGGATGGGATGTGGGATGGTGCCCGACCCGATGCCATCCATCCCCTCACCCACCAGCTGTGCACATCAGTCCCGCTGCCCATTCCCAGGGCACCATCTTTCCTCCATCCCCTCCCAAACACACCCCAGTGCTCCCACAGGCACGTGGTTTGGGGGCTGAGACCAGTTCACACAGGCAGGTTGGCAACTGGGAGCACTGGTTTTCCCAGGGGTAAAGTGCTGAGTCTGTTTGCTGGGGCAATGGTGGTAGAGAAGCTGAGGGATGCAATGAAGTATCTGTACCTTTTCCACCTCTGGTGTTTCTCTGTCTCATTGCACATATATTTGAGATATATGTGACAATGTATATATATATTTGTAAAATGTATTTCAGATGACAAAACTGGCCAATTTTATGTTATTTTAAATATATTATATATATTATATATAAGAGTCTCCAAAAGATATAAATAGACTAGAGAAAATAATATAAATATGTAATAAATGTATTTTGATCTATTTAAAATATCTCGCGTCATGCTGTATATTTTAAAGATCATAGGGAAGTGTCTGCCTGTAGCCAACTTCCAACGTGGTTCCAAGTCTGTCAGTTGTCACACAGACAGGATATATGTGGAGCAAACTTTGAGCAAGACGGGGGCCAGCGGGACAAACGGAGTTGTTGTTTTTTTAAGAGTCTTTTAGCAAATATCCATCCTGCTGCCTCCAGGTCGGAGCAGAAACCACACACCTGAATTTTCCTTGTTATCCTGCAGGAAGGATGATTCTCCTCTCTGTGTGGGAAGGGGTGCAGGGATGCTCAGCAGCACAGGGGACTCTTCAGGGCTCCCCCTCCCTACACTGCCCCATCCATGGGTACCACTTGCTCTACTGCACTTTCCTGATGGGATTTGGGCAGGGGACCGGATCAGCTCAGCCATGCAGGGAGCCCGGAGATGGGAAAGCGTGCCTGGAGGCCAGGCAGAATGAGCCCAGTCATCTGAGACTGTCCCAACAAATCTCCCCAGAGCGACCTTGGTCCCCCTTGGGCTCCAGGAGGATCTATTTCCTACGGGCATTGCCTCCTGCAGGACCTCAGGGGACATCACGCCATGTCCAAGTGACAGTTTAAATGTCTTTAATGGTACGTCACGGCTGAAGGAAAGTGCAGAGAGTGTGTGGGATGCTATTTACAGAGAGGTTAATGGCCTGCTGGACACAGAGCCCCTGGATTTGCCATTCTGGATTTTCCTCCTGGCTTTTCCACCTGGCTGCCAGAGGGAACGAGGCTCATGTACCGAAATAACCTGGAGAAATTATTCTTCACCATTTCTCAGGCTGGTCATGGGGCTGAATCTGGGTCAGGTGACCGGTGGCTGATGGTTTCCACTCACAACTGATGGTCAATTGGGTCCCATCAGCTCCATCCCTTTCCCCATAAGGAAGTTTTTTACTCATTAAAAAAAATCCCTGCCAGCCACTCACTCTAATCACCACAGAGAGGGCCGGGGTTAAGCAAGATTTAAGAGCAAAGTCTATTTAATTTAGCAAAGGGGGAGACTGAGAAGTGACTTGATTACAGCATTTGTCATGGGGAGGATACTCTGGTACCAAGAGGTAACTTAATCTAGCAGAGAAAGTCATAATAACCACCTCTTCCTGGAAGCTGGAGCCAGACAAATCTATCTTGGAAATAAGGAGCGATCTTTTAATAATGATTAGCTATTAGAACAAACCACCAATCTCTGTCTCTTTAATGCCTTTAAATCTGGACCAGATGCTTTTCTGGAAGCTTTTCTCTTGCCGAGGAGAGGAGTGGGGCTTCTCGGGGAAGGTGAGGGGCAGGCAGGGGGTGAGATGGGAAAAACTCTACTCCAAAACACAGGCTGGATCTGGGAAAGGAAAATGCCAGGGAGGACGTGGGGGATGCTCAGGCAGGGCCCTGGCAGCATCTCTGCTGGGGACATGCACCAGCCCGTGCAGCAGCTTCCCACGGCTCCTGTGCCTCCGCTCCCAGGGATTGCTTTGCCATGCGGCACTGACTCCTCGTGCAGCAGTTTGCACTACAAACCCCACCGCTTCATTTGTGGAAGCGTTTAATGATTCAGGAGCCCGGCAGCTCCCTGGGGATGGTTCCCACTGCCTCCAGAATTCCTCCCTCAGTGGCTGCTTGTAGCAGAAATCCCCAGGGAGCTGAGCTGACGCTGGCAACCACGGGAAATGTGCTACCGGGTGTTTGGTCCTTGCTTTATTTCCAGTCCACCCATCCTCACCTTTGGGGGTTAGAGATGAGCTAAGGGGTGGGAGCAGCAGGGATGGGAAGGCAGGGGGTGGCTCTGAGGGGAAGGACCTCACTTACACCTCGCAGGCACAGCTGGGGTGTTTTTGGCAGGGACTGTAGCCAATGGGATGAGGTGGGAGCTGTTTCTTAGCTGGCAACCTCTTCAAGATGTGTATAAATGCTAAAACCCTCACTGAACTCAGCATTGCACCAGCCCTCACTGACTGCACTCCTGCCTCTTTCCCTTCAGCTTCAGGGGATCAGAGCATCTCTCTGTGCCCTTGCAGAGGCTTTTGGCCTCCCCAAAATCAGGGCATCTTTTCATGGGCTTGGATGGGTCTCGCTCAAACCCACTGAAATCTGTGTGGGCCAGTCCCTCATTAAGAGGTAGAGAATAGGCAGAGGGGCTGGGAGCTCTGGATTCCCACCAGATCCCCTCATCTCAGAGGGATAAAGGCAGGAACTTTGCCCTGGTCCTGCCAGAGATGCTGCTTCTCCATCCAGCCTAGATTCATTCTCTCTTCTGGCTGCTTCAAGAGCCTCAGACCTTACAAGCCCCTTCAAATTCAGTCTCTTGCCCACCTGAATTGCCCCAGTGCCATTCCAGGTGGCCGGGAGCATCTCGGGTACCGCAGGGTGAGACCCAGGGATGCTCCGGGTACCACAGGACGATGCCCAGGGATGCTGGGTTGTCTCTGGGGGTAACCATAGTAACGGAGCAGCATCTCTGCTCTCCTGCTGGCAATTTGCTTTTTCAGCCTGCATTAAGGTGGACCCTCTCCAACTCCTTTCTCCCCCTCTGCCTGCCCGGAATGGCAATGCCAAGAGCTCTCCCACCAAGGGGCCAGCTCTCCCACTCCATCCCATGCCAGGTTTCATCCTGCTGTATAACAGGATACTGCCAGGGAATCAGCCCCCAGCACCCTGCAGGGAGTCTGGGAAGGCAGCGGCTGGAGTTTCTCCTTAACAGAGATTTATTATTGTGAGTGGGACAAAATTAGGGGTTTCCTTACACTTGTTGTCAAAAGGTCACTGTCAAGGTTAAAAACCTTAAATACTTTATTTTTTTTTTAATTGTAAAACGCCTCTATTAGCAATAACACGCTGGCTTATTAATATGGATTGAATTTTTCAGCGCTGAATGTAATTATCACCCGTTAAGTACTTTGTTCACCTTTCACATTTCTCCTCACTCGGGGAAGGCAAACACATGAGTCAGCGTCCCTTTCCCTGTCATTTTTAGGCAGTTTTCGGTGACAAGCCGTTGTGAATCAGCACAACGCTGCAAAGTTCAGGTCACAAACACACACCACGATGCTGCTCTCGGGGAAAACCGGTGATTTTAAGGAGGAGGTGAAGGACACCCCCTGTCCTG
The DNA here is from genome assembly GCA_035221455.1 of Xenops minutus. Lineage (NCBI taxonomy): Eukaryota > Metazoa > Chordata > Aves > Passeriformes > Furnariidae > Xenops > Xenops minutus. The sequence continues at coordinate 13,329,637 of JAWWEE010000030.1, read as the reverse complement.
ACTCTGGGCTTTGGGGGAAAACCTAGATTAATAAATTTGGAATCAAACTGTGCTTGATGCTTTAAGGTGCTGCTTTAAGGGAAAATGCACGGAAGGGTTTCCAGTGGGATCTCAGGGTTGTGGATGGAGTTGGAAGAGACCTGTCCAAGGCAGCAGATCAACTCCCCTTCCCCAGCCAGTTAGTGCTCCCTCTCCTCTCCTCTCCTCTTCCCCTGCTGCTGGCGCATTTATTTTGGCAATACCTCATTAGAGGGCAATTAAGCCTTCCCCTGTTTGCCTGACGACCCCGAGCATCACTCCAATCCCCCAGGCTGGAGGTGTTTCTCGCTGTCCCTTTCCCTCCCTGCCCACGGGGCTGCTCCCGGCTCCGGGGTGGCATTAACGGGGGGGATGACCCCAAAACCCTGCAGTTGGGGGGCTGGCACCCCCGGCCGGGGGGCTCGCTGTCCGTCCGGGTTCGCGGCTGACTCAGCCCCAGATGGATGCTGCGAGCGCTTATGTAAGCGTGTTGTGCTGGGGGCCGGGGACGCGGTGCGCGGCGAGGAGGTGGGCGCGGGGGCGAGGGAGGGAACAGAGCTAAAGATAAGCCTGGCAGCTCTGACAGCGCTTCGCCAGGCCCCGCGGGAGCCGGCAGGGGAAAGGCTGCTGGGGAGCGGGCACCGAGCTCGCAGCCACTGCGGCGGCAGCGGCACCGGCCCGCATCCCGCATCCCGTCCCTGCATCCCGCTCCGCATCCCGTCCCTGCATCCCGCTCCCCATCCCGTCCCTGCATCCCGCTCCGCATCCCGCTCCCCATCCTGCTCCCCATCCCGTTCCCCATCCCGTCCCTGCATCCCGCTCCGCATCCCGTCCCTGCATCCCGCATCCCGTCTCTGCATCCCGCTCCCCGTCCCGTCCCTGCATCCCGCTCCCCATCCCGTCCCTGCATCCCGCTCCGCATCCCGTCCCTGCATCCCGCATCCCGTCTCTGCATCCCGCTC
>JAWWEE010000030.1:13282485-13328557 GCA_035221455.1 Xenops minutus | reverse complement strand
CCCTCTCGCCATCCTGCTCCCCATCCCGGTCCCCATCCCGCTCCCCATCCCATCCCTTCATCCCACTGCCGTCTCCTCCCCGGGACCTGCCACACTTTCTCCTCTCCAGATTCCCCTCCTGCAGCCTCTGCTCTGCCTCCCACAAACAGACCCCAAGCCACCCCTTTTCCTTACAACAGGGTTTTGGGTTTTTTTTTTTCCCACAGTTTTTTCTTTCCCCCCTGATGTTTCATGATGCTGGTGCAGCAGGGAAGTATTTTGGTATCAGGACTGAACCAAACTGTGTAGAGACTCCCCACATCCCTTACCTCCATTACTCCATCTCTTCCTCCCTCCATCCTCTCTGCTTCACTGGTGACCAGCACCAGAGCTCACAATGGGAACAGAAAAATGATGTTATTTCTCTTAAAGGGATGGTTTGGGTGACCTTTGACCTCCGTAGAAGTCTTCCTCTTTTGCTCAGTTTACAAACTCAGTGTAAACACAAAGATGACCCTTGTTTTATGGGAGTTTTATTTTAATGCTCTGGAGATTTGCTAAATAAAAATTATTTAGGATGGGTGTGATGGCTCTTCTCAGGTGGGGCACCTGCAGGGTTTGGGGCAGGTGAGACCCTGCCTGGGTGGGTGCTGCCTGTCCCTCAGTACTGGAGTTAACCAGGAAACCCCCAGGGATGGCATTTATTTGGCTAGAACCGCCCTCCAGAGGAGCCTTGCCCAACCCCAAGAGGTCTGGCCATGGATTTCATCCCCAAATCCCTTCTTTGGCTTGCATTAAGGGTACATGGCAACCCCAAGAAGCCTCAGAGGCTGCTTGAGAGCCCTGGAGCAAGACAGATCTCTTATCCCTGGAGGGATTCCTGGATGGCTGTGGGATGGAGAAGGTCCCTGGCCATGCCCTGGTGAGCAGGACATCGTCTGCTGAGTGCTCCATAGGGCAGCACCACACTGGCACTGGGTGTGGGGGTGACAGCAGGAACAGCTCCGTGTCAGCAGGAGGAACTCTGCGGGCTGGGACCAGCGCTCAGATGGTGACAGGGAAGTCCATGGCTCCTGATAGTGAGGAGGAAAACCAAACCAATCCCTCTGCAGAAGACAATGTTGAGGGGAGAAGCTCAGACCTGGGTTCCTGCCAGCGATGGATTTGCAGAGCGCTGCCACCCACGTGGCATGGGGGCAGAGAGGGGTATTGTCCCCACAAGGTCAAGGTGACAAGGCTGCGGTGGCAGCGGTGACAACTGGCACACAGAGGGCTAGTGGTGGCCATGGTGGTGGCAGAGGGGCTGGGTGACTGCCAGCCCAGGTATGGGGGTCTGGGTGTCCCCTCACAGACAGGTCTCTGTGTGCCTTCCCCCCCTGCCACCACGCAGGTCTCCATCCCACAGCCCCTGGAGCAGAGAGGACTGGATTTACAGGGAGCAGGAATCTGGGGATTACAGTGCCGGAGTCTGACCAGCCAAAAATTGTTAAAAATCAGAATATCCGTAGCTCAAATCCAGCTTAAAAGTCAAACCAATCATCCAAACCATCTGCCTCACCATTGAAGATAATACTACTTTTATTGTTTCCTTAAGCTGCTAAGCAGCTTTTCAGCAAGAAAAACCCTCTCTACTGGGACATTTGTGGCGGTGGGATGGCACGGTGGCCTGTCCGGTGGTGGCCAGGTCCTGCTGGGATGGGGAAGCAGCGTGGGACGTGGGGACATGGAGGATGCAGTGCAGGGATGGGGGAGCATGGACTGGTGCTGGGGGTTAATGCAATTCTCCACACCATGGTGGGATAACTGTTCATGACTTGGCTGCCACTGCCTCCCCTGGAATCCTGCTGATGGAGGAGGGCTTGCAGTCCCAGCTCTCCTCCAAGACATCCCAAAACTTTCTGGAGGCTCTGGCAGCTGAGGGTGATGTGTGACAGCGTGTAACAGGAGCTGCCCTTGCTGCTGCCCACCTGACCTTCTCCCAGGGGTATTATTAGCCTGTTGAGAGCAGCCAGCCCCAGCCATGAGCTTTCCATCTGCGAGTCCTCCCTGGCTGAGGGCCCAAGAGAGGAGCTGGGCATGATCCTTCCTTTTCCCCCAGGGAGATCACAGAATCACAGAATGCTTTGGGTTAGAAGGGACCTTAAATATCATGTCATTTCAATGCCCTGCCATGGGCAGGGACACCTTGCACTAGCCCAGGTTGCTCCACACCATATCCAGCCTGGCCTTGAACCCTTCCAGGGATGGGGCAGCCACAGCTTCTCTGGGGAACCTGTGCCAGTGCCTGCCCACCCTCACAGGGGAGAATTTCTTCCCAATATCCCTTCTAACCCTGCCCTCTGGCAGTGGGAAGCCATTCCCACTCATCACTCCATGCCCTTGTCCAAAGTCCCTCTCCAACTCTCCACACTAAAGGCTTCAAGCCACTCTCCAAGGTCTGCTCACCAATACCTGGCAATGTCCATTCCCAGCAGAGAGAACAGCCTGTCCTGCCTCTTCCAGACCTTCCCTGTACCATCCCCTTGAAGGAGCTGCCATGCAGTTCACCCTCTCCCAAACCATCATCCCTCTCCCAAGACCTCCCTCCAGCAACCTCTGAGGTGATATGTGCTGATGTCTCTATTCCCATCTAAAGCTTCTCCAGGTGACTGGATGCTCTTCCTGGCTTTACTCAGGACAAGTTTGCTTGGAGAGATTATTATCTAATGGGAAGACATACCCTAAACAAAATGAGTTGTCCTCACATGGAAATAAGGAAGGAGAAAGAGCTGATAGATCAGCAAGCCAACAGGAAACTGCACTTCTATAGATCATCCAGCTTTTTCTTTGTCTGATTTGAAGTGCCTGGCAGTGAGCTGGCCCTTCCTGTCCCCTGGGAGAGGCAGAGTGTTGCCAGCTCACAGGAGTGGTGTGGGATTTGCTACCTCCACTGCAGAGTCCCAGCTCTGTGCTGTGGTTACTGGAGCCACCAGTGCCACCTGTGAAGGGACTCTGCCCCGTGTCTCTGGCAAGGTAGGCTCTTCCTCTTGTTCTTCCTCATGAGGATTCTCCTGGATGTTTGGCTCCCCTGCAGCACCTGACCATAGCTCAGCAGGGAATGTGCCAGGTTCCTGGGATGGTTCCACCCTTCCCTGCCACCCAGCCTCTGCCTGGGGCTTGCCTGAGAGACCCGGCTTGCAGCTGCCAAAGCCACATTACTGATTTTTAATTAGGGAGAGCTGCAATTAGGGGAGAACAGCAGAGTGAGAGGAGAAGCCCTGACCTGTCAGTCTTGGCTGCAAAGTCCCCAACACTTTCCCTAATCAGGCCAGAAAGACACGTTGCCTTGACAGTGACAGTCCAGGGAATGGGGGGGTACATCAGACCTCACTACAAATCCCAGCTGGATTTAGCTCCTGTGGGCTAAAAGTCTGCAGAATATCACCCAGCAGAGCAGTCTGGAAGTGTTCCCCACAGGGAAACTGATGGATGATACCCACAGTTTTATTTCTCTGTGTGAGTGCGAGTCCTTTCTCCACACAACAGTGTAAAGGCTGTGCTGAGAGTGTGGAAGAGGATGGTACTTTGTGCCTGCATCCCTTCCATCGGGTGTTTCCAGTCCTGTGGATGAACACAGGCTCTTTGATCTCAACATCAGACACATCCAGACACACCGATCCAGGGAAACACAGCTGGGAGGCAGCGGCAGGGTCAGGCCCTTGAAGCTGCCTTAGGCTCAATGCAATTGTTGCCAGAGGGGTCCATAGATTTCCATTTTCATTCATCCTCATCCTCCTGAGCAAGAGGGATTTGCTGCTCCGAGCTGCAGAGAGCAGGTCCTTGACTGACAGTGCTGTGCCCGGGCTGCAGATCCCACCAGTGCCATTTCCGAGATGCTGGCAAGCATCCCCTCGAGAGGAAAGGAGCTCAGCCAAGCCTGAAATGACCTGCTGGGGCAGGGTAGGCTCCTTCCACTCTCGAATCATGTGCTAAGATTTATATAAAAGGGGATTCTTTGCAGGATGGCCTGACCCATGGAGGGTGAGGTTTGCTCACAGACCAGCTGGAATACCCCCTGGAACATGCCCTGGGATCAGGGTGAGCCCAAGCCTGTGCCACAGAACACTTGGCTCCCTTGAGGTCAGGCCAGATTCATGTGTGGAGTCACAGGACGGTGATGCCACACATTCTCCAGACACGAAGTTATCAAGTGTGTGATGCCACACATGCCTGGCCCCCCAGCTGGGGCACAGCACCCTCATCCCACTCCTGAAAAAATAATGCCTCGTTCCTCTGTTCCCCCAGTGCCACTCACTGAACAGACCCCAGCCCTCCACAGCCCCATCTCCCCAGCCCCCAGTGCAGCTCTGCCCTCTCTGCAGCACAGAAGCCTGTGAGCTTCCTCCAGCTGCTCCTGTGCATTTCCCAGACTTTGATCAACTCCAGGCTCCTCTCTCTTCACAGCCCCATGGGAAATAAAACCCTCCAGTGATGCAGATTGTTTCCAGCTGATGGAGAAAGCAGGGGATGAACCTGCAGGCAAGAGGGCTCTGCTGAGGCTGGGGATGGAGCCGGGATGGTTTCCTATCGGGAAAGTGTCCTTGTGTGGCCCAGAATGTTGGCAGATTTAACTACCTTGCCAAATTAATCAGCTCCGAGGTTATCTCAGCCACATGGTGGCACCGGGAATGAGCTGGGGTCTTGGTCACTGCTTAAACACAAGTCAGCATGGAAACCATATGGAACAAGGCAATATCAGAGATGGAGACATTGCACTGGTTCTTGAGAAGCTGGGCTTTCCTGGCTCCACCACTGCTTTCTGGGTCTCCTTGGTCACCTCCCCTAATGTTTGTGACTCAGTTCTCTCAGAAACTGCTTTCCAGCTCCTAATCCCAGTGCCAAAGCACAGTCACTGCTTTTGATTCCCCAGACTACACTGCAAAACTCGGAGCCAGGTCAAGTGGGATCCCTGGTGGTCCCCACACCGAGAGAACACCCCTTCTCCCACGAGGGGTCCCCAGGGCAGGCTCATCCAAGAGAAAAGATCCCATACGGAGAGGCAGCCACCGTGCCCAGCCCTGCTCCATCACCCCTGCCTGCTCTCTGCTCCCATGGACATGTGCACACACGGTGGCAGGACGGGCCATGCCAAGCGCTCCTCGGGCACCGTCACCTGATCTCCAGAACCCGCTCCAAGCCCGGACAAAAATAAACCCGGGAGCGCTGCAGCGGAGCCACTCTGGCAAGGCAGGCCCAGGCTGAGCCCATTGTTCCAGTGATAATGCTGGTTCCAGTGACTGATCCCAGAGAAATGCAGATCTTCCCCTCGCGCCTCTCCAGCCTCCTGCTGCGGAGAAACTGTGGCTCGGGAGCGGGTGGAAGAGCAAAGGACATGTTTTTTCCCCCACCATGTGAATTTTCTTGTTGATAGAAGGTTCCTTCCTTGTGGGTGAGGCTAAATTTTCCACAGGGATTGTTTTTAATTCATTTAAGTAAAAGGGGAAAAAACCCTTCACCTTTTATCCTGAAAATTTCAAACCTGAAGCCTCAGCTCCCTTGGTCCTGGCAGGGCCCACCATCCCTGCTGTGCAGCCTCCTTTTGCTATATAAAGCTGGCATTTCTTTGCAGCTTCCAAGGAAGTGCACAAATACCCATGGAAGGCTGTGCTGAGGTGCCCAAACTCATTTCAGTTGTGACCTAAGCTGGTGCTTAGTTACAAGGATGCAAAACTGAGGCAGTAACTGGCTTTGGGAGGACAGAGTTGGAGCCCTGTGGTGACAGAGGGGACACCACAGATTCCCATGGCAATGAGGGCTTGGGACAACCAGCAATTTGGGGTCTTTTTCAGCCTTCAAGCAAGACACACCTGAGACAAGCCAGTCCTGCAGGGGGGAATCACCATCTCCCTGGTATGTCCTGGGCTTTCCCATCCCCCTGTAGGGCTGTAAAGTTGCCCTCACCTCCCTGATTTCTCCTGTGATGCAGAAATACTGGAGACACTCTGCCCCAGGGCATCTCCACCTGTGGCCACCCCAGCCCTGAGCCTGCCCAAGCTCAGGATGTGCCCCAGCCCTGCACGAACAGCCCCAGGAAGGCTTTGCCACAGGAGCCCCCCACCAGCAGCACCAAAATATGGGCATCAGCTACACTTCTTCATGCTCCAGGTTGTCCAAGTGGCTTCCAGGGCCTCTGCCTTGAGCAGGAGACATCAAAGTCTCACCCCTTCCAAAATACCCAGCGTGCTCACAGGCTGGCACAGCGATCAAACAGGAGGAAAAGCCAGAGCTGAGCAGAACACTAAGAGAGGAGGAGGCAGCAGCAATATGGTCCTGGAGAAAGCAGGAGCACAAGCCCTTGGCTTCCATTCCCTGCCACTACCCCTGGTTCCCAGAGTGCCTCCAGCTCGGAATGCTGCAGCTTTGCACAGAACTGATGTCCTGGTGTTCTCTGGGCCACAGCCCCATCCACACCACGTGAGGGACAGCTTGAACTCTGGAGCATCCACCAAAGAGCCTCCTGCTGCTCCCAGCAATGTGCCAGGGAACTCACAAGGCTCCAGGATAAGCAGCAGCTCTCCTGGGACAGACCCTGCCTGCCTCCATCACGTTGGATTTTGCCCCAGTCCCCCAAGCCTGACTCCCCTCGCCCCCTCCCTCCAGGCCATACCTGATTCTTCCTCCGAAGGCGTCATGACTTCACAGCCTATTTTTATCCAGCCCACTGCTAAGTAAAAGCAGAGTTGACACTGGCTTTTGGGAGAAAAGAAAAAAAAAAAAAGAAAGAAAAAAAAAGAAAACAAGGCATTTTTCTTATTGTGTGGGAAAAGATCCATGGGTTGGGTTTTCTTTTTCTTCCCCCTTAACTTGGAGATCTCCCAAAGCAAACAAGTGCTGTTAACTGGAAAATAGGATGATTCACCAGTCCCCTGGGCAGATGGTACCCGGGTCCTCTATTCTCCAGCTCCTGGCAAGGGAAAATGCCCCCTGTAAAATTTAAAATAAATAGATGATCCTGTATCTGTCACGGGATCTGCTTTGCAAAGCCAACAGCTTCAGTGACCTCCTGCATGTGCCCAGACCACTTGGTTTGTTCCATCTCTATGTCCTGCCCCAGAAGGGCAGTCTGGGGTGCACAGGGACAGACCAGGAGGCACAGGAGGTTTCCAAAGGTTGCAATCTGCCTGTGGATGCTGGAAGCTGAGCAAAGTGCTGGGTTACATCCCCAAATGAAGGGATGGAGCAGCCTTGAGCAGCCCCAGGAGCTGAGCAGAGCTGTTGCTGTGTGACAAGGTGTCTCTCCCTCCGTGGAGCATCTGCCACACGATGCCCTTGCTCTGGGGTAGTGAGGAGATGCTGACACATGGAAAAAGCTGGCCAGGAGACCCCTGTGGGTGAACAAACAGTGGGGCCAGAGCAATGAAGCAACATTTATCTTCCCTGCAGCCTGTAACATGTGCCACAGTGAGACCGTTCTCTTCACAATGTGACTCAAATTCCATCTGGATAGTGCAGGAATCTGCTGTCCTTTCCAGAGACAGGGAAGGCCTGTTTGTAAATGCCCTCAGCTCTTCCTTTCCAGAGGCAATGGGACCTCTCATCCTCACTACATTCCCCTTCCAGACTCCCAAATCCTGGCCCTACCAGCAGCAGGGCTGTCCCTTCAAGGAGGCCTCATCACAGGGGAATCCTGACCAGGGATGCAGCACAGTGAGGGGCTCTTGAGGGGTGTCGGGGCACCACAACCCCTAAAGCACATCCCACAGGGAAACTGCTGTCCATCACCAGTGTCCTTTCAAGGCAGGAGCTGTGATGATGGTGCTGGAAAAGGCTGGGGTGGAAACAGGGGCTGAGAGAGTCTTATGGTCCATGAGTGACCCGCTGACATGCAAGTTCCTGGACATCAAGAGCAGGGCAGTGTTCAGGGTCTGCCTTTCCCTGCCTGGGACATTGCAACAGCAGAGGAGCCCAAAGCACAGGCTGAGGGGCCAAATTCCCAGCACTTTAAAATTCCCCCTTGGAAGCTTTTTGGCTGCTGGAGGCTTGGGTTATTTCTGGATGCACTCGGCAGGAGTGTTTTTCTCTTGCTTCGTAGCAGGGATGAACAAAGAGCTCAGCTCTCTGCCTGCATGCAGACAGCCCTGCTGCCCTGGCAGCACCCACACGAGCTGCATGCCCTTCCCTCTCCCTGCTCTCCAGGCCAGGGATGAGCTCCCCAGGTTGGGGAGCAGCTCAGGAACTGCTCCCTGTGTGAGCCAGAGACATGTGAAAGTCTTCCTCTCACCTTTAAATCAGACCATTTCAGCCCAAATTGGCCAGAAGCCCCCACTCCTCACAAGGGGTCTGCCCTGCTCCCTGGACTTCCTCTTGTATCCCTGCTGGAAGCAGGTCAGAGACTTTTGGGTTGCAGAAATGCTTCAGCTCCTTAAGAGGGCTCTTGGGAGAGAAAAACAAGGTTTCTTTACCAAGCCAGAGATGGCAAGGCTCAAAATAAGCGACAGCCAATTGTGGTGTCACCTCATTGCCCACATTGCTACAGATGCTCTGGGCATTCTTATCAGCTTTGCCCTCCTCCTGTTGCTTTTGTATTTTATTTAGATGCAGCCACTCACCCCCCTCATGCCCTGGGGTGGGCAGCAGCCTCTGCCTCGGTACCCACTCCTCCACCTCTGCCCAAGTGCTGTGACTGCTGCCAGGCCACCCCTGGGCATGTCTGCAGAGGGATTAACAGGAGAAATCCCTTTTTTTTCAAATGCCAAATATATTGAAAAAATTGTGCTGTTACAGGTTGATAAAGAAAATACAGCCAGCACCCAGGAGTTCTGGTTAGCACCCTGTGGGCAGGAGATGCTTGGGTCTGGTGGGGAGGGATGGTTTTAGGGCTATGATTGCTCCTTTAAATTCACCCCCCTTGCTCCCAGGGAGGGGACTGGGAAGGAATGACTCTACAGAAGGCTCTGATTTTGTGCAGAGTGCAAATAGAAGGGTCAAACCCACCCAGTCCATGCAGCAGACTGGTCCCATTCCCCTCCCATGTGGTACTCAGCTGCAGCAGCAGGAAAAAGGGATTGTAGCCCCTGCTCTGCACCACCCACCAGCCCTGCCTGCTCCTCCAGCCAGCTGAACAAGCACCCAGCACTGGGGGACCATGGGCTGAGTGGTCCTTGGAGCATGGGGAGGTGAGAGAGGTGGGAAAGACACTGGGTGAGGAAGATAGGTGCAAGAGATGAAGTAGTGACCTCAACCCTGGCACCTGGAGCAAGGCAGGTGGCTGGAGGGGACAAGGTGGGCGGTCTCTGGTCCTCACCACTGGAAAGGGCAGAGGTGTCCCCTCTGAGCCTCCTTGTGTGGGGAGCTGGCAGAAGTACAAAGATTTCAGGCTGGGACTGGGGGCTGCCAGGGTTCACTCTGGCCACAAACTCTTCCTGGCCTGGCTGCAGCTCAGAGAACAGTGATCTGGCACCTGGGATCCCAAACTGCCCCAATTGACCTCCAGCTCAGCCCCAGGGACTCCTTGCTTGGATGCAGTCCTCAGCTAAGCTACTGATACCTGGTAGACACCAGATAAGGTCTTTCTAGAAGGCTCAGGGCAGCTGGAAGGTCCCTTTGGTCCTACCCCAGCCAGTGGACAGCGGGGACAGGAAGCCACTGTGATGGTGGCTTCTGGGATGGGAAGGCTGTGCCTGCTGTGCAGAGGGGACTGTATGGCATAAGGCAGCCTCAGGCAGCTGCACCCCACCACAATCACTCTGTGTGCACTGCTCCTTCAGCCTTCCCTCTCCCAGACCTTACTCAGAGGGAAGGAATTGGGGAGTGAACAGCCCATTTTAGCCCCAAATCACAGTGCAGACACACCTGGAGGAGACCATTTCTGCCACAGGTTTCTCACAGGCAAGGGCCTTCCCCCTGTAACAGCCCTGCAAGTCTAAAACAAGGTCCAGCACCACACTCCAGGAGGTGCCAGGAGACATGGGCATTGTCCTTGTGCCCCCACTCCACCACATCTCCTGCCTCTGCCATCAGGGGCTGCTCTCCATGGAAATTTGCCCTTTGTCCCCCCCGATAGCAAGCCCTGCCCAGCACTGGGGGTGGCAGGAGCTCCCCTGCAGCGCTCCAGCCTCCCAGCATCAATCCATCTCCCAGGCTTAGTGACACAAGAGCATCATGGAAAATGGTATTGATCCAGCAAGGTGGTGACTTAATTTGAGGGCTCTAATGAGGCAGTGATTTAACCTTATTACACAAAGGTAAGCAGAGCTGCTGGGTGCTCTGTTGCCCAGCTCCTCGTGTGGGAAGGTGCCTCCAAGGACATGTTGTTGTTAGGGAGAGGTTGGGGTTGTCTCCAGCACTGAGTCAACATCTCCTTCTTCTGGGGTATCCAGATTCTTGATCATGGCCAGAGTCACAAGGGAGTTCAGATCCAGCTTAGCCCTCTCAGTATCTCTCTCTTTAGTGTCTCCCTCCATCTCCTGGCTCCCTCCACCCCATCTCCTGGCTCCTTCCTCCCCACCCACCTCTTAGAAGCCTCTTAGTGTGGAGTTAATGTACTGTTTCAAAACAGCATGTCCTGGTTCACAAAAGGGTAGAAAACTCAGGGGAGAGCACTCATTAGGAGACTTCCAGCCTGCCACCAACTCACTTTACATCCCTGATGAAGTCCTTTATTCCAATGTCCTCATTAATGCACCACATTACCATGATCATTCCCTAGCTCAGATGTATTTGTCCTCCCTTCCCTCAGGCCATGCAGTTTAGCTGTCTGGACATCTTTGGATCTCCAGGGCCTTTGGGACACAGCCAGGACAGAACTGGATGTCTCCATGACTAAATTATTGCCATGGGATGGAGCAGAGAGCCCCAGCAGTGCCCAAAACCAGCCAGCAGGGCAATGGGGCAGCCAAGCACTGGCTGAGGGGCTCCTCAGCTGTGAGCAGCCAGGCTGCAGGTAGTGCAAGGAGGGAAGGTACAGCCTCTACTGGCCCACATGCTGGGGAAACACATTTTCTGTGGCCTGGGGTAGCTCTCACTTACACCAGCAGCTCAGTTTTACAAATCATCAGGGTGATGACTTTAATTCCGAGTCCTCTCCTGCTGATGGCAATGATTTTTCCAACCACTCTGACCACAAGCTCACAATAACAGTCTCTACCATGCTGAGCCCAACAGAGCCCTGATCCTCCCTGGATTCCTGAGATACCACCACCATCCTCTGCTCCCTCCAGAAGTGTTTCCTCTCCTCAGCTGGAAGCAGGTGCAGGCTCCTGATAACTCTTCTTTCTGTCCACAAAGGAAACGGGGCGTGAGAACAGCACTGTACAAGAGCAGGATGACAGCCCTGCTCCCGCTGATCTCAACTCAGGCTGCAGATGACTCTTCCCTGCTCTCTGCCAGGCCTGGGAAAGTGAGACACTGTGAATAGAAAACAAAGGCTTAAATGTGCCTAAGCCAGTGATCCCAGTGATGTCTCAGCACGCCCTAACAATAAGGATCTCTTCCTCCTCACAGCTGGTGGAGGCAGGACACAAGCGCATGTTGGTGTGACTGTCCCTGCCTCAGGACTGTTGCTATCAGCTAAAAGAGGGTCTCAGCACATGGAGAGAAAGGTATTGGATGGGGCTTGGAGCAACCTGGTGTGGTGGAAGGTGTCCTTACCTATGGCAGAGGGGTGGAACAAGATGAGCTTTAAGGTTCCTTTCAACCCAAACCATTCCATGTTTCTATTCCTTTCAGCAGTCCTGGCAGGCACTGGTATCTCTGGGACCTGCAGAGCTGTATTGCCCTGTGAGTTCTTGATGTGACCAACCTCAGCATCATGTGAAGGTACCATCTTAACAGGCTCAGGAGCAGGTGGCTGGAAGCAACATCCTGAAGTTCATACACTCTTCCCAGCTGTGTATGAGCATCTTCCTCACTCTCCTGCTCCAGAAGATCCAGGCAGTGATTGTGGATCCCCACCGAGAAGTGTAGCACAGGCCTAACCCATATGTAAAAAAACAACAAAACAAAAAAGCCCAACAATGCAACTCTCAGCATTGCTGTCTCTAGTGCTTCCCTCCATCTCCTGGCTCCTTCCTCCCCAAAAATAAACCAGAAAAGCTTCTGGAAACTGGGAAAGAATCACAGTGTGAAGGGTAAGAGGGGCAGAAAAACCCTTTGCCTTCCAGTTCTTCATGCAGGCATCATGTCTAACAGACCCAGATCTCCTACATCTGCCCTTTATCTCCTGAGCAACTTCATCCCTTCCCACAGAGGAAAAGTGGATCCCAAGGGGAAGGCTGGTGAGGATTTCCCCCTTTACTTTTTCCTCCCACGCATCACCAGCTGCAGCTGGCAAGGACAAGGAGCAGGGCTAGTGGGCTTTCCCTGACAGCAGGGGCTGGAGACACCGTGCTCTGCCCTGGTTACCCACCAAACCCAATCCACTCGTCTCTGCACATTCACCAAGCAGTCACTGCTTCAGAGACACGTTCTCCCAAACACCCTCCCTCCCTCGCCGCCTCCTGCGAGCAGAGCCTCGTACGTCAGTGCCTGAGGGGGAGAACCCGTGGGCTGGGCACCGAACTTTGGTCTGCGTGGGAAGCTCCCCGCACGCAGCAGTGAGGGCGAAGTTTAACAAGGATGTTCAACAGGATCCAACAGCTTAAGAAACCCCAAGATCTCTCCCATGGTGACTGGATGCGTTAATGCAGCAGTAACTCGTCAGGAATGCCAAAAGGAAAGCTGGGGCGACGTGGGGAGGGGGAGTGGGACTCCAGGAGGATGAAGAGGCTGGAGAACAGCTGACCCCTGTCTTTTTTCACTCTTTGACATGCAAATCAAATTTCTCTTTCTTGGAGCAAAGAAAAGCCTCTAAGTCTTGGCTGGGCTTAGAGAGAAGAGGCTAAGGTAGATCCATGGAATAACTGCCTCCTGCAGCCAGATTGAAATTGTACCCTACAGCATATCACACACTCCTGCCTACTTCCCCAGCAACCCCCACTGTAAACCCAGTCAGCACTGGGATTCCTCTGTAACCATGAGGTTGCTGGGAGAGACAGATGCCAAGGAAGAAAGGTTAAGCAGACATTGTGCTCTGAGCAGGGAAAAAGAAGGATCCAATTCAGTTTTGCAGTTTCTAAAACAGTCTCATGAGATCCTGAGTGAAGTGTGCGCAAGCAGTTTTGGCAAGGAGAAACAAAAGACCTGAGAGGAGTGAGAGGAAGGATGAATGAACAAAAGACAGGAAAGCTGCACACATTTTCAGTTCCTGAAGTTCACTCGTCTCTCTTTTAATGCCCAAGCCCTTTTCTTCATGAGGCACCTTTGGGAAAGGTAGGAAATGGGGGGTGGGAAATTTACTACTACCGGCTTTAGCACTAGATCCTATTAACTAAAAAGAATGGGAGCATGGAGAAATTCCCAAGGCGAGAAAAAATCCATCATTAATTGACAGGTCCCTGGGGGGCCGAAGCAGAGATGTTGAGCTGAATTCAATTACAGACCTGGTCAGAATCAGGCAGGAAGATGTGGCTTCTTTCACTGTGTCAATTAAAGAAGCGACTGGGAACGATAGACTTCTCTGCACAGCCTCTGACCCATGAGTCAAAACATGCTTCCATCCGGCACTGCCTGATGGCTCCGCAGCTCCCACTGGGAACAGATGGGCTCATGGGCAGTGCAGGGATGCCAGAAGGCCTCCTTAGAGGCTGGGCACTCGACAAAACCAGGCCTTGTGCCCTCTGCAGAAATTGCTGTTCTCTGCAGGAAGGTGGCATCGTTAACAGTAATTAATTTGCAGCCACTGTGCTACCTGAGCAGAACCGAGCGCTGCATCACTGAGCCAGCAGCTCGCTCACCAGATTTTGGGTCTCTGTTTAGCAATTCCCTCAGGAAACTGAGATGTAACTGGCCACGTGAGGAGAGGCAAGGTGGAGAAGCTTTTAAAAGGTACCTGGGCACTAAAAGCTCTGCATCAAATCACAAATCACACCCCCCTTCCTGGCTGATGGAAGCAGCTCCAGCTCCACTTGTACCACCTGGTGCTGCACTGTTTGAACCATTCAACTTTCAGTCCCCAGTGCATGAGCAAAAGGCAGATGCCTGGGAATATCCCATCCTTTCCCCTTCACTGTCCTCAGGTTAGGCTAGTTTTGGGTATCCCTAATTTCCCCTGCAAGACCATCACAAGTTTAAGAGCTCCCAGACATGCAAGCTGTCCTGGCTAATCCCTTTAACCTTCTCTCTTCCTCCTGTGTCTTGATCTTCTCCCCATGGCTCATCTTTAGCACAGAACAGCCACCCATAGAGGATAAACCAGCAGCACTCTGCACCTCAAACACTGCAGAAACAAAGCACATGGAGGCACCCAGGAAGGGGCTGAGAGAATTTGCTGAGTGGTGTCTTAAATACAAAGCAATGTACATGTGTGTGGGAAAATAAACCACAGAAAAGGGAGAAAAGAAGCAAGGAAATTCCAGAACATGGCCTAGAGAAGAGATGGGGAGAACACAGCCAATTTCCCTGCAACCTGGTCAAGTGAAAGTGTCCCCCTTAAGGTCCCCTCCAACTCAAGCCATGCTATGTTTCTGTGCTTGATTCCTGCTGGGTTCAAGAGAGCAGGGTTGTGACCTTTCCAGAAAACTTCAAAGGAACCTTTACTCCATCCCCACGTTCTCCTCTACCTGGGATAACCTGCATGTTCTCCCATTTTCAGCAAACTGCTCTAATCAAACAATACTGTGTTCCTACTGACATAATTTTGCACCTTAAAAAGTATCTCTCTCCAGATTCCCCTTCAAGGGTTGAAAACATCCTTCCTTCTACTAGCTCCTGCTTCTTTCCTTCTCCTTTAATAATATTTATGTTATTGAAGAGTCTCCTTTTGCAACACACACAGCTTATTTCTTACCCCCTTGGATTTGGATCCACCATGCCTTACTGGGTCACAGGATACCATGAGCTGTTTCAAAATCTTCCTGGCATCCTCACACACTCCCTCCAACAAACAGGAGTAAAACTCATGCCACAAAGGACTCCTAGGAATAAGGATAAGGGCTGATCTTGAGCACTCTGTGGAGCAGCTAAAACCAGGAGCACCACAAAATTAGGAAGAACAAAGAAGTTCTAAACAAGCACTTAAATATATATTTATAGTTCTTGAGTGCTCCTTTCCTGTGGGTGCTTAAGTGGCATTGCCAGCACCTGGGGAAGGACATCCTCAAGAGATGGGCTAATTGAAGGAATTATTCCTGAGCAGTTAATGGATAACTGCTAATTGGTGGAAGAGGCTGAGCAGGGGGGGAGTGCTGTTGGAAGAACTTCTCTGAGGCCTTGGGAGGGAGAAAGAAGCCAAGAACAAAGGATCTGTGCAGTGTCAGGCAGGGCCTGGAACGGGAGGAATTTCTATTTCTCATGTTCTTGGCTTATTTACAAAGATTCCCAAAACTCCTGTAAGGAACGGATGAGCAGGATGAGCAATGTTTCATTCCCAGCCTCAGAGCACAGTCCCAGCAGCCAAGGGAGAGCTTTGTTACAGTCAACAAAACCCAGCAGTGTGTAGGAAAAGGAGCTTTTCTGCTGTAGCTCCAAACGTTGCCTCCAGCTCTACCTTTGTGGTGACTGCAGCCAGACCCTCATCTTGGGGGATCCTGATGGTGTGGGGACAATAACTTGAGGTCTGTGAATTCCTCTGACCACACCACTGGTGGCATGGAAAGAACAGGCTGTGCCTGTAAGTCAGAGCTCTGGGAAAGAGCAGGGAGGGCAAATGCCATGTCCTTCTACCTGGAAACCTATGGGCTCATGCCTGAGTGAATTCTCCATCTGACAAAGCATCTCCATGCTCCAAGACACTTCCAGAATCTCCCCACTTCTTTCCCTGCCTTTCTTTCTCAGTTTCCTTGGAGCCCTGAGGGTATCGAGATGTCCTGGAAATGAAAGAGGAGGCAGCCCCAACTCGAGATGGCAAGAAATGCTCTCCTGCCCCAATGCTGAGGCTTGTTCTGAGGAGAGGCTCCCGCGCCGAGCAGACGCCACATGTGTTCGGGAAGGCTGTCAGCAGGAAAGAAAGGAGGGGAGAGAAGGAAAAGGCACGTGCTGTACCCGCTGGCGCTGACTAAACCCTTAGGCTTTGTTTGCTTGGTCTCCAGCCCTCATAAAAGTCAAATGAGCCTTTTAGCCGAGAGCCTGGGGGGAACAGAGAGGGATGGGATAAGTGAGGCAGCTGGGCCATCACCTCCTGCACCTCCCCATCTGGGGGACCCAAGGGAGCTGTTTCAGGTCCTTTGGTCTTACAGGAACACCTTGGTCTGGAGCTCCTTCTCCTGAAAATTTTTCCTTTTAGGAGCAACTCAGTAAGGCCACAAAAAGTGCTGGACTTGCGAAGGGCTCAGCCTGAAACTGAGCAGGGGCTGAGGACGGAGTGAGGGAGATGGGTTCACCCACTCCTTCATCTCCCCCTTCCCTCCCCACTGAGACATAAGGCAGGACTAAGGGGCTGCCCATGATGGAAGAGAATTTTGGGAGAGATGAGGCAGAGAGCACAAACACTCCCAAACCCATTCCTCAGCCTGGGAGCCACCACAGTAGCAGCTGGAGGAGCAATTTCCCCTGCAAGGAGGAAGGGAAAGAGTGAGGAGTGCTTGGCAGGGAGGTGTAAAGGGAAATCCTACTTTACAAGGGCCCAGTCAGTCCTGCTCATACAAGTGACAGGCCTGACAGGAGCGTGTGACAAAACACAAACAGTGTCTGGTGGGTACAAAACAACAGCAGGGACTCAGCGCTCTCTGCCCCAGCAGGTATTTGGATGCTGAGAGACAGTTCCCAGGTAACTGGGGCTTCTTATTTGAAAACTGCTCTTTTTTATTATTATCTTTCCTCCCACTGCAAAAGGCAAAGAGAAAAGAGACAGGGAGAGGGAGAGTCGTTTGACAAGCTGAAAACTTCTATGGGGGGAAAAATGAATAAGTGGGGGAAAAAATGAATAAGGGGTGGAAGAATAAAAGTGCAGGTGAGGGAAATAAAGTTAAAAGGCTCAGGGCTGAGTCAGTGTGGTGCAGGGTTTGTGAGGGAGACTCTCTTTTGGAAATCAGTAATCCAAAGGGCTCTGCGTGTGTGCATAAAGTTATTGACTGACTGCATTACATCCACTTATCCCCCATTAAGCAGCAGGCTTCAGTTTGATCCCAAACAGCAAGGAATTAGAGTAACTCTACCCGGCGTTTCTAGAAGGGTTTCCATCTCCGAGGAATCCAAAGTGCTTCAGCAGCTCTCCGGGGAATGCAGGACTGACATCCAGATCCATCCGGGGTGGAGACTGGCAGTGGGACAGGCTGCTGTGTGCACTGGAGATGGGAGGGAACCCTGGTACTTCTGTAGAGAGCTATAAGATCTCTATTATACAAGTGGAGTAGAAAAGGGTTGGCTTCCAAGGACACAGAATATAATTAGCCTATCTCAGAACAAGTAGCGATTCCACCCCTGCTAAGCTGCTCTCAGTTCAGCTTCCAACAAATCATCTCTGCT
The DNA here is from genome assembly GCA_035221455.1 of Xenops minutus. Classification (NCBI taxonomy): domain Eukaryota; kingdom Metazoa; phylum Chordata; class Aves; order Passeriformes; family Furnariidae; genus Xenops; species Xenops minutus. Next base: position 13,311,100 of record JAWWEE010000030.1, on the reverse strand, counting down.
CCCTGCTCAGCTGGCTGTGACTCCACACATGAGAACCAGACAGCTCTTCATGTCTGGAAGGGACAAGCAGCTATAAGTCTCCATATAGTTACTGAACATTTACAGAGCTCACTTAGAAAGTTTTTGTTCCCTTCTGCCCCCACTTCAGTTTTCCACCCCCTCAGCTGTACTGATGCAACTGCTTGTGGATCTGTGGGGAATGAGACCATAGAAATGATCTATTTTATTTTTTTTTAATCCTTCTTTGTTGTGGTTGTGTTTTTTTGGGGTTTTTTTTATGACATGTTCACTTGCATCACTTCAGCAGAGCAGGTTTCTTGCAGCCCCCAGTCTCAGAGCAGCACAAAGTCACAAAGTTTGGTGAAGGGGTGGGAAGAAACTCCCAGGAGTCAGGAGGAAAGCGAAGGGGCCTCAGGTCCCTCTGTCAGCTCCCACTATCCCAAAATAATCTACTCTGGAGCCACTGTGACGCACAACCCTGGTGACCCTGCAGCTCTGCCAAGCCAGCCCCATCCAGATGTCCCTGCAGCTGGCACAGGGGGACACTTACATTCCCTTGTTTCAAAGATGCTTTGCTTTGTGTCCCTGGCTTCTCTGCCATGCCTCAGCTGACTTCCTGTGTGGCAAAGCCGCTTTGTCACTGGAACTGCTGCTCCTTGTGGAGCTAAAGGACTGGGAAGCTCTAAAGGAAGAGGCAACTGCAGCTCCCTCCAGGGGAAACTGAGACAACTGAAAGTGCAGGGTTTCCAGGTGATCCCAGACTTCTAGGGCAGAACTGGGGAAAGACCTTGAAGCAGTAAATGCAGCCGTGAAGATCCCAGCATCTGTGAGGTTGGGAGCTGGGGGGCTTCACTTCTGCTACAACATGGTCCCCATCTATGTTGCCTCTGTCCTGCACCACTTCCAAAAATCTTCCAGATGGGAGCTGGGAGATCATTATGTTTGTTGCCTTGGAAATAGCTGGTGTCCCAGTGCAAACTACACAAACAGGGAGCTGTCAAACTTCCCTGTGCCCCCTTCTGCACCCTCCAGACAGTGCATGAGAGGCACCTTGTTTATGGGCTTGACACTGGCTATGACTTAACCAGCTTTGACAGGGGTGAGCCTATTTATAGGAGGAACTCCTAATGCCTCTCACTCAATGTCATGTTTGGGAAAAAGTGAGAAATGAAACAGAAATGACCCCTGAGTTTCTCCTTTCAGTAATGGAAATTTCAGCTGCTGACCTGGGCAGGATGGGCAGCACTGAGCCAGTTTACTCAAGGTCATTCAGAAGTTCACACAGTGCAACTTCTCCTCTTCAAATGGCCTTCCCGTCTTGGCTTGGTGCTCCTGATGCATTTGAATTCCGGACCCTTTGCATCTTGCATCCTCCAGAAATTCAACTGTGGCTCAGCTCATTCCGTAAGGACGGGAATGTGAGGAGCTGAAGGAGAGGAGCTATTTCATAGATTACCATTCATGAGTTGCACAAATGTTTTGCTAAACACCCCTGAACACAGGACGAGCAGAAGAACATCCAACCAGCCTTTATTCCTCCATACACACCACACACTTCAACAGAGGGGAGACCTCACCATGATCTCCTCCTGAGGGACACGCACTCTCTCCTCTCTGTGTGAAAGTGCCAGGACCCGAGGGAACAGCTGGAGCTGTGTCAGGGGAGGGTTAGGTTGGATCTCAGGACAAGGTTCTTCCCCCAGAGGGAGGTGGGCACTGAACAGGCTCCCCAGGGCAGTGGGCATGGTCCCAAGGCGGCCAGAGCTCCGGAAGCATTTGGATAACACTCTCAGGGACAGCGTGGGATTGCTGGGGTGTCCTGTGCAGGGCCAGGGGTTGGACTAGATGATCCTGGTGGTCGCTTCTAACTCAGGATATCCTATGATTCTGTGCTTCTACAAAAGCGTCATTTTTAAATTCCCTGTTGGTTTTGCTGGCATCTCAAAGGATGGTTGGCACTGCTGGTCACCAGTCCTAGCCCTTCAAAGGCCAGTGCTGCCTCAGAGAGCAGCATCCAGGTGCATTGCTCTGCGATGAGGCGTGCCAGGAGACAGCACGTGTGTGCAAGGCATCCTGAGTTCCAGGTGGCTACGATGAGTCAGAGCCAGTCGCCTTTTTCCCCGCGGTGCAATTGTACCAGGCCCTGACAGCATCAGCTGGCTTTTATCACTGCTCCACATCAGAGCTGTCAGTCCTGAAGACAATGGAAGGTGTGTGGAGGGGGAGGAATTGAGCATCTCTGCGCTCTGTTGGCTTCCCAGAATGATGCCAAAGTGGCGAGCAGAGTTTTTGATTAGCAGCCTGCTGCCGCAAGAGGATTAGCGAGGACGTCAGTGAGTGTGGCAGCACTGAAATAAAAAAGCAATGCTTCTGGAGCTTCCTCCGCTGCTGTTTTGTGGGGAAGAGCTTGACTGACAGCAGTGAGAGCTCTGGAGGGCATGTAGTCACTGGATGGTTCATCCATGCTCGTGGCCCCATGGATGGAAAGCACTTGTCTTCAGATTTATTGGCTCCAGTGGGCTCTTCAAAGGATTCAAGTCACATCCTCGGTGCAAACTCATCTTCCCCATGTGTAACTTCTCAGACTCACCTGTTGCTGTGGCAGTGACAATGACAGAGAGGGAAGAAGAGACCTGACAAGCAAGGTCCAGGGGCATTTGGTGAACAGAAAGCCTCAAGTGAACAAAAAGATTAGATCTTGCCAGAGGAGCTCTCTGCCAAGGAGGCAGGGGGTGTTTGTGCCTCCTTCAGGCACATCACGGAGTCTCCTGTCCCCCAGGTTTGCTGGGAAGATCACCCACGTGGATTCTCAAACCCCTTCTTGTGGGTTGTCCCGTGCCTCTCCCTCGCACTCGGGGGGAGCTTCCTGTGAACACCCACAGAGTGATTCGTTCTCTCCCTGCACATCCCTGACGAGATGCTGATGGAAGAGCTGACAGCAGCAATGCCCAGGGTCTATCTGCCTGTCAGCTCTGCCTTCTTTCATTGCTGCTCATCAGACTTGGACCTGCCTGTTGTCCCCGTCTTGCACTTACACACTGAAGTCCTCCCAGCACAGAAATCAGGGGTTTATTCTATATGTGAAGCACAGAACACAAGGACTTTGATGCCATCTAGATACTAAGTTTATCCTAAAACTAGAGCTAAGGAAAGTGTTATACTGATTATTTTCCAGGCACAGGAGTTAAGTTCAAGGCAGGGTAAGTGATTTCACAAAGGTCTCAAGAAATCTGTGAACACTGTCAGAACAGGGTCTGTTTCTTTCAGAAGGCAAACTAAAGCCTGGAGCACGAGCCCATCCTTCCCTCCAGAATGGACCTAGAACAAAGTCTGTTTCCCTAATGTGCTGAGGTATTATATAAAATAAATTGTCTTGGTCTGTGCAGGGCCTGGTACAATGGGTTTCTAAATTAAGCCCTTGTAAAAGGAAATGGTAAGACAGGTGTGAGAGAAGATACCTACAAGCTGCAAAGCTTAATCAGAAATTAGCATTGTTGAACGGGCCAGACACAGTCATTTCAGCAAGAATTCTGTGGGGTTGCTGCAAACCAGCAACGAAATGGCTGTTGTTCTAATGATCCCATATAACCTCCTCTGCCCATGCTACAGATGTACTCAGGCACTGTGTCACCATGTTCCTGAAAGCTGCTGCAGTGACAGAAGGTGCCAGTTGTCCCCAGGCCCTGCATGGTCCCAGCCTATGACTTTCCATCCAGCCTCCACAGGTAAAATGCCCTGCAATGACTAAGTGGCATTTCATCCCCATGGTATTCCTCTGGAAGTGACACATGGGGGAAAGAACACGTTCAGCATCAGGACAAAAGCTACAAAATAAGCAGAAAGGGAGGAAGTTTAAAAATTAATCAGAGCTCAAAGCGCTGTCAAGTTTTTCCTCCTCCCTCCCTTTGCAGACACAAAGCCATCATCAAAGATTAAAAGTGATAGACTGACCAGGTCAGAGCAGGGCAGATGTGACAATGGGAAAAGGGGGAATGGCTTCCCAGTGCCAGAGGGCAGGGTTAGATGGGATATTGGGATGAAATTCTCCCCTGTGAGGGTGGGCAGGCCCTGGCACAGGTTGGGCAGAGAAGCTGTAGCTGCCCCATCCATGGAAGTGTCCAAGGCCTGGCTGGATGGGACTTGGAGCAACCTGGTCTAGTGGAAGGTGTCCCTGCCCATGGCACGATGGTTGAGGCTGGATGGTCTTCAAGGTCCCTTTCAACCCAAGCCATTCTGGGATTCAGAACATGGCATTAGACTCTCCTGGAAGACAATTTACAGATCCCTGCCTCCACCCCCCTTCCTCTGTAGCTCATTCCTCTTCCCTTGCTATGAAAAGTTTGGTTGTCTTCTCCTTTTTCTGGCTGAATCTTTCCACGGCAGTTAGCTGCCATGGTGATGGAAGTTACAGAAATTAGTAAGAAGAAGAGTCATAATTAACAATTGACTGACAGTCCCATCTGACCTGAGACAGTAGCTGAAAGCTGCCTCCCACTTCAATCTGCTTGCCACAAGCCAGCCAGGAACACGCAGATTCGATAGCCAGGGTGGTTTGGCTATTTGGCTCCACTCCTGCAGTGAATGTCCTCAGTGGATTTGGTGCTCGGAGCATCAGTGAGGATGTGTCACCATTGCCCTCTTCTGGATCAGCAACCAAGTCTGCTCCAAAGCTTGGGAGATGTCAGTGTATAGTGATGGCAACACGTGGTGACTCCAAGGGAACTGTTCTGCAGGTGACCACTGTCACATCATGCAGGTTCTTCCCACTATTTCATTCAAAGAGCTTCGAGTTCTTCTGCATTTCTCCTTCCAGAATGGTGACTACACTGCAGGGCAGATTTACAGCAGATGGTGGATTCAAATGGATGGAGAAATTAGAAAAAAAATTAATGCTAAATATATGACTAATTCAGGATCTCTGTGAGTGTGTACCGCTGTGAAAGGTGGGTGGTTCAAAACCTCCTGGGAACAGGGGGACTTCAGGTTCAAATGAAAGGACATCTGTGGTTAAACTGAGGCACTCCTTGCCACAGGATGCTGAAGAGGCTAAAAACGTCTATGGACTCAAGGGGAATCTGGAAAAGTTTATGGATGAGAAATCAATGAGGGTTACGAATTACACAGAACTTCTAACCATTTATATAACTTACATTTCTACATGAAATACGTATTTATGGAAGAAAAGTCTTCCTAGTTCTGCCTAGGCACCTTCTTTGGGGGTATATATATGACATGTTCCTGAATGCCCTTTGCTGACCCAGTATAACACACTTCTGTTGGTATGAATATGGAGAAGCACATGGATCTAATCAGGGGTCAGGTCCTCAGCTGCTGCCTCAAGGTTTTATTCAGCTTGAGGCAGGTGGAGACTCAGTAATTGCTCAGCGACACACTTGGGGCCTGGCCCACCGTCGAGCCCTTGAGATCTGGTGATTTTGTAATGCACAAAATTATGCACAAACCGCACTGTTTTATGCAGGGAAGAAAATTAGCCAGCCTCAGCGAGGCACATTACTTATGGACTGAGCGAGGCAATTTGTCACACTCAGCTGGAAAGAATTTCTGCACTTGTCTGCCTGCTGGAGTACGTGCAATATGGTAACACACAGCACCAAACCTGCCACTGGAAATTATGGGGCTGTTGTCAGCATCCAAGGACTGGAAATAGGCAGGAAATAGGAAACTGGTGAGGAGTTTTAGCAGCTTGACCCAGCTCTGGTAATGGACTTTAGAGTCAAGAGCAGGTTGATGACAGCTGTTAATCTCTCCCAGCACAGCCCTTGCTCACTGTGTTCCCTGCTGTTGAATAATGCATCTCCCAAACGGGGAAAAAATGGGAATGGACATCTCTCACCCAGAATGGGGAAAGGAAAGATAGGGGAATGATGAGTCCCTGACAGCAGGGAGGATGACGGTGAGAGAGGCAGGGAATGCATGGGGTGCCTGGCACATGGAAGGAGAATGGTGGGTCCTGGGTAAATGAGGACTGTGGGGATGTAGGAGGGGACATATATCCATCCCCAGGAGAAGGATTTAGGGGAAAAGATGGCACACAGACCTCTTGAGTCAAGTGGTGGATAAGATTGATAGAGAGTGTCTCTGAGATTAGCTCAGTTGGGTAGAGCATGGTGCTGATAACACCAAGGTTGTGGGTTTGATCCCTGTATGGGCCATTCACTTAAGAGCTGGACTCGATGATCCTTGAGGAACCCTTTCACCTCAGAATATTCCATGATTCTGATGCAGACTGGGACTGCCCAGGAAAGTAAGAATAGAAAGCAAAGTGCCCTTAGCCCGGTGCAGTCAGTCCCAGCACAGGCCCTAAGTCTGAAGAGTGGGGCAGAAGGGACAAACCCACAGCTGAGGTATCTCAACATCATCTCCAGTGGGTCTCTGCCAAATGAAGATCCAGACACTGCACTGCAGAGGTCTGGAGAGGAACCCGTGAAATGAAACCATTCTCTGGTTTGTCACAGGTGATAAATGGGACACAGCACACACAGAAGATGCTCTTTAGAGTCTGGATGATAGAGTGCCTGAAAGACAGATCAGAGACTAAAAGTCAGGGTTCCTGACCCCTGATTAAACTTTGGCACATGCAAACTTACATTGGACAAAAGACACACTCTGCTCCAGTTCCCTGCTTTCCAGCAAGTGTAACAGTCATCGCCTGCCCTAGAAAGAGAGCATCCTCCATTCATGTTTGGGGAGCTCCTGGAGAGCAGAAGCTCTGCAAGAGCAGAGCATTATCTCTTCAGCATCCTGCAAGAACATGCCAGCAACACTGAACTTCCCCTCAAATCCGGTGGCAGGTCACAGCGATTGGCGGGTCTTGCATGTGTGTGACTGTGATTCACCCAGTATTACTGATCCGCATATTAATCTATTGTTGTAAGTGACTTGGAGCTGCCTACAGACAATCCTTCGGAGTACGGAACAATGGAGAACCTGCACATCTGAAGAAAGCCTCCTCTGCATGGCAACTTATTGCCATCGTAACCAGCATAAACAAGAGCAATTAAGACAATTTCAGAGCATCACCTCCTCCCTCTGGGGTCTTAATGAGAGCACGCTCAGAAGGAGGCTGGGGCAGGAGCAGCAAGGGCTGGGAGTTAAATTGTGCAGGGAAAGAAGGGTAGGAAGAGTGTTGGATTCAGAGATTGCTTCCTTTCCACCCCACAGCAAAGGGCAAGAAGGGGGAGAGAGTCAATGGACTACCTGTAGCAGACAGAAAAGGTTGAGAGGAGCAGAGCTTTGCTGCTGCCTAACCCTCACACCAGCTGCCAGGACCCTGTAGAGGAGTTTGGTGACATAACCAGGTAATCAAAAGTAGCCAGAAGGAGTGAGAAAGACACAGGCATCGCTCAGAAGTATAACAGGGTTCTGAGCTTCGTAGAATCAGGGTTGGACTCACTGATGGCCTTCTAGGAGCAAGGTGTTACGGAAGAAGCTCTTTCAAAGATGATTATTTATCCCAGAAAACAGAGACAAGCCTCAACACGGTGCTGTTGGGTTAGTGCATAGGTTGGTTGCACATGCTCTGTAAAGCTTTGCCATATGCAACTGATCTACGAGCATTCAGATGACTGAGAAGCTGTTTGTGGGTGGCTGTGCAGTGAGGAGAGATAGAAAACTAGGGAGTTCTCCTGTGAGAAAACTGCCAGGAGATGAGAGCCTACACATTAGAGGGACTGACCTATACAAATACTCCGGGGAAGGAAGGGAGACAGCTCATATCAGCTCAAGGATGGCACCTCTTCTTTTGGCAATCTGGCCCCTTGCAATGGAGAAGAAATGGATGGGACTCCGGAACGGAGCTTCTGTGAAGGTTTCCATAGGACTGAATACTGCAGGAACTATCTGATTTTCAATTGACTCCTCTCAGATTTAAGGCAGAAGTCAGAAAGGAGGTTCCTGCATTGTCAGTGTATAAATAGCCCGATGGAAGCAAAACAGGAGCTCAGGTTGGTATGTATGATGGACTCAAATAACTTTATAAAAACCCCAGGATTTTGTCCAGATACTCCTGCAATAAGCTCACCAGCTTTTCTTTAAAGGGTGTGTAATGACAGCTTCTCGTGCTTCAGGTGGATCACAAAACTCACCCAAGAGTCAAAATGGTTCTTTCCATTCTCTGCAGAGACAATCTTTTCCTTTTAACTTGAAATTTGCTATCACAGATTTGATTGTCTGTTTAAAAAAAAGAAAAAAATAAGAAGAAAAGCAGCACATTAACTTGCAGAGAGAAGAGAGGAGCTAAATCTGAGACCTCTTATCTGAATCTTCTTGATGCCTGAGTGCTGGATAATTGGAATTGCTGTCTTAGCCATAAATGCTGTTTTGCTCAGATGTTCCTAACCTTTTGCCCCTCTAGCAGAGCAGAACCATGGTTCTGAGATCTCAGGATGAAATCTGACCTTCAACGGAGAGAGATCCTACAGAAAATTCCTAGAAGTCCAGCACGAGAGGAAAATGAGAAAATGAGAAACCCAGTCTCTCTGGAGTCAAGAGCTGTTCAGAAAGAGCATCACTCAGCCAACCACACGGACCAATTTTCCCTTTGTTAAGACTTTCAACAGCCATAGTTCAAACCCTCCCAGCCAAAGCACTTTCTATCACCAGGCAAGTTTTTGAGAGGGAAATAGTGTGTGAAACAGTCAGGTTGTTAAGATCAGTTTAGGAAACTGGGGCCATCTGCCTTGTTGTGCTAATTCTGTGTGCATTGGGTGGGTCTGACAGAGCTGGAGTCCACCTGCAAAGACATAGATGAGTCTGTAAAGAAGAATAACTATTAATGGTTGCTGATATTCAAGACAACAGCTTTCCCCATGGATATCTGGTTTAGGTACTGCCTGGAGGGCAAATAGTGAGGACTCAGCAATTCTGAATGTCAGCTTACATATTTAGGAACCTCACATCAAACGCCTTCTAAAATGTAGCAAAAAAGAGGGCCATTTGACAGAGAAAAATGGGGAGATGTGAACAGCTGAATCTGTTCTCTGCCACTGACTCACCAAGGGACTTGGAGCGAGTCACCTTATTTCCCCATTATTCAAACATTCCCTTGTAAAATGAGGCCAACAGCAAAGCAGGTGCAGCATTTTCTGTAGTGCTCAGGTCTGTACCTGCTAATGTGTGTTTTGGCTGGGCTGCACAGGAGTTCTCAGTTCAGAAGAAGGGTCTGTAGAGAGACATCAGTGTTTGTTAATCCATGCTTTATAATGTTCTGACATCTGGAAGGGCAGAACAGAATTATTATTGTTAGGATGACGACCACTGTGTCCCTTATTAAGAGGAAATTAAAAATAGGAAGTGGTTATAATTATCATTTTGGCCATCATTCCAGTGGCATCATTCTCAACACAGTGCCAGAATTATAAAGTAATAGCAAAGGGAATGTCAATGTACAACTCCTTTTTTCAGTGCAGCACGAGTGTGAGCCAGCAAGATCCCTGCTATCTCCTTCCCTGACATCCAGCCGTGCCTTTCCCAATACGGCTCGCTCCCGCTTTCTGAGGTCCATTGTAACATCCACAAAGGCAGCCCAGTGGTATTGTTACATCTAAATGATGGAAGGCGACAGAGGGGGAAAAAAAAAAAGGCAGAATCTCTAGAGATGAAAACAATCAGCTTGTACCATTCCAGAGGGGAAGAGAAGAATTTCCCAGATAAAGATTTATCACTGTCCCTGTCTCCTGCTCTAAGGCAAAGTGCTGTTGCCTGTTCCAAGCTCACCGGTTTTGCTCTCTGCTCCACACAAGGAAGGGAGAACCCGCCTTTGGAAACTGCTAACCTTTTCCTGCATGGAAATCCAAACGAAAGCACTTTGTTTGGGAAAGGCTTGCGCTGGGATTCATAATAAGCCATCGTTGACGTGACAGACCTTGTTGTTGACTTGGAGCCAAATCTTGAGGTCCTTGCCTGAAGGATCAGCAGGATTTGACCCCAGGACTGTTATTAGCCTTGACATCACCAGCTCCTGACATGGGATAGTTTTCCAGTGAACTTGCTTGAGAATGTTTAGAAATGTCAAGTGGCCGAGCCACGAGGACACAAGAACGAGAAGGTATCAAATTCGCCCAATTGAACGGGAGAATTCCAGTCCTCCCCCTCGCTCTCGCTGGCGATGGCAGCGCTGCTGACAACGTGTGTCAGGGTTATGCCACGTTATCAGACCCCCTCTCACCCTTTGTCAGCATAGTCCATGTGTGAGATCCCTGCTAAGCGAGAGCAATGGGATCCCTACGTAAGCTCAGAGACCCGCAAGAGAACTTTTGCAGGACTAATTGTGTTGAGGTGGACAGAGTTTGTGCCAAACCTTTCACACACAGGATGGACGCTGTGTGAGACGGGCAAGAGCCTACAAGTTCTGGTTCTGGTGTGGTAATATTTTTCCAAAGGATGTCCCATCACACTGAGAGCTTTGAGAGAGGAGAAGGAGAGGGGCAGAGGAGATTAAAGAAGCTGGAGGGCTGTGGGCACTGATGTAGCACTTGTGAGGTGCAGCAATCCCCATACGTTTACTTTTATTCCATATAGGCCAGAATTCCATGCTGAATTCCACGTGTGAGTTAAAACCTCTGGCCAAACTCTTTCTCCATACTTGGAGTAGCTACGGCACTCACTTCAATACTTGCAGAACAACTCATCTCACCGTGGTTTAACCCAAACTTCTCAACAACCTTTGCCATTCTCCACTGTCTTCACTGTGTTTAGTGCTGCCAACTTTCCTTGGATACACCCACAGCACAGTAAATCTTACTCCCGTGCTCCTAGACTCAAGCTGCTGTTCTGGTTGCTGGCATTAGTCAAGGTCTAACAGGATCTGCCATTCCACTCACACCTCCAGAAGATTTGTACCACCCAGATGCCATTATCGAGTGAAACTCCCATTGTTTCACACAGCTAAAATCAGTTCCACTATCAAAAATGATAAGGTGTCAGAATCCGTATCGATCACACATATCCACTCATCTATCTTGCCATCCCTCCACAATTTCCACAATCTTGAGAGTGCTACGTGTTAGTGTGCTGCAGGAACTCATCCAAAATGCTTCAATATCCCTAAATTAATCATGGAGGATTCACCTTCTCTTCCATCAGGGAAAACAAAAGCTTGAAATTCAAGGGGAGGGCTGAAATCTCCTCGGCTGATTGGCTGGAAGATGCCTTCTCACCCACACGTCCTGCTTGGTAACATTTCCAAATATTTTTGGGCAAGCAGAAAACAATTGTGTTGGAGGGGCAGGGGGGCTGCTAATACCCTATCGGTTTCACATTCCTAGGAGAGTTCCCAGCCCACCAATCTGCCATCCTATATCAGGCAATGAGCCTTCAGCTGGAAACTTTACCCTGGCTCTACCTATTGTCCAATGTTTTCCTTCCTGCCAGATGATTGGAATCGCACCAGTTGTTAATTTTACACCTGCTGTTTGTGAATATCCCTGGGTGACCTTTCCAACAACAGCTACCACGGGGGATTTTGCACTGGAGAGATGCACATACATCCATGAGGGAGCAGATAGAAAGGGAACAGGAAGGGGCCTCCTGATGAATGATGAGGGATTAAAATAGCTCTTGCTGGGGCCATAGTGGGATATTGGACAGCAGGAATGATGAAGCGGATGTTTAAAACATAGTGAAGTGTCACTCTAAGCACAGAGGGCAAAACAGTGTTAGCAGATCCCTTCCTCTCCTCAGCTCTCTCCTTGTGCCCAGCTGGCTCAGCAATACAACCCCCAGAGCTTCTTGCAATGGAAGAGTGTCTCCCTGAGATGCTGAAGCCAAGGTCTGTAACGTCTGGAAACTCTTTTATTTGGGAATCTGAAAGGAGCATCTGCCCTACAGCCCCATTCATCACTTCTTACCTTGGTGTAACTGACCCCAGTGCCATCTCTGGAAGGGATTAATCACTCCAAGAGGGATGTGCCAGTACAGCATGGACAGGAAAAGCCATTGGCTTCTCAGTCCTGAATTCTAGCTGGTCTGAGGAAGTCACAGGTGCTCAGATATCACTGTGACCAGCTTTAATACTCAGATTAGGTTAAAGAGATCTAGCTCACATTGGACCTGCTGCATTAAGAGCACTCTGGTTATTAAAAATGATTTATGGGGCCAGAGATGGATCAGAGGAGAAACTGGCCATGGCCTGTAGCCACGTCACCTCAACAGTTCTTACAGCAAGCTGGTACTTGGCTGTTGAAAGTGGAGTAGTCTACAAACAGGTACAGGAAATGGCAAATTTTCCTCTGAGGGAATACTGAATATTGGATAAATAACACAGTGGTGGATGTCTGCTGAGTGGTAGCAGATGTTCAGGGACAGGCAAGCCTGACCCTTGTGGAGGAGAAATCACTGATGTGGATATCAACACAATTCTGTGTGTACAGTGCTCAGCCACAGGCCTCCATCCTTCCTGGTACAGCAGTGTGCCAAGAAACGTCTCTCCCAGACATCTCCACTCAGCATAATACACCCTTTCACTGGAGAACAGCTCTGCCTCAGGACCCGATTCCATTCAGAGATATTGGGGCAAATCTTGCCTCTGTCCTCTAACCCAGCCAAGCCCAGCTCAAATGGAAAAAGCCTTCTCAGATCTGAACCTCCAAACCAAGCTGCCCTCAATTCCTGTAACTTCTCACTGCAGGATGAAGGGGCTCCATGCTCTTATAGAGACCATCTTGCAAGTGAGGCTCTCACCACATCAAAGCTAATGAGCATCCTACTACATCTTATGCAAAATGAGAACTCTGAGGGTTGGCCACTTCCCAAATCTGAAGAACAATATTCTGACCATCTAAACTCCTGCTGCAGAAGAAATTTCTCACTACTTCTCCTGATCAGGTGTGGAAGACATGACCATTTCTGCAGAAGGCCCGTCTACAAACCCCAGGGAAATAATCCCAACATGCCTCTCAAAAGAAAAGATGTCCCTGACACATCTTTTTGATGAGGTGTTCTTGTGAGTTCTTCTTCTGAGACTTTCAGGCCACCAAGCCACCAGCTTTTCATTCCTCTCGGCCAAAAGCTCACTCAAATGCATGGACAGCTGCAAACAGTATGACATGCCTTGGGCAGCACTGGAGGGGGTCTGTGTGTCACATATCTCCAAACTCCTGGAAACCAGGGGAGCTATAGATGTAACCCCCCCAAAAGGAGTGTCTCAGCTAAGTGAAACCTGTGGTTGAAGATCAGGAATGGCAGATGAGCTTCTCTCTGCAGCCTCATTAACATGCTAATGGCCATCTGCATCTCTGGATTCAGTTCTGTCCTTGGCCAACCCAGTTTAGCAAAGGTTTTGTTTTTCTTGGGCTGGTTTTGTTTACAGCCACTTGACCGAGGCAGAGTTCACCAGCAGCTGAATGCAACCCAGGCTCTCCCAAGTGTATGTTCTCCAGTGAAACATCTGGTTGCAAGGCAAGGTCAAACGGGCCTGAAATGGGAGAGGGCCACAGATTTTCTCCACTGAGATGCATCCAGCTGGGAAAAGAACAAGCTTTTCTGGATATGTTTGAGCATTTGGCTGGGAAAAGGAAAAAGAAGAAGAAAGAAACAGATACTGCAGAAAATCCAGGGATCAAGAGTCTGGTTCTTTTATTGGTTAAAAATCAAGACCACCCTAGTTGCCACATGGATTGCTGAGTCTTATTTAGCAGGAATTCTACTTGTTCCCAAACAGATGGAAGGTCTCTTCAAATCCCTCATATTTACCAGTGTATATATATGAATTCCTCTATTCCCCACTATGCCAGGATTACCTCAGATGAACATCCCAGGCCGAAGACCTTTTTCCCACTCTGCTCCTTCTACTCTTTACTTCTCACAATTGCACTAGAGCCGGAAGGATGAAGACAGACCTGACCTGCAGCACACTGCAAACCTTGATCTCATAAGTTCCTTAGGACAAGGACCACCCAGTTGCTTGGTGTTTGTCCAGCACCTGCACTACTGGTGCCCAAGTGAGTGTCTGGATGCAATAAAGACACAAATAACAACATTGTTCGTGACGGGAGTGAGAGCTCCTGCAAACCAAAGAAACCACTCAGGAAGCCTAAAGAACAAATCCTTCCACGCAGCCCCAGGGAATGTTAGCAGCACTCTAAGATACAGGATTTCCTTGTTTTAAAAAGAGACTTGTACCTCAGAACAAGAATCAGAAAAAAACCCCATGTGAATTGAATGAACAACCAAGCACACAGAACACTGACCAAAAGAGAAAACTTATCATGGAGACACAGCAGAAACTGTTTGGTGAACTGGGATTGATTCATGGACTACCAAAAAACTGCGGAAAAGACTAAATTCATATTATGGAGTTTATGCAACACGAGCTGACCAGCCCTAATAACACTAATGCTTAGTACATGATTTTCAGAGAGAAACAAGTGAAGAATAATTGTCTGAGCATGAGGCCAAGCACTATTTCTGAGCTGTGATGCTTCCTCCTTTGGGACCTTCACTAAATCTCTCAATCTGTTTGTGCTTGAGCATCCTTCTCTAAAAGGATAAGGACAACAGCAGTCACTCACCTACTTCAGCGGGTAATGAATGATTCAGAAAGCTCTCACCGACCTCTTCAAGTGCCACACACAATGTCCAACGTGTCAGGCAGCAGGTCGCACCAGCCAGAAAGCTATCATCTCTTAATGGGTGATGGACAGGGCAAAGCCTGTGGAAGGACCTGGCCTCTGGAACTTTTTCCTTTGGCATCTCTGTCCAAGCTGGGAATGGTTTGCAGAAGGATCCACTTTCCCATGGAGGGGATACAGAGGGAGGGGGAACAGCTTGTGCTGAGGGTGTGACTGCCATTGCACCGGGCCATGCTGGAATCCGGACGTCGGGGGCAGAGGCATCTTTTGAGGCTCAGCACATCAGCTGCTGCCTTCATGCACCAGAAATAAAGGGCTCCAAATCCAAACCTGGAAGCCAACCAAAATACCAGAAGACCGTCGTGCTTCTCGTGTGCATAATCTGATGCCTAATTTGCATGCACCGCTTGTGTATCTTAATCCCAGCTTTGCAGGGGATGCTGTCCCATCCCTGATCCCATCAGCAGATGGACCCCATCTGCCCAAATGAAAGCCACAGTTTCACCCTACTCGCATTTTTCCCACCAAACTGCTGGATGCAGCTGTTACTCAGGCCCCTGCCTTATGCAGTCTTTGGTCTGAATGCAGAGATTTTCCTTCACAAGCTTGTTACCATTTCAGTCACCATTCAGGCCTGGACATGAGCAAGCTCTGGTCTGGAGTCACTGTGTTCCATCAGCACTTCCAAGCACATAGTGCTGGCTGGAATCTGCCTGGCTTGGAGCACAAATCTGGTGCACAACCCCTCACAGACCAGCCAGTTATTCATAGCAGCCTACACAGGACACATCTGGAGTGGGACTCAACTCAGGCATGTTTGGGAGTACATTAGGAAAAGGTGTATTTGCAAATCCATAGACTCAGCTTTGTTAGGACACACTGAGGAGTTTAAAGGTAGAAAAAGTCAGCTGGGAGCACTAAGAATGCACATGTGAGAACCCACTGTAGACACGGGGTTTCAGAAGAAACACAGGAAAATGTTGATTCATCCTCATACCTTCTCTTCTGTCTTTTCTCTCATGATGGGAACAGTCTCTCCAGAAAACCCTCATTTTTACCTTTCAGTTGTGACAAAAGAACCTTCCAGCTGCCTAGCCCAAACCCACATGTGAGTGCATTAAGAGTGGAGTCTTGTCATTAGGTAACGGGTCAAATAGCAACTCTCTCTCTCTACTTATTTAGCCCCTGATAGGAACATTTGGGTCATTCCCACCCTCTACTGAGAAAAATTATTTCTCTGCCTGTTGAAGTTGTACCAAAGTGGCAAGTAAAATTTGTTGAGGCTTCGTCTCTCTCTGCTGCCAGGAGGGAGGGAAACTGTCTGGGACTTGGGCATTTCTCTTCCTCTTCCTTTGAGAAGTGTTTTGATCAAATCAGTAAAACCCTTCATTCTCTCTGTCAATCCTTAACTTTATTTTTGTTACTTCTAGACAGCTTGGAACATCCTTTCCTAGGTGATATTCACTAAATCTGTCTCAGCAGCCAAACTTGCTGCCTCCCAGCACCCAAGTAACAGAGACAGTCCTGTGCAGTCGGGTCTGGCACCACCTGGGGAGCAGCAATGAACCCGTCCATCCCTACCTTTGCAAAGAACTCCTGCTGCCCTCTGACCCTGGGAGGGGACATCCTCCAGCACTTCATCCCAGCTGGGAATGATCTCTGCCCCTCTCCCTGTGGAGGCATCATCCCTGAGCCCCTGACCTGGGAGCAGGGAATGCTGTGGGGACACCTCCATTGCATCCCCATACCGGTGGTTTAAGGGTGCTGACTGAAAGCATCCGCTGTGGCCAGGCAGCTGTCCAAGCACGTCGAGTGCAAGCTCAGTTGCACTTCCACTCCTGGATTGCTGACCCTCGACTGCACCAGGTGAAATCCTGAACCAGGGAAACTGCCCTTAAAGCTTGTTCCCTCTCTGGTTGTTCCCAGCAGGGATAAGTGAGGCCTCATCTATAATCACCTAAACCCATCACATGATTCGTGCTCTCGCAGCACAACAGCTGAGCACGCTGCAGGATACACAGCAACACACATTGGTGATGCACCATTACACACTTCCCCAGTGCAAGCCCTGTTGAAACGCTGCCATCAAATTATTTCAACTGATCAAAGCAGGAAAAAAATAGAATATTAAAGCCCCAGATAACAAATTAATAAGAATAAAAGCATGTAGGTGAGAATTAAGAAGGCATTAACATTCTGATGGCATCTGCTGCCTAAATTAAACTACAGGGAAAAAAAAAAATGAGTTCAGCTGACGCTCAGGATCAGGACAAATAGTTCTCAAATGGAAATTACAGTTTTGAAAATTATGCACCAAAAAAGGATCCAATTTAGGACATTTCTGATTTGTGAAGTTCTTTCTCCAGGTGGGGATCTCAGGCTTGACTGGAGGGCTGGCAACATGATTGGCAAGATGCTGGAGTTGCTCAGTTCCTGCAGCCCACAGCACGACCAAAGTGGCCCAGAGTCTTGTCACCTCCCTGATCCTTCTGGGGCTCTGTCCCCTGTCGGAACTGGACCACATGGGTATGGTGTGTAAAGTGTGTTTCATTCATACAGATACCATCTTGGAAGGAGAGGAGGAATTAGGCCTGGATTTTCGAAGGAGCTCAGTGTTAAATTACATGAATAACTGCATCAGTAATTTACATGAGTAGTTACTGTGACAACTAATAGTGAACATCTTAAGTAGCCAGTTGAGCATGTAATGACCTGAGTTATATGCACCATCATGTCTCTTTGGCACACCAAATTAGGTGTGTATACATATTTTGCATGCCCTAAAGGACTTCTACCTCAGCAACAGCCTTAATTTCACAGCACAAGCCTGATCTCAGCAGCCTAGCACAGCACAGCCAGTTTATGCAATGCAGAGAGCTGGCACAAACTCCAGTCCCAGGTTGGAATGGATCTTCAGACAGCTAATTAATTTTTACTGCTCCTTTGTGAACTGTAAATTACCCTTCATTTCCTAGATTTCTGTCCCATTTTTTGCCTGCCTTTCTCTAGTGAAGCAGTAAAAAGGGAAAAGTGCCAATAATGGGTTCTCATTGCGATAAAAGCAGCCACGACTCACTCCCACTTTGAACAATGCTCTGCTTATGACCAGAATATAAAGGCAATTGGGCTTCAAGAAACTGTCCAGAGATAATGACTTTTCTTGGAGATGGGAGGATACGAGGAACATTTTATAAAAAGAGGGGCGGGAGGAGTGTCTGATTTTGCAGGACAAGCATAACCGAGTTCTTCTCCTGCAGAGGGTTAAAAACAAGATAAATAATCTTCACTTAAAGACCAACTTCATCAGTATTGCCTGCACAAGAGGGAAGGGAAACTGCTTACAAGGCTGAACTGCTAACAGCCTCCCCTTCTCGCTCAGACAGAGAGAAGAGCCTCTTCCCCAGAAAGAGTGACCTTCAGACCACACACACACACACCAGAGTCTTCCGAGAGCAGCCCCTGAGCAAACGGTGCCAGAGCAAGGATGGGTGGCTTTTTTTCCGTACTGCAATGACCCTGTTCAAAGACTAAAGATGCTGATTCTGTTGAATCCAGACAGCAACACCCTGCCAAGAAAAGATCTACTAGTGTATACAAACCATGGTTTCACTGTATGTTCATTGCTGATGCCACTGTTCATAGAGTCACAGAATGGTTTGGGTTGAAGGGACCTTAAAGACCATCTTGTTCTACTCACTGCCTTGGGCAGAGACACCTTCCAATAGACCAGGTTGCTCCAAGTCCTGTCCAATCTGGAGTTGAACATTTGCAGGGATGGGGCAGCCACAGCTTTTCTGGGCAACAAAATTATCAGAGGCAGAAGCAGCTGTAGGGAAAAGATCATAACACACCTGAGATGAACTTTTCACAGGCGCTACTGAAATTCAGGACAGCATCAGCGTGGTGAGAGTCACTTCACCCTTGTGTCAGGACACAGAATATGCATTAAATCCACAAATAACAAAAAAAGTATTACTGGAATTTTCATGTGGTTACATCTCCCAAATGCCCCTTGAAAGGCCATAGCCACAAGAACATACAGAAGATCTCCGTGTCCATGTTGTTGGGATGTTGCAGGAATGAGAACACGGCATTGCTGGGGTGCATTTATGGGGCCTTCAGCATATTAGATACTTCTATTGCAAAACACCACATTCCTCCGCTCTGACGGAGCCTCTTTTATCTCGGTGGCAGATTCCTGAGTCGCAATCGCTGCCAGATGACTGTGCACAGTGAGTTAATGGCCAGAGCCCCTGAGCTTCTCATGCCTCAAGCCATTTACCCAGAGCATCAGTGACGTTGTCGTGTTCAGCCCATATTTACTACAGCTACAAACTGATTCAGAGAAACCTGGAGTACAGGATTAATCATTACTCTTGGGATGTTGAAAATGGATACCAGAACGGACTTCCAAATTAGGTATCTAAAAGTCCTGCATCTCCCAGGAGAGCCCTGTTACATCTCCCTACTCCTTCTAATGGAATCTATAGTATGTGAGCACGGCTTTGCCTCCCACAAGCCCTCCCTGCATAATTATCCCCAGCTCAGATTGCTGCTCTCTGTAATGGCTGGAGAACCACTTTCTTCAGCCTACTGAGATGTAAAGAGGAAATGTTTATTGCAAAATGTAAGTCAACCACAGCCAGTGGGTCTGGGCCATGGTGGATACAGAAATGGCTTCTTCTTCTTTTTTTTGCCTCAGAAATAGAACCCACTAAAAATAGCAGTTCCTCAGGAACAAGACTGCCTGAAAATAGCTGTTTCTCAGGAGCAGGGCTGGCTGCTTCTGAAAGAAGTAGCTATTAATGTATAATTGTCCCTGAGGCTGGTTTCTGAGAAAATGCTGTACATACAGAGGGCTGTAAAGAGTTATGTTCACAGCAGGGAGCACAGGCACCCCTCTCTTGTCAGAGGTCCTGTAAACTCCAGTAGTTCGCAGCAGTGCATTTGGTTCACTAATTGTAGGCATGGTTTGATCCACCACAGCACTGGGAAGTATTTCCCTCTGTTCTGGTTAAAGCAGCACTCTGGGATGCTCTCATTAGCTAGACCACTAAATGAGAAAGCCTCCATCAGCCCTAACCAAATCGACACTGGTTTCTCCCCCAGGACTGAGAAAGCCTTACGAGACAGAGCCAGCTTTGAAACTCCAGTACTCTCTTTCCACAGAAGATCCAAGAACTTTGTTGAATTGCAGGTTGTGCAATCTACTTCCAATTTCCTGCTCTACTCAGCACTTAGAGTTTTCTCGCGCAGATGCTACAGGGCAATAAATCTTCTGAAGAATGGCTCTGCATTTCTCCCACTATGGTGTTGCCTTATAATGAGGAAAGACAAATTGCTTGTGAGATTGGCTGATTGGTTGGTTATTCCCAAAAATGTCTCACTCATCCCTCTCATAACACCATGGGTTCAACAGCTCATTTCTTCCGTCTTCATTTTCCCTCCCAGCCCAGACAGCCAATATCTATACAGAGGCCATTCTCCTCCTGTTCTTCTCCCCTTAAGGAAAAATCCATCTGGCCAAAAGCAGCAGAGACTATAAAAGGTCCAGAAAAGGCAAATTTTGCAAAGCAACAGCTTTAAGGGAACAGCAGTGGAGATGAAGTACAGGGGGGATCTGACTGCTGCCACCCTTTCAGTCCCACAACAGCAGTGCCAGAAACCACAGTAACCTCTGCTGAGAGCATCCTTGGATCCCAAAGGCTGTAGGACTGGGCTGTGTCATCACTGGATGGAAATCTGTAGACCGCTCCTTCTAGGCTCTCCTCTAAGTGCTGCTTCGAGTCATACCTCTCCTTTGTTTATTGGTGATCTGACACTTCAGCATTCCAAAGGCAGGAGAAGCAGCTTTCTGGAGCAAGTGTACAGCTGAAGCTCTACCCACCAAGTAGCCCAAGGCAGGTCTTTTAGCTCAAGACATTACTCCTTATTTTCCTGACAATTCCAGCAAAAAAAATTGCACTCTGCTTGTCCTTACACCAGGCTGCAATTTCCAGCACGGAAACTACCTCTGGCTCCCTGAGTAGGTTTAAATTGCAGTGTGTAACAAAGACCAGCATTCCCAGACTACATTTTAACCTCCTTTGCTCAGGAGGGAGCACTGGAGAAGCTGCAGCCAGGCTGATTTCACATACCCACAGCTGTGGGAAACTTGTAAAACACAAAATACACAGTGCCAGAAGTCTGGTGCCTGACATGGCCAGGTAGAACCAGAGTTGGTACACACACCCCTGATATCCAGCCATATCATTAACTGATCTTTCCTTTCCCCTGTTGCCAAGTGGTTTGTTATATAATCTAAACTGCACACATAAAGGGAAAGATATATAAAATACAGACATAAAAATATACTCCTTGCCCTTTTATTTTGCTAAAGTTTTGAAAAATGCCTTGGGATCCTCAAAACCAATAGCCCAGGAAATAGAGAGTGCTTGATTTCTGTCTGATACCAGCAGGGCAATGATTTTTTTTTTTTTTTTGCAGCTCTGATCAGTTTGATTAAACAAGCATTTAGTTGCAGCCATCATATAGTGCTCACTAAAAAATACTCTACATTTGTGTAGCATTTTTCATCCAAGAATCTCATCATGTTTCACAAAACGTCATTAATTAAACTTTACAATTCCCCTCTGAGAGGGATAAGGAAAATGGAGAGTTGCTTTAATCCATCACTGAACTGCAGCAGGCGCTGGGTTAGAGGAAAGCAGCTTTTCAACAGCACACAGCAGCACTGGAAGAGAAGATCTCCAGGCAAAGTCACCCAGGGAATATATCACACACCTTGTGTTTGCCTGAACTGTGCAATTCCACTATAAGTTAAATGCCAGTTCTTGCATTAAAGAGGATGATTTTTGTCCTCCAAACCCACTCGCCAGGTTTATATCTGAGACACCTGGCAGGACAACACACCTTCCACTGAATCCCCAGCAGTGCTAAAGTCCAGGGGCAGCCATGACCCTGCCTGGGACCCAGAAGGCAGAAGATATAAAGCCACACAGCCGCAAATTGCATCCCTCAGTACTGGAATGCTGTGCAAGCTGGTACTTAAAGTGGAGGGTAAAGTCCCCTTAATCCCTTGCTTACTTCCCTCTCCCCTCCCCATCAGTAAATCCACACCTGTTAAAGGTCACCCTGAAATGAAATACATTTGAATGCTTCCTGCTGCAGCTTGGCTCCCCTGTCCCAGTCCCCTGCCATCCCTCCCAGTTCAGCTGCAGAGCAGGAGTGGGAAGGGGGTGCCCACGTGCTCTGCTTGAATGTCAGAGTCCTATGGCTGAAATCCCACCCGACTTTTAGCTGATCTTTAGAGAGGAATCTCCCTCTCACCCTGGCTTTAGGAGGTGTAGGATAACATGGCCACTGGGCAAGCCTGATTAGACAGATCTGTTATGCCCCTTTCACTACCTTAGAAAAATCTAGAATTTGATCTGGTGCAGTATGGGGAGGGAGTGCAAAGTGAAGTGTGACAACAAAACCACAGGGATCTGTGCCAGGAGAGAATGATGCAAACAGACACCTGTGCATCCACACTTCACCACAGAGCACTGGGAAAAGGCAGGACAGATGGAGCAGCAGGTATCTCACCAGCTCACTCACCAACTAATCAACAATGCTGTGAATCCCAACAGTGAGTGAATCCATGGATTGGAGAAAGAGGCATGGACTATCCTCTTGGCCAGAGCTACACAGTGACTGGTGGGGGCTGAGCTGTGGCTCTCCCTCTGCAGCCCTACAAACCCTCTGATTCCTTTCTGTCTTCCAAGGAGATGTTTAGCTCACCCACTGGTGAAAAACTGAGGTCTCACCAGAGCAGTTGTGCTTCTTGTCTCCAAAGCACTTGCTTCAATCTCTTGTCTTCTTGCTATCACAGGTGAAGTGACTGCAGTTGTCAGGGAGAAAGAGAAAGCCTGGGACACAAACCCTTTCAGTGCTCCATGGGGAGATGTGCTGGGTTGAACTGGAGACTGGTTGTGGTCTCAGATCTGCAGGAAACATCAACAGGTGCCACAGGGCTGTGGAGGCAATAATGTCCCAAACCCACCAGTGCCTCTGGTGTGACTAAGACTCAGATTACAGCAATGTCATTTCTTCCAAAGCACAAAGCAGGAGAGGGAGAACAGCCATTGACTGCTTCAGCTGGGAAGGTCAGAGAGACAGTTTCTGTATAAGACTATGGAAGTGCTGAGGATTTTCATCAGCCATAAATGTGAGAAGTGAGGAAAAGTACAAGGATTGTGCTGGAAGAACTGACAGTGGATTCAAAGATGGTAACAAGGTGATTTTTTTAAAGCCTCTGTCACGCTATTTAATTAGTTGCCAAATCCTCCCCCGATAATATGAGGGCCGTTTGTACATCCCTCCTGCTGGGCCACTCACACTTAGCCAAAGAGACACATGGATGAGATGGGATTCATCCCACCAACCTTCCCTCTGCTCTCACAGGCAGATCTGCCTGCACAGATGGAAGGGGTGTTCAGCCCTGCCCTTCTGGACTGGTACCACCATCGCCTTCCTAGTGGGTATATGTCTTTCCTCTTTTTAGCATCAAGAAACTGGTTTTTACTGATCCCTGGTTTTATTTTCATGTTTGTCTCTGGGAAGTAGCCTCAGATACAGCTGTTGCTGCAGCAGATTTATCTCTGTGAAAATTCCTGCTTTGGTTTTTGCAAGTGTTTTAATTAACGTACATTATTTTAGTACACTTTACTACTGATAGCATGTAATTATCTCCCCACAGGTGTATATTTAGCTAACCAGCAGGCTGATCAAAGACCTACAAAATAAGGTTCTTTTGTAACTGACACCAGCAAGATGGGACCAAAGGAGGAGGGAGGAATTCCCTCCTCCCCAGTCCTAAACCCAGGGCTCAAATTTCTCCACTTGAAAAGATAATCATAACATTAACTTACACATTTTATGGGAGGAGCGTGAAGATGCATCAACACTCAAGTGCTGTGAAGGAGAAAAGGACTATGTACATGCTAAACTATTCATCATTGGTAAGTGATCTCTTCTGCAAAGTGTTTTGAGGTTGACAAAGGAAAATGGCTCTGTAATAACACAGAGCAAGCAATCTGCTTGCAATCACAGGTTAATTCTCTCAAGTGCTTTTGCCATGTCAATCCCTAGGTATTATTATCTATGCAAGGCAACTCACCATTTTCCTGAGGAAGTCTGGCCATGGAAGAGATTCTAAATTCCATACCCTTTTCTTACCTTATTCAAAGCCAGAGTCTGGTTTCCACTGCAAGCACAATTTCAGGTGAGTGAGGCTGAGACCTCAGCAGCTGCCCTGCCCTCACCCCACCAAACTGTTCATACAATTAAAAAATAACTGACTGGATCAAGCAACCTGGCACCGTAACTTTTCTCCAAATTACTGGCTGATAAAACACACACCTCTCTGTTGAGCTTCTGGAAGTGCCAGCAGTTTGTGATTTCTTTCTCCTTGATGGCTGCAGCTCTTCAACCTGTGCTGGTGGAAAGACATCAGATTGAAAAGAGTGTTTTGGAGCCAAGAGGCATCCTATGCCAAACCACATGTTTCAGAACCGTATCTGGTCCATAAACCACTAAAGGTTTGATGCCTTATTAAAAGCACCATGTGCTTTGTCATCACTTTCAGAGGGGGCGGGATCATTTAGGTAAATCCCTAACTTCTGACTTTCTTGAAGGCCACTCTGTGCCACCTCACACACCTACAGACACCATGTCTACATGTTACTACAGTCCCACTGACCACCCAGGTGAGACTGAGTTTTCAAAGGGTGGCACATGGAACAGGAAACATTATCCCAGCCTCTTAAGGAGGTTGTTATGCTTTTTACTGCTCCTTTTCAGCAACTTAAATGAAGAGTGTTACTTAACTTTTCAGGCCACGACTGAATCTTTGGACTGAAAGCTGCAATATTATGTGTTACCCTTGTTAGTGGACAGAGGAAACCTCTTTCGTATCCACTGACGTCTTTTGCAAAATACTCCGTGTCTTTTGAGTTTGTTTCTATTTCTACTTCTATTATTTCTATGCCATTACTTACAAACTTCACAGCATTTTCTAGAGATGTCTTCACTAAGATGAAAACCTCAGGGCAACACTCCATTAGGCTTTTATTTTTAGAGGCTGGGATAAACCTGCTTGCAATTGGTAGGTTTAGTTGCATTTCTTTATTTAGGGTAGCTGAAGGAGACATTAAGTCTATTTCCACCCACAATATGATTGCTCAAGAACCTGAAGGCTCTGGGAGGACAGTTTGGGGTAGGATATTAAAAGGAAAGGAGGTTACATGTGGATGGACTCTATGGTTCAGGTGGAGGAAGAGACAGAAAGATGGAGTACTGAAACAGGCAGGGAACGGAAACTTCAAAGAGCCTGAACAATCATTGATATAAAACCTGGACTGAATACAAGGATTTGGGGTCATATTGCTGCCTGGAAGCTCCAAGCAAGGAAACTGGCTCTCAATGCCTGATTTCTGTAGAGCTGTGAGCATTCTTCCAAGCAAACAGAGACACATCAGAAACACCTTTCTCTGTCACTCTTCTTCCCATCTGGATCAGCCAACAAGACCCTGAATTTTGGCCAGCAGCACAGGTCAAAGGGAGGAAACATGCTGCAAAACCTCCTGCACATCTGTGCCATTTCACTCTTCCTGCTGGGGTCAGGATAAGGTGGCATAAAGACACAGCCCTGTTCCTCTCACCCTGCCAGAGCAGGCGGCTCAGGCCCAGGGGTGGGTCACTGCTGCCTGTGGTTGCACTGGAGATGAACCCTCATTCAGGATTTCCATTCCTACCCTAACAACCCAAGTTTCCCCTTATCTTGCTACAAGGCAGTTTGAGCTCTTCTGCTCTGCAGGGAACTCCTTAAAATGAGGCCCCCACCACTGGCTTTTTTCCTGTAGGTGAATTAATCTGCCTTGCATGACTAATCCTATTTAAAACAATAGGTTGCCCTGCAAGAATGAGGGAAGGAGTTTGGAGCATGATTTTCTGCAAGTACTGTAAAAAGGCCCCATAGTAGTTCATCAGCAGACACTTCAGCCATAAAATGACAGTTACCGGTAAAGTCCACTAATAAAATAAAGGATAATTTAATAAGGGGATTTTTAACCCATTTAACAGAGTCTAAATTTGGAAGCCATTCTTCAGGTGATCAAGCACACTATACTTTCCTAATCTTACTTTCTGTTATTAATTAAACTAAAAAAAATAAAACCAGGCAGAAATCTATTCCTTCTGCTTTTATGTTATGGGAGAGCACTATTTGATGTAAGTAAATTAATTTTGGTAAAGGAGCAGGTGAAGCTGGACACGGAGAGCAGCCTCTGAGTGAGATGTGTGACATGGGGCCACATCCCTTGAGGCAACACAGGTCCCACACTTCAACTGATTTAATGTCAGGTTACACAGCCCTGCAGATCCAAGAATCCTGCAGTGGCAGGAGGGAGGCGTGTGGAATAAGACCCTGTGACCTAAGAGCAGTAAAAGCTGCAGAGATTAGAGTTTATGTAGGAGCCCTGTGTGCTCCCTTCAGAGTCTTTAATTTAGTTTTCATCTCTTATTTGCTCTAACAGTCCTCTGTGGGATGGAGATTTCATATCTAGGATAGCTGGGGGTCTGGCTGACCTGCCAGGAGCAGCGAGGGACGGCTGCTCCCTGGTTACTGCTGCATCACTTTGCTTCTCAGCTTCGGCACAATAAACAACAACAAACCCTGACACTGTTATGAACCTGTGAGAGAGGATTAGAAGCCTCTAGAGGTCACTACATGGGGACCCATCACTGCAGCAGCTGCATCCGCTGCCTGAGAGTGACACCTGCTGGAGCCCCAGCTGGGTCCCAGGGCTGCAGGTCTGTGTCTGCTCAGGGTGGACCCTCCTGGGCTCTGGGAACACTAAACCACCCAGAAAGGCTCTGGGCAACATGAAACAAACCTGGGTGCCTCTTTCCCGCTCTGCTCCGTGCTGGTGTGGCCTCACCTCCAGTCCTGGGTGTAGACTGGGCACCTCAATACAACATACAAAGCTTTCAGGAGGGCTACGAAGATGGGGAAGGGTCTAGAGGGGCCATCCGAGGAGTGGTTGAGCTCACTTGGTCTGTTCAGCCTGGAGGACACTGAAAGGAGACTCTTTGGGGTTGCAGCTTCCTCACGAGGGGCAACACCAATCTCTGCTCTGTGTGACAGTGACAGAACCCGAGGGAAGGGCTGGAGCTGTGTCAGGGCAGGGTTAGGTTGGATCTCAGGGCAGGGCTAGGGTGGATCTCAGGACAAGGTTCTTCCCCCACAGGGTGATTCAGCACTGACCAGGCTCCCCAGGGCAGTGAGAACAGCACCAAGGCTGCCAGAGCTCCAGGAGCCTTTGGACAATGCTCTCAGGGACAGGGTGTGACTCTTGGGGATGGTCCTGTGCATGGCCAAGAGTGGGACTGGATGATCCTTGTGGGTCCATCCAACTCAGGATATTCTGATTCCTGCAGCAGGAAGGCAGAATTTATCTCTCTCTGCACATTAACCCTTCCACCACTCAGGTTATGTGCATTTACTTCCACCACATGCCACAACCCAGCCTCTCCTTTTGCCTTGGACACCCTTCCAGAGGGGCTGTAGCAGAACACAACATATTCCCACGGGCAAAAGTCCTGAGTGGGCACTGAAATGGGACTTATTACAGTACAGTAAGCAACAACAAATGTCAGTGTATGCTGCAGGATGTACCGTCAGTGACCTCACATAGCGTCAGAATTTCAACTTCAGAACACCAAGGTTCATTGTAGGACATTAGCAGGACCACTGGTGGAGCCTCGTGGCGATGCTGACGAGGATTTGCGAATTCTTCTCTATTTCCTCACCACCTGAAGCACTGGCAGGTCGGGCACTGATGCCCCCAAGGTGCCTTGGGGTGGCTCAAGGCACTTTGAGCACCTTCAGAGCTGTTTTCCCTGCCCTGCCCAGGGGTTTGTGTGCTGAAGGGACCTGCTGGGGTCCCCTGTGCAGGGGAATCGATCCACCATGAGATCAGGGAATCAGAGAATGAATCCACCATGGAATCAGGGAATCAGAGAATGAATCCACCACGAGATCAGGGAATCAGAGAATGAATCCACCATGGGATCAGGGAATCAGAGAATGAATCCACCACAAAATCAGGGAATCAGAGAATGAATCCACCACGAGATTGGGGAATCAGAGAATGAATCCACCACAAAATCAGGGAATCAGAGAATGAATCCATCACGAGATGGGGGAACTAGAGAATGAATCCACCACAAAATCAGGGAATTAGAGAATGAATCCACCATGAGACTGGGGAATCAGAGAATGAATCCACCACAAAATCAGGGAATCAGAGCATGAATCCACCACGAGATCGTGGAATCACAGAATGTGCAGGGCCTGGAATGGACCTTAAGCATCATCTCTCCCCTCACACGGGCAGGGACACCTTCCCCTAGCCCAAGTTGCTCCAAGCTCGCCTTGGACACTTGCAGGGAAGGGGCAGCCACAGCTTACCTAGTAAACCTGCGCCGGGGCCTGCCCGCCCTCACAGGGAAGGATTTATTCCCGTATTTCCTCTCAATTTCTCGCTATTTTCCCTCAACTCCCCCCCTTTCAGGCCCTGACCTTCCCAACATGGCGGCCGCCGCGCCCGCCCCATCCGGGTCCCGGCCCGCCCGCCCTCCTTCCCGTGAGCCCCTGCGTCACTTCCGGGCAGCCAAGATGGCGCAGCCGCCGGGTGAGCGCGGGGGGTCCAAGGTGACCGCGGGCCCCTCGGCCCTCCCGCCGCTCTGACCGCGCTCTCTCCTCTCCCCGACGCAGTGCTCCTCAAGGACATGAAGCTCATGGACGTGAAGCTGGGCCAGCTGCCCTCCTGGCTGGCCATGAGGGACTTCACCCCTGGCGGCATCGCGGGCGCCTTCCGGAGAGGTGAGGGGGGCGCGGAGGGTGGGAATCCCTGGATCCCTGAATCCTTGAATCCCTAAATCCCTGGATCCCTGAATCCTTGAGTCCCTAAATCCCTGGATCC
>JAWWEE010000030.1:13249269-13264087 GCA_035221455.1 Xenops minutus | reverse complement strand
TTTTGTTACAGGACTATTTCTGATTATTTTTGTTTGGTTTTTTTTTTTTTTTTTTTTTTTCAAGATCCTGATTTTAAAAATAAGTGATTCCATCAGTAGCTTTCCATTCTCTTTCCTTTAAATCCCTTAATTTTGCTGTTTCAAGCTGATGACACAGGTGTTTGAAGGTGTGCCTGCCTGGGCACCAGGGGGCTTTGCTGCAGGTGAAATCTGCAGTGAAAAAGACATTTTAAAAATGCTTCCCAGAGGAGGAAAAGAATCATTATCCGTGTTTTACAGATGGGAAAGCCAAGGCACGGGGCTGATCAGTGGCAGGGATGGGAGCAGAGCCCTGACCCTGCACTCCCTGAGTTCCCCACGGACCCTCTGAGGGTCTTCACTCTTCCAATTGCTTCTTTTCAGGCTCTTAATGTAAAATCATTTCTCCTTGGTTGTATCACCCCTGTTTGTTTGCAGTAATGAGGGTTTTGTGTTCCTCAGTCCCCAGCCCAGTGTGGAATTGTGGAGCAGCTGGGTGAGCAGCTGCCTGGCCCCTTTTGGTGTAAGGTAGTGTGTCAGGGATGTTCTTCTCTGTTATTCCATTTGGAGTGATGTCATGGGCTGGGCAGTGAGATAATGTCTCCTTGCAAACATTCCCATGGCAGGTCCCCTTCCCAGTGTTGCCATGTGGGATGGTGGGAACAGACAAACAGAAAACACCCGGCTGGGAGTGCAGCAAGTTGTGCTCGTGGTTTGAGAGCTGAGGGCAGGGAGAAGAGTCTGTTGTTTGTGCTTCCCCATTTCTCCTGGTGAAACATCTCAGGAGTCTCTGTAAAGCTGCACACTGGGCATTTGGGATAGTTTGTTCCTCAGCTCTGCCTTTCCTGTGCAGAAACATGTGTGAGCCAGGAGGACTGGTCAGAAACTGGGATCTCTAGAGCTCACAGGGGCTGCCTGCACTGGTGCTCCCAGTCCAACAGCACACAGTGGCAGATCTCCCATGGATCCCCCCCAGTCCAAGGAGGAAGGGATGATCCCCTCATCCCTCCCTGTCACCATAAGGTCCCTGTTGTCCTGGGCAGGTGAAGTGAGGAGGATGAGAGACATCCAGGGTTTCCTGCTCCTTCCATGGGAGCTCCCTTGGCAGAGCTGTTTGCTGTTGCCACTCTGCCTTGCTCAGGGCTGTGCCCTGCCTCTGTCCAACGTGCTTCCCAGTGCTTTGGGCTGGAAGAACATAAACAGGGCAGTCACTTGCAGGAAGCATTAATGGCTTCAGCACAGCAGTTCATTAGTGACAGAATTTGGAGCTTCTGGCAGATCTCAGCCAGGCAGTCCCAGCCACGTTGACTCTCCTTTGTGATTCCTAGAGCTTGTTGTTTTTTTTTTTCCTTATAAAGCAGTAAAACATGGAGTCTCCTTTTAGTGCTTCTTGAGGTCTCATTGTAATTCCCAGAGCCTTTGTCCAATTAGCTCCCTCTTTTCCCCTGGCACAGCCTCAGTGCATGGGAGGGATTACAGAGCCAAGCTTTGGGAATGGTATTGTAACCACAGGAACAGGCTATGATTCCTCCTGTGCAGGGAACTGGGATCTGCTGTGGAACTGAGCACCTCTTACCAGCCCAGGAAGGGAATCAGAGAGGACACAAGTGCAGGCAGGGAAGGGTGGTATCAATAATCCCAATTCTCTGTGCATTTTACCCAAAAATCTTGGACCATTTCACCAAGTCCAGTATGGGGGTTTTTTTGCTGTTTAGGTTCCATCAGAGGAGTTATTTTGGTTTGTCCAGTGTGCACTGAAAATCTAGAGAGTGCTGCAGGAGGAACAGACCTTTCTGGAAGTTCCTCACTAACCCACTTGTTAATTTTATTATTTTGTACAGGTAGAAAAGGAGGCCACAAAGGCCGAGCAAGACAGTACACGAGTCCTGAGGAGATTGATGCCCAGCTCCAAGCAGAAAAGCAAAAGGCAAGGGTATGTGTTTGCCTCCACTGTGCTTCCTGCCACGATTCCTGGGTTGTCCAGCCTGGTTCCTTGTAATTCAGGAGCAATAGCAGTTTAGCCAAGTGTTGCAGATCATTCCAATAGTAGCAATGAGAGTATGGATTCTGAATATTCCCAGCTAGGGAGACTGCAGGGTGTCATCCAGCCTGGTTCCTGAGGCCTGGTAGACCATCCAGTTCACAAGTTGAAGGTTAAAGGACAGGGAAGCTGATTACACAGCAGCCCTGGAGATCCTTTCTCCCTGTTTCATCATTCCAGTCTCCAGTGTCAGCCAATTTTTTATCCATGCTCTGCATCTTGGCTTTGGAGAACAAAGGCTCACATCTTGACTTCTTATTGTATGTTGAAATTATTATATTTGCCCTCTTCTAGACTTAAAGGGCAAAACTCCTTTGACTTCTTCCTGTAAACTTGATTTTCTTGTTTGCCTCTGACTTGTGGGGAGAGATAACAGAGTTTTCTGGCGTGAGGCGTTTTTTGGGTGTGTGAGCACTGGACTCTTAACAGCTCCTCCTGCTTCCACGACCTGTCTGGTGTCCTAAAAGCCATGGCTGCTTTTTGCAGCACTTCTCTCTGGATTCCCAAGTTGTCCCAGCTGTGGTGACACTCTGACTGCTCTTTCTCTGTGACTTTCTGAAAGTGCTGCCTAAGCCCAAACACACAATTCCAGCTGAGGCCTCACAGCACTGACCACAGGAGGATAATTACAGCCCAAGTAGGAAATGCTGATGAATACCTCTGAGATGACTCTCTCAGGCAGTTCTGAGCCATAGTGTTGACTCCTTTTTAGTGTTCTGTCCAGCTGGAACTCAAGAGGATTGTTTGGTTTGCTCTTAGCCACATATTCCAGCTTGGTGTTGGATTTTTTCTTCCAAAGTGTAACTCCTCTTGGTTAGTTTCTGAGTCCACCTTCTTGGTTTCCTGCCATATTTCCAAATTCTGAAACCACTTATGAGTCTGATCCTGTTTTCCAAAATGATTCCAACTCCTACCAGTGTGATACAGTTCATAAACTGTGTAAATGGTCTCTGCTCTCTTGTTGTTAATAAAAATGCCAGCTGGAAATGGAATAGAAAAGCAGGACTCACTTGAAATGTGTGTCTTGATTCTCAACAAAGCAGAGAGCTGCTCTTTGAGAAGGATGTATATTTTGTGATAATCTGTATCACACAGTGCTCAGAGCTGTCTCTCATCCCTCCAGAATGATCTCATCTCAGAGCTGGATTGGGGATTTTTATTGATATCCATTTCCTCTGATTTCCTGTGATTTTGTAGGAAGAAGAGGAGCAAGAAGAAGGAGGTGAAGGAGCAACAGGGGACCCCAAAAAGGAGAAGAAGTCTTTAGATTCAGATGAGAGTGATGAAGATGATGAGGATTATCAGGTACTGTCATTCTCAGGGCATCACCCAGATTCTTGGGCCAGGGGAGATTCATGCTCTTGACTCAGTTCTATTGGAGAGCTACCCATAAGAAATATTTAATGGAAGAACTATTTTGAGAAGCCCAAAAAGCCTCATTTGGACAGCGTTTTGTCCTCAGAATGAAAACTTGTGTATGTTTATAAATGAAATACAAAGACAAGACGATTTGAAGAAAGGCTGGAATGCCAGGATAACAATTCTGGTTCATAAATGGCTTTGCTGGCTGGTAATAAAATCCTAAGCTGTACTTTTGGGGTGCTTTGCAGTGTGTTTGAAGAGCTCTGAGCCAACACAGAGCTCTTTAACCTCCCCCTTGTTCTTGAACCGCAGCAAAAGCGCAAAGGAGTGGAAGGGTTGATAGACATCGAGAACCCCAACCGTGTCGTTCAGGCAACCAAAAAAGTAACTCAGCTTGACCTGGATGGACCTAAGGAGCTCTCACGACGAGAGAGGTGAGTCTTTCCTGCTGCCTCATGGGACCTGGTGCATCCCTGGAATGTGATCCTTGCTGGTGGCAGCAGTTTGGCACGGGGAGGTGTTTCCCTGCTGTGTGTCGCTGCCTGAAGCAGACACTGAACAGCAGCAAACTGTCAGGCCGGGCTCACTCTGCTCAAATTGTGATTCCTTAAGAACTTCACCGAAGTTGCCTTGTCCTCTGGGAGCAGCTGTGGCCATCCTGGAGCTAGGATGCACTAAGGAGAAAGGGATTTAGGCCACTGCTTTCCTGAAGTTTTATGCCAAAAAGCAGATGTAACAGAAATCCTTTTGCCAGAGGTCACCTTGGGTGCACTTTAGTCTTGCTGCAGAAGGTGCCCTGGTGACAGGGAGTGGTTCCCCAGATCCCAGGCATTATGGTGAAATTTTTGTCTTGAGCAGATAAATAAGATGAAACCCTTGAGCAGATAAATAAGATGAAACCCTAAGTATAATCTTCTATGTCCATTTATCAGTGGCAAGTTCTGGAGGGAAAGATTTAAGCTTGTTTTGTTTGGGATTGATTTCTTCAGCAGGACACCTTTTAGGGTAAGGCTGGGAAAAACATGTCATGGTGCTCATGGTCTGGGGCTGATTGGTTTGGCCTCCTTGTGTGTCCATGTCCTTATTTAGCTGAAGGAAGGTAGAAATAATCTCTCCCCTCATCCCTGTTCAAACCCTGCAATAGGTAGAACCTGTGCCTGAACTCTGGTGAAGGACCCCCCGGTTTTGGTGGGTGATCCATGTCTGTCCTTCCCAGTCAGAAGCCTGCCCCACTCTGCCTGTACCTGTGTGCTTCCCTGGGTCCTCTGGTGACTCTGTGTTTCCCTCAAACAGAGAGGAAATAGAGAAACAAAAGGCAAAAGAAAGATACATGAAAATGCACCTCGCTGGGAAAACAGAGCAAGCCAAGGCAGACCTCGCCCGACTAGCCATCATCCGGAAGCAAAGGGAAGAAGCTGCCAGGAAGAAAGAAGAGGAAAGAAAAGGTTAGAGAATAATTAATCATATCCTCCTGCTTCTTGTGCAATGGCTGCAGTGCTGAGAGCCAGCATTTCTCATGTCACTTGTGCTAATCCCTTGTCTCCTGAGCCTGAGTGGTGTTGCTGAGTGTAGTCACAACTCCCCTCAGCAAAATCAGATTCAGCTGTTCCCTTCTCATAAAGCTCTTGATTTATAAAAGTCCTGGACACCTGAACAGGGAGCAGGGAAAGAGAGAAGGGAATTGCCCTTGACATCCATATTGTCCCCCACTTCCCAGGCAATGCTGGCTCCAGTTTGGGACTTTAGCAGGTTCCTGGGTGTGATTTACCTTCTTTGTGTGATCTTTGGGATCTGATCTGCCCAGAGAGTTTGCAGCACTCCTTCCCCTTCCTGGCCTTTCTCCATTGCTCTGATAGCTGTTAACCAGAAGTTTGACAAGCACAGCTCCCCTGTGGCTTCCACAGAGAAATTTGGGCATCAGCATCAGGGTGATTTGTGGATGCCTTAAAGAGAGGCCAGGGATAGCAAGGAACACTCAAGGCAGGGCTATGCCTCTTACCTCTGGAGGGGATCTGCCAGGGCTTGGTGGGGAGGGTGGGCTTTTCTCCTTTACTGGCAGGAGTTTGGTCCCTGGGGCTGTGAACCCACTGCCAGTCCCTGACCTGTGCCATGAAATGGTTGAAACTGTTTGTTTTCCTCCCCCAGCAAAAGACGAAGCGGCCATGGCAGGTAAAAGACTGCAGTCACTATCCCTTAACAAGTAAGCACAGGCCATGCAAGAGGAGGAAACACCAGGGAACTGTGCCCGGCCCTGCCGGCAGCTCTGCCGTGTCGCCTTCCATCGATGGCACGCGGGGTGTCCTGCGCCATCGACGTCACCTCCACCTCCAAGAGACACTGACGATGTGTTTGTCCTCATCCTGGCACAGATTTCCATTTGGGGTTAGGGGCAGCTGCTCTCTGCAGTGCAGAGCTGTGCTGAACAGCAATTCCCTGTAAGAGTTCGGAAACATGAATGTTTTTGCTGGTTTTAGGATCAAGAAGTCGTAGATGGGGTTGGGCAGGGTGGGGGGGGGAGGGAGCAGTGTGGGAGGGGAGGTGCTTCAAAATGCTAGATTGCAAGAAAATAGATTGTGGGGTCGTTATGGGGTGGGGCATGGGGTGGGGAATTGACTTGGTATGAAATCCCAAAGGATAATGTATCTGAGGAATCCAGTTGGGCAAAGAGCCCATGAAATTTTGCTGCAGGGCGTTGCAGTATAAGCTGGGAGCCTGACTTCATGGACATCTGGAGTGCCGTTCCTTCCCGGATTCATCCCTCCTTTCTTGCAGCCAGTCTCCCCTTTTCCCTCCTCTTCATTTTTTTCTCCTCTTTATTAGGGATAGTGCCAGTTTTTAACCACATCATCCTTTGTTCAAAGGAGAAAAACAAACATTTATTGTGTCAGATCCAGACGGAATGAAAAAAAAAACAAAACAAAACAAAACTTGATCAAGTTTAAAAACCAACAACAGAACTTGTATATTTGGCTGATTAAACTGTAAGTTATCAGAACTGCTGTGGCTGTGTGTGTGTGTGTGTGTGTGTGAAGGGCACAGCTCGGGGTGCTGGGGGACTCCTGCAGCTGCTCTTTGTGGTGTGGAGTTTGGCTCCAGGTTCAGCACATGCTCCAGGCTGATGGGAAAGAGCATTCCCTGCTGGTTTTGATGGATGTCTTGCACAATCTGTTTACCACGGTGGGGGAAACAATTACCCTCAGGGCGCTGTCTGGCCTAGTCACTGTGTCAGAAGGGCAGTCACTGAACTGTCACCCTGCCACATGTCCTGTCTCAGTGTGGGGCTGCTGGAGGGGAGATGCTCCAACCTGTGCCCAGGAGGGCTGGGACACCAGTGCTTCCCAGACCTGCTCCCTGAAGGCTGGAGGAGATCCAGGGCTCAGACAGAGCACTGGGAATCACTGGCAGAGGGGTTTCAGCTGTGGAGGTGCAGGATGAAAAATGTGGTTTGTTCTGTGTAATCCAGTCCCTGCCTGGCTGTGGGGACTTGGGCACAAGGGGGTGACAAGGATGTGCCATGGGGATGTCACTGTGAGTTGCTGTTCAAATCACAGTAGGGAACTGCCTTTCTGGTGTGAGAATTCTGGATCATCTGTGCATGTGGATCACAGGCTGAGCCCTGGAGCTGCTCCCCCAGCCCCTGCTCCTGGGCCAGGAGGAGGGTTGGGGCTTGTTCAGGTGGGGTGAACAAACAGAAATGGGTGGAAAAACCTTTTCCCAGTAGAAGATCCCTGCTAATGCCTGGACTAGAACTGTGGAGTAACCACCCTGCAGTGCCCAGGTTCCTTTTCCTTTTGGTGACAACAGGATTTTCATCACAGAGACTCTCAATTTAAGATCTGGCAGTGCTGGAGGAGGGGCTGGGCATCCTGCCTGCCCCAACACACCTGCCCAGGTACTTACTCTTCCTCTGCCAAAGCCCTCACCAACTCCTTCACGGTGATTTCATACCCTCTCTGTGATGTGTGGCCCTGCCCAGTGTTTACCCTGTTAATTAAACCCTGCTCTGAAATGGGGAAAGATTTATCCACTGTCTCAAAGCTACTTCAAAGGCTCCTTGGCATTGTGGGAGCAGCTGTGAGATGGGACTGCTTGTACCTGAGTTTGAGATGAGGAGGCTGGAAGTCAGAGGTGCTCCAATCAAAATTCCCTGGCAGCCTGAGATAACAGGCTGGAAAGGGGCAGGATTAGTTTGGCAGCCCAAGGTCTCTGAGCTGGCTCCCAGGGTTGGGAATTGTGCACCTGACAGGACTTGACTGGTGTCCAGGGGAGCTCCCAGTATGGGAAACCTGCACTCCTGGCCACTTCCATGCTCTCCCCCTAACACCAGTCCTGTTTTGAAATGGTGCTAAAGCAGGGAATGGGAAAGTGACATTCCCCTTATCCCCATGGTCCTGATTTAGCCTCAGAACTGGTGGCAGAAAGGACATGACCACCCCCAGTGAGATGTGGAACAGCCCCGTGATCTGCTCTGACCACACACATTCATCGTGAATTTGTTCTGGAAAAGTGCAAAAAAACCCTTCTTTGGATTTAACCAGGAAAATCCTTACTTTATTTTCTAGTTTCTAAGCAATGTATGACCAGCATCAGGAAGGATTTTAACAAAAATAGTTAAAAAAAAAAAGGTTTTCTTTGAGAGCAGCCGCCAGGGCTGGCTGGCAGCGGGGAGTGTGCTGGTGGCATCGTGGCACGGGGGGCTCGTGTGGCACGGGGGGCTGGCAGGGGGAAGCAGGCAGGGTGGCAGAGCAGGGGCAGCCAGGATGCCCTTCCTGGATGGCTCCTTCATTTGATCTTGAGATCCTTCAGTGCCGACTCCAGGCTCTGAAATGAAACAGGAGGTTGTTCCTCAGTAGCTCTTTGCTTGCCAAGGCAAGAGAAAGTGGCTGTGGAGCTGGAAGAGGAGGGAGCTGGGAGGGAAGCTGCTCCCTGGGATGTCAACCCGTCCCTGCAGGGAGGAGATCCCAACTTTGGCCGGTTTTGGCTCGTTTTCCAAGCTGTGTGGGCAAAGCAGAAGCCAGGAGAGGGTGCTGGATCCCTGCACAAGGCTGGCATCATCTCCCCTCTGATGGAGAGCTGTGAAAGTGCCACCTACGGGTGTCCCCCCACCCAGGACTGTGGGACAATGGGCCTAAACACCAGAGGGTGAGGGATTGCAATTGGAGCTGTGGCTAATGAGCATTCCACATTGGGTGCTCCGAGTCCGGGGGGAGTGTGGGGACCTCACCTTGACATCCCAGATGCTCATGCCACCGTCCATCCCCGTGGTGCAGAACTGGGAGCACTTGTCCTTCCCACCCACCAGCACTGAGATCTGGCTGTGGGTGAAAAGAGGCAGCAGGAGTCAGTCCCTGGTCCCTTCCAAGCCCTTGGAGGTGCCCAGCAGCCACGGGTGGGAGTGGGGCTGGACCCCTTCATCTCCCCCACCCATGTGCAAGGAGGCACTGGGGATAGCCAGGGATACCCACGGATCCTCCAGGAATGCTCCAGGGTTGTCCCATGTCACAGGGCTGGACTTCTCTATCTCCCCCCACCCACTGGCAGGGATGCTCTGGGAACACCCTGGGATGCTTCAGGGCTGTCACAACTTCTGGGGCTGGATTCCTCTATCTCCCCCAACCCATGGCAGGGATGCTCCAGGGATGCTTGAGGATACCCAGGGATGCTCCAGGACTGTCCCAGCTTCTGGGACTGGATCCCTGTATCTCCCCCACCCACATGCAGGGATGCTCTGGGGATGCTCAGGGATACCCAGGGGAGCACAGGGATACCCAGGGATGTTCCAGCTCCTGGTGCTGGATCCTTTAATCTCTCTCCTTCATTTGCAGAGATGCTCAGGAGCTACCCAAGGATGTTCCAGGGCTGCCCCAGCTCCCAGGTAGGACAGCAGCACACCCAGGGGATGCCCAGGGATGCTCTGGAGCTACCCAAGGATGTTCCAGGGCTGCCCCAGCTCCCAGGCAGGACAGCAGCACACCCAGGGGATGCTCAGGGATGCTCTGGAGCTACCCAAGGATGTTCCAGGGCTGCCCCAGCTCCCAGGCTGGACAGCAGCACACCCAGGGGATGCTCAGGGCTCATCACCACCAAGCAGCCCCCGAGGTGACCCCAACCTGTCCCTGCAGCCCCTCAGCCCAGCCCACACCTGATGCTGTTCTTGTGCAGGGTGTCCAGGCTGGCGTTGGCCGTGTCCGAGCTCGCCTTCTTGTCCAGGTTCTGGAAGCGCTCGCGGGCGGTGAGGCCACGCTGGGAGCTCTGCTTGGGGACGTCCAGCTTGCCCCCAAAGGTCAGGGCACCCTGGCTCTCCTCGTAGGTGAACAGCATTGGGCAGCAGTCGTGGCCCTGGGGAACAGCCCGCCCTGCTCAGCACCCTCTGGCCACGGTGCCCATCCCGTGCCCACCCCGTGCCCCCAGCAGGGCTCACCGCGGCCACCAGGCTGTTCTCGGTGATGAAGGTGACAGCGAGGAGGGGCAGGGTCTCGGTGCACAGGGTGGCAACGCTGCGAGGCAGGGCAGGATGTTGGCAGAGAGCTGAGCTGCAGTCTCTGCGCTGAGACTGGCACAGCTCGTCACACGGGGGGAAGCCACAAGACTAACAGGGGCCCTGCCACCTCCTCCAGCCCATGTTGCTGTGGGAATGCTCTAGGGGTGTCCCAGTTCCTGGGGCTGGACCACTCTACATCCCTCACCCATGTACAGGAATGCTTGGGAATACCCAGGAATGCTCCAAGGATGCTCTAGGGCTGTCCCAGCTCATGGGCCCGGACCCCTCTGTCTACTCACCCATGTACAGGGATGCTCTGGGGGTACCCAGGGATACTTGGGAATACTGAGGGATGTTCAGGGGTACCCAGGGATGCCTGGGGATACTGAGGATACTCAGGGGTACCCAGGGATGCTTGGGGATACCCAGGATGCTCTAGCACTACCCCAGATCCTGAGGCTGAACCCCTCCATCTTCCTCACCCACATGTAGGGTTGGACCCCTCTCTCTCCCCCACCCATGTACAGGGATGCTCTGGAGATACTCAGGAACGCTCCAGGGATATTCTAGGGCTGTCCCACCTCCTGGGGCTGGACCCCTCCACCTCCCCCAGCCCAACACAGGGATGCTCTGGGATTGCTCTTGGCCCAACCCAACCTCCATCCCGGGGTCATTTTGGGGGTCACCCCCCTACCTCCCCCAGCCCTGCTTACGCCATCTTCCTGCCAGCATCAGCAAGGCACAGGGTGCTGTCGTGGCTCACCCAGGCCACGCGGGACCCGCTGGCCGAGAAGCAGATGCTGTGCACCCACCCACAGCTGCTGCTCGACTCGAACATCAGCTCCCCAAAGGGCATCTTGTTGCCCCACGGGGTGGGGCTGGGCCGCTCCTCCACCTCCTTGATGTAGGCTGAGAAGATCCTGGGAGGGGGAGAGCGCTGCCATGTGTCCCTTGGACACAGCACCCTGTGCTGCCCCCCATCCCTGCTCCCTGAATGCCTCAGTTTCCCTGGCAGAGCCCATGGGGTCTCACATGGGTGCTGTCACACGGGTCCCCAGGGCACCCCTAGACCTCCCCACACATCCCCTGTGCTGCAGTCCCTGCTCCCCCCAAACACCAGCAAGAGGTGATGCCCTCCCTGCAGACAATCCAGGGCTCTGGACTGCCCCACAGAGCTCTGGGCTGTGCCAGGGTGGGACCCCAACCCACCCCTGGGTGTCCCCCTGTCTCAGGCCCCCCTGATCACCCAACCCCCTGCTCCTCACCGGCACTTGAAGTCACAGGATCCAGCAGCCAGGAGGACATTGTTGGGGTGCCAGTCGAGGCTGAGCACCGTGGAGCGGATGGGCTTCTTGATGTGCTTGCAAACCCACCTGTGTGGAGAGGGGTTGGCATCACAGGGGGAGCATCACCTTCCCCAGGAACCCCCTGGGTTGTCAGGGGACTGGCTGAGGGTGGTCAGGGCTCCAAGTGCCCCAGGAGCTGCCCTGGACCACCATCCTGCAGTAGCAGCTCGGGCATGTGGAGTCCATCTTCCAGCTCCCCATCTGTCTCCACTTCCAGCTCCCTCTCTATTTCCCCCATCTCTTCCTGTCTTACCTCCAGCTCCTCCTGTCTCCTATCTCCCAACCCATCTTCTATTCATCTCACCCCATCCATCCCTCCATCCATCCATCCGTCCACCCACCCATCCATCCATCCATCCATCCATCCATCCATCCATCCATCCATCCATCCATCCATCCATCCATCCCCTCCATCTCCCCCAGGACAGACCCACCCTGCCGGATCCTCACCAGTCGTTCTCCTGCTCGAAGTAGCAGATGGAGATG
Organism: Xenops minutus; assembly: GCA_035221455.1. Taxonomy (NCBI): domain Eukaryota; kingdom Metazoa; phylum Chordata; class Aves; order Passeriformes; family Furnariidae; genus Xenops; species Xenops minutus. The sequence goes on along the minus strand of JAWWEE010000030.1, from coordinate 13,252,353 downwards.
AGCCGGGAGCCGCTGCCCACGGCAAACTTGTTCTCCTTGGGGGACCACTTGACGCAGCGGGCGGCCCTGTTGATGCGCAGGATCACCAGGGTGGGTTTCCACACGTTGCCCTTCAGGGTCCACACGTAGGCGTTGCGGTCGGTCCCGCACGTCACCAGCCGGTTGCTCTCGGGGGCCCAGTCAATGCCTGGAAGGCACAGTGGGATAATGGTGGCCCATGGAGTCACGGGAATGGGAATAGGGATGGGTCACTCAGGGCTGGGGGCTGTTTGAAGGCAGAGCAGTTCTAGGTGGTCTCTGCTCCAGAGTCCTTCTTTCCTCTACTCACACATCCATCCCAAATGATCCCACCCCATCCCTCCCCACCTCAAAGCATTCCATATCAACCCATCCGACCCCATCTCTCCCATTCACCTCATTCCACCCCTCCCCACCGCATCTCTTCCCTTGCCGTGCTTCCCACACCATTCCATTCCACCCCAACCCATCTCTCCTATGTATCTGTTATGCATCCATCCCCCATCTCACTTCACCCCATTCTTTCCCTCCCCAACCCTTCTCCATCATCCCAACCCATTTCTCCCATTCATCCTTCCCCTCCCACCCCATCCTTTCCACCCCAACCCATTTTGCCCCATCTCTTCCATGTACCTATATCCTTTCCCATCCAGCCAGTCCTCCCTCCCAACCTCACTCTATCCATCTTATATCCCACCTTATCCTTGCCCACCCCATCCCTTCCCATCTCTCTTGTCCCATCCACCTCACTCCTGGGTGCCCTCTGACATGCCAGGTCAGGGCCAGGAGAGCTGGACACAACCTGCTCCCTCTGCTCCACCCTCATCCAGTGGGGTTGGGAGCAGCTCCAGGGCAGAGCCACCTGCCATCCGTGTCCGTGTCCCCTCCGTCACCCAGGACTCACCTGTCACCTGCCCGTTGTGCTCCTTCAGTTCATGGATCTTGCTCCACTTGGCCCCATCCTTGCGGTAAATGTGAACCTCGTGGTTGTTGGGGCACAGGGCAATCTCTGGGGGTAACAGAGCCGGGGAAAAGCCCCCCCTGTGTCCCAGGCTCCAGGGGGGCAGCGGGGCCAGGCAGCCCCTGCCTGCCCCTTCCTGCACTCCAGGTCCCCACTGCATGGTGGGGGTCCCACCAAGCCCCCAGCCCTGGCCCTGCAGTGCCCTGGTGCTGCAAATTGTCCCTGTGGGAAGGGAGAACGCCAGACCCGACAGTCCAGTGTGCTCCTTCCCCTAGAGAGTGTCCCATGGGGCTGGTGGGATGGGACAGGACAGGACAGGTTAGGACAGGACAGGATTAGAATAGGACAGGACAGGCTAGGATAGGATAAAACAGGATAGGACTTGGGATGGCTGCGGGTGCACAGCTCCCGAATCCAGCCCCATCCCGCCCCTCCTGCCTGGCTGCAGCAGAGAAAGCCCTTTTTGTTCTCCCACGTCCCCTGTGCCCTGGTCGGGAAATGCCACGGGCTGTGAATCAGCCAGCCCTGCTCTGCTCTGCCCTTCACCCCCTGTGCCTCGGGGCCGGACACTGTGCCCGTGCCAGGCTCTGTCCTGGCTGGGGGATCGGGGGGATACAGGGGCACATGTGCCATCCCAGCCCCCAGATGTGCCCTTGGCAGGATCTGTGTTCCCAAACCGAGCCCCAGCCCAGCTCTGCCCTGTCCCCGGAGCATCGCCCACCCCAGGGATGTTCAGCCAGGGCAGCCAGTGCTTTGGGGTGTCCCTGGGGATTTCAGGGTGCCCTGGCTGTACTTACGGGTCCGGTCCTTATTCCAGGCGTGGCAGCTGATGGGCTCCAGCAGGAAGCTGTGGTAAGCCATGGCTCAGGGGCTGAGGACAGGGAGAGACCCCCGGGGCTGGTCAGGACATGCTGCTCCAGCCACAGGGACAAGAGACCCCCAGCTCCCAGACCCACCCAGCGACCCCTCCCACTGGGATCAGCCTGCAATGCAGCCCACTCTGTTCCCTCTCTGCTGGGGAGGGGGTTTCCCTGAGGATTTCCAAGCTCAGAGACTGTTCCCTGCTTCCAGGGGCTTCCAAATCCCGCTGCCAGCTCCTGCCCCAGCCGGCTGGAGCTCGCTGGGCATACAGGGAGCCTGGTGCCCCACTCACACACCAGGAGTGCCACCATGGGCAGCACCTCCTCTCCCCATCCCCACAGGGCCAGATCCACCTCCTCCTTCCACCTCTCATGTAGGAAGTGCCAAAGCCCCATGGAGACCCCCCCATCCCATCCCATCCCATCCCATCCCATCCCACCCCATCCCATCGAGCAATCCCTTCTCCTGGCTGAGCTCCCACCGTTCCTGCTGGTGCCCATCAGCTGCTCCATCGAGTGACACCGATGGAGCCCAAAGTCCCCAAAGTCCCTCCAGGTGCCAAGGGGACCAGGAAGGGCTCCGAGCATCGTCACAGCCCCCTGGCCATCCAGCTGAGGGAATGCAGGGATGTAGGGAAACACCTCGCCAGGGCGTGACGGACCGGGGATTACTCATAGCTTGCTCTCGGCTATTTTGGGAACTCCCTGAACACGTCCCGTTTTCTTTGGCAGCTCAAAACGGTACAGGGGAAGGAAAAAAAGTCCCTCCTAGCAAAGCTCCGTCCCCGGGATGGGGAAAAGAAAATCCAAGAAGCTCCACTACCTGCCTTCCTCGCGTGGAGAAATCCCAATGCCCTGCTGTCCACACCCCACAGTCCAGCCCCTGCCAAAACATTCGGCTGGCCAAGGACATGGGCACGGATGAGCAGGCAGCTGCCCTATCCCAGCCCCACTGATCCCTATCCCAGCCCCATCCCAGCCCCACCGGTCCGTATTCCAGACCCATCCCAGCCCCACTTATCCCTATCCCAGCCCCACCGGTCCCTATCCCAGCCCCACTGATCCCTATCCCAGCCCTTCCCAGCCCCAGTGATCCCTATCCCAGCCCATCCCAGCCCCACTGATCCCTATCCCAACCCCACTGATCCCTATCCTAGCCCCATCCCAGCCCCACTGATCCCTATCCCAGCCCCAGTGATCCCTATCCCAGCCCAGCCCCACTGATCCCTATCCCAACCCCACTGA
>JAWWEE010000030.1:13229699-13244506 GCA_035221455.1 Xenops minutus | reverse complement strand
GACACTTCCAGGGATGGGGCAGCCACAGCTTCTCTGGGCACCCTGTGCCAGGGCCTGCCCACCCTCACAGGGAAGGACTTCTTCCTGAAGTAAAGAATTTCTTCCTAACTGAAAAGCCAGAGACCACAAAAGTCATTCCTTTCAAATTCAGGCATATTTAAACCATTGACATAGACCTGAAACTGCACTAAAGCAGCTCACAGATCACCTCAACCTCTTGTCTGGCTCTTGTCCCCTCCAGAACTTTCTGGCAACACAGAATACAGACAATCCATTCTTTCCCTAAACCAGACCCCAGGGGTTTTGAGAAGGCCAGCAGAGCCCTCTGTTGGCCAGGCCCCAGAAAAGCAAGCACAGGCATTATTAAGTCCTTTTAGGATCTTTAATATTGTATTTTCCAACTGTTTGAGGCAACTTCTTCGTAGTTGGGTAAGTTAATTCTGAGAGGGCAGGACTGTGTTCTGCAGCAGAACAGGGAGCAGAGTCCTAAGGGATGGGAGCAGGAAGAGGCAACGGGCTATGTCATACCAATGAATATTTCAGCCAACTGTGTCTGAGGTTGGAGGAGGAAAGAGGGGGGATTCCTACAGGGACATTAAGAAATTCCATTAAAAAATTAAGTCTGTATTAGCACCATCTGCTAAACAAATTGCATCTGCATTTATGCTGTTTGTTGGATCTGATTTTCTTATGCACTTCACTAATGGTCTTGAATACTCCAGTCTGGATTTCCTATTGCTGGTAAAACCTGCCTTGGGGCTGAGCCCCAGGAGTTATGTTAGAGATCAAAAAAATCCTCACCACCCCACCTAGTTCACATAAACAGAGTAGTAAAAGCATGTTTTTACCTTGAAATCCCAGATGGTCATTGCTCCATCGATGCCGGTGGTGCAGAATTTCCGACAATCCCGTTTGTCTATCTCATAAATAGACACTTGGCTGCAAACAGAGAGTGAGAGCTCTAACACCCATTACAGAGAGCCAGAAAGCTGGGAAATTTGGGCTGAAATCTACTCCTACTCTTTCAGAGTGTACCAGGGCTTACACTAGATTTTTGGTAAAATGCCTCGAAAAACAAGCCAAGAAAAGGATGCTGAGAGCTCTTTCATGGCTTGGTGGCTGCAGCCTAAATGTTTTCCTTGAATAAAGATGAACTGCCCAATGTCCTCTGGGATCACATCCTTTCTTTAAATGCAGGGATATTTTACTCAATTAACTCAGATCAATCCTTTAGATCAACAGAATCATGGAATGGTTTGGTCTAGAGGGACCTTAAAGCTCCAACTCCCTGCCATGGGCAGGGACATCTTCTACTAGACCAGGTTGTTCCAAGTCCTATCCAGCCTGGCCTTGGACACTTCCAGAGTTGGGACAGCCACAGTTTCTCTGGGTAACCTGCCTTAAGACCTTCACAGGGAAGATTTTTTTCCATATATATTTAACCTAAATTTCCTCTCTTTCAGTTTGAAAAGAATAATACATAATAATGCATGGCAATAACATCTTGAACAGGAAGCTGGGATGTGAATTCCTGTTTGAGGTGGATTTTGCTGACTAGATTTTGCACGGTGCCCCTTGGGAACTACCCACATATTTGATAAGATAAGCTGTGTCCAGGTCACAGAACACATTAATCACGAGCAAACAGCAGAAGCATGCACACCATGTCAATGATTAACTTCAGCTTCCATGGAAGCCCCAGAAACAGGCAGCTGTTAGGCCAAGACTCCAAGGAAAAGGGGCTACTGGGCTAAACACCCCTGGGCAGAGCAAATCTGAGCTGTCCCAGGTTTGCAGAACACCCTGGGAAACCAAAGTGACATGGAGAGCGTTCCCTCCCCTCGTCCTGGCAGCAGGACACTCACGTTATACTGTTTTGGTGCAGTGTCTCCAGGGTGGTGTTACGATCTTCCGTAGTGGCTCTTTTATCCATGTTCCGGAAGCGTTCCATGGCGGAAATATTGCGCTGGATGCTCTGTTTTGGAATGTCTAGTTTGGAAACGAAGGTCAGCAGGCCACGGTCGTCACAGTTAAAGAGCATGGGGCAGCAGTCATGGCCCTGCAGCCAAAAACCACAGAACCCAGTCAGGAGACACAACCTCCCCATCCCCACTTGGTGCTGCTGCTGTTTCTGACTGTGAAATGCAGAGACTGATGCTGTGGAACAGCTTATTTATTATTAGCTTTGTGAAATATGGTGTTTCTCCCCCTCCAAAACACGACAACACGCTAAAAGGAGAAAATAACAGACACTTACAGCTGCCACCACGCTGTTCTCAGAGACAAACGACACGCTCAGGAGTGGGAGGAACTCTGTTTTCAGCTGTGAAACCCTGAACACAAGAACAGTTGTTACAGGAATTCATTGAAACCTCTCATTTTTGGCTCTAACAAAAAATAGACACCATTCCCACACAAGGATTATTGGGAAAGCCAGCATAGCTCAGTTGTCCTGTGGTGACTCCAGAAGGCTGTGATTTGTGATAAGAAGTTTTAACCTAAGGAAAGTGTCCTGGAAGGTTGGTAACAAAATGGAAGCATTTCAGGTGAAAGGCTGAAGTTAGCAATATTGTGTGTAAAGAGGGGTAAGATTTTAAAAGGAATACCCCCAAAAATGTTCAGATTGATGAAGCTATGAATTTTATTTACATATTGAAAACACTTGAAATTTTAATGCTTGACATCGTTTCAGAGGGAAAGAGCCTTGATATTCAATTAAGTCAATTTCTGTGATTTAATGACGAATGAGAAAAGAATCCTGAAACACTTCACAATGAATTATAACCCCTGCAAGGTACTTATATAACTGTAACCATCAGAACCACAGCTCAGAATGAATCCCAGCAATGCCTGGATGATTCCCAGAGATCTCTGCTACCAAAACATCTGGAGAATCTCTTCCTTCTTGCTGGAAAGCCATGGACACTGCAAGGTTATGCAGATCAAGAGGAGCAGAAGGAGGAATTGTTAATTGAATATTTTGTTGGATTGGAAGGTGCAAGTTGAAACCTTCCAGCAGCAGAGAGAGCCTTAAGGACAGCAGTTGGAACTAATATTTCATGAAATGAGCAAATTGTTTTCCAGATCCTGGCTGTGGACAGAGTCTTAGTTATGGAGTGAACATGTTTCTGGATTCTCTTCAATCCATTTACAAGGAAGTATTGTTTCCCCCAAAATTCCCTATATGTTTCCACATAAGGAAGGAATGCAATTTCTTCTTTTCAAATGCTTTTTCCCTCCCCCACCAAAGTAAATTGGCTGTGCCCTCACTGAAGAATTCTTACGAGAATTTTAGAGTATATAATTTAAATTCTTAAGTATCAAACTTATTTATACAAGCCTCAGAGAGACTCCTGGAATCCACAGTAAAACTGGCAGCAGCAGCAGCCACAGCTCTCAATGCAAGAAAGATATTCCATAGGGAATCATGGAATCATTAAGGCTGGAAAAGACCTTTAAGACCACCAGGTCCAACAGCTAATGAGTTAACAGCAAGGGGGTACTCACATCATATTTTTGGAGGCATCAGCCACTGACACGGTGCTGTCGTGGCTGACCCAGGCCAGGCGGTTCCCGCTGGCAGAGAAGCTCACACTGTGCACCCACCCTCCGCTTCCCGCTCCCCCAAACTCTGACATCAGCTGCCCAAAAGGCATTTTGGAGCCCCAGGGAGTACTGGCTGGTTTTTCATCCACTTCCTTAATGTAAGCAGAAAACACCCTGCAAAGATAAAGAAAAAGATTACAGCGTGAGCAAAGAGAGGACAAACCTCCTGGGAGCGCTGGATGCTTTCCACGTTGGAAGCAGAGGGATGCATTTGATTTCCCCCAAAATAAAATATTAGGGTATCTTTAAACAAGCCTGGAAGCTTCAGTGTGCAGAGAGAAAGCAACAGCACAAAGGGTGTAAAGCACACAGGTTTTTCATAAATGCTGTTCTTGTACCCCTTTCCTTTTTTTCCAGAAGATGGCACAAAAACACACATTGTCAGTGCATTTCCCACTGTGCCAAGAATTCCCTTTCATCCTTTTGCAGTGCTAACAGCTCTCCAGAGTCAGCCCCTCAGTGAGAGAACACCCAGGAATGGCACTGTATAATTAGAAGTTAATACAAACACCTACAAAATTACCCACTTTTTAGGAACATTCACATTTTAGCAGGATTTCAAAGAAAGAAGCCCCATGTTCTAATGCCAAAGGGGCCCTGAGCCACCTTCTTGCAGCTCATTATTGGAAAAAATGCCTTGAAAACCTGAAATACCACAATGTTTTTATAGGTTTTTTTTTTCCCAGCACTACAATTTTCAAGATATGTTTAAATAGAAAGCCTCCCCCTTTCATCAAATTCCTTCTGCATGATTCAGACATGCCACAATATGGTGTTCTTGACTGTTACCATGGAATTCACTGGGACGTCACCAGCGTAGGATTAGAGTCCATTGAGCAGAAGGAACAAGGCAGCTACACCATACTACTACCAGAGAAAAAAATTCAGTATAAATGAAAATCTGTGATCAAATGTTCATGGTTGCAGTGAAACACAAAAAGGAATTATTTCATAGTGAATCTAAGGAAATGCAGCTCCCCCCTCCCTGTTTTTTAAATTTTTAGCATGTGTGGGGTGAGCACTTCCAAAGGTATCTATATTCAGCTTATTCTAATAAAGCTGCTCATTTGGAATGATAGGGGTATCAGAACTGCAGCTATATTAGGTAGGGATTTTCAGGGAATTAAGTATGAATTTATATTTGGCTCTATCAGTTTAAGTATAATTTGATAATCCTTCAAAAAACTTAATTTTATAGAGCCGTCTAAAAGGATGGTTCTAATGTATGGAAATAGGACAAGATGTTGAAGGCAACAGCCTTTGACACAAGACAAGAAAATCATTCCTAAGTAGTGAAAGACCTCGAATTTAACTGCTAGTTAAAATAAAAATAAGTATTTTCCCTTACTAAAGTCTCCCCCTCTTTTAAAATCACCTTGAAGGCCCCAGTCTTCAAAGAACACTGAGAAATGACTTTTATTCCCACAGCCACATTGTTCCAGCAAGAATATACAATTCACACCTATGCAGTGCCATTAGCTACACATTTTATACATATATATAATTTTTAAAGATAAATGTAATGGGAGCTCATCTATCTAGGCCAACCACCAAAAACTCTGCTGAATAAATACTCATCAACTTGCAGCCTCCTGCCCTCCAATCTTTGCCCAAAATGTCTCTCATTTAGCTACTTATTAGTTGGCAGTGGCTCTGGCAGATCCATTTCAGAATTCTCATCAGAACAGGTAAATACTTCAGGGCCTTTATTATCTTTAATATGGAACTGAACATACCCTAGAAGGGGAATTCTAGAGATCTGTACTCATTGATTACCAAAGAGAATAGTTTTTCATGGTTTGGGGGAAGAAATAGAAACACAAACCCAGTACCAATCTCCACTTCTTTTCCTTTCTTTAATGTTTCAATATGGAGATTTCTGTGATAAAAGCAGCAAAATTATTGAACAAATCTTTCTAAAGTACAATGTCAAGGAAGAGCAGAAAGTTTCCCAAATGTTTTAAACCAAGGTCTGGATCTTTCTTTTTTCAAAATATAGCCCATTTTCAGAGAAATAAGATGCAGGACAGAGTGAGTTTTGTGATGGGAAACAAGAGACTAAGCAAGTCTTCCTAGAGAATCTTCCTATGAAACGGAATCACACCTTGCCTTTCTTCCAAAAAATTTAAAACATTTTAAAAATAACACTGAACAGAAAAACTATGTGAATCTAACTGTTCAAGCAAACAGGACAAAAGAGATAACCAGGCATGCAATGTACATTAACAGGCACACAGAAAAGCTCAAGTCCAAAGTCATATAAATATATATACACATACATATATATTGCAGGTGACCTAATGTCAAATCCCAAGATCCTTTATGAACACACATGAAAAAATTTCCTTCCACATGTGAAAAGCAGCTGCTTCTAGAAGATGGGTATGTTTCACATCACATTTCTTGTGAAAGGAAGTGAATATATGTAGTTTATCTAAACTGGAGATAAGGCAGGAAAGGGAGACAACTCTCCTTCCCAGCTTCTATTTAACATCTTTCCTTACATAAAAAGGTGGCAGAAGATAGGGTTTAGATGCAAGGGCTTTCATTCTGAAATAAGGAATCTAATAGTCAATCCCACCTCCCCTTCCCACTCCTCCTTAGTCATTTTTAGTACACACTTTGAAGCTTAAAAATTGCTCTATTACATAAAGAATTTAAGAAAAGAAGCTTTCATTATCATTCAAGGTACAAGTGATTAAGTGAATGTGAAGCAAAGTCAGCACTGCAGACAGCTCCCCATGCAACTTCCCTGCAGTGACCCCAATCCCTCACACAGAGCAGCCTGCAGGGCCCATCCCTCATGCTGTAGTTTCACAATCAGTTTGAAAGTCCACCCCATCCATCTCTCATGCCAATCTGCTTCTAACAGCCGTTTTTGAAAAATGTTCTTAAAAAACTAATTGCACTGAGTTACAGGTGGATCAATTTCTTGACCCTGCTCCCCCTCACAGAACATTTAGGCCAGCACAAGGAAAGGGGAGAAAACAGTGGACTCAGGTAAGACAAAGGTGGGATAATTCCTCTGTAAGTGCCAACTCACTCTGAATTTTGGAACTGCACAGTATGGATATTGCTTCTTAAACTCTAACTAGCAGTGTTAGTGTGCTACAAAATAACACCTGCTAATCTAATTCAGCCTAACAAACAGCTCTCAGCACCAGTGCATGCACAGCAGTCCTAGTGCTGTGTACTGGTAGGAAAGGAACCCACCAATCCCCTGAATTCAGGTGTGTCCCTCAGCAGATCCGTGTGAGCAGTCCAAAGTCAGCTTGCAGTAGCACCAAAGCCAACGCTTCTCAAGCTGGGTGTTTTATTTTGTTACCAAGAAGAGTATGCAACGAGCCATCTTTTATTCTAGTAACACACTCATGCTGCTGACTTGACCCAGTAATCCAAATTACACATAGATGCTTTAGTTTCTCTCACCTGCACTTGAAGTCACAGGATCCTGCAGCCAACAGAACATTGTTGGGGTGCCAGTCCAGGCTGAGGACAGTGGAACGAATGGGCTTTTTAATGTGTTTGCTCACCCACCTAAAATAATAAAAAAATACATGTAAAATTTGTATGAACATATTTTACCTGACTCCCCCAAGTACTACTCAAAAAAATCACTGCTTGCCAATGTCTAAACACACCAGTTTTGGAAAACACGTCATGCCCAAATCTTTCACATTCCCTTGTGCAATCTGTGAACTTTACATGGCTATCTTAATCAAAATTTTTAATACTATGAACAAGCTTGTTAAATATCTCCTCACCTGAGCCCTATTCCCCTTCAAATTCATTTTTATGCATCAGATGGAGTCCCTTAATGTGAATTTTGCACAGAATTGCCTGTCCCTCACAGCCCATGAACACAAGTCAGCTGTGACTGTGACGCTGAGCAAAGCAGCCCCATTCTCATGGATCACCAAGTCCTCTGCAGCTCCTTCCAATGAGTTCTGTAGTCACATCTCTTGCCTATTGACTTTTCTACTGTTTAATAACACAGTAACTATAAAACAAAACAAGTAAATGGGGGAACTGCCAATGATATGCCCAGTGCATTCATCTCAATTATCTGCAGTGCACTGCAAAGTGGTCCTGCTGCTGAATGCATCAATATATTGGCCTAAATATGTCTCAGCAGATTTAGTTTATCTGAACTATTTACAAAACAGTAATGAAATCTGTTATTCACTTGATGGCCTATGGGATGATGGTGCTTTTTCTTTGATTTTACTTCCATCAAGTATCAGTTTTAAGGATCACATAAAATTATTTTTCTTTAGCAGATGGAGTTTTGATTCTTTTGCAGACAAGTGAAGCAGAGAAAATATTGATAACTGAATATGCTGGAAAGCAGAAAAGTCCAAAACAATCTTTAAATGTATTTTGCAGATGGTGTCACTGTTTTACATCTCCACATGGCAGACTGCACACAGGACACCTGTGTTTTTGTGTCTGTTTATGCAAACCAAAGTAAGAAATGCTCCATATACTGATTTCACCTACAGATGATACAGTAAATGCAGTTCCAACTAAGGGAGAAGACCAGAAACACTAAGTTGAGCTGCCAATGAGCAAAAATGTTAATGGTGGAAATGTTTGTGACAGAAATCTATAAACTGTGATATAAGTACATGACAAAATGCAGAACAGGTCGATGACAAGCTCAAACATTTTCTAACAGACCACCCTGGAGATGTGACAGGCTCAAACCCTTTAATGACAAGAATTGCCCCAAAATAATGTATATGGAAGAAAGACTCAAGTGAAGGTTTCTCCATTCATTCTGGAAAAAAGTGGGGGAAGGAAACATATCTCTTTTTTCAAACATACAGTTGTAGTAAATAGATTTTTACTCTGCAGAAATTCTTGCACTTTTAGAAAAGCAGCATATGTTTGGGGCAGTTAGAACAGACCCACGCCAACACGTATTACCTGAAAATATGCAAAGTCAAAGGCCTTTAAGTGCTACACCAGAGTAAAGAAGGGAGGGAACATTTTCTTTAAAATGGAGAGAGTCCACAAAAGAACTGATAAGGCCACCCCCCTACATTTCCTGAAGATTTTAGAAATTAGTAGAACAATAACCTAGTTACCAGCATTAAACTCCAGGCTTCAGCTTTCCTGTGCAGACCTTGAAGGTATAAACCAGAAATGAAACTCAAACAGCTCACCAGTCATTTTCAGATTCGAAGTAGCACACGGATATAAGTCGGGCTCCACTTCCCACAGCAAATTTGTTCTCCAGGGGAGACCATTTGACGAAGGTGGCGGCACGATTAATCCTCAGGATCACCAGGGTGGGTTTCCACACGCCGTCCTTCTGACTCCACACGTAGGCGTTGCGGTCTGCGCCGCACGTCACGATGCGGTCGCTCTTGGGAGCCCAGTCAATCCCTGCAGGGTAAGAGCTCACAGGAATGAGCTTTTCCCTTTATACTGTTTGGTTTGCATTAAGGTGAAACAGAGACCACCTCACAGCCTTCTATCATAGAACAGTTTGGGTTGGAAGGGACCTTAGAGATCATCTTCACCTTCCACTAGACCAGCTTGTTTCCAGCCCTGTTCAACTTGATCTTGGACATTTCCAGGGATGGGGCAGCCACAGCTTCTCTGCCCAACCTGTGCCAGGGCCTGCCCACCCTCCCAGGGAAGGATTTCTTCCATATATCTAACCTAAATTTCCCCTCTCAGTTTGTGCCCGTTACTCCTTGTCCTGTCACTACAGCTCCTGGTGAACTGATCTCTGAGACAGTTATTACTGTTGTGTTATTCCCCTTCATGGGTTATTCTCCAGGAGCCAGTTTAAACTGTTTGGGGTACCTGTTTCTCCCTCTAGCTTTCACCAAAATTGCAGATCCCAAATGCCCATATCCCACAGGGATTTTCCCACTAAGCCTGCCCCGAGGTTGGCCAACAGGTGGAGCTCTGCAGACCGGCCCAGGCCTGTCCTCCAGCACCCTCCACACCTCTGACTTCTGTGCAAGATCCCTGAAACGCTGCAATTCTAAAACTGCACAACCTCTAACAAAGCTATCTGCTTGCTGCCAGACTGCAGCCATGACCCAAAGTTTAGATAAGGGGGGTGTTTTTTGTTGAAAGTTATAATGTATATGACACAATCCTCACATTTTTCCATGCCTTTTTAAGCTGTGCCATGAGAAAGGTCTACCAAGCAAAAATAACAATTGAAAGAATATAATAAAGCCTCTGATAATGCTGCCATTGCTTCTTTCCTCTCCTAGGCAATTAAGGATGTTCTCAACTGGAAAGTCCTATGGGAACATTATTTTTCATCTTTTCTCTAACAACCTTCTTTGGGATGCAGAGCGTGATCCTGAACTCTTCTGCCACAAATTATATGTCAGTGGTTTTCCAAAACTACATTTAGTATTAAAAACATCTCTTAAGCTTACAAATTGAAAACGGGATAAAAGCTATGGAAAGAATTTGTACTAATTTTACCATATTATTCATGCATTGTCTACTTCAAAACAGGTTTATGCTTAAAAAGTTCCATTTTGAAGAGGCTGGTGGTGGCATGAAACCACAGTTACACGAGTCTTCGGAAGGAGGGACCATCCTGCCTCTTTATTTCTCTTGCCCACCACCTCCCCTGAACCAGCACCAGGGCTGTTCTGACCCATGGCAAGCTCAGCTTTTTAGCTTAGCAGAAAACGAAGTAATTGGAGTAAATAAAGCTCTTCCTGTAAGTGAGATGGGGCAGCTCACCACAAATCTGAGTCAAGAGAAGGACCTTGTCCCTTGTGACCAGGAGCTGGGGTGGCAGCAGCTGACTCACTCCTGTCAGAGGTTATAAACAGTTGGATCAGTTGATCTCCTGTGTGTAACCACAGCTGAGCTCCACTTGTTCCAGCCACCACAGCATTAGTATTATGCAGGGAGAGCTGTTTTCCCAACTCATGAATATTTGGCTTCTAACATTAACAGGTACAAGTAAAATGCAGAGAAATGTCTTTGGGGAGCAGCACATTGTTTGTAAATTCAGCCCAAGTGACTTCACAAAGGAGCACATACATTTGTGCTCTTAGACAGCAGGAATTGAAAGAAAATTGAATAAAATTCCTGCAAAATGCTGTTGGGTAGATACTCCTGCCCATTAGTGAGCTGAGAACAGAATAAAGGATATTAGTGCTTTGGGCAAGTGCTTGTATTAATTATTTTCATTTCCTTAGAGAATAAAGCCCTTATAAAAATACCACCATGAAAAAGCCCCCCAGTAATATAAAAGACTGCCACAGGATAATCACATTTTTTAAAATAACACTTCATGATTCATGGTGGCAGTTCCTCTTAATTTTCACTGTGAATGTACAGATACTCTGAGACTGCAATAAATGTGTTCACTGATGGTCTGTCTTAAGTCCAGGATTGACCACTTCTAATGTTTACAGAGTCCCCCAAAAAGGATATTTATTGCTGTTGGAGACCATAAACCAATGTTACAGTCATATACTTGATGAAATTTTAGTACTAGCACTTGAAAGGGAGCAGCATGTATCACTGTGACACAACCAGACTACTTCAGTAGACTGAAAATGTGTTCTCATTATGTCACTACAGATGAAAAATAAGCAATAGATAAGAAAAAAAGGCTCAGTTACTCCACTGAAATGTCTGGAAATGAGATAGGGCTTTTCTTCCTAACATTCATTCCATGCAGTCCAGAAAAATGCTGCAAGGCTCTCTGTAAGTGGGAATGCCAACCTATAAAAAGATCTATTTACTCAACACTTGCAGATTTCATCTTCAGTCTCGACTGGAGAAGACAGGAGGGTGGGAAAACTCCATGTCTGGCTCAGCACAATCTCACCTGTGATGTGTCCATTGTGTTCCTTCAGCTCGTGAGCCTTTACCCACTGGTTCCCACTCTTCTTGTAGATGTGGACTTCATGGTTATTGGGGCTAATGGCAATCTCTAGAAAGAAGAAGTAAAACAATCCAGTAGTACTGAAGGCTTTTTAATTACAAATGCTTCATTTGAAAAGACTTTCCCATCTAAACACTCTATTCTCAAATTTGAGAGCATTACATGGGGTTTGTAATATCCCTGGAAAACCTCAAATAATCATGGAATGGTTTGTGTTGGAAAGGACCATCCAGTTTCACCCCCCTGCCATGGGAAGGGAGACCTTCCAGCAACGAGTTTAGAAAAGCTCAGCTTTGGAAGACCTGTGCTTTTCAGATCACGTGTGGAAGAATTAACATGAAGCATTATGTGCCTCACCATACCTTCCCTAAACGTGGCCCAGAACACTACCAGACCACAAACTGACAGCCAAGAGGAAACAGCAACTGAAATAAAAGTAAATTAAAATTAAACCAAGCATTTTACTTACGAGTACGGTCTCTGTTCCAGGCATGGCAGGTGATTGGCTCCAGTAGAAACTGATGTAGAGACATTCCGAGTCTAAGGAATTCCTATGTTGTAAAAAGTGAAAGCTGAAAGGCGTAAAATGGAAAATAAACCAGTTCAAAATGAGAGAATTATTGAAACAAAGTTAAACTTCAACATTTCAGAGCAGTATTACAATTGACTTGCAGGAGGTCACAACTTACTCAGTAAATATGCTAATGCTGTGTCCCACGCCCTGGTATCTTTAGTAGGACAATGAATATTAATTGTCCTGCTTACTTCAGCTAATTGCAATTACCCTAAGAGCCACAGCTTTTTAGAGTATCCTCCTAGACAAGGGAGCAGCTTCTCAAGAAATCTAATAAACCTCCTAATTTTACTATGGAAATAGAATAATTAAAAAAATAAATATCTAGGACATAGCTCAGGGAACTGGTTAAAACCCCTGACATGTATCCAGGCTCACAGGCAGCACTACAATAAAACCTTCTTTCAGGAGGTTAAACTGATGTGTAACTGTGATCTCCTGATGTATTATTTGATAAAACTGTTTATATGTATCCTAGGGAAAAATTATTAAGATTAGAAACTAATTAGTAATTTCTTCAAATTAATTCTAGCACTGAACTATTTGATAGTCAGGCTTTTGCCCCCATGAGACTCAAATAGTAAAAGAACAAGCTGAATCGTTGTAGTTTGTGAGTACTTTGCCTAAAAAAAGCTAAATACCTAGTTTTTCTTCAATTCATGGCTATTACAAGAGTCAGTGCTGAACATTTGCAATTGAAGGTGCCTCCACCCACAAATACAAAGTTGCTGAAAATATTTTTGATATTTTATTATCTAAAATATTGTATTCTATATCCTGTATTAAGCAAGGACAGCATAAAGGGATGGAAGGCAATACCATAAAAACTCAAGGTCACCTGTAATCATCACAATGTGCACAGTTCAATATATCCAACATGAGTTTGTCAATTCCTTCCATCTAATTCCACTAATTTTCATAGCAATTTCTCACTGGCTGATGGATCAATGTGTTTTACCCCCACATACACATTGAGAAAGAACCATCTCCGTGATGTCATTCCAAGACATCCACACCCATCACAGCCTGAAATTACAACATAGCCAAGTAAGGCCATGTTAGCAGAGGGTGGAGACTTCAGGACAAGGTAGGAATTTGGAAGCAAACAGGAAATGAAGGGAATCCAACAGAAACTCAGGAGTGAACAAAGGATGAGTAAATTCTTACAGAGCTTTACAGTTACCATCACACCACAAATATCCTGAAAGTGCTGAATCTTGGAGCAGAGGTGAGACAGTATTTCATCAATGCAAGTAACTTTTTATTTTAGTTCTTTTTTTCCTTAGAAATAACTGGAAAGACCATTTATTTTATTTTTTTTTTAGGAAATCAAGCACTGTAAAGAAATGCAAATTATGGTTGAATTTCAAATGTACCTTAAATATAACTTTTAACTATACAAGCTTTAAGTCCAGTTCACAATTTTAACCAGCATGATTTTCATGGTTCTTCTAATAATTACATTCTGAATTACCTCTGACCTCAGACATCCATCATTTGAGATTCTATGTGTGAATATAAGCAAAACACAACTGCAAAGTGCTTTTTCCAGGATCTTGCTTTAGCTCATGCCAACATTCAGTAGCAGCACATTTCCATATACAGGAAAAGTTCAAGAGCTGTTCCACCAACAAGGAATGCTCAGCCTTTGCTACTCTTTCCGAAATAAAATGTAAAAATACCCAACCTTCTGTCCCCAGGGAACACAGCTATTTGGAAACACTTTCTAATACAAGCCTGATATTTCTTTTCACAGGTTGGCACTGCATATAAAATATGGTCCCATCCTAACTTCTACTTCAGATATTTTTACTTAGCTGTTCCCAAAACCAGCCCAACGCTGTATGATCCATTCCTTTCCATTGACTGAGTTTCTTGAGCTCCATAACTAGGTATAAGTGACTGTTTTCCATTTTGGTTTGGTAACAAACCCACAAAAACCAACAGTGATGATAACCTCAAAAAGCGCTGCTGTTTCTGTCCCCTGGTAAGGTGCAGTGCTATTTTCTTTGGGAAGGTAAATCTTATTGAAGTTCTGCAGTTACATTTATTCCTTACCAATACAGAGACAAAATCAAACTCATATTTCAGTAGGCAAAATGCCACTGGGCCTGTGATAAATCAATAACCTCAATGCCTTCCTGTCAGGCAACCCCAGAACCTCATACAGGGAAGATAATGTTATGATAACTTTGTTAGTCAAATACTTAATGCAGCTCTCCCTCAGCTTTTTTCCCAAATACAAAGTAACTGGCCTTGAGTTTCAATTATTTTTTTTAAGGAATTAAAAGGAGGAATCTTGCACCTTTATACCACAGTTAAGGACTGAAAGGATTGACTACAGTAGGAATTCTTCCAGAATAAGGACTGAAAGGATCAAGGCTAGGAAATACAGGGCTCAGCTGCTGTCATTTCTCCCTGGGCTGACAAATATGTGGTCTAAGCCCATCCCTGGACAAGCAACCAGCCAGGATGCAGGCTTGGAAGTGGAGATGGAAGGTGGATGTGTGACATAGAGAGACAAAGGGATGCTTTTAATCCCTGCACCTGCATCCCTTCCAAACACATGGAAGCCAAGCAATTAAGGACAACCTCCTACTGCTGCCCTTCCCTTCTAGGTTACACTCCTCTTGGGCATCTCCTGACTCAGGACAGCGGGATGGGGATGGATGGGGGGCTGTGGCCCTGCCAGCACCAGGGCACCGCAGAGCTGGGGGGGCACGGAGAGAATATGGGGGGGAC